>OZ007499.1:128084907-128738241 GCA_963931805.1 Microdon myrmicae
GAAACATTATAACGTATTAAAATAAAACGGAATGGACGGAAATAATACTAAAACTAAAACTATATCTAGGCGAGTGAAATGAGAGCGTTGCTTCTGACAGGCATATTATATTTGGGGACTTAAAGTACTTTCAGTCACGCACACACAACTGTAGTGCTCTGAAAAGTCCTACCATCTCCTTCCCCCACACCTACATCCAAATCCTAGCAGTAATACACTAAAACCTAAAATTCAATCAAAACCCGAAAAAACCCAAACTAGATCCAAAATTCGCAATAAACGAATCAAATATCCGTTTATCGCTTAACATTTACCTCCACGGCATAATTTAATCTAAAAAACCAAATTAAAATCAAAATTCACAATAAACGAATCATATATTCGTTTATCGTTTTGCATTTGCCCCACGGCATCATCTAGATTCAAAAACCAGAGATACGTTATCTCAATTTGGTAAAATCCATCAAATTGAACAAACAAAAACCCGAATTCCTTTACATATCCACATCTGCACAATGGTTTCATAGGAATTCAGGAAACTGAATCCTTATCTTAAATAAACACTGAGCATCTCACTCAGGATTCCAAAATCGGGATTTTTGTAGGAAATTGTGTATTTTCGAGATACAAATTTCGATTTGTTTCTCTTTATAAGGGCGATGGATTTTGTATTCGAGGATCAGTCTCTAGGTTGGCGTCCGACGTTTAAGGTCGTCAATCATTTATTGTAAATATTAAAATTAATAAAAGTAGTTGCAGATTCCAAAAGGTGCATTTTTATTGGGCCTGGCCGATTCCCAGGACCCGAATTCAACAATCGTTCGCTTCTCTTCCTCGTTGATCGAAAAGCACGGAAGCGAACCGTACTACAAAAATGGTGGCAGCGGTGAAATGCTTAAAAATCACCTACCAGACGCAAGCGCACTTAAAATCCAATCAACACACGAATTGGATCATAGATATGGAGCAACGATAGATGGACTTGTTGATGTTTGCAGCTATCAGGAACACATCTACAAAAAACATAATTTTTAAAATAATAAAAGCGTCCCCGGGGCTAAACACCGGGAACAGTGCAAAAAAAAAAGTTAAAAGTTTAGACAAAAAAGCTGCACCGACCACAACAAGGAAGCAAGTGACACGTTTAGTGAACGTCAATGGGGTACAATACCACAAGTGCAATCACCATGTACACTCCAAGCAGTCAAAGTGGAAAAGGATGCGGATGGAATATCGTCGGTTACTGACAAGTAAGTGTCGGTAGCCGTTAGTACTTCAGCTCCGCAGCACAACAAAACAAAAAAAAACACCAATAACAACAGTAACAGGATCACACATTATCAGCAAGGAGCTCAGATCCCTGATGACATCACCACAGCGACGGCCACAGAAAGTAGCCAACACAACCAAAGATCTCAGGTACATTCTATATTACTTAATTTAAGGGCACAAATAGAGCACCTATCATAAATTTTAAATGCTCTTAAAAGGACAAAGAGAGTCCTACAATATGAAATAAAATTTTTTAAATCTTTCAAAATTAATTTTTAAATTCACCAAAGGGGAAAATGCTAGACATGTACTTTAAGGGGATACAAACACCCCATAAACTAAAAATTTAAATTTCTATACATATACAATATATATACACATATACATATATACATATATTTTAAGAATTTGTATCACATGGTTTTTAGTAATTACTCGGGGATAATTTTTCATATTCTCGGGCAGAGACTGCACAATTTCCATGCGCTTACGCTTATCTGTCTGTTGGTCTTTTTCCTTTCATCTGTTTAGATCGAAATTCCTTAGGATCACTTTCCCCTATCCAGGACCTTTCCACTTGCAGGCTCGTTTCACTTTGGCTCGATAAAAATGTCCTCTCTTTTTACCATTGCCTTCTTTCACAGGATCTCTTCTGCTTATCTGTCTACCAGGATTTTTCGAAATTAGGAATGTTTTACTTCGGTGTCGGTAAAAATCTTTTCCTACCTTCGATATTTTCGAAATTTCCTCTATAGGTGAAGATGTGTTGGGTTTGAAAGGATCTCTTTTGCTAATCTTTCTTTCACAGCATCTCTTCTGCTAATCTGTCTGTCAGGAGCTTTCGACATTAGGATTGTTTGTTTCTCTTACCTTCGATAGGATCGATTTCGTCGGATTCTCTTTAGATAGGTTCGTTACATTTATAATTGGGAATATGAATTTACCGAAGGAATATTTCACCCAAAATAATACCCGAATCGAATGTTTAAAATGCGCGAAAACGAATACCTAAACGCGAATTCAAATATGAACGTCACAATTGGGTTAAAAGACATTTTGGATTTCGTACCGGTGTTTAACGGTAACCCGGACGAATTGGATAATTTTGTTTCTTGCGGAGATATTATTTTTTCACAGGCACAGGACGTAAGTCAGCATGCTTTCTTCCTAAGAGTGGTGAAAACCAGACTACAGGGGCCAGCATATGACCACATCCGGTACAAGGTCATTTCAACCTGGAATGATCTTGCTTCCGAATTAAAGGGAGAATTTAAAATTCTCACCTCAAGGTCAGCGGCACAAAACAGTCTGGTGAAAGCCAAGCAAGATAGCAAGGAAGATGTGAAGGAGTTTGGAAACAGACTCGCACACCTCCTTCATCTGCTGAACAAGGCCACGTTCGAAAGCTCTGTCGAACCTGCGGTGCAGAAATATCTCTTCGAGGAAAATAGGAAACTCGCCTTATACGCATTGGAAGATGGTCTTAGGGATTCCCATTTAAAACTCTTAGTTAAAGCACGAGGTAACCCAAGTCTTAGAGCAGCAATCAATTATGCTCTCGAGCAGGCCCCACGACTAGGCGCTAGAAACCCTCTTAATTTATGTAATAATTCCAAATATAGCCAGCCACAAATTTGCCAATCGTGCAATAAGACTGGACATACTTCCTGGACTTGTTATCGCAATACAAACTCTCTAAATGTTGGTCCCCAACAAATTAAGACAGAGGTTCAACGCATTGAATGCACTTATTGTAAAATATTTGATCATTCTCAAGCAGATTGTAGGATACAGTCTCATTTCAAAAGTCTAAACGACTCTCCATCGAATAAAAACGATTTTAGAGCTCCGCCCACTTCTACCGCAAACGTCTGGAGAAGTGGAGTAATAAACAAAACGAGTAGGGTACAGCAATCACAAATTTGTATAGGAACATTAAACAGCCAAAGATTTAAACAATCGTTCTTAGAAGCAAAGGATATAAACAGGAAGGTAGAAAGTGCCCCACCTTACAAAGTGTCGTCTACGGATGAAATTGGCATTAGATATAATAGGGACATAAATCAGAGGCAGGATGATCTAACTGCTCCCCAAATAGAAGTAGTGACCAAAGATCATATCCAACAGTCAACATCTGAATCCGTTTTTCTACGGGCCGGATCTGATGATTCGACAAAAACCCCTGAAAATACTATCCTAAAACCTCCCTCTAGTTTCATACTCTTAAATGCTCCGACTTTTAGCAACAACACGTCCAAGCTCATAGAGCACAAACTGAAAACCCCGGCAAAGTGTAAGCCTGAGGAGCACGAAGTCCCAGCAAACTGTAAGCCCGAGGAACAAGAAATTTCAGCTAAGTGTAAGCCTGCGGAAGAAAGAGTCCCAACAGAACTTAAGCTTGAAAAACTACAAGAATTTCCAGCATCCGATAAGCCTGAGGAACAAAGATTCCCAGCTAAGAGTAAGACTGAGGAACAAGAAGTCACAGCAGAGTATAAGTCTGTAAAGAACAGCTGTATCAAAATATTCTCTTTAAATTACTTGTTTGTCCGCATCGTCTCCCTCGTTTCTCTAATTTTCCATACTTTAAAATGGATTTTAAAAATAAAACCTAAAGATAACCAGATAATCAACATTCTGCTAACAAGTAGAATAAACGCCAACATCTCAAAATTACTCTCGGGTATCTCATTCTTTAAAATGTTTGCCCTCGATTGTTTCATTGTTCAGAACTATGTTACACAGTCAAACCCGACGAGAGTTTGGAAAGTCTTCCACAAATTTAAAGAAAAATCTAAAATGAACAAATAGATTTTCCTTTATTATTCAAAAATATATGTATACGTGTATGAACATATAAACAATAAAATACCAATTCTGACATTGTAAATCTAAAAATATAAAAAAAAACGATATGTAAATTAAATAGGAAATATATAATTAATAATATTTAATTCACCGTTTAACAAATTATTGAAAAAAAAACAGAATAGATACATATACATAATAACGCAAATAAATAAAATAAAACAACCAACTTTGTTTTGGAAAATTTATATATCTAAAAGAAAATTGTCTATAATAAACATAGAACATTTGTAAATAATACAACAGTATTAACAACTCAGGGGATAATAAGCAAAATCTAATACAAATAAATCTTTAAATTGCTTATATTATGAAGAAAATCTCCGCAAATTCATATCAAATGAAGTTTGTAAATATTATATAGCCAACGCTTATATATAAAAGCTTGACATAAAATAAACAAATAAACTGTCTTGAATTATTCAAATAGGAAGCTGTAAATGACAGTTTGAATAACTTTAAGTAAGCAAAAATTAATAACAAAAAATCTATGAAATAAACAATATTATATACAAATATAATAATTTCAAATACCTATGTAACATTCTTCAATTAACCTAATCACATATATCCTAAGAAAAATAAGGAACTAACATTTTTCACTTTAAATCAAAATGAATTTTAAAAATTTAGAATTAAAACATTCTTTACAATACAAGGAAAAAAACATAAATATAGTCCTCAAAATGAAACAGAAATATACTCTGTAGATAATGTAAATTCCTATATAATACGCAAGTTGTAAGGCTAACCTCAAAATGGATCTGTAGCACAAATTGAATTTAATATTTTATTTAAAATAATCTTATTTCATAAAAATAATTCACAATTATTATTAAATATATTGAAAAAACAAAAGAACACTGTAAACAACATTATTGATATATGTAACTTAAAAATGTGCTAATATACACGATAAGAAAAATTGTGAATGTAAGCCTATAGTTTAACACATAATCTTAGATTTTCTAAAAACATAACAAAATACTGAAGAACAGTCTACCGTAAGCTACAGAATTAACACAAAATATTGAATAATATGTAAAAACAAGAACAAACATTTTAAAAAGTAGCAACCAATTGTAACTACAATGAAAATTTAAAGTAACCATTATAATTTGAAATCCAAATTATATAACGAATCATGATGACATCGCCCTTCACCTTTTATCGCGCCACTCCTAGAAAATTAATCTCTTACAGATTAATTTTGTCTTGAAGGAGGGGAGGATGTAGTGCTCTGAAAAGTCCTACCATCTCCTTTCCCCACACCTACATCCAAATCCTAGCAGTAATACACTAAAACCTAAAATTCAATCAAAACCCGAAAAAACCGAAACTAGATCCAAAATTCGCAATAAACGAATCAAATATCCGTTTATCGCTTAACATTTACCTCCACGGCATAATTTAATCTAATAAACCAAATTAAAATCAAAATTCACAATAAACGAATCATATATTCGTTTATCGTTTTGCATTTGCCCCACGGCATCATCTAGATTCAAAAACCAGAGATACGTTATCTCAATTTGGTAAAATCCATCAAATTGAACAAACAAAAACCCGAATTCCTTTACATATCCACATCTGCACAATAGTTTCATAGGAATTCAGGAAACTGAATCCTTATCTTAAATAAACACTGAGCATCTCACTCAGGATTCCAAAATCGGGATTTTTGTAGGAAATTGTGTATTTTCGAGATACAAATTTCGATTTGTTTCTCTTTATAAGGGCGATGGATTTTGTATTCGAGGATCAGTCTCTAGGTTGGCGTCCGACGTTTAAGGTCGTCAATCATTTATTGTAAATATTAAAATTAATAAAAGTAGTTGCGGATTCCAAAAGGTGCATTTTTATTGGGCCTGGCCGATTCCCAGGACCCGAATTCAACAATCATTCGTTTCTCTTCCTCGTTGATCGAAAAGCACGGAAGCGAACCGTACTACACAACCAGTTGGAATGAGATCGGTCTCTTTTAGATTTATCTCTTTCACTGATCACCATACTGAAACGTGGGCGATCTGGAACAATAGAGATGTCGCTATCATGGAAGATTCATTTCCTCCCACATCGGTAATGGATACTAACTGAATTCCCACCCAATATCACATATGCATATCCCCAAATCTACGTTGAATTCAATGTCAAGCAAATTGAACCAAACGTTGAGTTTTCGAACATTGAATTCAATTCCAAAAATCCATGCATTGTATGTACAATCAAACACGTCTCTAAACAAACCATTGTCCACTTGATCCACCGACACACAATTCCGGCAATCTAAACATCACAATGTATACGCATTGTAACCAGATGTTTTATAACATGAACATATAGACCCAAATTTCCATCCTTATTCTCACCCATTTCCCGTGGATCCTGACCCCATTTAAAGTGGAATGTAAACTCTTCTTTGCATTTGCCAGACACACTAATGGATAATAACAAAAATGCTCAAAAAGGATCTGCGATAAGGGCGATGTGTACAGAAGGAAGAAAAACTATATCGGAGGGCAATCAGTGGGTACCGCGAGTGATGTAAGGACCTAACAATAAAGAGTATAGTAAAATAATCAGTTTATGTTTTACTACGTCTACGGCTGTGAACGGAGTTCCTTGGTGACTGCGTTGGTTTCGTGATATTCGAATCCATAGTTTAAATTGTTAAATGTTCGGCTCCTATTTTTATCAAGCAAGGCTGTGGTACGCTGGGTTCAATGACATTATAGAATGGAAAATAGTGCGTCTAGGTTCGATTTACCCTTTCTGTGTGTGTGATAATTTTTTTTTTTTTTTATTTATTTATTTTTTTTTTTATTAGACTTCTCTCGGGAGAGGCGAACCTATAGCACCGAGTGGGCGCCCCGAAATGCCATCAAATAACTGTTGCATTTCTTTTTGAACAGTTGCAGGTTGTAACATTCCGGGAACACTCACGTGGGAAGGGAGCCAAATTATCCACCTGTACACGGACGGTGCATCCCATAGTGATTCTCTGGAAGAATTAAAGACGCGGCCGTAGATCCACGTATCCATAGTTGGACCAGGACTCAACACACAACAAACATCCATTCAGGATCAATCGTTCGCTTCTCTTCCTCGTTTATTCGAGAAGCGCGGGAGCGAACCGTACAACATGTTTGTCTTGGATAAGACCCCTTCTATCCAAGAAGGGAACGCTTATGGGGGAGTAAACCCTTTCTGGAGAGTACTGTTACACCCCCCTTTACACTCCCTCTGAAACAATTAATATTCCGCCATCTTGCATCCAATACTCTCAACCAATCCTCAAAATATTTTGCATACAATGCAATACACGCCTTTCCAAAGCAATTATCATGTATCAAACACTTGACCCACTCCCCAAGGCCACTGCATTCTGCTTCGTATTTCAAAAATCAAGCGAGCACCTGCCCGCGGACCAATAAGGTTTCATATTGCAAGTACACATTGTTTTGCCGGGAAACAATTGTGATACACGATATATGACACAAGCGGTATTGTCAAAGGCCACCGACTACGAACAATTGAGCGTCGGAAAAGTGCTAAGTTCGCCGAAATAGCGAACACAGCAGTGAGGCGAAATTAATTGTACGATTGGCACACACGGGCAATGCCCTATAATTGGTTCTTCGTATTATTAAGTAATTGCTCAATTCTTTGTCGCTGAATTTTTAGCAGGGCAAATTAAAAGATTATGGAACATTGCGAATGGCCTATGACAGGCAAATAACCTCAGAATAGGTTACACATTCTAGGGGGGGGGGGGGCATTAAGTTACCAATAATTTGGTATAAAAAGGGTAGTGCAAATGAGTTTCTTCGCAGTGCGGTGTAGAGTAAAATCCAAGCAAAATGTTTGCGGCCCTAGCGTAAGTACAGTGGGTCTTTTTGCAAATTAAAAATAGAAACAGTGTAAATTGTAAATGTAAAAGTAACGGGATGGAAATTCCCAATTTGTCTTGTAAATAAAATAAAACAAAAAGAATTAAAGTAAACAAAGTGTCTTTCGTTAAAACGAAAAAGGCAAGACAGCCATCTGTAACAACGACTCTCCATCAGCGGCCAAGGATCGATTCAACACACACAGGGTGTCAACTACCGGCCAAGGAACGTCTCAACACACACAGTGTCAACTACCGTCCCCAGGAACGACTAAAACACCCTCAGGGTGTCAGCTACGTAAGTAGTATATAACATATAACAGTAAATAAAAGATAAACGTTGTGGGGCTAGAATAACAGATATATATTAACAATCAAATACTTCCCAATAAATAACTAATAAATGTTAATATCTGGGGTTACGCTCAGGTGTTACATTTTGGCGCCCAAGCAGGGACCTAATAAAAGAAAATATAAATAATTTAACCAAACATTATTTCTGATAACATAAAATATTAAATGTTAATGTCAGAGGTTTGCACTCTAGTGTTACAGTACTCTCCATATACATATCATTGGGATAGAATGCTCCCGAAATAAGATTATTTTTACTGCACATTGCCCTTGCAGTGCGACCATGGATAATTTTGATTATGAAGTTATATATCCTGTTTAGTCCTGATTTGTCAAAGGATTTGATAAAGGATTTTATTGGGGTAGAACTTCTTATGTTGCGACTCTGGTGTTCTATACATTCCAAGACTTAACAAAACACTGCCTCCTGAACACCTGGAACTTCTCCATGTAGAAAGGAGACATGCCATACCATACCGGGCAGCCATACACCAACGCATAAGCATTTTTCGCTGGAGATAGGAGCTGCTGTTATGTGCTTATCAAAGTAAAGACACTGATCAAGCCAGATACCAAGGTATCTGACTACAGCATAGGCCTCTGTGCATTGTCGCTTGACTTTTTCCACAGTATGTCGAACACAAGTTTTGTGGCGAGTGAACGGTGTTGTATTCCGGTCCGTAACCACACTAGCTGTTCGGAATAATATCATTTTCATCACACCAATTTATCAATGCTTTATTTATAATTTTCTCGGATTCCTCGCTGATGTTTGGAAGCAAAGTTATCGAGCGAAGATTGGCTGGATTTTTTTTTTTTTTTTTTTTTTTTGATTGGACTTCTCTCGGGAGAGGCGAATCTATAGCGTCGAGTGGGCGCCCCGAGATGCCGTCAAATAACTGTTGCAGTTCTTTTTGAACAGTTGCAGGTTGTAACGCTCCGGGAACACTCGCGTGGGAAGGCAGTTCCACAGCTTCCCCGCTCTGTGACGGAACGAGTTCTGATACAGGGATGTTCGCGCCGTTTGGAGATGAACCACAAACGGGTGTGATCCGTCGGATTGTCTTGTGGAGCGCATATAAACCGAATAACCGAACTCCTGTCCATGCCCTTTTTGGAGGATGGCATGGACTACAATTTCCCAACAGATTGGATAAAACGCATTATTTAGAGCATTATTATTGAATAAATCAGTGTAAACCTTCACTGCTTCAAGAGGCAAGTGTGGGGGTAGGAGGTGTGGTAGAAGTCTCTGGTACTGGTTCTACTTCCACCCCACGATGGGGTTGCCCGAAGATTGTCACCAATTATGGCTAATTTAATTTCTCTGTATTGTCACTAGAAGTCTTCCCTAGGATTAATACGAAAACATCGCCAATTCCTTTTCATCTTCTTCGCTTCTTTATTTAAAACTTAAAATAAACTGACACAATATTTCTTCGCTTGACACTATAGTTGACTTAAATTGTAAAGGTGCACTGTAGTTGTTATAATTAATGTTAGAATTAAATAATTAAATAGTTTTCACTTAAATTATAAAGGTGCACTGTAGTTATTATAATTAACGTTAGAATTAAATAATTGAATAGTTCACACTTAAATTTTGGAAGGTGTACTGTAGTCATTACCAAAAAAACGTTCGCACATCGACAGAGCTGCGTTCAGACTATTATTATTTAACGTGAAGGCACGACTTGCCTCCACGGAATCCGTATTGCGATTAATTAAATTTCCGAAAATAAAATTTCATCAGCACAAATGGCGCGAAACATATTCGATGTTTGCCTCGGTTGCTCATGGTGTGTGTGTTCACAAGTATGCGGACCGTGGACCGACCAAATCCATAAGGGGAACACCATGAGCAATGATCTGCAGCTGGGCAAGTCATCCTGCAAGGGCATCAGCATGTTTACATTAATGTTACACAGCGCACAGCGTTTATGCCGTTTAGCCGTGCATGTTTGCCGACAGGCAAAACATCAGGAACAGAGAATCATATCCGAAAGGGTTGCAGCTGTGCAATATGGTGTATAGGGGGACGTTAGATGTTTATGCGATCGGTTACTGCGCACAGCATCTCCGCCGATCGTATATCCCTAGTGGACATTTCGTTGGTGCTGCTTTTTGTTTGATTTTGTTGGACATACAGGCATAATTCCTTGCATCGCATGTCGATCGGTTCAGCGACAGATATGCTTGAGACAATATAGAAAAGAAGAAGTATATCCTGGATGTGTGCGGCGGCACTCGACCGGAGATATGCGCGCCGAAATGATTCACACTTGCATCGTATTTGTTGGTGATGCAACCGAATAGCTTCCTTACGAAGATCATACGCTGTATGGAATCATGGCTTTAGTAATATTGATGGGGCCCCGCGGTGATTCGTAAATGCATGAATACGATTTCTCTTTCAGGAAGTTTTCGAAGATGCATTGAATGCATCTTGTAGGGAAAACTCGTAAGGGTAGAAATGTCTGCATATAATTGCAGTGAATGGAAGATTCGTTAAACCCACTTTCCAGGTAAGTGATGGCGCTCGGGTTTGAACTACCACCATACTTGTTGCATCGGATGTTTTGTAGGGTTGGTGGGAATTTTCGGATCGTAGATGAGGAGGTAAGCAGTGGCGTTTGCAAGAGCCGCCACACAAGTGCTTAAGAACAATATTTGGAATAATATCTATTCCAGAAGATTTTTCGTTCTTAATGGATCTAAGAATGTCCGTCAGTTCATCCTTGTGTACAAATATACCAGTGTTTAGATTTCTAAGCGGGGAATCCGCTCTATTATTTTGACTAAAGATAGTGAAACTTCGCTTAAAGAGACGCCAATTGTTAAGTTCATGGCGGATCGAAATATGGTTCTGGAGAGTCCTAGTTTCGAGGTCGCGGTTTGTTTGTTTGTTTGCAGACGCATTTATTCACAAAGTCTTTTTTATATTTTACAATTTTAGTCTAAATGCTAAACCTATCTTAATAATTTTACTACATAATGTAATTTACTGGCTCTTCACAAGCACTCTAAATTATACAATATTATATGCTTAATTTATGCCTTTCAGCTTACATTTTCTTTTATTTATTCTTAATATAATACACATACATTATAAAAAAAATAAACTGTTATCTTAGAGGTCTACCTCTTCTTCTTTTCGAAGCATTATGACAAAAAAAATAAAGATTTTTTTTTTTTTTTTTTTTTTTTTTGAGGATGCAAAAATTTTAAAAACAAAACAATAAGTGCTTAATGAAAACAAAAAAGATAAAATAACAGAAGTTAACGGGAAGGAGGGCAAAGGAAAAGGAAGGGAGGAAGCTGCGCCAGAGCTGAATATTATATCTGAGGACGTGAAGTCCTTTCTTCGTTTTGGAGCCACCACCAGTTGGGGTTGGTTCGGTCTTTTATTGATTTATCTCTTTCACTGATCACCATACTGAATCGAAGTCGGTCTGGCCTATTAGAGATATCGCTATTGTGGATAATTCGTTTATCCCTAGCACCACGGAAAGCGTGGTATATAATAGGTATTCCACCCTCATCTTGGATTAGACCTTATCCGTCCAAGAAGAGGAACGCCTCTGGGGGAATGAACCCGTTCTGGAGGGTACACTCCAGATACATATCGTTCGGATAATATGCTCCCGCGATAAGATTATTTACACTGCACATTGCCCTTGCAATGTGGCCACGAATAATTTTTATAATGAAGTTGTCTATCCTAGTTAATCCTGATTTATCATACAGGGTTTTATTAGGGTAAAATTTCTGGTATCGTGACTCTGGTGTTCTATTAAGTCCGAGGCAGGAACGCAAACACTGTCTCTCGAACACGCGAATCTTTTCCATGGGGGATATATTGTACCATATTGGACAGCCATAGACCAACACTGGTCGGATGAGTGCCGAATATGAAATTATTTTAACTTTTGGATTGAGAATGCTGCTTCGGAATAGACTTTTTGTGGCAACAAATGCGTTTCTTGCTGCAGAGAGAGTGACTGCTATATGCTTGTCAAAGTATAAATACTGATCAAGCCAAATACCGAGATATCTGACTACAGTTTTCACTTGTAGTGGGAGATTATTATTCCCTACGATAGAGAAGTTTTTCCAATTGTACTTTGTATCCTGAGAGGCCCTGGAGAGAGGTGTTCTGAAAAGGATAGTCTCGGTTTTGTGGAAATTAATTTTTAGTTTCCAGTCATTACAAAAACGTTTTATTTTATTGAAGTCGTCCTGGAGAAGTCTATTGATGACATCTATTTTCTCTCCTGTTCTGTATACCACAATGTCGTCTGCGTATGCAATGGCATTGTTAAGCTTACCCACTAAATCACTGGTGTAAATATTAAACAGAATGGGAGAATTCACCGCCCCTTGTTGTAAACCGTTTGTAATTTTGAAGGTCTTGCTTGAGAATATATCTCCGCATTTTACCACAAATTGCTTGTCCGTTATCATTTCGTAAATGTTGTACAATAGATAATGAGGCATTCTCAGGTTTTCTAACTTATGAAGAAGTCCTTCTAACCACACGGTGTCGAAAGCCTTTTCAAAGTCAACTAAGCAGGCACCTGTGCATTGGCGCTTTGTCTTGTTCCATTGTATGTCGGAAACAAGCTTTGACGCGACAGGCACCGTACTATGTCGCGCTTTAAAGCCAAACTGGTTGTTGGGGATGATTTCATTTTCATCACACCAGTTCATCAGTGCTTTGTTTATGATCTTCTCGTAAACCTTGCTGATATTTGGCAGCAAGCTAATCGCACGAAGGTTGGTTGGATTGGTCCTGTCTTTACCCTTTTTAGGGATGGGGTGGACTATTGCAGTTTTCCAGTGGGTTGGATATTATGCCCTATTTAAGGCGTTGCTGAATAGCGTAGTGTAGATTTTTACTGCTTCAGGAGGCAAATGTTTTAAAACTACATTTGGGATGCTATCTATCCCAGAAGACTTTTTGCTTTTGATTGACTTAAGGATGTTCGTAAGTTCATCCTTACTCACAAACATATTCATATTCTGGTTACTCCTGGGGGAGTCCGCTCTGTTATTTTCACTGAATGTGGTAAAACTACGGTTTTGGTTCCTCCAGGTACAAAGTTGATTTCTCAGTGAGCTCGTATTGGATCGTATTGGAGTGAGTGGATTCGTTCACTCTGTATACTGCCTCGAAACATGCACCAATTGAGTTCACTTTGTCTTGCGGGTCTTCGACTAATATTACTTCTTTGTTGGAGTTGATATGCTCCAGATTGAGTCCTGAGTTCAGCATTGCTTGACAATTCTCAGGAGTCCGTGGGACTCGCAAATATGGAATGTCATTGTGATCTTTCTTTCGAAAAGTTTTATTGATTTGTGAGAACATATTCGATCCGCTAGCTTGAATGGCTTGTATTTTGTTCTTCCACTCTTCATTTATTCTTGAACGGTAATTGTCACGGATCAATTTTTGGAGATTTTTGATTAGGGACTTAAGTGTTCTTATTTCCTGACTATTTGGGTCGCTGAACTGTCTATAAAGTCTTTTCAGCTTTGAGAGCATAATGCTCTTTTGCTTATACAAAGCGTCAATTGCTGGTGTCCTGTACTTATTAGTATAACCGTCGGTATGGGGAACTTTAGGTATGGAACAATTCATTGCATTGGTAATAATATCGTCCAATGTTGTTAAGTAATGATCGATTTCGTCATTATGGAGGTTTCTAATAGTCGGTGGGTCTATGGCACTGTTACGAAGTTCTTTTTTTATTAATCGATCAAAGCGTGACCAGTGAGCTTTTCGAAAATTGAAAGAGTGGATCTGGTCGAACTGCTCTAGTGAATATTGTTCATTTGGGACTTCAATTATGGCTCCAAATCCGTAGTGATCGCTATCGTAATCGATTGTGCGAAGACAGTTTCGCGTAGTTAGATCTGTGCCTGGCAAGTTTATTCGATCGTCTATCATAAGTAAATCCAGAAATGAATTTCCTTTAGGATAAGACGGTGTAGTTGTGGCGTACAGTTCTAATCTGCGCTCGATAGCATTCATTTGCCACCAATCATATAAAGCATTGCCTCTTGTGTTCGTGGTTAAGTTACCCCAAGCACTATGCTTGGCGTTGAAATCACCCGCTATTAGGAAATAGTTGTTTTCCGAGTCTAATTTCAGGTGTCGAAATAGCATATCAATTTCATTGATAAATTGCTTACACTGGGTAGCCTGAGGGGCATAAATGGAGACCACATACAGGTGCTTTTGACTTCTCAACGGAATATCTATTATGCAGGCTTCCAGCACCTAAATTTGTGTACTTCTGTACTATAAATTACCTTATGATAAAGACCTTTTTTAATTAAAACTGCAACCCCACCCCCTTGAGTAGAATGTGGCATGTCACGTCTGATTATCTTATAGTTTTTATAGACAATTTTGTGCCTTTGGTTTAGCTTAGTTTCACTAGCCAAAAGTACATCAGGGGATTCGACTTCAAGCATGTTGCCTAGATTATCTCTTCTGTCTATGTGTATTAGTGAATTTACGTTCACCGAAATAATTTTTAGTTTTAGTTCAGTTAGAGGGTTGAAGATTTGGATGGAAGGAGTTATTTGAAAACACAGCCGAAGAGAGCATATCTATTCGGGCCATTTGTTTCGTCAGTAATTTTTGCAAATTAGCAAATTGTGTTTGCATGACCGATATCATATTTAATATCTCAGGTTGCGCATCTACTGCCGGTATTCGCCCATTGGTATGTGAGGATTCCACGGGGACTCGTTGCATAGAATTGCTCGTGATTTGTGCATACGTTACACGCGGGGCAACGAAATTATTATAAGAACGAGTTTTAATTTTTTTCTCTTCTGCCACTTGCTTTTGTTTTGATTCCCACTTTAACTTTATATGTTGAAATTTGGGACAACCTCTAAAATTTGCCGTGTGTCCTGTATTTTTACATAGTACAGATGACAGTGTTTCCCTATCCGGAAGCTGTTCCTTTCCCAGCGGACATTCGCCCATGTTATGGTCGGCGAGGCATTTTACGCATCTGAATTTCATATTGCAGTTTGATGCAACGTGTCCAAGTCGTTGACAGCGCATACATTGCAGTACGCGCTCAAATTTTCTAATTTTTTCCCAACTTATAATTTGGTGGCTTAGATATTTTATATGTCTAAGCGCATCAACTTTACTATTAGGACTTAGAGATACAATGTAGAAAGGCAATTTGCGGTTGCACTTTCTAGAATTCGCAGTTGAAAACGGTTTCACACCTGTAAATTTTAAACTAGCTGTTTCAACCGTTTTTAATTCCTCGAGTATCTCCTCTGGGGAGAACGAAGGATCAACTCCTTTTAAGAGTATGGAAATTGATTTTTCTGATTTTGGGGTGTACGTGTAGTACTCGGTTTTTGCCCTTCCCAAAGCAGACTTTACTTTATTGTAACCTTCTAGATCTTCGCACAAAATTTTAGTTTTTTCAGCACTAATTCTTTTTGTTTTAAAATCTTTACAAGTCAACTCACCCAACTTCATTAAATCTTTCCCTTCTATGTAACTGATGACAATTGGAGGTATTTTTTCCTTTTTTGGTTGCTGTTGTTGCTCATCCTTGGCTGTCTTTGTCTGCTGCAGTTGTTTGTGATGCTGGTGTTGAGCGTCCATTGTTTCGCTTATTTGTAGCGAATGTTGATGCTGCCGCTGGTTATTTGTTTTTTGCTCTCTTTTTGCTTCGGTTTCATTCCGTCTTTTGTTTCGCTCTTCCAGGGCTGCTCGTACTTGTTTGGAAAGTTCTTCTCGTTTTTTGATGAGATCAGCAATTAAGCTGTTTAGGTCATCGTCTCCTTCGGGAATGTTTGACTCTAGTATCTCCAATTCCTTAAATTTGTTCCCTGCTCCTGAGTAACAAGTATCCTTGGCAGGTATATTTTCTTCTGTGACGGTTTTTTTCGTCACATTTGATTTTTGTCGTTCCATTGACAGGTTTGAGCGGACTTTATTTGCCACTGGGCTGTCATCTATAATTGACACTTCGTTTTTCCTTTTCGTAATTTTTTTGATTGTTTTTGAATTAGCGACTACACATGAGTGTGCCATTTTTAATTCGTCGCTCTTCGTCTTGCCCATTTGGGTTTCGAAACACACACACACTCGTTTTTTTTTTCTTTTTTCGCCGTGCAACGCCGGCCGAACTGCGAAAAACACAGTTTATTCACGAATTCACGCACACACGCACTCGATATTCCTTGTTTTAAAACTGCTCACCGTCTTACGATGTTTGTTGCTTGACGAACGACGAGCGACTGTGTTCGAGGTCGCGGTTAGAATGAATGAATTCGTTCATTCTATACACTTCCTCGAAACAACACCAATTGAGTTCGATTTCTTTTGCGGATCCTCGATTGTTATTAACTCTTCGCTGGAATTGGCGTGTTCCAGGTTAAGTTCTGCGTTCAGCATTGTTTGGCAATTTGTCGGGGTCCGCGGAACTCGCACACATATAATGTTATTATAATCTTTCCTTCTAAATACTTTATTTGTATGCGGGAACATATTCGCTCCACTAGCTTTAATGGCTTGGATTTTCCTGTTCCAATCTTCATTATTTATTGACCTCTAATTGTCACTGATCAGTTTTTGAATGCTCTTTATTAGTGACTTCATTGTTTTTATTTCCTGGCAATTTTAGTTGTTAAACTGTCTATGAAGTAGTTAATTGTACAAAGACAATTTCGAGTAGTTACTGTTAGGTTCTCTAGGGGTTTAGTTTCAGGAAGCGAGTCTCCTTATCCTGAAAAGAATCTGGGATCTCTTTAATAGACCGCTCCTGAGAAAAACCGTCGTACAAAGGGGTCGTCGCCGTGCTTCCTCAGATCCTGTGGGAAGAGCAACGTCCTTAGTTTGGCCTCAGTCCTCGTCTCCACTGGCTTCCGTGGGGGCCAGGTGATACTCCTAACCTGCAAATTGTATCTTTTGTGGAGATACCACGGCGGTACTTACCCGATGTGAGGTAACAAATAAAAACAACGTTTGCCTTGTTTCCTTAAGCATAAGCGTTTTTATTATCACGAATTAAAGTTTATCCTTTGGGATTTCTTCCTCCTGGCTTTACACCTCATTTATGTCCTACCGGGACAAATAATAATGTTTAACTGCGGCTCGGAGATCACTTTACTATTCCTTTATAAAGGAAAACAAATCGGGATTTGTATCCCAAAAATACACATTTTCATACAACAATCTCGATTTTTGGGTATTGTTACGTGCGTCCGCCACCCCATCAATTAATCATTTTGTAATTTTAATATAATTTGTTTTAAGGTGGTATGATGGTAAGGTGGTGGAGGAGTTGCACGATCCAGAAGTGAGTTTCCGAACACGCCCCGATTCGGGTGTGGATCGTGCAGTTCTTCGAGTTCGAATTCGGTTTTCGAAGTGGACGTGAATGGGGAGCGAAAGAGAGAACGGGTTAATGTTTTTTGATGTACGGTTTTTGACATTCCGTTGTCGAGCAGAGGAAGAAAAAGCAGTAAAGATTTAGGTTTTGGGTTGTCCCGCAGATTTTTCAGAGAAAACCACATTAAATGTTAAAATTTGTTAAAATTAAAATTATATGAAAAAGTTGAAATAAATCTGATAACTGTCAGACAAAAAGATCAATATGGTGTAGAAATTTTCGTAGAGGAAAAAACAAATTTTCGGAATTGTACATCGATTCCAAACTGAGGCAGAGTATTTCTCAAAATGAATAAATCATCAAGCAAAATGTGTGCACCCAGTTAATTGGAGGTCAACAAAATTGTATGCACCATCAATTTAGGTGACCCATATAAAATTCTTGGAGTGACTCGTCATGCAACTACTCAAGATAGTCGAAAAGCATACAAGCAATTGACTGGGAATGGCAATCTCACAAGGCGGCACGCAACGAATTGAATGCTGATCACTGACCTGGAGAGCTGTTTCAAGGGACTAATCTGGCCGAGAGCAGGAACACAGTACATTCCTGACCATCGTTTTCCCGGATCACAGGTAAAATTAAACTCTAATTGATTTTCTGTGACAAGACCCAAAAGAATACTGTCACAGTATCCTGAGTGAGATGCTCAGTGTTTACTTTAGATAAAGATAAAAACAATTTCTTGAATTCTTACGAAACTATTTCGCAGATGTGGGAATGTATCTGGATTTTGGTTTTCTATTTGTTTTTCTTAATGTAAAATTTCAGATAGAGATAATGATCTCTGAATTTTGAGTTTTGATGATGCCGTGGGGCAAATGTAAAACGGTAAACGAATATTAGATTCGTTTATTGTGAATTTGATTTTAATTTAGGATTTTGGATTTAATTATGCCGTGGGTGCAAATGTTAAGCGATAAACGAATGTTTGATTCGATTATTGCGAATTTTGGATCATGTTTGGGTTAATTCGGGTTTTGATAGGATTTTGGGTTTTAGTGTAGCAATAGGAGGATTTGGATGTAGGAATGGGGGCAAGACTAATGACCTTGCCCGGAAAAAAACAAAATCATTATGGAGGATTTAGCAAGCCTCAGGACTTGCTAAATAGGGCCAAGACTGGTCCCCGGTTGTAGTGCCGATGATGATGATGAATGGGGGAAAAAGGTGGTAGGGCTTTTTGGAGCACTACATTAGGTCCGTATCTAGTAATTGTATTCACTACAAAAGTAAATCCAAGGAGGAATTTCCTCTTAGATAAGACGGCGTACTTGTAGCGTACAATTCTAGTTTTTGATCGATGAGTTCGATTTGGCACCAGTCGAACAACGCCTTGCCGCTTGTGTTCGAAATAAAATTACCCCAAACAATGTTCCGACTCTAACTTCAGCCTTCCGAAAAGGGTATCAAGTTCATTGATAAACGATATGCACTGAGGAGCTCCAGGAACAAAAAGAGAGACTACATATAGAGGCCTTTGCCTTTCCGATGGAATATTTATAATGGAGGCTTCCAGCACATGAAACTTGTCTGCATTTGTGCTGTACATGACCTTGTGTCCCAGACCATTTTTGATTGGGACGGCGACTCCTCCTCCTTGAGTGGAGTTTTGACGACCTCATCTTATAACTTTATAAATTTGGTAGTCCACCTTCTGTCGTTGGTTTAGTTTAGTTTCGCTAACCTAAAGCACATCTGGGCGTTCGGCTTCCAGCAGATTGCTCTGATTATCCCGTCTTTCCTTGCGGATTAGTGAACTTATAATCACAGCAATTATTTAAAGGATTAAAAAAAGCCGAAGTGAAGTTGTTGACTAGTGTATTGAGTTATTTGGAAATAGGGTCGAGTAGATATCATCTATACGGCCCACCTGTTCCATCACTTTTTTCAATTAATTCGTTTTTTTTCTCAAACGCAGGTAGCTATTATGTTTGTTGTGCCTCTAGTTCAAGCGTTTTAATGATATTTCGTGGTTGTGGTTTACTCAAACCACCTGCCATTTGAGATGGCACACCAGGTGCCACGAAGTTGTTGTAAGAACGAGTTTTCATTAGTTTCTCTTCTTCAACTTGTTTCTTTCTAGCTTCTACATTTACTTTTAGTTGTTTGTATTTAGGACAACCTCTAAAGTTAGCGGGACGGCCTGTATTCTTGCAGAGGACACGGGATATTTCATTCGTATCACGGCCTGTTCTTTGCCCAACGGCCATTCCCCAATAGTTCCACCGTTTAGAGACTCTTTGGCGGATGTTAGTCTTAGTCGAAAGTGTTCCGCCGAACACTGTCCGCAATTCGAACACGGAGCGAATCGGCAGAAAATACAACACCGAGAAATTGTCACAAATGAAACATCGTTCTACTTTTCGAAACACTCTTTTATTTACAGTTTTTGTTTCATCCTTTTCGTTTTTCAAATTATTCTCGCAACTCGACGATGTAACGCACTTGAACACCGATCGCTTCGCCAAACCACAAGTTTGTTCGTCACTAAATTTATACTGTTCGATCTTACAATTATGGTGAAACTAAACTCGTGAATCCACTCGCAAAAATCGGCACAACCTTCACAGGTTGTGAGGACTCGTAATTTTACCGCGCGTTATTTGAAACTTTGAAACTTTGTGCGCCGAACGTCGGGTTTGTACAAAACTTATTAAGTATATTACACGGCGCGGACCGACCTCCTAATGGGGTTCTCCAACTGGACTTTCGTGGACGGATGCTCGATATATAAATGTCGTCTCGTTGACGATAAAAATTAGACTCCTATTCCACTTTACACCAAGTATCCCGATACAGATCTTATCTGTGGCTGTAAAAGAAAATTTCCCATTTAGTCCGCTAACAGGATCATCGAAGTCTCTGTTAGCAGCATGTTATTTCATCCCCAGGAGAATTTCGTAGTTTCCTGAAAGGAGAAAGTCACTCATTACATACATCATTATCACCATCGGTGGTGGTGATAGCATTTCATCTCAACGGCCGTTTATTTGCCCAGAACATCTGGCGCCCAGGCCGGAGGTATTCGATGATTTGTTTGGACGTACAATCCGTGGGTCTTGTTTGGCTTTGTAGTTAAAATCGAAATCTATTAGATCCTTCTAATGGTGTGAAATTCCAGAATGGCCGTGGGACCGGGGGATTGGCTTTTGTTGGCTTTACTCGTCATAAATATTCGTGGCATATCTTGTTGAGATACTTATGATTCCCAGGAATCTGGTAGCGGATGAGCGATCTAAATTATCGTAGTAGGTTGCTGTTGCCTTTGTTTGCCCGGCGGATTTGGGTGGTCTTTGTGGTAGACTATCCGCTGTGCATCCGTCGAATGGCTCATTTTTTTTTGGTGATAGCAATTCCTTGCACTGGTATTTGGAATTGCCGATTGTGCAGAGCTGGAATGTGAGGCATTTCAATCTTCGGGAATTGCTCCTGGAAATAGGATGAATGGATGGTTTTACCTTTGTTCCAGGTATGATGAACTATGATTGTTGAGCTTGACATTAAAAGCTTTGGGGACGTTCAGTTCCTTGCTTTTTGGTGTCGGGCTCAAAGTTGGCTATGGGTTGCAGGCCCTGTGGTGAGACTGTGGGTGGTATTTGCTATGCGTAAACACGGACGCGGGTTCAGTCAAATACCCCACAACACTAAATGGTGCAATAAAATCTTCCGCGAAGAAAACAAAGAAAAACAAGCAGACAAGTTGATCCTCGAAGGCAGCAAAGGAAAACAAAATGAAACACTTAATCTTGGATGTAGTTTGTATATTATGCACAATATTCTATTTCACGTACAGTTTGATAATGAGACACCGTTATTAAAACAACATGAAACAATGCGAACTAAAGTATGTGGATGTTTGAACTGACGTTAACTAATCGACGGTTTTCTCTTAACTCTAGTTCCGCACCCGACTGATGATACAATTTGACTTCGTTTAAAATTAATGACAAAACGCATAGCACGACAGCGTATGTGTACGCGACGGGGGTTGCAATCTGACTCGAAGATACTATCCATATCTGCCAGATTCAACGGTGTGGATTACATCGGTGTGGCAGGATTGTATATGTGTCCGTGTAGGACAAGTACGTTGCCCTTCAGCCTGTATATCGACAACGACGAAAATACACCTGAATAAACATGGGCTGGTGTAATGGGTTGTAGATATTATAGAGATACGCGATAGCGAGAATCGCCGAAAGGGGAAATAGGTTTCTGTGTCTTAAATAAACCGAAACGCTATTTCGAAGGCCATACATCTTTGATGACCTGCGCCTGAGAACGAAATAGGTTTTTGCTTTAAGATACACAAAAAGCCAATTTCATGGGTCACGATGATATGCACATCGTGTTTGTTTATTTAACAGGCCGGAGCATCGTTCGGCATGATCTGGGGTATGATTGTCTAACGTCAATCATATTAGTGCCCAAATCCCATGATCGGTAGATAACCGATAAGGGAAAGTGGTCGCAAGTGTTGCGAACCTTGGCATTGGGGCAATATTCACTCATGAACCGTAGCAAAAATACCGGCTACAGCTATGTCAACAATTACGCTGGCCAGCGGGTATTTATCTTTTATAATTTCTGACAAGCTGAGCCGATTGTCTGGCACGGCCCATGTATGAATGAATGGAATAATTTGTTTGATGTGCATGCTTGATAACGTTTAACTTTCAGGTGCGATGCTGCAGGGGAGCTTACGCTGCCCCTAATTGCAGGTAATTACTATGGGTTTGGAAGGTGGTTAATTTAAGAGGATGGGCGGTTATTTAACGCTATAACCCTACACATCTAAATTGCATATTGCAATCCGATCTCACATGGCCGAAGCGAACGGCAAATACATTGCAATAGGAGTTCTGACTTCTTTATTTTATACTAAGTTATTGTTTTATGACTAGATATTTAATATACCTAAGCCTATCAAATTTACTGTCGGGATGTAATGACACAATAAAGAAAGGCAACTTGCGGTTGAGATTTCTAGAACTTGCGGTGGAGAATAGTGTCACAATTATAAACCAAAGACTGTCGGTTTCATCTCCTCAAGTAATTCTTCAGGGGAAAAGGAAGGATCAACTCATATTAGGGGCATGAAGACAATTTTCTCCGCTTTTGGAGTAAACGTATAGTACTCGCTAATCGCCCTACCCAAATCAAATTTAATTTTATGATAGTCCTCTAAGTCACTACATATAATATTAATTTTTGGAATATTGATGGGTTTGGTTTTAAAGTTCTTGCATATTAACTTATCGAGTTTTATTACGTCCTTAGACTGCATGTGGCTCACAATGATGGGAGGTACTTTCTCCTTCCTATCGATTTGTTGTTTCCGTTGCTGTTTTTTCTGCTGCTACTGTTGTTGTCGTTGTTGTTGTTTTTGTTCGCATAATTGCAAACGACGCATATTCCTTTTTTCCAGAACTGCTTTTACTTCTCTGCGCAGCTCATCTCTTTTTTTATAAGCTCAGCAATAATGTTGACGAGCTCTTCATTAGACTTATTTTTTTCCACTGGCTCCTTAACGGCCCAGGTCTTGGTACACACTCCTTTTGCATCCTGTCGAGCACATGTAGTGCAGTTTTGGATGCGCCTGACCAAAATGGGAGTTGAACTCCATTTTTTGTCGAATATACGCCTTGTAAATAGTAGCCAGGTTGGAAGGAGTGAAGTATATTTTGCATCTCTTAAGGAACCCCATACATTTGGCTGCACAGTTAAGAGTCAAATTAATTCGAGTGCCGAGGATTGATAATTCCTTGGCTTCGCCGATGTAGTGCTCTAAAAAGCCCTACTACCTTTTTCCCCCATTCCTACATCCAAATCCTAGCTATAATACGCTAAAACGTCAAAATCTTATCAAAACCCACAATAACCCAAACATGAACCAAAATTCGCAATAAACGAATCAAACATTCGTTTATCGCATAACATTTGCCCCCACGGCATAATTAAATCCAAAATCTTGAATCAAATTCAAATTCGCAATAAACGAATCTAATATTCGTTTACGTTTCACATTTGCCCCACAGCATCCCCCAAATCCAAAATTCAGAGATCATTATCTCTATCTGAAAATTTTTCATTGAGGAAAACAAACAAAAACTCAAAAGCAGATACATTCCCACATCTGCGCAATAGTTTCATAAAAATTCAAGAAATTGAATTCTTATCTAAAGTAAACACAACATCTCACTCGAAATATCGAGATTGTTGTACGAAAATGTGTATCTTTGGGATACAATTTTCGAATTGTTATCCTTTATAAAGGAATAGTTAAGTGATCTCCGGGCCGCAGTCTAAATTCGTCTATAGTCCCTGGAGGAAGTACCCCGGGATAATCTTTGAGAAAATAATAAAAACGCATTCCAAAGGAAACAAGACGTGCTTTCATTTTTACCCAACAACGGATAGCTAAGTATCTCCTGGCCCCCACGGAAGACCAAGTTAAGACTAAGGACAGAGGCCGAATCCAAGGACGTTGCTCTTGTCTTTGAAATCAGAGGAAGCACGGCAACGACCCCTTTTGTGGGACAAGTTTTCAGAAGCTATTTTAAGAGATCACTTAGTCCTTTTAAGGACTAAGAAACACGCTTCCTGAAACCAAACCCCTACAAAAAACATAACAGCCGATGCAAGTGCCGTTCATAGACAGTATATTTACTTTGGGACTCACCTTTGACGACAAGAGGCAGCACTGAGTTTTTTAAGACATTGAATTATACTCGGTTAGATAATCGCCACTGATATATCTTGTTGAGATCTGAATTCAATGTATCAAGCATAAGTTGCTGGTTGGTAGTGACGTTCGAAGGGTTTGGACGGGAGTGTTCGTATGAGTATGAGAAACTCAACGTGCTATCATCAGCAAACGAGTGAATTGGGTTGTGAGTAATTGATAAGAGATCATTTATAAAGATGAGGAAGAGAGTGGGTGAGATACTACTACTAATTTCACGTGTGTCTGCCGTTGAAGTTGTTACAATTTATTAGGTAACCATCGAAGTAACCAGGAACATATTACAAAAGTACGAAAATAACCGAAACTGATGCCATATAACGCAACCAAATAAAGGATTGTGCCTAGCTGCGTTGCAATATCTATTAATCAAATGTAGTTTAGTTGAGTATTTTTAAAATTTGAGACAAGATTATTAGAAAAAGTAACTTTTTCCACTTCTCTATATATACTCATAATACGGTATTCACTGTTTGGAAAAAATATAAAACAAAATGAGGTTACGTTAACCCATTATCTTCCCCGTTCCACGAACTTTTGTTTCAACATATCGACAGGAGAAAGATATGACTGCTGGTAACTATAATTCACGACATGAAAATTGCTTCGATAAAACAAACGATCTATATTATTCATCCTTAGTCCTCTCTGAATGGCCACAAGTTTATATAACCCTCTTAATTGCAATGAATTCGTACGGCTTTTCTCTCCGAGCTATCCACTGCATCTATCTGTGGCAAGAAATGCCAGATCGTACATCAGCTTTTAGTGCGATTCATGTGAACGTAGGACCCACGTTATCTCCTCAATAAATAATTGAATTCCTTCGAATGGGGAACTCCGCCATAAATACAGCGAAACATCAAGGGAGGGCTTCCATATCGATGGTCAGTTGGTTGGCAAACCAAAAGCGGATTGAATTACAGGTAAATGAATAAACGATACACTATTGATTGGACAGCCGGAGGAATTTGAGCACTGTCATATCGATCAACGTGTCTACTTATAGACACTTTTTGCAGTTGAAGTACTTAATTTTTCTTTTACGAGAAAGTAGCCAATGGGCGTTGTTTGATCTTAATTGCGCCCTTCTAATTGAAAGCATACGCTTGTAGGGGATACTCACGGGATATATCAATGTTATTAATTCTATTGATTCATTGATTTACATTCTCCGGAACCTGATAGGGCCCATTCTAATTGGTATCACATCAGTTTAACTCACAAAAATAAGACATTTAACTAGTCACAACTAGTTTTCGATTGGTAATATGCTTTAATGTTAACATTGAATAAAATTTTAATAGGCATATATTAAATAAATTTCACTAAATTTAATGATATTATATATATAATTAATAAAGTGTATTATGTTCTTGCTTCTGGAAAATCTAATATATAGCATTCTGTTAACAACATGTGATAATATTAAATAACTAAAGTTATTTTTCTAACTTTTGCCCCGAGCATATTGTGTCTTCTTCGCTTTGAAAAAAAGAACAAATAATATGGCATTTAACATAGGATTTTCCAGATGTTGCTTGAATAAATTTAATCTGATCGCTAGTCTGATCGCCAACAAGCAGCACGTGCGCTTGTGTCTCGAGATCTGAGCCATCGAATCAATCGATACCCATTTTGGGTATCTAAAGTAAAAGATAACCAATTGCACTATCGGGTCGGTAGAAAAGTCTTCTGTGAAATCTGCGGTAAACAAACACAACTTCACACATGTGCCTTAGTACATTGGAAAGTGTTAAAATTGTCTGAAAATGTACAGTGGGTGCTCCTTTTTCTGAAGCGACATTGGTTTTCTATGCTGGGCTATTGCAATGGCAGGAAAGTTCGCAACAATCTCTGTAATATTCGTGATCTGATATGTAATGTGTCTCCTGTCTTTGGCCAGGTTTCTACTCAAAAAACCCAGCATCTTTGCAATCGATACAGATATTGCCCATTTCACTCTACTTGGTTATAATTTAGTGCCTCTGTTCTACCCACATCGTGGTCTAATCATATATAGAGATATTGCTTATCAACGTCTGCCTCAATACTGGCTCTGCTCCAATCTATAATTTAATTTCTCACGGCTAAAACTTCGCGGTTGAAAACATATCATATATGATCGACAGAAGCTTGAACCTATATCCAGACACTAAAATTGTTATTGTGGGTGATTTAAATGTGCATAACTCTTAGTGGCTTCATAGCGTTTGCGATGATAGTGAAGAACGTGTGATTCGAACTGACGCTATGACAGAACCACCAAAAATTGAACCAATGCTTAACACATCAGGCTACTGCCGGCGTGTACGAATTCGATTTCTAAGCTCAAGTACACTCACCTGATGTGGATTTGTTACGTTATCGCTATGGTATACGGCTCTGATGCATTTTCGTATTCGATTTTCGTTCGGTGTTCTTCGCTATTTGCTTGTGTATTGTGTGTGTATCTGTTAGGAACGTCACAGCTTCGCCACTTCGGACTTACAACATCAGAAAGTCAGTATCTGCAGCACTTTGCTGTGGCCATCCCGTCAGCACACTGGACCTGCCCCCCCCCCCCCCCCCCCCCCCCCCTCCAATAAATAATTCATGTTTCTCCGCTCTTGGACACTTTTGAACACTATGTCGTATCAGTTAAATTTGCTCTAACTAACAGCAACGCTAAGGACAAAACTTCCAAAATAATAGTATGGTTCTACAAGTAAGCAACCTGGGAAGGTCTGAACAAGTTTTTCGGGAAGTTAAGCTGGTCATTATTTTTCCACAGTAACGGTGTGGACGTTACAATGGACACATTGACAGGAACGATTCTGCTTGATACTTGGATCTTTATTCCACACAGGGTAAAGAGTATCAAACCCTCGAGAAATATGTGGGTCGATTCCCGGCGCAAGGAGGGTATTAAAGCTGTCGCAGCATGCTTGAGTCTTTATTAGTCGAATCTAAATGTTCTAAATAAGTTAATTTATTTATAATTCTTAATTGCTATAATTTGTTATTAATTTCTTTCTAATATTTTTTATAATAATACCTGCGCGCTTGGCACCCCTTTTTGGTTTTTGTTACTGCCAGCATTGTTATTTTGTTTTCTATCATTGTTTGTAAACAAAAAAGTCATTGTTCGTTCGAACACAGAATTGAAAGTAATCGTGTCGTTTGCATAACTTTCGTTGTAATAAACATTTTCGTATATTTAACATTTTTGTTCGTGTCGTTATTTCGAATTCGTTTCGCTGAACATTTGTTCGTATTGCACCGTGCCGAAACAAGAGCTAAAAAGTTAAACATCCGATTATATAAATCAAACAATATTGAGGAAAACCGTAGAAGATTCAAGGAATGATTGGAGTGCGTACCTTCTTCACACAAAGTTTTTACACGGTCAGGGAATGAGACAAAAAATACTCCATTCACCCACAGGTAGTAGAAACGTCTGGGCATTCGTGAAAAACATCAAAAACTTGGTCTCCTCATCCATTCCTTTACTTATAGTCGATCGCGAACCAGTCACCAGTGGAGTAGAGAAATCAAATCTACTTAGTGCGCATTTTACTCAAGCTGCCTAATACCACCTCAATTCTGCCTCAACTTGAACATAAACAGTCAAGTGCTCTGCGAAGCCCTACCATTTCCCCTCTACATACATATTCCCAATATATAAAATACTTATATGGGTTATATAATTCCATAGTTCCCAATCAAATCAATTCGGCAATAAACGAACCAATTGTTCATTTATCATCCCTACACGCAATTCTCGAAATTCACAAGCTAAAACCAAATGCACGATAAATCGAACCAAATGCTTATTTATCATGCATAAACAAATATTGCCCAAAAACTTAATATCACAATGCATCTTTTCATATGCACTGTATGATTATAATTTCCGGGAATTTGCTTAACCAAATTCCACTCGAGTCGAATTGCATGACGAATTCCGTCTGCTTTTCCTAAAATTTTTAACGAGCCGCATATACAAGACGTATGCTGGCAGGATGTGATATTAGTTTTGCACATTTTCTCTTCTTTTATTTATTTATTGGTCTATAGGAAGCCGTAATTTCATGACTAACTCGGCTACACTACCGTTTCTGGTTCTGAACCGAATTTTCGAGGCCACGCTTTATTTCGTTGTCTCATATCTGCCGTAGATTTTCCTCTTATTTTGGTCGTCTGTCAAGAATTATTTGCACTGTTTTTTTTATCATTCTCGTATACCTCCAGCCCATCACAATTCACGATCTGATGATCCTCATTATTACTGACTTGAAATATGGGTCTTCCATTTAACTAGTGTGAGGCTTCCTCCATTATCTCATGTCTTCATCATATTTAGCGCCAAAGGTATTCGGGCTAGACAAAAAATGCTGAAATTCTAGCTTAATTACCTTATATTATAACTTACTGGCCCTACGCAGACTCTCTAACTCAACAGTATATAACTATTGTGCAGTTTGCCTTTCGGCCACAGAACATTGGGTGTGGCTTTAGTTAGTTACTTAAATCTTATGCTACCCTAATCCTAGAAAAGCTAAGTCTATGTAAGCTGGCTGATGATGCAGTTATTCTACTGACATTGGTACACAGGTCTTCATTTCTCAATTAATCACCTTTGTTTTCGTTGTTGCAGATTTGAATGAGGGCGACATATTTTCTCGGGATTCCCAGCTCAACTACAATATGGTAGAGTCTTTGCCTTACGACTGAGTCGTAGGCTTTTTTGAAGTCAACGAACGGTTGGTGAACCGCCTCTCCGTATTCCGGTCGCTTGTTGACCGGTTCCTACATAATCCGCGTTGGTAGTCTCCCAATATTTCTTCTGCGTACGGTGTGATTCTCGCCAGTATGACATTTGTTAATATTTTGTGTGTGGTTGGGAGCAATAATATTCGTCCGTAGTTTTCGCAGTCAGATCTGCCACCTTTTTTGAAAATGGGGATGACTATTGGGGTTTTCCATTCTTCCGGAATGGAAAACCCCAATATCCTTATCCCATATTGATTTAATCAGTTAGTGTGTGGGGATCGAAGTCGTGGTGCCGACGTACGGCACGGGCTTCCACTTCGTCCCACGAATTGTTCGCTGGTCGGAGCACTGCTGACAGATCAAAACACTGGTCGCAAGAGTGAAAATTATAAAAGAAAACTTCCAGGAACTGCAACTTGGAAATAAAATATACTGAGTACTGTCTATTTATTAAGAGGTTACTTTATTGTTCTTAATTGGTGTAAAACGATTTGTATTAATTTTAAAACATATAATGAACGTGTGGGGGTAAAAGTATTATGCCAACGTATGGCACAGGATTCACTGTAATCCCCCAACGATGATCCGCAGAAAGAAATGAAAAAAACACGTTCTTATTTATTTAAATTTATTTCTATTTATCTATTGGTGAAAACACGCAAATTGTGGTGAATGGCACAATATCAATTGGACTTAATTACACAGCTAAAAATTGGGTCTTAATTGTATTTGACAACATGAATCACAGCCTCACTGGGATTAATCAGAATATCTATGATTTACTATTTCACTTCTGTCAACCAGGGAATGCAGTACGCGACGGGAACGCCAGACTGTTCAGCTGGTCGGTCGTACGCAAATCGCGAATATAGGTGAACCGTCAAAACTGGCTTCGGGAACTAAAGAACTTTACCGGTACACCAACTCTATCGAACGACTCATTGGGCTTTTTTTTGTGGACTAAACGAACTATCTCATCCGCAGATACAACCAGGTTCAGATACAAATAGCGACTAGTGTGAATTAGGGTTGAAATTCATATTTCTTTCTACACACAGGACAACCAAAAGAGACCACGCCTCTGCTCTCTCAACCTCACGCCCGTCAAAGTATGAGTAACTTTTGTTAATAGGGTAATTGACGGACAGGAAGAATGAGAGAACAGAGAACATGATATGCTGTGATCTCGGGGTACGTTTGGTTGTGTGTATTGGTATCAGATGCAGCTACTGACACGACCTACTGACCCAGTGGTACGGCTATGGTGTAGTTAGAGCGCATTGAACCCTGGAAAGAAATACGAATGAGAGGGAACCCTAGCGGATGTTACTCCCCTGCAAAGAGAGATCATTGATCCCAAACGAATGGGTGATCTGAGGGAAAGTCGATAGGACGCCGCTGATATTTGGGAAATAATTCGCGTGAGAACCAGACTCTAAGAAGCTGAAATTACCCCAGCTGTTTTGGTATGATGCAACAGCGTCGTTCTTTTAGACTTGTTGTTGCTAACCGACATTATGAGATTTCCGATGGGAAACTCATGGTTAGCAAGAATGGAGTTGCCGTATGACATTTATGTAGCTAAACTCAATTATGCATTATCTGCAAAGGATGATGAGTTTAGCTATACGTCCGTTTGAAATGTTTTACAGGGGAATACACATAGAGGAAATTGGTAAGTATGACGCGCTGAAAGCGGTCGAAATTAGGTGGACATGTTGGTTGGAATTGTGGGTTGTTTCTCATGTAGAATAGAGAAACCCCCCACAAACGTTCACCAAATTAAATTAAATCTTTGTCGCATTTTACAAGTCAATGTAGAGTTATGCTAAGTTAGGTTTAAAACGTTCACGACGGATATGCACGATTTCGATTATACTTCCGGAACACGTACGCAACACAAAGAGGGCACTCCTTCGGTGGTTGGAATGCGGATTTGGGTCTGATGCGTCCCCGCGGCGCCACGGGGAGCTGGAGAAAAAAACCGACCAGCGTGGCTGGATGTTAAAATACGACTCCGCGTTGCTCTGCTCGATGCAGAGCCACGTCGCAACTGGGGTGAGTTTCCTCGAAAGAGAAAGTGTTTCTCTTGTGGTGAAAACAAGCAAGAAGGACTTGATAATGTATGTGTATGTGTGATCATACACATCACCATGGTTATCGATGCATTTCCGCAAGGATAAACAAAACCTACAACGAGGGAAAACCAACAAAGCAGAAGCGACCTAAGGCATCGGCCTGTAATTAGGATCAGCTAAATAAATAAGCTGGAACTCATTAAATGAGAAATGCATTTGGGATACCACAAACGATATGGATTGTTTACCGTGTCTACAGAATGCCTGCGGAAGAACAGCTTTTTTTGTTTGCACAAGGTGCGAGTTAGGGAAATTGGCTTCAGCGTCGATTGCTCTAATTGAATGCAGCTGCGTTGGATTGTTTATTATTGGGAGAAAAGGTCGCCATTCAATGTGTTTCTTTTTTTTTTTTTTTGGTTTCGGTAGGAAGGAAGATCCAGGGGCATGCCGGGTTTTTACCGACTAAATGTCCAATGTGTATGAAAAGGGATTTGTTGTACACATGATGAGGCTGGGAATAGGCGACGCAATGACCATTATCCCTGGTTGCGATGGTTACATGATATGTGAATTGTTTTCTTTCAGGGATATGATGTTTATTCCATAAAGAATTCTTTGTTGGGAACATTTTTCCGATGCGTTGATGCATGGGAAAATTCCCTTGTTGATGCAATTCTTGTTAGGAATTTTACGTAATGCTTGTATGCATTAATTATCGTTGGGAGGAAAATGTTTTTGCTGCGGGGAGATTGCGGTGCAGGAGTGGGAAGGTTGGAATTTGCCTGGCAACCGAAGGTACCGAATAGGTCTTGGTTTTATGCACCTGTATAATGGAAAGAATTATTGTAGGTGTAGTGCTCGCAGCCCTACCGTCTTCCATAAATCCTTACCTCAATCCTTACTTATCCATTTAACCAAATCCCATAATATACATTAATACAATTTATATAATAACTATATCCTTTAATATCCTTTTTCCCAAACACATTTGCATATAAATTAAATTTCCACAGTTCTTACGTTTACCTATTAATCAATTCAATTATACATTAGAAGTAATTAATTCTCAAATTTGCATATCATAACATAACATACACATACCAAATTTCAAGCTATCCATTTCATAACAACAGCTCATACAATTACCGTTATCCCAGAAATAGTTTCAGCTAACGAAAAATAGTGAATCACCCCCATTAGGTAACTAGGGGCAACTGATTGATTTCGTTCATACGAAATCAGAAATAACAAGAAGAGTAAGAATTAGACTTCCAACCAGGAGGGTCGAGATTTAAATTTATATAAAATAAAATAAATAAATAAAATAAACACAGACGTATGCGGTTGTCTGATGTTAAATAAATATCAATAAAAGTTTTTGTGTAAAGTTTTTGATTTTTAAAAGATAATTAATTAGAAAGTATACATTCCACGCTATTCCCTCGGTCGAGACGAGGAAGAGCCCGTTCGAATACAACATAGGGAATTTGTATGCGAAGAGATGCATGAAAAGGTAAGAATTTTTTACAGATCTTTCGAGCGGTTGCCCCTCCTCCATCCTTCACAAGCTCTGCCGGCATGCAGTCGACTCCGGGAGTTTTGTTGTTTTTCAATCGATTTATTGCGTGTACAACTTCGTCGAAAGAGGGCTCTGGGATTTGAGGCTCGGCTTTATGTACGCCCGGTGCGTTTATTTGTGGTTGATGTGTGCGCACATTGAGTAGCTTTTCAACGTACTGCTTTCACCTTGTCAGGATATTGTTTGCTTCTGTCACCAGACAACTGTTTGTGCCTCGGATTAGTTTGGTTCTCCCTCGGTTGCCAATTCTAATTGAATTTATGCCGATATACATACCTCTGATGTTCTTTGCTCTGGCATTTTCTAGAAGTTTTTCGATCCTAGTCTTCTCCCATTCGCGTTTTTTGCGTTTGAAAAGTCTCGTTGTCTCTTTCCGAATTGTCGCGTATCTTTCTGCGTTGACTTCATCATATCTTTGTAAGTGGATCACTCTGAGGCGTTTCCGTTGTTCCATTTTGGCCATGCACTCATCGCCAAACCAAGACTTAATTGTTTTCTTAAATCGTAATACCTTTTGGGCTGTTTGTTTGATTGTGTCTCTGATCGATGCCCATTTGGTGTCCACATTATTGGGTCCATCGCTGCTCCCATTCTCTAGGGTGCTAAATCTATTCGTTCCTCTTGTTATTCAGCCCTTTTGCGTAGGTCTTTAGGAGCTTTACCAATTTTAAAGTAAAATTAAATGTTTACGTTTTGGTGTTTACTCAATTTGGACCGATGCACAGAAGATACTGTCGCGTAATGTGTTGAATGAAATGTCATCAAACCGTAAAGGCTTGTGAAGGAAGAAGCCGCATATGGCATTAACGGTATCATCTGTAAACAGCGATTCTGGTTTATTTGGGAGCAGAGGGGTTAACAAAATATTTTTTTTATTTCTGACCTCCGCACCAACCGCAAAAAGAGACAAATATTTTGTTAATTAAAAGTCGCCGTATGTATATTTAGTTGCTACACTCATAAGCAATGTATCACCCACGAGCCATGCCAAGTTGAAACTGTAAGATGTCCACGAGGGATTAAAACAAGGATTCTCATCTTTAGTGGGTAATATTTTCCAGGACAAACCCCACTGAATTAAAATATTATTCATGTAATCAATATGAAGCATTAATATTATTTTAATTATTTACTCAAGGTGTATACTGGCGCAAAATTTCGAAATGTTCATATGTGAAAACGTGACAGAGTTCTACAAACGTCAAAATGATCCCCGAGGGGAGTGTCCAAAGCATCTGTTTAATAGATAGATTTACATTATTTTGAAACACTGTTGACCGGCTCTCTCTTTACGCCAATATTTCCCGTCTGATATGTATTGACTGTGACTCATAGGATGAATCAGGGGCACAATAAACTGTGTTATATGACAGGTTTCATTCGATTTATCACAGAGCGGGGGTCTTATTTTAATGGAGATTAGTTTATCTTACAGAAACAACCACGACAAACACCCCAGTCAATAATCTCTCGCATTACGTTTAGGATCCTTAAACATTTATTCACACAGTGATTTGATGAAGGACTTTAACTTTGAATCTGGTCACGGTTTTGTGAACAGCCTCACCATGCAAGGACCATGAAATTACACAATACTGAAGATTTTATTGATTACTCTTGCTCGTTTATTGGCACCTCTTTCATTTTACTGTTTCGCTTATGTTTATTTGTCCTGTCTAAACGCGAAGTGCCCAAAGACAGGTGAGTCGAGGGTAATTTAAGTTTCATGGCATTCAGAGGAACTTAGTCAATGTCAGCATCCAGGATACTGCCATTTTTATGGGGTTCTTTATTTTAAATGTTTTATTAAAACCATCTAAACGGGTTCAACGGCTTGGAATGAAATGGCATTCCATTCGAGGGTCTCGAGACTTCTGACTTACTGAAAGGAACCGTAGGGCCGTGATCAGCAATAATAAATTAAATGCCTTACAGCAAGGAAATCGACAGAAGCATCTGAATCATTCGATAGGACAGGAAACTTAAGTACACGATTTATATTTACAACATCTGCCAGTTTTCGAAAATGATTGAAGTTGCTACTCAGATAGATTCAAGCATTAAAGTTTTGTATCCATCACACCGACAGATATTATTTGGGCTCATGTTAATCTTGTTAATCAACATAAGAAACTCACAAAGGATTCGCTAGCAGGAAGAGGATACAAAATTTAATCCAATTGCTAAATCGATACCACAGACAATCCAAAACGTGATCCACTCGAGCGTAAATCCAAAACCTTGCTTCAAGCGTCTTGATCCTCAACTCTTCGCCGGATGTATTCCATAAACATACTTCAGATGCACACCGTGGGAACAGTTCAATCCTTGGGAAATTGTGGAAACATCGAGCAAGGATATCAGGGCATCGAGAGTAAATTGAATTTTGCTTTTTTATGATACCCATGGAGGATGTGGTGCTTGTGTTTGTTGATTGCGCACTGAGTTTATTTGGTAAGGGAGAGGAGATGAACGAAGTATGAGTATATTACCCCATGGACAGGTACTAAATGCGGAAACTACTTAAAGAGAAGTCGAGAAGTTGAATGGGTTTACTCGTCAGAGATTCTGTGTCATTGTGTTGCCGTAATGCAGTTTCGAAGATTGTTTATTGTGGTTTGGGCCCAGACTATTGTGACTGAAAAGGTATTTGTGGTAAATAAAAATTATCTCAACAATAAGGAAACTACAAAGGGAGAATGATTCATATCCTACTTTGTCTTTTTAAACCTGTTCACATGGAGTGAATTGAACCCAGTTCAATGGTTCGCGATTAAATTCTTGAAAATTGTTCCACCACAAATATTGGATAGATTTAACATTGTCTCAGACCGATCAGTGGCGGCAGTATTAGTCAGATTTCGACGAGGTAATCCAAAATTCATGTCAAATATAAGATAAATTCACGAATCCCTTAACGATTTTCCAAGCAGCACGGGTATTTTGAATTTGTTTGTAAGTAAAAATAGGATTGGATGTTGACACACTTCAATATAATTAGACGTAGAAAAAGTCACGCCACAGAGCTCTGTGTGATCTGGACATACAATTTCCTGATTTAGACTAAATTAATACAAATCATGTGTTCTAAGTATGCAAATTGTTTTCATGATTATTTCATGATAAATATTTGCCAGAGCAAAAAGAACTCTAGTATTTTTAGACTTATTTCAATACTTAACATGGTTTGGATTATCCAGTTTGGTTTTAGGTTGGACGGTTCTTTTTTATAATTTGTCCCCATTTGGAAAGTAACTTCATAATGTATATCTCAAGAAAAACCTGATATCCAATGGCGAAAACCACCACCAACCGATTCTCACAATCTTCTCTTGATATCATTATCTTATAACGAAGGAACTTTTCAATGATAAAAAAAGACGAAATCGCTTCACGGTATGTACGGGCTGTATATGGGATACATCAAAACTTCCAAACCGACCTTCTGGACTTTTTCCCGAGTCATTACAGACGTGTGTGTCTGAGCGTTGTCGACTAGAACGTAACAGCTTCCCTGTTAGTCAATGTTGACTATTTCTGTTTAATCGTCATCATCAAACGTTCCAATTGTTGCCAATGGAGATCCAAATTTAGTCGATGGTCATATGAAAGTAACTCATAGACTTAGTAGCAGTTAGTCTTGGTCTAGCCACTGTTTGAATCTCTTACCTACGCTTCGACCACGACTGCTTTATAACAATAATATTTTATGTACATAATTATTTATTTATCATTGCACATTACCTCTCTTTAAGAAAAGTATCGATTCGTTAAGTTTAGCTAATGCTTCACAGATAGTGTGGCGGTTCCGCCAAACCCCACGGCCCACTTACCTGAAAAACCCCCGTAACTACATACCAATCGGGATAAGTTTTCGCTAATGCAATCGCATTAGCACTTTAAGTGCTTTGCGCATCTAGTTTATCAAATTTATAATCTAAAAGTATCTGTTAAAGAATTCCTACCTTTTCATGCATCTCTTCGCATACAAATTCCCTATAAAAATTCTTTCCATCCAAATCCCCCTAGACGAATTCCTGAAAACAAAATGATTTGGTTCACATACAATGTAACTATCATAACAGGGACCATAAACATTGCGTCGCCTATTTTTCGTCCTCACCAAGTGTATCATAAATCACCATAAAAACACATTCGCCGGCGACCTACACTCAAGGGACCAAAACAAATATACACATCTCGCGTCTCTTGGCACCAATTAAATCCTACAGCATAAGCAAATGCAAATAGGCATGGTATACTTACCGTTGGCAGCGATGCAATAAACACTAATTCCCTGTAAATAAGCTAGAATCAATTAGCACCATATGCATGAGCATTGCGGCTATTGTTACAGCTGCAAAGCATAGCTTAGACAATGATCTACCCGATCTCTTTGCCTTCCCATATTTCTGGATCTGTTTCTCATGACTAGCGGTATTGAACAAACAGAAACCCCATTTAGCACCCAATGAGGTTCGGCTTGCTTACTTAGCCGAACTCATATCGCATTGATGCACATAATTCCTTTTCGGGGTTTCAGATTCGTTCCCATGGTCTTTTTTATGAAAAAACCAATGTGATCTTCACTCCTACATACACATACATTACCAAATCGTTCCTTCTTGTTTTCACCACGAGAGAAACACTTTCTCTCGCGGGAAAACTCACCCCATGAACGAGTCGGCTCTGCACGAGCCGTTTTTCGCTGTCTTATTACATCCGCCGACCACGCTGGTTGCGCGATCTCCCGCTCCCCTGTGCAACTGGGGACGCGAAAATTTACACCAGTCGAGTCGAGTGAGCGCGCGATTAATACCAAAGTGATTCTTTCTTGTGCCTGAAGAATAATCACCACCAGTGGTGTACACCGTCTTATATTTTTGCGCATTCGGGTCATCGTCGGTGAAAGTAGAATCTGCTTACCATAAGCTAATTAAATACCGTAAGATCAGTTTTAAATAAAAAGAACCTCAGTAAACTATAATTTCAATAAAAAATTAATTCGAACGTTAAGCCAGTGTGTTTAATTTCTGTGCTGTGGTATCCTGGTTGTGTCTATCTTTTCCTTTGGGTATTTTGCGAACTATCATCGGCGGACCTTGTAGCAGTTGTGGAATTGTGTCAGCGGAACTTTGATTTCGCGGGAGTGGGTTGATAGTAGAACTCTCGCCCATGCTGGCGTCGCGACTATCGCCCCCACAATAGAAATTCGATACACATAATTGTTTGCGTTAAATTCTGAATCATGCAAACATCAAGTGTCTTTTTGAATCTAGCCTTATACAGACCCTTAGCTCCTAGCATGATACTACGGTTGCCAACGTGCCAGTGCAGGTTAATCCTTTCCATAATTTTATTGGAATATTCGAGAACGGGCCTTACTTCACGAGGTGTCTTTTTAACATTGAAAATACCAGAAAACAATCGACACAACAGAAATTGAACGAAATTAACCCTGACAGTATCGCGATCATAAACACTATTCTCAACTCCCACCTGACTTCCATGTTTCATCATCATCATCATCAGCACTACAACCGCGATCCGGTCTTGGCCTTATTTAGCAAGTCTCGAGGCTTGTTAAATTTTCCATAATAATTTATTTATGCGGGCAATGTTATTAGGCTTGCGTCACGACTTCCATGTTTGCCTTCTCAAAATAAATTTGTAAAATATGCCGTATTGTCAATTTGTAAACTTGCATATTTTACACGCTGTATCTGCGAGCGGAACCGAGTACTCGAGCAATGGTCAATATATTTTGTTTAGTATGCATAGTCAGTTTTTCAACAATATGCATAACTAAGCATCAAACAGAAGCAAATTGTATGTCTCTCTTTGAGCCACCGGCGTTTGGGTTTTCCTTCAGAGAAACCTTGCGAATAGTGACGCCGTTGAAAAATCATTAAGAATCAGACGATGGCGTTTCTACATTGTGCTACACAATCTGCATCCGCCATATTTCGTCAAAGAGTCTAATTACACAAACCGCTGGTGGTTCTGAAAATATCAATATAAATGTCGAAAATTTTTTTGAGTTGTAAATCATGTTGATCATCATGAAAATTGTTCCTGAAAAATAACATCGTTGGAGTTTGAAAAATGGTCTTAACGTACCTTCAATCCGCTGTTGTAATTTAAATTGGTATAACAATTAATATTGTTTTTGGGTCACAAAACTTACCGCGGATCTTCTTCAGTTGACTTACGAACTCTTTAGTGTCGTTTGCTTCTATGTCCTTTATGGATGATTCCTTGTTTAGGCACACGATTGTTTATTAAAAACCGACGCAAAACCACAATGATTCCGATGATTGATGTCACTTAATCTACCTTTTATTAGAATTGTTTATTAAAAACCGATGTATCATTTGTTCTACTTTTTATTTCACCTTTTTATGCACAGAATTGTTTATTAAAAACGGATGTAAAAACACAATGATTCCGAAAAAATGATTGATTTCACTTAATCTACTTTTTATTTTTATTTTTTATGCACAACACAACCGCACGCGTCGAATGCTTAATGAACAGGGCGGAAATCTCGTGTCGTTCCATTCAATATCCTTTTTTGTGCCGCTTCCTCAATACAGGACGATTGTTATTTTGAGGAAACGGAATTAGGGAGACTATTAGGGAGACTATGACTGTGTGCAGTATGTTAATGATTTTGAAATAGGGGTTTTAATTTATTTTATGTGGGAATATTCTATTGTATTTGTATGTGATGTGTTGATATTGCTAAACGATATTCATGTGCAGACACGAGATTGTAAAATCGGGCGCGGGTGGCGTGGGGGGGGGGGATAATTAAATGAACTTAATTATATTACACCGCCGACCACGATCATGACGTATGTGGAATGCTTCCAATCAGGGGCATCAAAAGACGAGTAGTTTGAATAGGATTTTATTCTGATATTGATACAGAGAGTCGATATGGTTACATCTTATTCAATGAGATGTTGATGCGTTAATTGGTCGTTCATTAGAAAATGAGGATATAAATGTACTATCATCCGCAAAACTGAACATTGTTATCCGGTGAAAAAAAGCATTGGAGCTAAAATAGGACCTTGAAGCACTCCGAAATTAATAAAATAGAAATTATAAGTAACGCCGCCTTCAAAAACTGGAGTCAATTGACTTTTGAGGAAATTCTTCATCCAAGCATGGGGTTGTTGGAAAAGTCCGTTGGAACGAAGCTTACTTAGTAACGTTCTCTGCCAAAACCCTTGAAGATATTAAATGCAATCGCCCTTGTTTCGCCAATCTTGTCAATTTCAGATATCCATACGTCAGTTGCAGAGATAAAAATGTCGCCCGTGGACCGCCGGCTATGGAGTCCGCATTGACAATCATTTAGACGTCCGCTAAATACAAAATATTTAGTCTGCTAGACACCGATGATCTTTTTCATCACCTTGTACAACATGATGCTATTGTCGGGGTTCTCTATATTACATGGAGAACCAACCCACAATTTCAACTTAATTTCGAGCTACAGCGCGTCACGTTATCCCCCATCTCACCGTTCATCTATTTTACCTATAAGAGAAAGCATAGCTGAATTCATTATTCTATGCAGTTAATGCAGAATTGAATTCAGCTCCATATCATTAACCCTATGAGGTTTCTACCGGAAATCTCAACGTCATATTGGTTAGCAACAACTAAATCTAACCAAACGACGCTGTTGCATCATAGCAAAATCGCTGTGGTTATAGCAGCGTCTTAGAGTCTGGTTCTCACGCTGATTATTTCCCAAGCATTAGCGACGTCCTATTGACTTTCTCCAGACACTCCATTCGCTGGGGATCAATGATATCTTTTCACTGGTGAATAGCACCGGCCACATTTCCTCTCCTCCATAATTCTGTCTTCCTACAGTTCAATCCACTCCGAGATCACCACAGCCAGAGCACTAGGGCAGTAGATCGTTCTCAGAGACGGCATTTGATACTAGCGCACAAGCTAAGCCAAGCCCGAAGTTATTGCGCTCTTTCTTTTGTTCTTTTCATCTTTCGCATGTCCAGCGACTATCGAATGATGCGCGAGTGTTATTCACCTCACTGAGACAAGCAAATGAGACGATTCATGAAAAGAGCGCAATCATGATTGGCTAATAGCTGTGCGAAAATAAAATTGATTATTCATCCCTAATTCAGCAGTCGCTTGTCGTTTATCACCGCGGCCAGGTCACGCCGCCGCTCGGGGAGACATTTTAATTTCGTGTCTGTTGAATGGAGTCGAATATTGTCGTTGCGCGAGCCACATTTCAACACCAGTTTTTAATTACCGCGGTCGCAGTGTCGAAAAAGAAGTGTTTCAAATTGGATTATAAATATAAAAACTATTTAATAGGATTATATTAATAAGTGAAATAAAAAAACGAATTAACTTCAAAACAACATTCAAACTGTGTTAATAATTTCATCTATTCTGTCTGTGAACAATTTGATTACGTCTGTGCTGGCGGGTAAAGTGAATCCGTGCTCCTGTCCTGGTACACCTACTTCTTACCTCCACACTATCACTTGGTGATTTTGTCGAAGACACTTTTTCCCCTTCTTTAGGATTGTTTGAATTCAAGCAGTTTTCCAGCAGATGGAAACGGTTTTCTGTGCAGCTCTAATCCATCGTTTTCAAGGATTATGGTTAGTAATTCCTACATCCTTATATCCCAGTCCACTGACAATGCGCTGCATCATCTGACTAGTGAAGTGTATTTCAACTTTCATCATCATCATCATCATCGGCACTACAATCGGGAACTGGTCTTGGCCTTATTTAGCAAGTCCTGAGGCTTGTTAAATTTTCCATAATGATTTATTTTGTCTGGGCAAGGTCATTAGTCTTGCGCCAGGGGCTCCCCGACGGGGAATCGAACCCCGGTCTCCCGGGTGACAGGCGGGTATACTAACCACTATACTATCGAGGAGCCCATTTCAACTTTCACTTCTCTCAAATTATTGCTCCTGAACTGATTGAAAAATATAATCTCAACTTTTCCCTAACTGTAATGCTGCTTCTAACGTATCTTCCAAATGAATTACCGTGTGTTTAGAGAATTTGTCGATAATGTGATAACATACTCTTTCATCATCATCCTCATCATCGGCATTACAACCGGGATCCGGTCCTGGCCTTATTTAGCAAGTCTTTCTACCGGTCCCGATTTCGACCCGATGTCATCCAGTCCTGGTCTACGCCATCCCTCGATCCTAGACAACGTCTGCCGCTCCGTCTCCTTCCATACATCCTGCCACAAAGGACTTTCCGGGCAGGCTCCTCTTCCTTCATTCGAGCTAGGTGTCCCGCCCACCGGAGTCTACCGAGCTTGATTTTTTTTGCAACATTAGCTTCAAGGCAGATTGCGTACAACTCATGGTTGTAGCGTCTCCGGAATCGTCCTCCCTCACATACGGGGACAACAATTCTCCTTAAGATCTTCCTCTCGAACGCGGCTAAGAGTTCAGAGTGCCTTTTATTGAGCACCCAGGTCTCGGATCCATACATGAGTACTGGTAAAACTATGGTCTTGTACAGTAGTAGCTTGGATGTTCTGGATAAATTTCGGGATTTAAAGAGCCTTGATAGACCATAGTAGGCTTTGTGGGATTTAATCAGCCGTTCGCGTATTTCTTCTTCCATATTGTTATCGGCTGATACTATTGACCCAAGGTAGTTAAAGGATTGCACTACTTCAAATTCAAGCTCCGCTACCCTGATAGTTTGACCAACGTTAGGTTTCTTCTTCGCAGAAATCGCCACCATGTACTTAGTTTTCCCCTCATTAATGTGCAGTGTTCGTTTTTGTGCCGCCTGCTCGATCTGGGTGAAGGAATCCTGTACACTCAGAATCAGATCTACCGGTAATGTCGATGTCATCTGCGTAGCCAAGTATCTGGCTGTGCTATGTGACAATAGTCCCTGTATTTGTAATTTCAGAGTCGCCGATTGCTCTCTCCGACGCCAGGTTGAAGAGAAGGCAGGCCAGACCGTCCTCTTGTCGGAGTCCATTAAAGATATTTACTGGTTTGGACAGCAATCCCGCTATTTTTACTTGACTAGTTACGTTGGTCATGGTCAACCTACAAAGTCGTATCAATTTGTTTGGTATGCCGAACTCTCTCATGGCATTATATAGTTCTACCCTAGCTATGCTGTCCTAGGCGGCCTTAAAGTCTATAAGTAGATGATATAATGGAATCTTAAACTCCAGACATTTTTCTACCGCCTGCCTAAGGGTGAATATCTGATCAAAAGCTGATTTGCCTGGGATGAAGCCACACTGATATTGACCAATGATGATTTTAGCGTATCGGGCTAACTGATCTTGTAGGATAGTGGAGAGTATCTTATAGGCGGTACTCAGCAATGTTATACCCTTATAGTTTCTGCACACTCTGATATTTCCCTTCTTATGTATGGGACAAATTATTCCACCACGCCAATTTTCCGGCATCTCCTCTTCCTCACATACGTGTACCACGATCTCATGATTTGCTTAATGTAACGCTGTCCCTCCTTGCTTGATCAGCTCAGCTGGTATGTCACCAGCTCCGGGGGCTTTATTTGATTTGAGTTGTCTTATGACTGTTAATGTTTCCTCAATACTTGGTGACGGCAACATTTGGTCTTGATTTTGCATTGGTGGAGCCTCCAATTCTTCTGTGAGCTAACCATTTATCAATTCATTGAAGTGCACTTCCCATCACTCCAAAATGCCTTCAGCATCGGTGATCAGATTACCCTCTTTATCCTTGCAGTAAGTGCAGCGTGGTGTGTACCGCGTCATACTGTGGATTATTTAGTAGGATTTCCGCGCCTGGTGCGGACCTCGGTCTCTAATTTTTTCTATTTCACAGACGGGTTTTCTTTCCAAGCACTTTGCTATTGTCGATGGAGTCTTTTTCAAATCTTCTGAGCTCTTTGTATTTCTCCTCGCGTACCAGCGTCCTATGAGACTACTGCATTGCCCGGTATGCAGCATTCTTACGTTCAGTCGCTCGTTTGCAATCGTTATCAAACCAGTCGCTCTGATATCTACGACTACTGCCTAAGATGGAGTTGGCAGTACTAACGACAGTACTCTTAAGGCGTGTCCATTTCTCTTCTACGCCCAGCATTCTGGCCCCAGGACTTATAAAGAAAGATTTGAATCTACTACTGTTTCGCATAATTACTATTAAAAAAACTGCAGAGGAAAAATTGAGAAAAATTACATTGATAAAAAAGATGCCATGATACAAAAAGTTGCCGGAAATAAAGGTTGAGCAAGACAAATATTTTCTTATTACATCGCCTCCTGTTAGCTGCCCGTCGCCAACCCCCTGGCTACGGTGTCAATAAGCGTAACAAATGCATCGATAATGTCAATAATAATAACACATTTTTGTTGCCTTGAGAAACATTTTATTATAGAATAAATAGATATAGTATGTGGGTAAGTTTAGTCGGGGCGCCGGCAAGGGTGCAAGTTTCACTAAACCTCCACAGTCTTCTCCCGAAAATTGTTCAGCAAAACCCAAAGTTTCAAAATACCGAGGGGACACAGAAACCAAACAAATAAACTTCGGAAATCGTTTGTCAATCCTTTATTATGTACATCAATACAGTTACACAGCGCTGAATTTAGTTCACCGTCACTTAGTTGAATGCGGAATTTAATAGAATATTGTTCCAAGATTTAAATTGGTTAACTGGTAAAATTTTACACAGTAGTCTTTACTACTCTTACACTCGGGAACACTTATAGACACGATATTTCTTAACAACCGATACTATATATTAACGCTAAATTATGTTGCGCCTTTTACGTTTTCCCTTTTAATAATTATGTACAATTTCAAAGTTGACATACCCTCTAAGATTAAGTGTAAAATTTTTTTTTGAAAAACAAGAAAGACGGACATTCCTCAGACATAGGAATAACTAAGAATCATACCCTACTAATGTTTAAGTTCTCTCATCGATTAAAATAAGAATATTTTCTCTTTATATTCTGTGTTTCCTTAGAGGTAATATATGAAGAACTATTGCTGACTAATATGCTGATCCTACATTTGCGTATTTAGATTTAATATATTCCGACAGAAGATATAGACTAAGCGAATAAAACCGGATTTAATAAAGAAATAATAACGTAAAGCAAAATTGCGAATAATCCTGGGATAACTTCTCTCCATCCCGCACACGTCACTGTGGATGCGAGCAGATTTCCGATAGGTTCCGACCTACTCGGACGATAAGCCCGTTGGTCCAAGCGACCCACAACAGGCCAGTGGACCACGCCGCAAACCCCCTTGCCCCTGCGGCATCAACGCGGTAACATCCGCGTCCACCATAATTATCGATCCAGACCCAGGAACTAGTCATCACGACAGTTCCCTTAACTTAACCACCGCTCCTCCCGAAGTACGCAGGGCCAACTTAAGTGCCAAGCCTACAGCCCTCCTTCCAACACTGCACCAACCTTTCGAGTATCACTTCAGCCCACCCTTTTTTTCGTGACTATGTCACTGGGGGGGGGGGGGGGGGGGGCTGTGGGGTAGATGTAATGTACCGGCATGGGTACTTCGTTCGTCAAGTGTCCAGCCCTCCGCCCAGCATAGCACCATTCAGTCGAGCACCCCTTCAGCCCTGCCTCCTTTATTTCGTGACTACGTCACTGGGGGCGGAGTACTGTGCCGGTCCCGCCAAACCCCACGGTACGCTTTCCTTAAAAACCCCCATAACACCCATCTTCCCCTATAATTCCGCCAATGCAATCCCATTCGGCACACAAAAACGCTGCACGCATTTAAGAGATAAAACCCATGATCTTAAATTCCCTGTTAAGAAAATTTACTTTCATGCGTCTCTTCGCATACAATTTTCTGTAAGAATTCTTCATGACCTTTTTAGGAATTCCATAACTCCCATTGTTTCCCGCCAATGCATTTGCATTTGCCCCAGAAAACATTTCCTTTTCTAAGGACATGTAATGCTTTCAAGCACTATCTGAAATTCCTAAAATTGTTCCTTAATGTGCATATGCACCATAAATACCAAACATTTGGCACCCTTTGTCTGAGTTAAAATACTTTGTCGGTCAGCTTGTTTTTACAGCTGGAACACTAGCGATTCAATAGACACACAGTTATACATTTCTTTCGTCGCCACCACGATTTGCTTGGCATACCTAAATGCCAATTTCCATTGTATAAAGTATCGTATCCCATTAACACCTTTTTACCAACGTCCGCCATAAGACGTTGCATAAACATGACCCTCATTGCGGAGCGAACCAGTTGGTCGCCTTTTCCTTTGTTCTCGCCGACTACCTTTCTCGTTGTTCCACTGCTTTCGAACACGTGCAACAACATCGGATCTGAACGTCCACACACACACAACCATGATCTCAACTACGAGATCCGGTTTTCTTGTTTCCACAAGAGAGACTCTACGTTACACTCGTGGTAGATAAAACATATCCTTGGCAAGAATATATTCACACCCTTAAGAGAAAAGTTTTTCTCTCTCTTCCTTTTTCCTTGAATTTCCCTTTTTAGCGAAACCATCTCTGCATGAGATGATGATCGCGGAGTCCTTTTCCATCTGCCGACGACAATAGTCGTGCGGACTTCCGCGGTCTGTAGCGCTGCAGACACGCGCATATATATATTTCCGAGTCGTCGTAGTGTTGAGTACGTTGGCCAGAAAGTGTCACAGCCACCGAATATTCCCCATCGCGGACCAGTACATTTCAATGAACTTTGCCTTAGTGTTAACCGTTCGTGTGTAATTAAAATTATTGTCCTTCAGTGTTTGTTTAAAATTAATAAAAAAATAAAAAAAACCATTCACTAATAACGGTGACCAATGTTTCCTTTCGTCTTTCCTGTTTCTGTGGACGTTGTGTTGCAGTTTTCGAGCGTTTTCCGCGGAACTTTTTTGTTTCCTCTTGTTGCGACAACGGGCCAATTATCAATTAATATGATGTTTGCCAAGCAATTTTGTCCCTCATGTGCACCCTAATCTTCCTACATGCACATATCTAGCAGACCCTTAATCCAAGGGACAAAAGCAAATACCGCGTCATGTGCCATAAACCGAATTCCTTGGCGTGTAAACATGCATAATATCCAACCCATGATTTGTTTTCCTACTAATAAGCAATCATCAATTTCGTGCTTTGCCACAAAAGAATTACCCTGCATATACAAATGCAGACAAGGGATTCGTTTCGTCCACCGACCCAAGATACGATATACAATTTTCATTGTATAAAATATCACAAACCAATAGCACCTTTTTCTACTGGATATGCGTCTATTTACGCAAGGGCACCATCAACCCAAGGCTTTTATGATCATCTTGCCTTTTAGCACCATTTCCCGGATTACTACCGGTTTATTTATTCAGCTGCAATGCACATCTCATAATGCCTTTTGTCCATCCTCCCTTTTTTGTCAGCTTCGTTTCTCATGACTCGTGCATGAGTAAAACAATGCATCTCGTTTATCCTTTGCTTCAGGCAACGTGATCTTCACGATCAGCTACACGCACACCACCACAGGACCTCACCAGCGAAACTCTTCTCCCTTGTTTTCACCACGAGAGAGAAACACTTTCTCTTTCGAGGAAACTCACCCAACTAGCGAATGTATATCGCTAAGTCGTATGCCAACCACCGATCCGGTCGGTGCGTCTTCCGCTCCCAGTACCGTCGGGGAGGCGTACAACCCCGGAGTCGCGGATTTTCAACCCCCGAGCCGTGTGAGTCAATCGCGCAAATGTTAGCAATGTAATTAATAATCAACAACCCCAAGCTTTAGAACCGGGAGTGAAATAGCCTTGACCGAACATAAATGAAGCTCTATCGGACATTAAAAAGTATATTCAGTTAAAGTTGTACTGAGAGTTCTAAAGTGCCTTTAAACCATTTTAAATAAATCAAAAACACTAACCAAATAAATTGAAATAAAAATTAATAAAACAATAACCGTGTGTCTTACTTCTTGTGGTGGCGTTTCCTTTGCTTTGCGTAATCAGTTTGTGACGGAGTTTTGCTGTTTCTGTTGAGAACTATGCATCTTAGTCTTCTGTGGAACTTACGGACTTACTTGTTGGTGAGGGCGAAGTAGAACCCCGTGCCGTACGCCGGCACGATGATTTCGCTCGCCACAAGTATATAGATTTCTGTGAAAATAAAACTCGCGTCTATTCGACAAATGTATATATCTATAGCGTTTGCGACGATAGCAAAGAGCGTGCGATTCGAACCGACGCCATAACGATCAGAATCACTAAAAGATACAACCTCAACACATCAGATCACCGCCGCGTGTTTGAATCCGATTGTTATACTCATGTACACACAATTGATGTGGGATTGCTATGTTACTTGGCTCTGATGCTTAGTTAGAAACGCTACAAATCTGCTCTTCTTCTTTAAAAGAAAAGCTCTATTATACTAAGGGACATAATAATAATGAATTTAATGAAAAAATATTTTAAATTAAACCTATAAGAAAATAAATAATAAATTCTTCTCTATAGAGTAAAACGACTTCAAACGAGTTTACCGTCGTCTAAAAGATTGAAACCTCATCTTCTGTATGTTCCGTCATCTTCCGGACTACTTCGCTTATGTGCCGAGTACAAAAAATACATTACAACTACTTAAAATAATAAATCCGTCGCAATCGGGGCATCCTTGCGTTCTTTGTTAAGCATACCGTAGTGCAATAAAGTATTCTCATGGAATGCTCACAGTTTAGCAAACCACTACACGTTGTTGCCAAAGGGATTGGAGAAAGGATAAAAGCGGTATCAAAGTATCTTTTTACTTTGATGTAAAACGCGTCCTGTGAGCAAGATACACTTCTTTTACTTCCGTCCACTTCCTTCCCTTTTGTGAACATCAGTTCGGTTTAAAATCCATGACAATATTTTCTAGTGTCTCTACCGGCGTCATCCAGTCTTCCTGTTCTCGAAGTCATTCAAGCGAGCAACTACGAGTATTTTATGTGGTGATAAATAAAAAGAACAAACAACAGTTATTGTCTTCGCATAAAGAAAGTTTCTATATTTACCTGCTTTCGACTCACTCATAACAGGTGGCTGGCTTTTAAAGTTATGAAATAGGGGATCATTTTATATTTCGCTGGCATTACAAGTATACAATACATTATTGTTGCCTATTCTCATGGCAAGTATATTTGGCCAAGACAGTACCTAGTTTTGTAACAGTACAATTAACTAATGCACAGTGTTATTACATTTGTATATTCTTAAACGTTGACTTCTGGAAATCATTTCTTTTGAAAGTTATTAACATCGTCTGCTCCTTACCTTTGCAAAAATTAATACTGTATAAAAATACCCCACACTCAAGTGTCAATATATTGATGGGTATTTTCATTGACTCCTTTCAGGTGACCAGCTTCACGACATCAACAAATAGGGGAACAATTCCGATGCCAAGTGTGCCTGGTACATCTACAGTGAATAGCAATAGTCAAAGGCAGATAGCAACAATTGAAACACAACCGAACGCCATTATGCCCATACCAACGGTTACATGTGATTTAGCCTCTGATATATCAACTAGCGAGGCTGCCGAAGTGGAAACTCATCCGCCCCCTCCTCCATATACGAACGGCACCGAATCTGGAGTCAGTATTAATGGTAAAGAAACTCTGAAAGTCAGTACCATCGCCACCACACACAATGCTCTGAACCAGATGAGTGCGTCCTTACCGCCATCGACCACTTTATCGCCACCAATGAACACAACGTCAACTTCAAAATTACCATCAGGAGCACTAAACAACAACACCCCTTCGTCATCATCACCCAATGAATTAAAGGTATCGCCAGTTATGTCAGGTCGTTGTAGAGCACTATCAGTGGGCATCGATACTGATATGGTCAGTGAATTTGATCCTTCCAGCTCCGATTCGGGTGTGGTTAGTCGGTGTGCGGTTGTGAAGCCACTGAAATTTCGTCTCTGCCAACCAATTTTCGGTCGGAAAAATCAACGTCGAAACGAGGCCAAAGCAGCTGCGGTGAAAGTGAGTAAGCCCTCTGAAACGGCCGAACTTGAACCGGTCATGCCGAAGCAACAAAAGCCCCGCGATCCTGAAAAGGAGAAACGACGATTAGCTAGAAAGAAAGAGAAACGAGCCACATTAATACTTGGCTTAATTATGGGTAGTTTCATAGCCTGTTGGCTACCATTCTTTTTCCTCTACATTCTAATGCCGGCATGCAAGCGACATTGCACCATCCCGGAATCGGCCTTCGCCATAGCATTCTGGCTTGGCTATATGAATTCGGCCCTAAATCCTGCCATCTACACAATATTCAACAAAGATTTTCGTCGAGCATTTCGTCGTATCCTGTTCAAGTGATGTTTGGCCTATGTGTGCTGCTATCGGTGCGTTCATGCCAGCATCGAGAAAGCAACCGAACGTGCCATGGGCAGCACACCACTTGGTTATGGGATGTATCCGTACAGGCGATAGATTGGCGGCCGGGCGATACCAGCTTCATCCTTTTGTTGGTGCGGTGAGTATCATTAATATCAAAATATATCCTTTTCCTCTGTGCATCAGTCTCTTGTCTTTTTAATTTTCCCTGATTTTCTGGTTTCAATCGCCTTTTTGCGTCCACACCGATGTCAATTTCAATTATATAAATCGCACTTGTGGCCAAGTGCCCCAGGGTTCCTGGTGATTTGCGTCTATCCACACTTCAGTTCCTAATTAAGATGCCTTTCGACAGGCAATCTAAACCGCGAAAATTGTTTTTCTACTGTGGTTATCTAATCATTTAATGTGGGTTGGGTTTCAAATGTATTCTATTATGTTATCTGGTATGAAAATTGATATGTTTTGTTTTGAATCATATTTTATAATAATGTTAAGTTTGAAATTTTAAATTAATAAACAAGATATGAGTAAAATTATCCACTGTAGAGGTTCAATGCACTGAAGAGGTAACTAGCTTCGGGAATGTGGCCAATGAGCACCTCAAAAACCCTTTAGTGAAATGTGTCAACGGTAAACTAATGCGAAAATGCATTTATGGCCTAAAAACTCCATCACCAAACTCACACCAACGCGTATAATTCTAGTTCGAATAATTATTTAAGCAAATCATTTATGTAACACTTGTGTCAACGATGCTGCTGATATTATTACATATCTTAATGGCATTGTCTCCACACTTTGCTTAATGTAAGGATGTCTCTGTTTGTTCCGTTAAGGGATTTTTCCCGGGATGGGAATTAATAGGAATCATGTTAATAACGGGTTATTACACAGATGTGTGAATCTGGATTTCAATAGTTTTATTAAATTGTGTCAGTGATATGGGCCATTGCAAATAAATAATTGATTGGAACGACGTCCTTATAAAACGGTTGGTGCAACAGAAACGTCGGTTGTTGGCAAAAACTATTTTCGCAGCAAAATTATTAATAAGTTTGTCCAAAGTTATTGGTGGGTTTTTTGTAATCTGGCAATTGGGTACCCCGTGAAATAAATCACGAATTTTGAAATATTATTTGATTGATTGAAATAACCTAATTTGTTATTATAAAGAGTCAAAACACGCAAAAGCCTGTTTATATATTTTGACCTTATGCATTTTTGAAGGCTTACATTACATTGATTTGAAGTACTAACCTGTTTAAAATTAATCAGCATGTAGGAATTCATCTTTGAGTGTGTCTGAGTATCATTAAATAATGCCTTGTCGCGCATTTCCAAGAGTTTCAGATAGATCATTTATTACAGCACTAAATTTTCGTGCATGAATGTTATATCGCTTCTGCACTTTAAGGGGGTATTCTGGTATAGACGCACGAATTTAACGCAATTTTTGAAGTGCTGTAAAAAAAGCAATTAATACTTTTACTATTCATTTTTTTATAGGATGTTTATTAATATTTCAAGAATACAGTAAAAAAAATTGAAAGTAAAAAATTTAAAATTCAAAAAGTTAGCAGCTGATGAAGTGGGGGATCTCAAAAAGTTGGCACGCGACCATACCCACGATTCAACCCTCCTAGCAATCTGAAGAAAAAAATTATTAATTTACAGAAATGCCTAAAAAAAAGTTGAAACAAAATTTTTTTTTACAAAATGGCGGCTGCTTGAAAAAAAAATTTATTTTTGTACCACTTTTTTATAGATTTTTTAAAAAATTTGGGGGTGAGGATAGTTCATGCAATAGAAAGGCCTTTAAAGAAGACATATACTAAATTTGAAGTAAATCGCTTTAGTAGAACTAGAAAATCGTGGGTATTGTTTTAAAAAAGACAGTTTCGAGAAAAACGCGTTTAAAGTTTCATGTAAAGCTTCTCGCGGTCTAAGTCATGAAATAATATTTTAGGCTTACGTTTATTCAATCTACCATTCCTGCTGCATACATTGGACCTTCCTCGACTTCGTAATAAGCATCTTTCGCGCTTCTCTCTTCCAACCGAGCAGTTCTGGCCTCCTTTAATGCGTTAGACGCTTGTATCTCTGATTCGATCCGGCCGAGCCGGTTTAGACGGCGCGACAGCAAAACAGCCATACCTCCGAAAATAAGTTGAATTTTCTAAAATCCTCTTAAAGACATATTCTTAGAGGGTTAAGCTTTGAAAATATGAAAAAAAAAATAATTTTTTAAAATTTCTAGAACAGAATACCCCCTTAAGTAATTTTAATATGAATATTATATATATTTTATAACGGCCATACTTTAAGTAATTTTATTACGAATATTAGAAAACATGCGTCTTAAGACTGCACGTTTAACACAAGACTCGAGTTGTTGATACTTGCTTAACTTTTTTTCGTCTCTCTTAGACCAAAGAAAACTCCAATTACGTATTGCATCTTATGCCTAATGCATTTATAGCGTTTGCGATGATAGTGAAGAACGTGTAATTCGAACTGACACTATGACAGTAATAACCATAACACATGCTTAACACATCAGCCTACTGGCCGCGTGTACGATTCAATTTTTAAACTCAACTACATTCAACTGATGTGGAATTGTTATGTCATCGCTATGGTATACCACCCTGATGCATTTCTTATTCGATTTTCGTTCGGTGTTCTTCACTATTTGCTTGTCTATTGTGTGTGTATCTGATAGGAACGCGACACGTTGATAGGAAGCGCATGCACCCCACATATACAGAGACACCTATACAGCTGCCCGTGTGGCCGAATATGCGATAGGGACCGTGGTGGATTTTGACATGTTGGCAGTGTTGTGGCGGTACCGCGAAACCCCACGGTTCACTTACCTAAAACCCCCATAACTGCCATCCAATTTCCTAACTTCACTAATACAATCGCATTAGTACCTGAAAATGCTTCACGCATCATATAGATCAAGTCAAGGATCTTAAAGTCCCTGTCAAAGAAAACTTACCTTTGATGGATGCTCTTCGCATATAATTTCCCGTAAGAATCCTTTCTTTACCTTATCAGGCAGAACTCCCATTATTACGACCCAATCTATATCAGTTTCCGCTAATGCAACAGCATTAGCACCTGTAAATGCTGCACGCATTAAGCTTACCGAATATATTTATTTTCAAGCTTCTGCAAAAGAATTCTTACCTGCAAGCATAATTTCGCATGTAAAATCCCCTATAAGAGTTCTTTATCTTATCCTAAATTACCTGAAAGAAAATTCATCGGTTCATATATAATACAACCGCATAATCAGGAAACCTTACCCTTGAGTTGGTTTATCCCAGCTTCATCATGTGCATCATAAATCACCAGACAAACACATTGGCTGGCGACCTACACTCAAGGGACTAAAACAAATACACACATCTCTTGGCACCAATTAAATCCTACAGCATAAGCCAATGCAAATAGGAATTCAATACTTACCCTTACCAGTGATGCCATAAACACCATTTCCTGGTAATCTAGCCAAAACCTATTAATACCATTTCTTCATTGCGCCGCGTCTATTTATTTAGCCGCGACGCACATCTCAAACAAAGATGCAACTAGCATCCGACGAGTTTCGGTTTTGTTTGTTTTACCAGACTCGCATCCCATGAATGCACCTCTTCCTTTCTTTGTTTAGATTCCTTCCCATGGTTTTGATCCATAAAAGAACCGGTTTACACACATATATGTGTACTGTGGCGATCTTCCGTATGAGATCTGTTGGTTACCCCAAAGAGAGACTTCACGTCTCGCTTGGAACAGGAAATACATCCTTTATTTAAGAGAGCCAGCTTCACTGACCGAATTCCCTAGTCAGCGAATTTATATCGGCAAGTCCTTTTCCATCTGCCGACGACAATAGTCGTGCGGACTTCCGCTCCCGTTCCGCGGACGGGAGCGATAGTAACGAGTCTAGCGTGAAGTACCAGGAGACCAGTGTACGGAATTAAATAGTGAATTTCTTTCACCAAATAATTAAGAACAGTGTTCCAGTTTTCGTTCGTGAAGTGAATGAAAAATTTGATAAGAACTGCGTGCTTTTTATTTTTGCTTGTCCGGTGTTTGTGCTTTTCCCCTCGATGTTCGACTTGTTGCCTTTACAGCGGATATTATAGTGACGATGGCGGAAGGAAGTGAATCAGCGTCGTGCGCCGGCGCACCATACTTCCCCGTCCACCAATGTTCCCGTTAAAATCCATTTTACGTTCTGTGGTTACTATCTATGATAACGCTTCTACCGTCCTATTGTAATTTCTCGACTATATACAGGTGGCCCTTTTCGTCTATCGATGAAAAAGTCAACTGTTGACTATATGCCACAATATATTAAGTGTATTAATGAATTATTATTATTATTAATTTTTTTTTTTTTTGGCTTAGAGACCAGGCCCTGAGAGTAGGGCGTTAGAATATGCTCACAGCAAGAGGCGACTAAAGGCCGATTGGTAGATGGGGTCCCAACGCCCTGCCGCCCGGTGAAATACCACCCCAACAAGCTATAAGCTCCGTGAAATCGCCGAGAGATATCCCTGGCCATCTTTCGGAGCTTGGCTGATGGACCAGTTCGAGAAAAGATTGCTTTAGGTGATAGTCAGTTCCAAGATGAAATACTAGCCCAATCACGTTGTACATTCTGCGATATCATCATCATCATCATCGGCACTACAATCGGGAACCGGTTTTGGCCTTATTTAGCAACTCCTGAGGCTTGTTAAATTTTCCACAATGATTTGTTTTTTCCGGGCAAGGTCATTAGTCTTGCGCCAGAGGCTCCCCGACGAGGAATCGAACCGCGGTCTCCCGAGTGACAGGCGGGAATACTAACCACTATACATTCCGCGATATCATCGGGAGAAATGTTCGCCTATGTTTCGGATGTATGGCTGATGGCCCGGACTGACACGGAGACAAGTCATGATGGAAGCTTCTGAGGTAAGGAATTCCGGATGTAAACTAGGTCTCTATTCGGATCTCCAGGGGGGACTATGTCAGAGGGAACATCATGCAGCTATTAAGATAAATAACCGACCTTTAAGAGGTTCCGTTTTGGGGCCCTGTCGACGTTCGACTGATAACAGTATTTTGTAACATCAGGGGCAACGGTTTCACCAATATGAATGTAAACGCCGTCCACCAATCTTTACAAACAATGACACCTGATATCCTTGCACTAACTAAGACCCGGGTCGATACGTCAACTGATTGGACATATCTTCATTGCTCAGGATACGACTTGCATTCGATATTCCGTCTTAGGGGTGGAATCTGTGTAATCACGCGGTCCGATCTAGCTTGTAAGAGGATGGACGTTATTGAGTTGGAACCCAATAACATGGACATCATGTGGTTAAGGGTCGTGCTGAGGAATTCTGTTAAATTTCTTTGTTGTCTTCATCGCTCCCCGAATGACGATAATCTTTCACGTACCGTCGACTGGCTACAGATCTGTGAAGTGGAGATGTTGGGATGCCAGACATGGGCACTGATTTACTCTCTCCCCAGCTAATGAGTTCACTACATGACACACCTGAGAACAGAACAGCCGTTGATCCCTATGGTGGAGCGGACACAGAACAGCAAAGACAAACACTCTAGTATAGTTTATTCTCTTATTTTATTTTATTTTTAACGTTGAACATAGTTTTTATTTAAAATACAAACCCTTGAAACTGTCTTATAAAATATGGGCTATAATGTTACTGGTGAAATTAGTTTAATACCGCGCACCGACCGTAGTCGATATCTTAATTCACAACGTGATAATAGTACATAGATAATATTAATAATGACACTCTTCGAAATAATTTTAAGCGCGTATCCTCAATGACGATGGCTCTCACTCGCACGACAAATAGCGTGTGTACGCTTAAGAAGTTTAAATCTGACTCCTCGATGCAATCCACATCCGTCAGATTCAATGGTGGTGGATCACATCGATGTAGGAGGAGCGAACCCGATCAACTTGGCGACGGCCAACGGCGGTCGAGAAAGGGGTTAAATGGAAGGATTTCCATACGCCGTATATGGCAAATACGATGCCCCTTTGCCTGCAATACCGAGAACAATCGTCCCTGCACATGTACAAACAAATGGGCGAGCAAAGGGGGCTGCAGGTATTGTGGCCATGAATCGTCGATGCTGCATGTCTGAGAACGAAATAGGTTTCTGCATCCTAAGTAAACAGAAACGCTAGTTCAAGGGCCAAACGGTGAGATGCACATCGTTCTTGGTTTTGCCGATGTTACATTGGGTCGTCATCGTGTTTACTCAGGCGTTCATGGTAATGCCGTTGTAGGCTATACATTCTTCGGTGACGATAGGTCAACCGAAGATTTGGGTTTTGTTTACGTGACAGTGCTGGTACATGAGTACAATGGCGAGGAATTAGCCTTGCAGATATGCAAGCGTACGTCTAACCCTGGAAGGCCATGGACCAGCGGTTGGTAAATAGCATAAACACAGTGATGCTACTGTGTGTTTGTTTGGTTTACAGGCCGGAGCATCAAAAGGCATGATCGTGGGTATGATTGTCTAAACGTCAATTATATTCGTGCGCAAATCCCACGATCAGTAGACAGCCGATAATAGGGAATTGGTCGCAACTCTTGGGAACCCAAGGGTATAGGAGCAATGGTTCAATTATGGGCCGTAGGAAGAATATCGGATGCAGATGTGTCCACAATACGCTGGCCAGCGTGTGTTTATCGTTTATTGGTGACGGGCTGAGCCGATAGGGGATATGAAATGGTTCATGTATGATGAATCCGAAACATTCAATGTTATGAATGCCATCGGCGAGGTTTTTCTTTCAGGTGCAAGCTGCTGTAAGATATCTTACGCTGCTCCATTGCAAGTAAATATAGTGGCTTGTGTAGTAAGGGGAAGGCAGTTTGACTTAAGGAAGTGGGTGGTTCTTAGGGAAGGCTTTAAAGAACCCCCACAGATCAACCACCCAGCCTCTGAAATTGTCGTCCTTGGCGATTTTAATGTGCACAATTCCGACTGCTTGATACTTTCTAACAGAACCAACGAGGCTGGTAGGCTGGTGGAGATGTTCGCTGTTAGCTGCAATTTGACTCAACTTGTGGAGGAACCTACGCGAGTGCCGGATACACGAGGTGATTATGCAAACACCCTCGACCTGTTTTTGACATCCGCGCCACGCGTTTATACCCTGAAGATTACTGCTGCACTGGGAAACTCGGACCACTGCTTAGTATCTGTTCCGCAACTACCTGTATTTCAAGGGAATAACCGACCCAAGTAGCTTCGCCATGTATGAAAGAATAGGGCTGTTAACTGGGACGATTTGCGACAGTTCTTCGCATCCTTTCCGTGCTCGGAGGTGTGCTTTGGTGACTCTGATGTTAACTCTTGCGCGGAGTCGGTCACAGAGATTATTCCTCTCGGGATGGTGATCTACATTCCGCATTCTATGAAGCGAAATTCATCGGATAACCCTTGGTTTCATAAAAAATGCGAACACATTGCAGCGGCAAAAAATAGAGCTTTTATATTATGACGGTATTTGAGGGAATATTATGAGTATTAATTGTATGTGAGATGAGGATGATTGCATCGTGTGGGTTAATGAGTTAGGGGTTTATGTAGTGGGATGCAACACCAGCATCTAGAGACCCTACGCCAATTGTGTTTTCCCAGCAGTTTGTCGTTACACAATTTTGATTTTACAACCGTGTTTCACGAAGTACCTGCACAGGCGTAGACCGCATGAGGATCTGACCCATGTGGAACGAGATATCGTGCAAGTGTAGAAAACAGACCTTTGTTGTGCGAGATTCCTAGTTGCAGACCAATGGGACAAATATTCATTGATGGGGTTTAAGGGGGTATTCTAGTCTAGACGCACGAATATGGGGCGTTTTTTCAAGTTTTTAAAAAAAAAAAAAGACAGTATTTTCACCATCCATTTTTTTTTCATTGGTTTACTTGTATTATATTTATTTTATTTATAAAATATTTTAAAAAAATTAAAAATTCGAAACGTTATCGGTTGGCAAAGTTAGGGGTCGAAAAAAGTGACGTGTTGGCGTACATAGTTCCAACCCTTCTTGTCATCTAAAACAAAAAAATCCAACGGATCTTAAACAGCAAAGATGTCGCTATCGCCCTACTTCGGAGAAATAAAAAAAAATTTCACAAAATGGCGGCCACAGAACAGATTTTTTTCAAACGGCCGCCATTATTAATTTGGTCTGATTTCTCCACTCTCGCTTCAATTGGTGAAACTTTTGTAAAATTCCTTTTTTTGGGGGATTGGCCTCTGGTTATCTTCGAATTTGCCTCCAAAGAGTGTATGCATCCAATGAGTGTATGCCTCCAAAGCGTATACGCCTCCAAAGAGTATATTTCGCTTTATTTTTTTTTCCGAAAATCTTTATAAATAAATTTTTTTGTTAAGTTCAGTTATTTTCGTTTTTTTTCCGTTGGTTCAATTCGAATGTCCTTCACGTACCGTCAACTGGATACAAATCACCCAACCGGCTTTTGAAATTGTCGCTCTTGAATAGTTTTGTGGGGTACGAGGTCGTTGTGCCGGCGCACGACACGGGATTTTACCTCGTCTCCACCATTTCTAAAATTGTCTGCCGCAGACTGAAAGAAAAACACAAACGAAGCTCCACCATCCAACGTCCACAACAGGAAAATGGAAAACACTGAATGATTTTTGTCGTTAGCTTCTCTTTATTCGAACAACTTATTATTCTCTTTAAGCACTGAATTTATATAGTTCAAATATAATAATACCGGTGAGCGGGAGCGGCATGACCGTTGTGGTCAGCGGATGGAATTCGACTCAACGATATTCAATCGTTTGGGGTGAGTTTTCCCGAGAGGGAAAGTGTTTATCTCGTGGTGAAAACAAGGAAGAAAGACTTGGCAATGTATGTATATGTGTGAGTGAAGATCGCATAGGTTTTTTTCATACACAAGGCCATGGGAATGAACCTGAAACAAAGAAAGGAAAAAGTGATCGTGGAGATCTTTGTTTGTATGAGAAGGTTACTGGGAAGCGAATCCAGAACTATGTAGGATAAAAGGAATTTATGACCTGAGAGTTCAACTGAGTAAACAAGTTGCAACTCATTAGATGGTAGGTGCATTTGGGATACTAGAATGATTGAATTGTTTGCGTGTCGGCAGAATGCCTGATTAAAGACAGCGGTCTTTTGTTTACTCATGGTGCGAGTTAGTGAAATAGTCTCAACGTGGATGGTGCTAATTATATTCAGCTGGTGTTGGACTATTTATCGCCGGCTAAAAGGGTCGACAGCAGATGTGTGCATGGATAGTTTTAATGTACACATATTGAGGCTGGGATTACCCAACTCAAGGGTAAGATGCCCTGATATGCGGTCGTATGATATGCGAACCGATGAAATTTATGATAAGGTAAGAAAGAACTCTTACGGGAATTGTATGCGAAGAGATGCAAGAAAAGGTAAGAATTCTTTTACTGAAGCTTTTTAGATTATACCTTAGATAATCCTAGATGCGTAAAGCATTTAAGGTGCTAATGCGATTGCATTAGCGAAATTATATGATTGGATAGAGTTATGGGTGTTTTTTAGGAAGGCGAACCGTGGGGTTTGGCGGAACCGCCACAGTTTAACCTACACAACTCCATGGCATTTAACATTTCAAGACTGGGAAGCTATCCGAAACGCTCGCTGATAACCACAATTTGATTCAACTCGTGATACCGGATACAGGAAATGATTCTGCAACCACCCTCAATATATTTATGTCATCCAAGCCAAGCATTTATACGATGGTAATGGCTGCGCCATTGAAAATCTCGGATCACTGCTCTGTACTGTATCAACAATCATGAAAGCCACCCAACTCATATAACCTTTAAAACTGTATAAACTAAATCAACTGAATGCACAAACAAACTCTAAGTATTGCACATGATAGTGGAGAAAGTAATAACTCTGAATATGTATTACTGTTTCTAAAAATGAATTTCAAAGTCATCAATGTCCTCCTTTTTATTTGTGTTTTTTATTTTTATTTCTCCCAGGAAGGACGAACCTATAGCATTAAGTCAGCGCCCTAAGATGCTATTTTTTCTTGACCGAGTCCATCAGCCAAGCTCCGAAAAATGCCCAAGGATTTCTCCCAACCATTCCACGAATCTCTGCCCCCTATTACGTTTTCTTCCATTGCGCCCTTCGTTTTCTATTCTATTTACAATTTATTTCACTTTCTCGTAAAAATATTTGTAGCTATTATATAGCCATTTTATAATTGGGTCTTTTAAAAATAAAAGAATTATTTGCTGTGGTAGTTCACTAGTGTCGGTGAGCTCCTATATGATTGAATTATTTCTGGAAATACAGGGTGGACCCTGACTGTATTCGCGGTATGTTTCGTATGCTTTCCAAAAATATAGAGACATGTGAGCGCGCCAGTGGTATCGTTAAACTAGTCAGTCCTTGTAATTATTAGTCGTTGTATCGTTCAGTTCTTTTTTACCATCTGAGAGTTTTGTGTTCGGGTTTTGTAAGTAAACAACTTTTCAAAACGACGGCACCGTGCTCACTTCAGTTGAATAACCAAAAATGTGTTCGTAAATTGATCACAATGTTTGAGATAACCGGGTCAATAGTAATAATAATGAATGAAGGCCACCGGAAGCCAGCAAGGCCACCAGAGGCTATTCAGTGTACATGTGAATCGAAGAGAGAAAATCCTTAACAATGGACTCGCTAAAGAACCAAGTCCTTAACATTGAAAGAAGCACTTTATGAAGAATTTTAGAAACCTAGTTGCCTGTCAAAACGTATAATATTAAACTGACACAAGAATTGAAGTCAAAGGATGCCGAAGCATTTCGACAATTTTTCCAACATAATATTCAGTGATGAAGTTATTTTCTAGGTCAATGGTTATGCCAATAAGCAAAGTTACAAAATAATCCCCAGCGGCCTTGCAACAGCCCTACAATCGTTGTCTGGGCTGGAATATCCACTAAGGGAATCATTGAACCGCATACTGTTGAAAGTGAAAATGGGGTCGCCATAATGGTGATAGCAGAGTATCATTGTTAGCCCTCTAAAGACTTTTGATCCCAGGTCTTCAAAAATTTGAAGAGATTACAATTCCAGGACTTCAACAGAATGGCGCTATCTGTCACACTTCTACAGGGTTCATGGACCTATTTAAATAGATGTTCCCAGGGAAACTCATATCACGAAGAGGAGACAGTGTAACACCATAAAAGGGTATCTGTGGGGTAAAGGTATGTATGCCGACGTATGACATGGATTCACCAATATCCTCAACAATTGCGTAGGAGATTCTTCACAAAACTCCAAAGTCCAGAAAAGAGAAAAATAAAATGGACTTGATTTCTGGGTAGATGTTTATTGTTCTAAAATTCTATGGATTAATTACACATTAATTGGCACATTACAAGGAGAACGAGTCTATTCTCGGATTTGCTTCACTTAACTCTCCTATGTATTTTTGTTAATCACAGCGTCAAACTCTGTATAATGAGATCGGATTGGAATGCAAACTCTAAGCACACTCTTCGTATCACCACCAAACCCTAAGCCAACAGGGTATAACTGGTTCAGCAAAATCACAAGTAATTGAATTACACGGGAATATCCTTTAAATCACATTGACTTATGAATATTTCGGACTAGTTGCTCGATCTGGTCAGAGGCTTCAAATACACGACGAACTCGGACTTAAAATTGCAAGTGAACCCGCTCCAGTGGAAGAACTTCGACTTGTGTCGCGTGACCGAAAACTTGTCGCCACAAGCAATAAGACTCTATATATCGCGTGTGCACACTTAAGACGATGAAATCTGACTCGTGGATTGGACGACGTTGGCGCAGCCTCCGTCTTCGGCGGGGAAAGCAATTTTTCCTTCGCCTCAACGACCAATTAAAAACGGTTTGCATCCCATTGGCAGGTTTTCCTGGACGTCACCCAGAAACGTTGAATGTCTTTTTCTTGGAAAGAAAGACAAACGACACATGCGTTGGGTGAAGGAAAGGAAAAGCAAACATGCAACGGGTCAAATATGATGATCGCTGTACGGCTCGGTGTATTGCCATCGTACCATAGAGGATAGATTTTTGATTGACGTTAAGTCAACAGAACTTTGCCGTGACGCCAAAGGCTATAAGATTTGGGTGAATGTTTATTTTAGGCATTGGATAATGCAAGGGAATGCTGCCATGCAGGCCAAAAATAATGTCTTCTGTTTACGTAGAGTATACAGAACCATTTCATTTAGAATAGCCCGCGTGAGAATCGTGGTTGTTCGTTGTTTATACAACTAATCATTAGACATGACCGATGCTGTGATCGTTCCTCGATAAGAGAACGGCTCATGTAGTCGGTCATGCAGCTGTACAATTAAATGTTTGTACATGAAGGCTAAAGCCAAAGGATTGTAAGCAATAGATTTCTCTGTGTCATAGGTCGATGGATCGAGTGTGTGTTTAATTTAAATAACACTCGATCGCTTGTGGGTAGACAGCGATGATGTGGGGTTTCTTAATTCTACATGAGAATCAACCCACAATCTCAACCACAATTTCCACCTTATTTCGACCGCTTTCAGCGCGTCATATATACCCATTTCCCTTATATTTTATTCACCTGAAATACATAATTTCCCCAAGAACGCATAGCTAAACTCATTATCCTATGCAGATAATGCATAATTGAGTTTAGCTACTATCTTCGCCGTACGGCAACACTATTGCTCTAACCATGGGATTTCCACCGGAAAATCCATTCGTATTGGTTAGCAACAACCAAGTGAAACCAAGCGACGCGGTTGCATCATCGGCCATTGGCTTGGGTATTTACCAACATTCCATAGAGTTTTTCCCACGGTATTGTATCCCTAGCCGACGCGGCGTCCTATTGACTTTTCCCAGATCACCCATTCGCTTGGGATCAATGATCCCTTTTTGCAGGTGAATAACATCAGCTAAGTTCTCCTCTCCTTCGCAGTACTCTCTTTCCACGGTTCAATGTTCTCTGACTACACCATAGCCGTACCACTGGGTCAGTAGGTCATGTCAGTAGCTGCATTTGATACCAACCCACACAACCAAAGCTACCCCGAGATCACAGCACATCATGTTTCTGTTCTCTCATTCTCCATATCCGTCAATTACCCAATTAACAAAAGTTACCCACACTTCGACGAGCGTAAGGTTGAGAGAGCAGAGGCGTGGTCTCTTTTGGTTGTCCTGTGTGTGGAATGAAATACGAATTTCACCCCTGATTCGAGTTAGTCACATCTCAACCACCATAGTCACGCTGCCGCTCAGGCCAGAAATTAATTTCGCAAATTTTAAAGAGTCTCTGTGGTATATGCAGTTTCAGTGTAAAATTGTCGCGAAAGTTTTCACGGTTTTTAACAAATTCTCACTGGGTCTGACCGTTCAAATTGAACCATTACTTAGTTGCCGCCAACACGTTTTGCATCGTAATTATTTTTGAAACAAAAGCAAATTAGCACCGGAAAACCCTTTAGCCGTAGTGAAAATAAAAAACAAATAATAAAAAACTGATTGAACACAGAAACAATCAGTGCGTTTTATTTATAGTCTCTTCTCTTGGTGACAATTTCTTTGATGAAGTGTTAGGGGGATTAGTGAATCCGTGCCATACGCTGGCATCACAACACTTTTAGAATTAGAACCTTACCTGACCGGTTGACGGGGGTCCGATCTTGCCATTCCGGGTCCCAGTGGCGAGTCTAAAATGATTAGAAGTCTGTTTTTTAGTTTTAATTATCTTATTAAAAAAAGAACATATTATTTTGTTATTTTATTTAGAGTAACAGGCCCACTGTTTCAATGCAAGGCTGCAGCCTGTTACTCTTCGTTTACGACAGCCCGTATGCCTCTAACAGAATCACTTTTATACTCCCAAAATCAAACCTGATTTTACATTCCTTGATACGATCGCATCGTTTACCTTGAGACAGTTATCCGATGCCAGCCCAGTCGTAGGCCATGCCAACGACGATGGGAACTGCAACGTTGCAATATTGTCGCCATTCACTCTGAGGTGGCAACCTTACACCTACACTGGCTGCATCTTTACGCCAAGGCTATGGGAACATTTCGGGCAACAGATCCAGGCGTCAACCAATTCACGATGATGTGAACAGAAGGCATGCGCTAGGATGGAACGTGGGAATTGCAGAATTGCAATTTTAGTTGTTACTTGATGGAATGCGGGAATTCCAGAATTGCAAGTTTAGTTATGGGTATGGAAAATGTATGCGTAGTCATAGCATATGCTATTGTATAATGAGAATTTGTGTTTAGCAAAAGGTAGGCGTGTGGCGATGCCGCCAAAGCCCACAGTACACTTACCTAAAAGCCCCCATTACCTCATCCCAAGACGCATAAGTTTTCGCCAATGCAATCGCATTAGGCACCTGAAAATGCTTCACGCATTAAAGAGATCAAATCTATGATCTTTAAGTCCCTGTAAAGAAAACTTACCGTTCATGCATTCTCTTTGCATACCAATTCTCTGTATGATTTTTTATTAGCTTATCAGGAATTCTAAACCAATTTCGGAATCTACGTTGCCAGACAAATTCACCCTAGACGAATTCCTGTAAACAAAGGATTCGGTTTACATACAATGCAACCTTCATGACAGGGATCGTAAATATTGTGCCGTCTATTTTCCCAGGCACGATGTGTGTACAAAAACTATCTACACACACATCGGCTGGCGACCCCTTATAGCCAGCGTTAAACAGTCCAACGCAGATGCACGTAATTAGCACCATCTGCGTTGAGACTAGTGCCTTACCAATGCACTAAGTGCAAACAAAAGACCGCTGTCCTTCAGCAGGCATTCTGACGACACGCAAACGATTCAATCATCCTAGTATCCCAAATGCACCTACCATATAATGTTTACTCAGTTCAACTCCCAGGTCATAAATCTCTTTTATCCCAGTAACCTTCTCACATAAACAGAAATATCTACCATCCTTTTCCTTTTGTTTGTGTTTCATGTTCCTCATCATGGCTTTGATCTATGAAAAGAACCGACGTACACACACACTTGTGTATCGTGAAGATCTCCTCTGTGAGATCGATTTGGTTACTCCAAAGAGAGACGTTATGTCTCTCTTGGTATAGGAAAACGCACTCCTAAATTAGGAGAGCTAGTTTCACTGACCGAATTCCCATGTCAGCGAATTAATATCAGGGGGTCGAATTTCATCTGCTGACCACGCTGGTCGCACACACGACCTCCCGCCCTCCGTACCGCGGCGGAGGAGCGTAGATATTTACGGTCGAGTCGCAGGAGTTGTGTCGAACTTGTCGGTTTCTAATTTTTTTGGCGAGTTCGTGCCGCAGTTCGTTTGAGCTACCGAAAAGTAATTATTGTGTAAGAAAAGTAACTTTATATCAAAACAATGAACTCTAAATTGCCGTTTCTGTGTAAGACGTTCCGGACCCACCAAAAGGTGTCAACTAAATGCATGTGCGCAATATGTGTAAAGTGCAAGGAGTTTTTTTTTTCTCTATCATCACTCTCTTTTAAAATGTTAAAATCACAAAGAATAAATAAACCAGCTTTTTCTTACGAACAATAACTGAGCGTCTTATTTCTTGAGTGTGTGTTTCCTTTTCCTGTTGTGAACGTTGCATTGTGGAGTTTTGTTTGTTCGACATTGACTGAGTGCGCCGGTAAGTGCGCCCATGCTGGTGCGACGACTTCGTGCCCCACAGGCTTATGATAGGGTTTCATGGCTACACTAAAAGAACTCTACCGGTTGTAACAGGAAATTAATGTTGATGCTACATCGAAAGAATTCTTTTGGTTGTGTGGGTGGTGTATGTTGGTATGTCAACACGGACACGGTTTCACATACACGCCATAGATTGTTCACCGAATTGTCTACAAAAAAAACACCAGCACGGTTTCACTAGGAGAATTCAGTCACGAAAGAGTGGAGCACAGCAGCGGCCTCGATGATCGCCAATAAAACACACTGATGAACTTCAATTTAATATTTTATTTTAACGATATTTTAGTTAGTCGTACGATTATTTCACAAATGGGCAATTATTATGCTATTACTGTTACCGGTAATAATCGCAGGTGGCAACTATTTAATTGAGTATTGATCGCACGAGAGCTATTGTTATTCTATTAAGGTACAGGTAATAATCACTAGTGGCAACTATTTAATCGGGTATTGTTCAAGAGGATAACTAGGCGCGACCGATCTCTAAAAAGACTTACATCTGACTCTCAGAAACCATCCATATCTGCCAGATCCACGGTGTGGATTACATTGGTGTGGGAGGATTCTATATGTGTCCGTATGGGACATGTACGTTGCCCTTCAGCCTGTATATCGACAACGACGAAAATGCACCTAAATAAACATGGGCTGGTGCAATGAATGGGTATTATAGAGATAAGCGATGGCGAAAAATCGCCGAAGGGAGAAATAGGTTTCTGTGTCTTAAATAAACAGAAACGCTATTTCGAGGGCCATAAATCTTTGATGACCTGCGCCTGAGAACGAAATAGGTTTTTGCTTCAAGATACACAAAAACGCTATTTCAAGGGTCACGATGATATGCACATCGTGTTTACTTAGGCGTTCATGCTAATGCCATTGTAGGCTATAGAGTTTTCGTGGCGATAAGTAAACCGATGGTTTGCTCGCCTATGACCTAGGCTATGGTAGATTTTGTTTGTTTTACAGGCCGGAGCATCGTTGGTATGATTTGGGTTATGATTGTCTAACGTCAATCATATTAGTGCCCAAATCCCATGATCGGTAGATAACCGACAAAGGAAATTGGTCGCAAGTGTTGCGAACCTTGGGACTGGGGCAATAAATGGATATGAACCGTAGCAAGAAACCATCGGCTTCGGCTATGTCAACAATTACGCTGGCCAGCTAGTATTTATCTATTATAATTGCTGACAAGCCGAGCCGATGGAGATATGGTGCGGTTCATAAACGGAAAAATTCAAAATTGCAGGTAGGTATGGTGGGTTTGGAAGGTGGTTCATTTAAGAGGATGGGCGGTTCTTTGGGAATGTATTAAAGAACCGCTACATCACTCCCCCCCCAGTGACGTAGTCACGAAACAGGTAAAGAAGATTGAGAGGGGGGTAGTTGTCTGTGGGCGCGCGCTTGGGCGCGGGTGCTGGGAGGTTGTGCAGGTCGGTCGGCAGTTGTGTCTTGGATAGGAGGCTGTTCTGGAGCTGAAGCTTCCAGAAAGCAGGGCTTAAGTCTTTCGACACTGACCGTGGATCGCTTGCCTCTGATATCGATCTCGAAGACGCGGTCACTGATGCGGCGGAAGACTTTGAATGGGCCATCATAAGGTGGGTCGAGGGGTTTCTTGACCTTATCCACCCTGACAAAGACGTGCGTGCAGCTGTGCAGTTCGGGGTGGACGAAAAGTTTTTTGGAGCCGTGCCTGGTTACAGGGGTTGCCCTAACCTTACGTAGCAGGTCACGGAGATGTCCCAATTCACGAAGTTGGTCACGCGGTGTTTCGCCATTCAGGAAAAGTTCTCCTGGAAGAAGGAGGTTGGTACCGTAGGTAAGCTCTGCTGCCGAAGCACCCAGGTCCTCCTTAATACTTGTCCTCAGGCCGAGGAGGACGGTTGGAAGGGCGTCAAACCATTGTGTGTCATTATGACACATGAGTGAGGCTTTTAGAGATCTATGCCAGCGCTCTATCATCCCATTTGATTGCGGGTGGTAGGCGGTGGTACGACTTCTTTGGCAGCCGAGAAGATTTGTTAGCTGCCTAAAAATTGTCGCCTCGAATTGTGGACCTCGGTCCGAAGTTAAGGTGCTTGGTACACCGAAACGTGTGACCCAAGTTGAGTAAAAAGCCTTGGCGACTGATTCGGCAGTAACTGCCCGGAGAGGTGTCGCCTCTGGCCATCGCGTGCAGCGATCCATCATAGTGAGGATATAAGAAAATCCTCTTGATGGAGTAAGCGGTCCCACTATGTCTATGTGGACATGGGCGAAGCGTGCCGTGGGAAGCTTGAATTGCGCTGGCTCCAGTACATTATGTCGCGCTACCTTGCAGCGCTGGCACTGGAGACAAGCACGGGCCCAACCGGTGAGATCTTTGCTCATCCGGGGCCAAACAAATTTGCGACGGACAGCAGCGGCTGTCGCTCGGCCGCTGGGGTGGGCTGGGTTGTGGTAAACCTGGAACACGCCCTTACGCAGTTTTTCGGGAATGTAAGGTCTAGCGGTTCCAGTTGAAACATCACACCAGATTTCGCCCAAGGGGTCGCGAAGAGTGATTTTCTTAAACTCAAGTGCCGTATCGGCAGTTAGGAGGGACTTGAGCTGTTCGTCCTCCTCTTGAGCTAGGGCAAGGTCAGTGTTATTCAAGGCGGTACGCAAATGAATCGTATCGATTCGAGAAAGGGCGTCCGCCGTGACGTTCTGTTTACCGGAGATATGCCTGATCTCCGTAGAATATTGCCCAATGAGGTCTAATTGACGCTCTTGTCGGGGGGAGGCATTTCCCGACTTCTTCCGGAACGCATAGACCAATGGCTTGTGGTCTGTTAAAATAGAGAGCGAACGTCCTTCTATCATATGACGGAAGTACTTAACAGCGCTGTATATCGCGAGCAATTCACGGTCGTAGGCGCTGTAACGTCGCTCAGTGGGACTCAGTTTCCTTGAAAAGAAACCAAGTGGTTCCGGTCGGCCTTCAATGTCCTGTTCAAGGACGGCCCCGATTGCGGTATCCGATGCGTCGCATTGGATAGAAAGTGCCGCTCCCTCGAGAGGGTATCGGAGTAAGGTGGCATTTGCCAATTGTTCTTTGGACAGTTGGAATGCTCTATCAGAGTCTTCTGTCCAATTAATGGGGCGCTTATCGTTGCGCTTGGCTCCTTTTAAAAACTCATTTAGGGGAGCTTGAACTTGGGCAGCGTTCTTCAGTGTTGGACGGTAGAAGTTCAGCATGCCCAAAAATCGACGAAGCTCACTCACGTTAGTAGGCCGGGGATACTTCATGAGGGCCTCCACACGGTCTGGTAGTGGGCGAATGCCCTGGTTGTCAACGACATAACCCAGATAGGTGATTTGCTCCTTGGCGTATTGACACTTATCTGGGTTGATGACAAGACCGAATTCACGGAGGCGCTCTAGGACCTGACGTAAGTGGCGCTTATGTTCGGCATGGTCTTTGGAGGCGATGAGAATGTCATCAAGGTATGCATGGCAGCAATTAAGACCTCGTAAAGCCGTGTCGATATAACGTTGGAATGTCTGTGCGGCATTCCTGAGGCCGAAAGTCATTACTTTGAACTCGAAGAGTCCGAAAGGTGTAATGACTGCGGTTTTGGGGATGTCTTCAGGTGCCACCGGAATTTGATGGTATGCCCTGGTGAGATCCAGGGTAGTGAAGACATTGCACCCTCGTAACTTGTACGAAAAATCGTAGAGGTGTGCAATAGGGTATCTGTCCGGGACAGTTGCTGCGTTCAACAGCCTGTAATCGCCACATGGGCGCCACTCACCAGAACGTTTCTTCACTAAGTGGAGTGGGCTTGCCCAGGGACTGTCCGACGGTTGGCAGATACCTAGTTCGATCATGTGCTCGAACTCCGCGCGCGCCGCACGTAATTTTTCGGGGGCCAGTCGACGTGGGCGCTGGCTCACCGGGGGGCCACGTGTTTCTATGTGATGAAACACCGTGGCCTTATGTCGACGCTGGTTAGGTAGAGGAATTGTCGTACTAACAAATTCCTGTACCATGGCTTGAATCGGGTCTGTGCACTCTGTGGCCCTTGAAGTTGCCGCTGGAGATGCCGACATGGGCAAGGGGGGTGCGGTTGGAGCCACTAGTCTGTTATGGGTCGAATCGACCAACAGATTATGTGCGCCTAATAGGTCGGAACCTATCAGGGGTTCATTTACGTCCGCAATGACGAAACGCCAAGTGATCGGACGACAAAGACCCAATTGAAGTGTCAGCTTTTTACGTCCGTACGTAAGTATCGGCGTATTATTTGCAGCTGACAATTTAAGTGCAGCTGGCACGCGGTTACGCGGAGCAAACGATCGCGGGAGGACTGAGATATCGGCGCCGGTATCGACAGTAAAAGCGATATTCAGTTGTGAATCCCGGATGGTTAGGCGACTTATAGCAGGGGTGCCGGCCGGTTGCGCGTGGGTATCGGTCGGCAAAATTATTTCTAAAGGTCGTCCCTGATTGGTGGCTGGTTGCGTCCAACCACAGGGCGCCTTGCAATTAAATGTGCGATCACCGTATCGTTGGTGATTGGTGCACAAAGGGAGAGAGGCGGCGTTGTTGGGAGTATTTTGCCTCTGAATGTTGCCGTTTTGTGAAGGCCGAGGTAGTGCTCGGCGAAAGTTGGCCCACTGAGGGGCATTTTGGGAAGGTTGTTGCCGATCCAAGGGACGATTAGATACGGCACGATTCTGAGCGCCTCGTTGGTTGCTTCTCGCCTCCGCGCGAATTTGATTTAGTTCGCGGAGGACTGAGGTCTGTATGGCACGAAGGTCAGAAATGGTGACCTGAGCAGGAAAACTTCTCGGGCGGAATTCGTTGGGCCTGTCCTCTTGGGTCCGCTGTGTGACATTGGTTGAGGCAGGCCTTCTGGGATGTGGTGACGGAGAAGGTTGACGCACCGGAGCCGTCGTTGGGGCTGTTAGTGGCGGAAAAGGATGCCGTGTAGGCTGAGCGACGTGTTGAGAAACCGCCGCTACTTGATACGCTGGAGGCTCAGACTGCTGGTCTGAGCTTTCCATAATTGCGTCCGCAATTTTAGCTAAATAGCCCAAGCTCTGATTGGGTTGGGCTACGAGTGCCGAACGAGCATGGTGGGGGAGACATCTTAAAAAGTGAGGCCGTATTAGGTCGTCCGAGAACCTGGTCCCCGCTATAGAGCGTAAATGGGTCAGGAAAAGGGACGGTCTCATCCCCGAAAGGTTCGTTTCGGCCGCCAAGCGTTGTTGCCGCGAACTTCCGGGCTCGTCCAGAGCGTCGAGGTGAGTCTCAGCAAACCAGAGTTCAGGGTCCTCCTCGTCAAAAGGGGGGAGATTAATGTTGGCAGGGTTGGGTCGGTTAACGACACTGGGGGCATCGTGAAATGCCAGGGGAGCGGGTTGTGCTGTCGCTTCGTGGTCGGTAGTGACTTGTGTATCAGGGAAGTCGGCGCTGGAGGCGTCGTAAAACTCGAGGGACTCGAGTTGTTCTTGATCCTCTTGGGGTGGGGCGTTCCAAGTACGGGCCATCGTGTAATGCGTGAGATAGAATTGGGAGGAAAGAGTTAAATCGGGTCTAAATAGCTACGTAGGACGTAGAAATTGATCGCAAGAGGACGCGAGGAGTTGGGCGGAGTCAAATGGAGCCACGGGGAGTCGAAGTTGGTGTAAGGGTTGGGAAAAAAAGGCGAAAAGAATCGAAAATGGGTTCGGTGTACTTGAAAAAGAGTTGAGCGAGTTGTAAGGAGTCGTGTGCGTGCGGAAAGGTTGTGCGCTACTTAATACCCTGAAGGGGTTTACAATATTATCAAATTAGTTGTAATAATTAAGTAATTAATGGAAACATACCATGACATATTTACGGCAATAAAAAAAAATATCATTAAACTTAAAGAATTCCAATAGGTAAATTGTGCTGTCTTTTTAATAACTCACTAATCTATCATTTATATCGTACGTTTTAAGCATCACAAGCATCAGGTTATTTACGTATGACAAAATATGATATGTGTTATATATATCGTTTTTTTTTTTAGTGCAATACTTCTTAAAATTTTTATTAATAGTTTCAAATATTGTGGGAGGTTTTGTTATTTGAATTCCTACTATAACAGTATATATATATTTACGTTTATTAATTTCTGATGATAATGACAGTTGTCTTTCTGAATTATCTTCGTATATTTCATGATATATTTGGAAATAATTTTAGTTTTTATGATTTGAGAAGAAATAGATAGTCGTTAATAGACTACAAAAAAAAGAAAAAGAAACGCACTCATACAAATGCACATATTTCCGGACATATGTGCATCCATATAAATATCATTTCTTTCATAAATACGTTACGAATTTTGATTATTGACGAAAATGTTTCGGAATTTGTATTGGAATTAACAACTTTTCACTAGATAAGCCAGTTATACTCTTTTCTTACACTGGTAGAATAGTTGCCTCGAATAAGCTGTCTACGTTTACAATAGAAGATCGTTTTAACAAATGAGAACTGTGTGTGAATATTTGCACTTAACCGTTAATTAATTTCTGCTAAAACACAACCTTAATAATTAATTCTATGATTCCATACGTATATTATTTATATCAGCGTATTATTATTTCATTATGTTTCCTTCTTTCTTAACAATATGATTGTTACGTGCCACAGAAAAATATTTAGAGTATTTGAAGGAAAATTAAGAGACTTTAAAGCGATGCAATGCTATATTGGTGGCGTTTAACTTACAGATTTTAAATTTAAATTTCGCTCAGAAGGAGCTTACTAAATTTTGTTTGATTGCTGTTGCGTTTTATGTTATGTTATGCAACCTAGAACAACTAGCTCAAATCGTCATTCGGGTTCACTTACGCGTAGGGTTTGTAAAAGTTAGTCTGTTTCCTGGACGTTGCTACTTGTACACTTGTTTTTTGCTTAAATTCTAATGGTTAAAATTCTTTATTTATTTAAAAGGCAACATATATTGGAGAAAACAGAGACACGACTTGAAAATTAAAAATACAATGATGAAGAAGCAAAAGGACGAAAGTTAAAAATTATTAAATCTACTACGGTTTATTTATTAACGCAAAACACTGATTTCTATGTTACTTAATATTACTAGTGTTGCCTTTCTACCGTAACAAAAGGAAAACATTCAAAATGCTTATACTGCAATGGTGTGGCAAATGAAATAAAAAACAATTTTTAATGAGAATGGGGAAATAAATTTCACTGACTGAATACGTGCCAACTAATTTTGTTACAATATAACATTAACAACATTAACAAAAAAAAAACTGAAATTACAAAACACAAAAAATAAGGAATACTTGCTGCTGGGGTAAAATATGTTGTTGTTTGACTGTTGAAAGTTGTCCGGGTGTCCTGTGCTAATAGGGAATCCTTATTTCCAGCGGCTTCGCTAGGCTTCTAAACTGGTGGTCACTGGATAATTTGCACTCTGGTACTGTTCTTGTGGTTTTTATTTGGCAGTGGCACCGAGAAAGTCACAATATTTCATTATCGCGGCAAACAAAAGTTGTGTTTGGGAGCGTATTCGCCGTCTAGTCACCGCTAAATCGGATAGTTTTTAACATTTAGATGAAAACTGTTCCTGGACCAGAAGGTTGCATTCGTTCAATTCACCGTGGGTCACCAATGTGGGTGGTGTATGTTGGTATGTCAACACGGACACGGTTTCACATACACGCCATAGATTGTTCACCGAATTGTCTACAAAAAAAACACCAGCACGGTTTCACTAGGAGAATTCAGTCACGAAAGAGTGGAGCACAGCAGCGGCCTCGATGATCGCCAATAAAACACACTGATGAACTTCAATTTAATATTTTATTTTAACGATATTTTAGTTAGTCGTACGATTATTTCACAAATGGGCAATTATTATGCTATTACTGTTACCGGTAATAATCGCAGGTGGCAACTATTTAATTGAGTATTGATCGCACGAGAGCTATTGTTATTCTATTAAGGTACAGGTAATAATCACTAGTGGCAACTATTTAATCGGGTATTGTTCAAGAGGATAACTAGGCGCGACCGATCTCTAAAAAGACTTACATCTGACTCTCAGAAACCATCCATATCTGCCAGATCCACGGTGTGGATTACATTGGTGTGGGAGGATTCTATATGTGTCCGTATGGGACATGTACGTTGCCCTTCAGCCTGTATATCGACAACGACGAAAATGCACCTAAATAAACATGGGCTGGTGCAATGAATGGGTATTATAGAGATAAGCGATGGCGAAAAATCGCCGAAGGGAGAAATAGGTTTCTGTGTCTTAAATAAACAGAAACGCTATTTCGAGGGCCATAAATCTTTGATGACCTGCGCCTGAGAACGAAATAGGTTTTTGCTTCAAGATACACAAAAACGCTATTTCAAGGGTCACGATGATATGCACATCGTGTTTACTTAGGCGTTCATGCTAATGCCATTGTAGGCTATAGAGTTTTCGTGGCGATAAGTAAACCGATGGTTTGCTCGCCTATGACCTAGGCTATGGTAGATTTTGTTTGTTTTACAGGCCGGAGCATCGTTGGTATGATTTGGGTTATGATTGTCTAACGTCAATCATATTAGTGCCCAAATCCCATGATCGGTAGATAACCGACAAAGGAAATTGGTCGCAAGTGTTGCGAACCTTGGGACTGGGGCAATAAATGGATATGAACCGTAGCAAGAAACCATCGGCTTCGGCTATGTCAACAATTACGCTGGCCAGCTAGTATTTATCTATTATAATTGCTGACAAGCCGAGCCGATGGAGATATGGTGCGGTTCATAAACGGAAAAATTCAAAATTGCAGGTAGGTATGGTGGGTTTGGAAGGTGGTTCATTTAAGAGGATGGGCGGTTCTTTGGGAATGTATTAAAGAACCGCTACAGTTGTAAGTTATAAAAACTTTAATTTATGATATATTTTCATTGAAAGTTATTAAAAATTTAATGTATGATATCTTTTGGTTGAAAGTTCGATGTATGACCGTTAATGTCATATATGCATGCAACAACAGTAAAAGCCGTCGGTAATGCTTGGATCTTAACGAACTTACTCGAACGTTAATAATAGATCATTTATAACTAAACATTGTCGGCGAATTAAACGCCATTCCAAAAGAAACTAGTCAAGGAGGTTTCGCGAATCCAACTCGAACAAAGTCAACAAGCTGGCGGAAGTTACTTGGGCAACAAAATTAAAATTAAAAATGTATAGGTTTTTATTTATAACTTCTAAAATACAAAGTCAAAATTTCCAATTTCCAGAATTATTTTTTCATTGTATATGTTAAGGACACTGTTATTGCTAACAAAAACAACTTTGAAAAACGCTAGTAGTGTGGGGGTTCTCTAAATACATGGAGAACCAACCAACTATTTCCGCCTAATTTCGACCGCCAACACCGTGTCAAACCAACCTCAATTTCTCCTACTTACATATTCACCTGAAAAGCATGTTGCAATAACGGACGCATAGCTGAATTCATTATTCTATGCAAGTAATGCATAATTGAATTCAGATACCTTTCTGCCATACGGCAACTCCAGTCCTCTAACCATGAGATTTCTACCGGAAATTCCAATCCATGTGGTTAGCAACAACAAGTCGAATCAAACGACGCTGTTGCATAATCATGCAACGGCTTGGGTAATTATCGAAGTCCATAACATGTTTCCCACGTTAATATTACCCTAGCCAAAGTAGCGCCACTTTGACTTACCCCAGACATTCTATCCGCTGGGGATCAATGATCTCTTTTCGCAGGTGAATAGCACCAGCTAAATTTTCCTCTCTTCCACAATTCTGTCTCCATACGGGTCAATGCACGCTGAGGTCACCACATTAACCGAATTGGGCCAGTGGGCTACCCTCAAAGTTACTTTGATTCACGCACACACAACCAAACCCACCCCGAGATCATAGTGCATTTCTTATTCTCCATTTCCGTCGACTATCGGATTAACTGATGTATTCACCATACCTCGACGGGCGTGGGGATGAGAGAGGAGAAGCGTGATCTCTATTGGTTGTCCTGTGCGCAAAATTAAATCCAAAATGCCATCCCTAATTGAGATGAGTCGTTATTCAACTACCGTAGCGTGTGCACGCTGGTGTACACGCTCGAGTCAGAACCTAAGAGAAGTGTTGTCAAGCGAACGTAGTGTCCCGTTAGTCAATTGAGAAAGAGAAACGCGTTGCCTTTCAAATTAGACTGTTTGCAATTACATATTTGCCACGCATTGAAGGATAAATAAAGAACAAATTTAAAAGTGTAAATTCGAAATAAAAAGAACAAATAAAAACGAATTAAACAACCCCAGTGCATTTCATTTCTTTCCTTTTGGTGATGGAATTTTCGGTGACAATAATGGAGAAGAATCGTTGATGGGTGATACGGATACTCTGTGCCCCTGACTGGCACACATACTTATACCCCCACAGTAGTGCCATCCCTCAAGACTTACACGAACTTCCCAAACATCTCCGTCAACGTCTGAAGCAACTCTCATTGCTCAGTAATTTTTTTGGGAGGTTGAATATAATTTTATGGACATTGAATATAATTCACCCGACTGTATCCACAGCATTTTAAAAAACTATCGAAACAAATACTTACGTCTATTAAAGACTTTTTATAAAACTTCTTCACCCAATTGATCGCGTTTCCTAATGCCGACTAATAAATTGTAACTTCTCAACCAGTAACATCAATGCCCACCGTTGACTAGCTTGGAATACAATGTAATTCAATTGGTCGCCTCATCCCTAATCGGCATGTAATGAAACGGTTTTTCTTCAAATCTGTTTCTAAGATTACGAAACTGCTGGATGAGGATAAAAAACACATCCCATTGGTATCTCCCTACTTATAAGTATTTGTGGTCCTTTGAAAAACGATTCGCTCCAACAAACTCATTTCATACAGCGACGTACCATTTATGGCAAATGTCTATTGAAAAGATTTCTTTCATTTATGATTTAGATCGCTCTGAGGATTTTGAATGGAGGAATGAATATTTGTAGATGTGAAAGGAAGCATAACTCTGAGACGTCCATTTTCGATCTGCCATCCATTAGTAGGTTTACAATCAAATGAGCACAGAAGGGAAGGAATGTATAGAGGGAAAGACTAAACTTCACAGGATTACGAACTTACGAACAGAGAGAAGTTGAACCGTCGATATTCACAAATGTGTACGAATGAGGGGTGTTGGGAAATTAGATAAGCTGAAAATGTCTCGAATGGAAATAGCAATGGAGAAGGAATGGGGTGTTGAAAGAAGGTGAAGTGGTAGGAGGACCGGATTTGCTATGTGCAATATGAACGCCCCTTTAACACCAGACCTACCGACATTTTACATATAACTATTTCTCCTGATGACGGTCAAATAGCCGCTTTTCAAATAAACATTATATCATTTTCCAGTTGATTATAAATAATACAGAATTTACCATGAACAATAAAACACAAAATAATTATCATTTATTAATTAAAATAAAATTTATTTGTGGTCGTACTTTCTACACAACGTCTCTGCCATCAACATTTCCCACAAACATATTTTTTACATGAAGAACAAATGTTTATCACTCTGTTTATTTATTTATATTGTTTTTGGAATATCCAAATTGATATGTTTTTCGTCTTTCAGAAATTGTAAGGGAATCTGCTAAAGTTTTCTGCATACTTTTTGTTTCTTGTTTCTGTAAATCTCAGTACTCGGTGGCAAGTTCCTCTGCCAACTGAAATAATAATACTTGTCGCGATATCCTCCGATATTACTCCAGTTGTCTGCTTAAATAAAATCCAAGTGTGGTGATTTTATGGTCCTTTAAGTATCTGAGGAGTCTTCCCATTGGACAAGTAACATAAACCACTAAGTTTCTCTCTTCACTTTCTTTATTAATTCTTTTAACAAAAAAACTCACACACAAAAAATGCACTTATTCGGTCTTTAACACAAACAAAGGAATTCAAATTAACAGAAAGATGCTTAATTAATTAATACAACTGTAGCATATTTACAATTTGTGGGTGTCCTGACCCAACGAGTTCATTATCATTAGGCTACAGTACACTGCTTTTACTTAATGCTATGTCTTAACAACATGTTCATTAACACTAGGCTTTTATTTAATGCTATGTCTTAAGAATTGACCGAATTATGCTTAATTAACTATTAAATGCGCAGAGTATTTACAATTTGCTCGGTTAAATCCGTGGTCACTTAACCAGACCTTTCAGAACAACGTTCGAATAACACTACAAGAAACGGTCCGCGTCAGTAAAAACTCTAAATGGCATTGCTGGAACGTTCGTCCACCGACAGTGGCTGATTCAGACTGGAATTATTTAACGTGGAGGCACGACTTGCCTCCACGGAATCCGTATCGCGATTAAAGATTCATTCACCGAAGACGACATCACAGCAAATTTCGTACATTGCTTCGGTGCCCTACAGGGGATGATTTTCCATGCTTTGGTCCAGCAAAAAGGGGTGAAACACACACACGATGGTGGTTTCCGCTGCTCATGGCGTGTGTCCACGGGTATGCGGACCGTAGATCACCGAATCCACAAGGGGGACATAAGCCGGCATGGTTGCAGCTGGTGCAAATATCTCAACGTAGATATTTTGGGTTTCCACGATCAGCAAGTGGGTGCAGCATTTATGGTGATCGTGCACATCTTGGCGGCATCTCCAAGCAGTCGAATTCTCTCTGGTAATTTTCCATTTTTGAGGACTCGACTTTCTTGGGCGGTCAGCCGTATGCCGTAATGTATTTGTAGATCGGATGACCGACCGATGTGGGCATGTATAAAAAGGAAAAGAAGAAACATTGTGGCGGTTCCAATAACGCCACCGCTCGCTTTTTCCAGGTACAATACCTAACTTTCCCCTAGGGCATACAAAAACCTGGAAAGCAAGTACGTAAGTACTACTAGTAGTACCATAAAACCTTGAAACGCTGTAAAATTACAATATTCGCTGATGTAAAATCCATCAGCACCAATATTCGCTGATGTAAAATCCATCAGCACCAATATTCGCTGATGTAAAATCCATCGGCATGTTACTTATGCGCAATTTGGTTGCATCACCATGCAACCAACATGAATCGAACCAATCCATTAAACATGTCTCGGATCGAATTCCATCATATAACAGGTATCTTCCACACGGAAGAGCAATTTGGTTGCACCATCTAGCAATCAACATTGCCCGAACCATATCCACAAGATATACCGTTACGCGCCAGCCGCACACATGCAGGAAACGTTTCATTTTTTCCTTACCATACATGTCCACATCGATCGGTCATCCGACCGACAAATACATGATGGCATACGGCTGACCGCCCAAGAGAGTCGAGTTCTCCTAAATGGAAAATTTCCATCGAGATTTCGACTGAGTGGAGATACCACCAAGATGTGCTCGATCAGCATAGATACTTTACGCAGTCGCTGATCGTGTATGCAACAAAATTTATATGTCGAAATAATGGCACCAGCGGCAACCAAGCAAGCTAATGTTCCTTTTATGGAATTTTTATATCCACGGTCCGTTTGGTCATGCACAGCATGAGAGTGCGAAGTAACCGCATCTGTGTGTGTGCACATCCTTTTCGGTGATAATCTTCTAAGATCATCCCTTATGTGGATATCGGGGCGATGGATGATAATTTTGGTGTTCTGTCGCTTTGATCGTTATTTTTAATCATAAATCAGATTCCGTGGAGGCAAGTCGGTCCTCCACGTTAAATAAGTCGAGTAGAGTGATCGAGAGTGGAGCGAAGTACGATCAAGTGAACAGTCAATTTTTAAAGGGTCCTCCTTCTATTGAAGTTATTGCAAGAGAATATACGCAAATCGTAGTGCCTTTTAAATTTAAATCAGTTTTAACATTAGTAATCTCCCGGGGAACACTAATTGTAAATTATATCTTTTAAATTTAAATCAGTTTCAACAATAGTTAAGTTCATAGTAATCTGTAGGGTAGTGTTTTAAGTCATTCGATAATAAATAAAAAAAATAGAGTCTACTACGGAGTTTCATTTAAGTAACGGAAGAGCAGCGACAGACGACCGGGTATAGTGGTGAACCTATGTCCTTGAGACACCCTACCACTAAAGAAATAAAGACAATTTAACAAAAAATACCCACGTTGGTACGAGAAACACCACAACATCTCCTACACGTGTGCGGCTGACTCGTAAGGGAATATCTCATTGATGTGGTTTGGTTAATGTTAGTTGCTTGATGGTGCAACCAAATTGCTTTTAAGGCACACGATGCGTTTAATGCGACCATGCCCTTGTGGAAAAACACGTATTTGTTACTGATGGGTTTTGCATCACCGCAATTATAGTTCTAAAGCATTTCTGAAGATATTGGTACAACGAAGGTAAGTACATGTTTTAATGTATTTTGGGAAGAGTGTTTCTTCATCATAGGTTGTAAGGTAAGTAGTTGCGTTCAATGGAACTGCCACAATACTTGTTTTATATCATTTTTTGAATGCCCTAGGGAGAAGTTAGGTGTTGTACCTGAAAAAGGCGAGCGGTGGCGTTATTGAAACCGCCATCCAAGCATTTATACCACTTAAAATGTTGACAAATTCTTGGACAGGCCATCTACGCAATTTAGATTTTGTGCCCTACTTTCTAGTCATCTGCTCCGTCATATCCACATCAAATTTAGTGTTATTATAAAAACCAATAGTTTCAGGGAGATTTAGGTTTTTTTTTTTTATTTTTTGCAATTTTTACAAATGTTTGCTTGGAAGATAATAAGAGAAACTTTTGTTCGATTTGCTTTCTAAATTCTTAGAGTACAATTATTTGATGTGTAAAGCTAGGTTGAAAAACGTGCCATATTGTCTTTATTTTGCTTCGTAGGTTTTAGTTTATAGTTTCTACTAATGTAGTTATTTCTGATGGAAGTTTTGTTGCTAAAGATGTACTCGTAAAAAAATGTTCGGCGTGTAAATGTTTCGCCAGCTGGGAACCGCAACTCCGCTGTTGTCGATGGTTCGCCAACTGGGAAACAGCAAAAAGGAGGGTTATTTCTGCGTCTCGAGCAGAACAGCAAAATAATGGCGTTGTTGCCCAGCGAATGACTGCCGCATTGGGCAGTAATTAAACACAATTTTTGCACATACTTTAATTTAACTTTATTTACGATTTAAAAGCACGTTAACAAGTAAGCTAGCACCAACTGTCTCATTTAAACGTTATGAAAAAAAAACAACAGGTGCTAAAAGCACCGTATACAAATCAAAATTCCAGCTTTTACATCAAAACAAACTGTGTACGAAAACAGTAAAACAAGCACTGCGTGAAAACAGTAACATGGAAAACGTCACATGAATAGACAATTTTGCTTTTGCCTATTCAGCAATAGGTGGCGTTCCGTGTGGTATGTTTTTTTCCGACTGGTATAAGATACGAGGATTGCCTCTTATGTTTCGGGATTTGGCAACCCTAGCGTTGCGATCCGGCAATTGACAGCTCTGTCGTAAAGTTGGACATTTTTGAGGTTATACGCACTCAGAACGTTTTGACATACGAGCGCTATTTGTGTTGTTTGCAGTAACTTAAAAGATTCATCTCGGCCCAAAAATGGAATTAAATCGTCAACATTTTCGTGCGATTATTTTTTACAACTTTCGGCGTGGATTAACTCAGCAAGGGTGCATGGATGAACTTAATTCAATTTTTGGCGATGAAGCTCCATCAAGGACCAGTGTTTATCGATGGTATGGTGAATTCAATCGTGGTCGTAGTTCACTCCAAGATGAATTTCGTGAAGGTCGTCCAAAATCAGTTGTTGTTCCGAAAACCATTGATGCTGTGCGCGAACTGATATTGGAAGATCGTCATGTGACTATCGTGAGATTGAGACAACCTTAGGCGTTAGTGGGACCAGCATACATTCAATATTGCATAAACATTTGACTGTCAAAAAAAAATTGTTCGCGTTGGATCCCACACAATTTGTCAATCGCTCAAAAAAAGGGTCGTGTCAATTGGTCGAAAGAAATGCTCAAAAAATACGGTCGCGGTGCTTCGAAACAGGTCTATGACATCGTGACAGGTGATGAATCGTGGATTTATGCGTATGAGCCCGAAAGTAAACAGCAGTCGAATGTCTGAGTGTTTCAAGATGAGCCAAATCCAACAAAAGTTGTTCGCGCACGAAGCACTTCCAAGCAAATGGTCGCCTGTTTTTTCGAAAAAACTGGACATGTCGCAACCGTACCACTAGAACAACGCAGAATAGTCAATTCTGAGTGGTACACAACCATTTGTTTGCCAGTTGTCTTCCAAGAAATCAGGAAAACCAGCCACCGAAGACGGATCACTCTTCACCACGACAATGCGAGCTCTCACACATCGGCTGCGACAACTGCATTTTTGAGCACCCAAAACATCGATTTGATGGGTCATCCGCCGTATAGTCCTGACTTGGCACCGAATGGCTTCTTTTTATTCCCGTACGTAAAAAACAAACTGAGAGGTCAACGTTTTTCGACACCTGAAGAAGCGGTTGCTGCATTCAGAATGCATGTGTTGGAGGTACCTCAATCAGAGTGGCAAAAGTGCTTCGACAATTGGTTCAAACGCATGCAAAAGTGTATAGATCTTCATGGGGAATATTTTGAAAAACAATAAAGTGATTTTCGATGATCAATATTTGTTTTTGTTCTCTAATCCCGAAATATAAAAGGCAACCCTCGTATAATATACGTTGCGGAACTGCAACAGTAAAAGATTATATTTCTTCATTTATTATAAAAATGTAAACAAGGGTCTTATATTTCTATTAATAATCCTGACGCTCACCACCGGAAAAGAAAGACCGAGTACCCGCCATGCGCTCTTTTTATACTGCATACTCAACGAACAGTGAAGTTAGCGTTCATTCAGTGCACAAGAGCACAAGTAGACGTCAGTCGCGCCAGAATCGGGATTACACTGAACAGAATTGTTTTTCACCATTTAAAATTACGGCTACTGGTCGGAAAGGAATATTACCTGACTTAAGACTCGTCCTCGGACGCGTCGATGTCCAAATCTTCTGATTCCGTTCCGTTTGTTTCACCCTCGGAATGGCTGACATCACTAGAAGGGCCGCACTACCTCTTCATTCTATCTGAATTTTCTATGGACTCGAATTTCGTTTTTTCGTTGCGTTGTTGGGGGATCCCTCAAAACACACCGATCATTTCCGAACACTTTCGCCACGATGTGCGGTACCCTATAAATTGGAGAAAGCTTCCCGGACTCACCGTTTGCTGCAAGGCTCCCGTTCTATCAGTACCAAAACATCTACTTTGTATGTGATTGGTCTTCTGTGGGCCTTATCGAAGAGTTCCTTCTGGTTGATCTACCATGATGGTGCTCAGGGCAGCATCTCGCTTCTGGTTCATTTCCCCTCTATGATGGCATACTTCCTGTTCAAGTTCCAACAATAATTTGTCTCCAGCAATTACCCTTGTAAACATTAGTTCGAGTGGGGTCATCCTTGTGATAGCGCGCATTACCGTATTCAGGCTCCATTGAATGTTCCTCAACTGTTGCGCCCAATTCCTGCCGGTCACATGATCACACTTGAGTGCCGCTAGTACCGTACGGTTGACTTGCCCATTGGCACGTGGTGTTTTAAATGCCGTCATAATGTGGTGTATGCCTTAGGTTGGACAATACTGTGGCGGTTCCACCAAACATCACGGTTCGCTTTCCTAAAAAACCCCCTTAACCTCCATCCAGTCTGTATCAACTTTCTGCTAATGCAATCGCATTAAGCACCTGTAAAAGCTTCACGCAATAAAATTCAACAAATGTATGAACCTAGAAGCTCCTGGAGGAGAATTCTTACCTGCATTCATTTATTCGAATTCAAAATTCCTCTTAAAAATTCTGTTCCAAACAGCATATTCCTGAAGAGAAAACTTATCAGTTCATGTATAATGAAACCACATAGTCATGGAATCTTAGCCTTGAATTGGCTATTCCCAGCCTAACATGTGTACAACTTGTCTTACATACACATCGATTCATTGTCCAACTGCCAAGCAGCGTCGGGCAGCTTGTCTGTTCGGCTGGCATATACGCGACCATCATCCCTCGCCTTTGCCACAAACTAATTATCCAGCATATACAAATGCAAGCAATTCGTTTTGGCCACCGACCCAAGAGACGACATACAATTTTCATTGTATAAAGTATCGCAACCATTAGCACCGTACCCAATGTCTATTCGTATATTTACACAAGGGCATCACTCATCTAAGATTTTTATGATGCCCTCGTCTCATCTTTTCTCTTACCACATTTCTTCGAAGTATCGTCGTCTATTTATTTAGACGCGATGTACTTCATAGACAAAGATCTTCTCGATCCCTTTGTCCTTGCCGCCTGCCTGCTTTGTTTTGCCATTGCCTCCACGCATATGTAAACAATCTGATCTCAACGATCGATCTCACACATACCACCATGATCTGCATTACGAGATCTGGTTCTCTGTTCCCACAAGAGAGACTTTACGTTTCACTGGTGGTAGGTAAATCTTTTCTCTAGTTGGGGGAAATACTTTCTCTCTCAGGGAAAATGCCCCAAAAAATTTCCCTCGTAGCGAATCAGATCTGCACGAGATGATTATCGCCGAGTCGTTTACCATCCGTCGACCACGCTGGTCGAGTGCCGCTCCCGCTGTCTGTAGCGCTGCAGACACGCGATAATACCCGGAGTCGAGAGTGTTCGAGTTTTAGCTGCGCGGAAGTCAACCGTGTGAGTCGATTCCATGTATGACAGTTTTAGTGAAGTCTAGGAATACGTGTCGCTAATCTTACCTGGTCCTCGGGTACTTGTTTAAGTATTTATGCGGAGAATGTGCGCACCGAGTTTTAAATTGTACCTAAATGTTTGCTCCTTAAATAGAATATATAAACAGCATCACCTTTTGTACGTGTTTAATTATTTATGCAGTGAATGTTTGGCGGAAGGTTATTTGGTGAGATTTAACTTTGGCGAATGTTTATTGGGTGTAATTTAGGTTGACACTTTTAGCGGATGTTGATTGTCCTTCAGTTGAAGGTCCTGGTTGCAGCGTTCCGCCGAACACTGCTAGCACACAAAGAATCCACCGAGCGAACAACACAAATATAACACGCAGATCGTTTCCGAATTTAATCTTTTTTATTTCATAAAACTAATTGTTTATAAATCGCATTCTATACCGGATTCGAATTAAATAAATGTCTCGACTATATTTTAATTAAAAAACGCAGCGAACCGTATGAACGAAACACACGTTACTCCCTTAGCTTACGTTAAAAGAAATTGGAATATATTACTAGGAACAATTACTCATTTGCTTTTTCACATCTCCCTCTCCGTACGAATTGTCGTCCCATTGACGATTGAAAACTGACTGATCGTATTTATATCTGCACAGAGAAATTTCCTATTCGCTCTGCTAACAAAATTTCCGAATCTCTGTTAGCAGCATGTTATTAAGTCCCAGGAGTAATTTGAGATTCCTGAAAAGGAAAAAGTCAATCGACGCATACGTCCATCCGTGGTGGTGATCGAACTCATCTCCCAGGCCTTGTGTTTGCACGGCGCATCTGGCGCGCAGACCGGAGATATTCGATGGTTGTTTGGACGTACTGTCCGTGGGTCTTGTTTGACTTTTGTCAATATACCCGAAATCCATTAGATCTTTCTAATAGTGTGAAATTCAAAAGGGACCGTGGGATCAGAATAGTTCCTTTGTAGGTTTTTAAACTCATACATTTTTCGAATTATCTCGTTGAGATAATTACGGTTGCCTACAATTTGGTAGCGGATAGGCGATATGGTTTATTGCATGAAGTTGCCGTTTCTTTTGTTTGCCGATGGATTTGGTGGTCTTTGTGGCAGACCACCCGCATGTGCATCCGTTGGTCGGCTAATTTACCGACGATAGCGATTCCTTGTAACATCGTGTAGATGTTCAGGATTTCAGATTGTGCAGTGCTGGAGTGTGGCGCATTTCAGTCTTTGGGAATAAGATGAATGGATGTTTTTACCTTTGTTTCAGGTATGCTACAATTGACTTGTTGAGCTTGATATTGAAAGCTTTGAGACGTTCAGTTCCTTGCTTTTTAGTGTCGGGCTCAACGTTGGCTAAATGTTTCAGGGCCTTAGCGGACTTAGTGGCACGCGTCTGTGTGCGCGTGTAACGTTTTCAGGGTAGGTACGAACCTTACCTGGGTGGAATTGTGCGTTCGTAGAACGCTACAAATGTGCCAACCAAGTTCCGAACATAAAAGTAAAACAATAAAAGTCATTAACAAACAACATCTATTCAGTGCGTTTTATTCCTGGATATCTTCGGTGAACAACTTCCCTATTTCGAACAGCTTGCGGTGAACTCAGTTTTCTGACAGTGTTTGGCGGAACATTGTCGCGGAACTTTAGTGACAATTTATGATGGAGGAGGAAGTGAACGGAGTGCCCATGCCTGGCACAATACTTCCTAATCCCCACAATACAATATAAATTAGCGTGCTGTGAATGCTGTACCTCTGTCGGTGATTATGCGCTTGTATCGGATAATTCGCTGACTTGGTTGTGCTTGGCTATCGCTCCTTTCGTATTAGTTGTTCCTATGGCTTTCAAAATTGTGTATGTGGTCAAGTTGTTCTCCTCTCCCAGTGATAAAGGGCCCGAGATGATCCAAATGTTCCGTGTGGAAGGGGATAGCCACCCTCCACGTACAGTGCAACTCTCCCTCTGCCATCCCCACTTTTTCTTTGTATACGAGGATTCCACAAATCCCTCGACATAGCCCCTTACAATACTTCACATCCTTAGGAATCAGTATGTCCATCTCAGCCTTTCAAGGGTTTTGTCGAAGCCCATGTGCACCGCCTGATCATGGCACACCCAGAGAACACTCGATTCGGCATCACTCACTTTCTTTGATTACCGTCGCGCCTAAACAGTCTTCCTCCATCTAGCTGGAATTCCTTATTGCAGGTTCCTTCCTCTCGTGCAGTTTGTCGCTCCTAGGTTGGTTTATGATGTCGCGTAGCTTCTCGTCTTGCCATTACATGCTGGCTAACCAATTCTCGTCATCAATGCATAAGTATATTGGCGGAAGCCTCCCGCTTTTTTCCACTGGCCGACAGCTCAAGGCATCCTGTAATGTTACTTTACTGCAGGCTGGCCATATGTTAAGTATGGAAGATATGAGGGAAGATCTGAACTATATTCTAAAACGATCTGAACTTGAGTTCCCTAATTTTGCTGTTTAAGCGCTCGCTGAAATCTGATGGCATAGAGCGCCGCAGTTATTGAATTAAACACACGATTGGTTTTTGATTCATTTATTCTGTAAAATGCTGGGGTATTTATACTCCCAATCAATCACTCGATTATTTACACATTTCATTATTCACTCATACAAATATTGCTTAACAAGCTATCAAATTCTTAATTGAAACTTCACTCATACAATTTTGCTTATTATGCTACTTAATATCATATCACCAGCTTGTAGTATAGCGTAAGAACAATAATACGATTTGACCCAATTAATTCGAGAATCATTTGCCAGTGGCAAATTTGCAAACGATTGTCATATGATTCCTTCAAATCGTAACCGGAGCAATTCGTTTGTTTTACTCAATGAAATGAGTTGACCTTGAATTTATTGTAAACAACGAATGCTGGTTACTTGAGAAGTGCCAATTATGACAAGGGCAATTGATTCATTTGAGATTATTGTTTATGGTCATTTCATGGATATGTTGTTACCTTACAATCCACATATCCTGCTTTCCTCTCAGGTTGGTGAACCGTTGTAAACTCAAATTTCTGGAGTTTGAGCCACCACCTTGCGACACGTGGTATCGTCCTTGATTTGTTCTGAGTTCCTACTACGGCTTTACAATCTGTGATGACCTTGAATGGTTTTCCCAATAGATACATTCGGAACCTGTCCAGGCTTTCCACTTTCCCTGTCTGTGGTATTTTGTTTCCGCCTCCGTTACTTTTCTACTAAAGTGTGCCACCGTTCTCAGTGTGTCAGCACTCTTCTCACACTGCATCAATATACCGACAAGTCCTAGTGCTGATGCATCCATGTGGACCTCGTAATTACGATCTCCATCCTACAATGCCAGGAGAGGGGGCTAATCAGCGCGGACTTGTGGTCTTCAAATGCCGCCTGATACCTCTCCACCCACGCGAAGGGACGTCCCTCTATTCGCAGATTAGTTAAGGGTGCTGCTATTTGTGCGTACCTCGGTACAAAGTTTCGAAAATAACCGGTAAGGCCAAGGAACTGACTCACGTGATGCGCATTTTCTCGTTCAGGAAACTCTTTAACCGCCGCTATTTTCCGCTCTCCTGGTTTTATTTCGCGCCTGTCCAGTTGATGCCCGAGAAAGTCAATACTGGTTTTCAGGAACGCACAGTTTCTGATATTGAGGATCAGTCCGGACTCCTTCAGAACCACCAGACATTATCCGAGTTTTTGTAGACATTCCGCTACTCAATCACTTTCGATCATGATGTCTTCTAAATAAGCCGCCATATGTCCGCGGTTCATGGGTGCTTTTACCTGATTCATGTACATCTGGAAGTATGTTGAAGCATTCACCAAGCCGAACGGCATGCAAACGTATTCATACAACCCGTTTTCCGTAGCAATAGCGGTATACTTTCTACTTTGTTTCTCTGTGGCTATCTGGTGATATTCGGACTTGAGGTCCAACATCGTGAGGTACTTTTTCCCGGCTAACTTTGCAATGGTCTCCTCCACACTCGGCATCCGGCACTTCTGCTTGACCGTTATTTTGTTTAGTCCCCGGTAGTCGATACACCTCCTGTCTTCGCTATCTCTCTTCTTCGTAAGGGCTATTGGTGCACAAAAACTGGAGGTTGACGATTGGATAACTTCTTGTGGCAGCATTTCATCGGCTTTTTCTTCTATTATCTTCCGTTTGGCGAGGGGTATGCGGTAAGGTTAAACGCACACCGCCTGTGTGGTGCTAAGTTCAATTATGCATTTCCTCCAGTTATATAGATCTAGTTCGTTTACACTTCTGGCGAATCAATCTCGGTGAGCGTTTACTAATTCCCTTAGTTTCCCTCCCCCCTCTTTTTCGATTTCTCCCGTGTCCAGGTCTTCACTGCTGATGCCGCTCCGCTCCTGTTTGGCCGAATCGTCAGTGACGGCCAAAACTTTCATTTCTCCGCCCGCAGTACAATCGCTAATTTTGAGTTCGTTGTGGCTCTTCTCGATTCGAACTTGAGGTTGATGCAGTAATCGTCGCCTAATGATTATGTTGTATTCGCGATAACTACCACTTCGCACCAACTTTGTAGAGAGTCTACTTGAATATCCGTATACAATTTTCCTGTTGTTCCGCACCCTCCTCCGACATATTTTGGTACACAATGCCGTCTTCTCGCACCCACAGCTGTCTTACCCTCTTCTCTTGGTAATGCCCATTGGAGGTCTGACTGGGCTCCCACTTACTATGCAGTTATGGGCTATGTGCCCGACTTCATAGTACTTGAAGCACTTGATTCTGGCTGCTGTTGGTTGTTCTGCGTCTGTCCTACTCTCGGTGGTTTTCGTTAATCAGCTCATAGTTGTTTCTCTACCTCGTCTCTTTGCCGTTTCGTCTAACGTGTTCAATCAGGTTAGACCTGAAGCATCTGATCGTGGATAATGTTGGATTTCCTGCACTTGTCCCTGATTCATATCTGCCTTCTTTGTGGTGTTGGGCTTTCGTACCACCGATTTTTCTGTAGGAGTTCCTGTATTGTGCCGGGCTGTGCGGCTTTCAGCATACCGTGATACTCCGTGTTGGTTATGCCTCGTACCACGTATTTAACAAGAGTCTTCTCGCCCTGATGACCTCTCGAGGCGATAGCTTTCATGGCGAAAACAAATTCCTCTATGTCCTCATTGGCCATATGTTTTTTAGTCCGCAAACGTTCGTGCAAATCGGCTGAATCATCTTCCGTCGGGAAATTATTTAGTAAATCGCATAGGAATTTCTCTAATAATGAGTGAAGGACTCTGTGGCGGTTCCGCCAAACCCCACGGTTCACTTACCTAAAAAAAAAACCATATCTGCCATCCAATCACATAATTTCGCTAATGCAGTCGCATTATCACCTTAAATGCTTTACGCATCTAGGATTATCTAAGGTATAATCTAAAAAGCTTCAGTAAAAGAATTCTTACCTTTTCTTGCATCTCTTCGCATACAATTCCTGTAAGAGTTCTTTCTTACATTATCATAAATTCCCTGTAATAAAATTCATCGGTTCGCATATCATACGACCGCATATCAGGGAATCTTACCATTGAGTTGACTAATCCCAGCCTCAATATGTGTACATAAACACTATCTATGCACAGATCGGCTGTCGACCCTTTTAGCCAGCGATAAATAGTCCAACACCAGCTGCATGTAATCAGCACCATCCACGTTGAGACTATTTCACTAGCTCGCACCAAGTGCTAACAAAGGACGCTGTTCCTCCATAGGCTTCCTGGCGATACCATAAACAATCCATATCGTTTGTGGTATCCTAAACGCAGTTTTCATTTAATGAGTGGCTGCTATTTATCCAGCTGACCCTCATTATCAAACCATGCATAGGTCGCTTTTCCCTTTGTATTGTAATTGCCCTGAATCCATCCCTCATGACCTCGACGCATAATCAAACACAAACCATTAGCATCCGACGAAATTCGATTTGTTGGTTTCAACGAACTCACATCTCCTGGATGCACATTATGCCCCTTCTTGGTGTTTCAGATTCGTTATCATGGCTTCGACCCATAAAAAGAACCAACGTACACATATACGTTATCACCACAGTGAAAGCGAATGCACGCAGAATTTCCTTAGCCAGCGAATTGAATCGAAGAGTCAAATTCCATCCGCTGACCGCAATGGTCACGCGATCTCCCGGTCTCCGGTGCGCACGGAGACGCGAATATCCCACCGAGTCGTGTGTGTAATAATTTAATCTTAATAATAAGTGAAGTATCGGTAAAATTTTTTTTTTGCTAGTACGGTGGGCACTAAAATAAATTTAAATCTACCTTTTTTGAACCATTAAATGAACAATATAAATAAGGAAAGCTTGGAACAATAAAATATATCAGTGCGTTTCATTACTTGTGTGCAGCTTGTTAAGTGGGTGAACAATTTATGATGGAGGAGGAAGTGGACGATTTGGTGTGAGTTAACTACACATCGTCAAGCGCCAGCGCGTCTCTATTTCCTACTTAATCAACTAATAACTGCTGTACAATCTATAAACGACCTGACCATCTTACGTGACAAGGAACTGAATTTTCTCATTATCTTTAAGGGAAATACTGCTGGCAAATTTGTGAAACATTGATCTAAATAGTTTTCTAATCCTCACGCGATTCGATCGCTCTTCGTTATCTCTGCCCGCCTTCTACTAGAACATGCAGGTTAGGTCAGCTTCCATCAGTATAAGTCCCACATTCACAGAATCGAGAGCATTCAACGTCGGTTCTTATGGTTAGCTCTCCGAAGAATGAACTATTAATATACACAAGTCGTCTGAAGTAACTTATAATTGTAGAGCGTAGAATTCACACTTGCATTCTCATTAGCCATAGTCTTCTCTCAGATTCGGTCGATTGTGTGAGCTCTCTCTCTCTCTCTCTCTCTCTCTCTCTCTCTCTCTCTCTCTTCTCAACCCGGTTTAATACCAACCCTGTAACTTAGGGAACCTTCGTCTATTCTATCTGTCGCTCAGATAGACCTCCTTCTGTCTATAATGAACCCATCTCACGAATGCTTCGGAGACCCAACTCTTACATCACCTCCTTTCATTTTAATCTCAACACTCTGCTCTTAAAATCGGTCTTCTTGTTAGCCTGTCTGAATCCACCTCCCTCATCTATACCCCACACAGAAACTTACACTAATTTTGAGCTTTCCCGTGTTTTATCTCTCCCCCAAGACAAATTTCAATTTACCTGTTTTTCTTAAAATTTATTCATATATATTATAACTTGAAAAACCTTAACAATCCTTTTTATGTTTCCCAGTTTAAAGGTGGGGTTTAGTGAATTTATAGCTCGCTATTAAGCCGAAGAGATGGAGATTCTTTACCAAATCAAATCATAGCTTTGATGCAAATCATATTCTCCTTACTATCGTCGCAAAATGGTATAAGTTTACTTCGTAAGGTCACGTGCTAGATACCATATATCCAAAATCCTTAAAGACGTTCGATGCGACTGCATTTGACTCAGCATATTTTTAATTACAGAATGTCCAAATGTTACTCATAAATCCTTAAGCTCTGATATTTGATTTTTATTGAACTAGAAAGCGAGGAACAAATCTTTTGGAGTCAATCCGAGGCTAAGTGTTACATGTCGTCATAATATAAACATAACATAATGAATGTATCTCGTCTTTTAGACCAATGAATAAAACCCGACATGCATACGCTACATGTCGTTATTATTATTATTATTTATTGGCCTGTAGGAACCCGGAATTTCATGATCTCACCGACTCGACTCCGCCATCGTTCCCGTCCTGTGTACTCTCCTTCCACGCCCGACCATCTGATCCGATCTCCTCAAGGTCAAATCTAACATTGTCCTCCGATGTCCGTCGCGGCCGACCTACCGGTCTCTTTCCCGTTGGTCTATCGTCAAGAATTCTACGCACGGTTCTATCGTTGCCCATTCGCGCTACATGTCCGGCCCATCTTAATCTTCGCGACTTGATTACTCTCACTATTGTAGGCTTGCGGTATAGCTCTTCCAATTCGTGGTTGTGGAGTTTCCTCCATTGTCCTGCCTTCTCGTCATATTTACCTTCAAAGATACCCCTGTGGGGAGGGAGTATTGTGCCTAACACGGGCACTGCGTTCACTTCCTCCTCCATCGTGAATTGTTCGCCGCGTAAAACACTGAACCAAAAGAACGATAAGGTAAACACATCTAGGATAAAACGGAGGCACTGGGAGAAAAGCACAAACGAAACTCCGAAACAAAACGTCGACAAAAGTAACAATGAAACAACGGTTTAGCTAGTCCTTTAATTTTATTATTTTAATTAATCCATAAGTGTTATTTATATGCCGCCACTTTAAATTAAATGTAAGAACACGGATTTGATTAATTTATACGACGCAACACTACATTATACGGCAGAACACGGATTTGAATTATTTATATGACTCGCGCGCTTAGTCGACTCGGTGGTATTTATTTACGCGTCTCCGCAGTGACGGAGAGCGGGAGCGACACGACCGTGGTGGTCTGCGAATCGAAATGCACTCAGCGATAGACGGCTCGTGGTGCGCCCACTCGCTCATGCGGTGAGTTTTCCCGAGAGAGAAAGTGTCTCTCTCGTGGTGAAAACAATGAAGAAAGACTTGGCAATGTATGTGTATGTGTGAGTTAAGATCACATTGGTTTTTTCACACACAAGTCCATGGGAATGAATCTGAAACAAAGAAAGGGAAAATGTGCATTCATTAGAGGAAAGTTCGGCAAAGCAAACAAACCGAATCTCCTTGGATGATAATGGGTTTTCTGTTTGCTCTTACCGCTGCTGATGAGAAGCAGATCCCGAAATATGAAAAGACAAAGGGAACGTTTGGGTCTTTGTCTGAGATGTGCATTGCGGCTAAATAAATAGGCGGCAATGCAATGTGGAAATATGCTAATGGGTTTTAGGTAGATTACCGGGAACGGTGTTTATGGCATCGCTGGTAAGGGTAGGGTATTGAATTCCTATTTGCATTTGCTTACGCTGTATACTTGATCTGTGGCCGTGTTTGGAATTCAATTTTTAAACTCAAGTATATTCCACTGACGTGAATTGTTATGTTATCGCTATGGTATACGGCTCTGATGCATTTTCTTATTCGATTTTCGTTCGGTGTTCTTCACTATTTGCTTGTGTAATGTGTGTGTATCTGTTAGAGACGCTAAACTTTTTCGTCCGGTCTCGGTCGATTTTCGAACCATTCTTCTCAAACATCAAAACACATGTTTGTATAAGTTGAGTACTCGATGCATCCTTGGCCAATTTGATATCAAATTACAGAATTTTCCCCGCACAATAACAATAGAATTATAGCAGTTGCAAAGCCCGCACACTCACTACTCTCGCTCCGCTCTCGTTAAGCGCTCCATAGCGACTAGAATCCCATCGACGAACTAGACATAGGCATATGGCGCGTGTCCCCTTCCAGTGGTTTTATTCGTTCATAAAACGAAAAATAAAAAATTGAAAACGACTTTTGGGACACGCTGTATAAAAGAAGGGTCAAAAGGGAATAGTTTATGGCGTTGGTTATCATATTGTGACGCATATGAGAATCAGTACTAGAATATTCGAGAAAGTCCGAAACAAAGTACTAGAATATTCTATAAAGTACTGGAAAACTGGAGACTATCAACAATAGAACATTCAAGGCTATGGAACGGACGGAAACGAAACACCGAATCAGAATGTGTGGAAACGGTATAAATACGTCGCACACAGATCGTGGAGATAAGTAAGAAGTAGAAAGTGAAGCAAGTGATAAGTGCGGAAGTAAGAAGTAATCAGTAATAAGTAAGAAGTAAGCAGTGAAATACGCGATAAGTACGGCAGCGATAAGTCAAGAAATCGTTAAGTTTGCGGTAAAAAGTAACGGTTGTTATTAACGGACTAATAAAGTGTTACATTAATTCTAAATCGATTTAACGGCTCTTATTTATTAAAAATAATTAATCCGGCGAACCCTAAGCTCGCTACAATCGGTGTCAGAAGTGCGATTAATTATTGGTGAATTAAATAAGTCTGTGAAAGTGTATTGTGACGATGTCAGATCGACATTTGGAGAATCTTCGCGTTCCTGAGTTGAAGAAGGAACTTGAGGACCGGAATCTGGATAGCAGAGGACAGAAGCAAATTCTTCGACAGCGTCTGCAAGCAGCAATGGAGGAAGAGGGTATTGATGTCGACACATATGTTTTTACGATTGGGCCAGACTGTCTGGATGGAGAAGAAACAGCGAGTCAAGATGGTGCCAATGTAACGGAGAAGAGTTCGCCACCGTTGGACATTTGGGAGATGTTCAGGATGATTATGGCAAAATTGGACGCGCGAGCTGCAGAGGTTAATGCAAAATTGGATGTCCAAAGGCAGTGTATGAAAGATTTCTGGGACTCGGAAGCGAAAGAATCTGAGGATGAGGACGAATTGGAGCCACATGAAAGGAAGAAACTCAGGAAGAGCAAAGCTATGACCGACAGCAGTGAGGAAGATGACGATGATGTGTTACGTGAAGAACGGAAGGATCTCATCGATGATAACCCGATTGAAGAGGACGGCAATGATGGTGAAGACACTGATGCTTCAGGCCGTTCCCCGAAACGGATTTACAATGATGAGGACGAGTTGGACGACCGACTGGAAGACGACGACTGTGACCTTATTGAAGAGAATCTTGGTTTGAAAGTCGAACGCAGAAAGCGTTCCAAGCGTCTGCGCCGTACACAGGACGAAGAAATTGATGGAGAGGAACCGCACGTCGATGAAGGTTCAGCACGTGAGTCTATAGCCGAACAGCTATTCGACGACGAAGACGATGTTGAACGCCGCTCTGAACGTAGTCACAGAGAAACTGAGGCGGCAAAACATTTCAATAATGATGAGGAATCGGAGTCTGATGCTGAGGATTTTATTGTAAACGACGAAGAAAGGCCAATTGCCGAAAAGAAGAAGAAAATACGACTTCTAGTCACTGACGCGTCATTGCAAGATGGTCGGGACAGTTTCGGTGTAGATTTCGACTATGAGGATTTCACTGATTATGATGAGGACGGATATGAACCCGATTACGAACCTAGTGAATTGGAAAGGGGTCACTTTACGGATTTGGACAATGAAATCCGTAAAATGGATATTCCTGAGCGAATGCAATTGCGCGAAGTTCCGGTTACGCCTGTTCCAGAGGGATCCAATGAACTACAAGATGAAGCTGAATGGATTTACAAACATGCGTTTTGTCAATCAACTGTTTCCGAACAAGAGAGATCAACGGATGTTGGAGGTCGAGACTGCTATTGTAAGCCACCACATACGGGGGAAAGATCAAGCAAGCTCTAGATTGTAGGCGTAATCAACAGCTAGAGGTGCCGTTCATTGCGTTCTATAGAGTAGAACACGTGAAACCAGAATTAACGTGCAACGATCTATGGAAAGTCTATTACTACGACGCACGTTGGTGTTTACTGTCAGCTCCAAAGAACAAACCGCTCCAGTTATTTGAAAAGATGCGGAACTACCAGTTGGTTACGGTTATGAAATCGACAGATGCTCCAATACCAGATGATATGCATGTAATTAAAGATGAAGATCTAGACCGCTTACGTGATGTGCAAACTCCAGAAGAGCTTAAGGGTGTGCAGATGCATTTTCTCTTATACTATTCGCATGAGATCCCTAAATTGCAAGAGGAATTCCATCGTCAGGAAGAGGAAGAATGGCGGCAGGCCAGAGCTGAGGCGAAAAGGAGAGCAGTAGAAAATTTGGAAGAAGGTCAAGAACTTCCACCGCCGAACGCCAATATGAAAGTGGTGCATCGCGAACGACTGGCGGCTTTTGTTGGCCCGGGAGACCAGTGAACTTAGTTAGGGACGCACTAATCTAGGCGGAGGGTAGTGTGACGCATATGACAATCAGTACTAGAATATTCGAGAAAGCCGAAACAAAGTACTAGAATATTCTATAAAGTACTGGAAAACTGGAGACTAGCAACAATAAAACATTCAAGGCTATGGTACGGACGGAAACGAAACACCGAATCAGAATGTGAGGAAACGGTATAAATACGTCGCACACGGATCATGGAGATAAGTAAGAAGTAGAAAGTGAAGCAAGCGATAAATGCGGAAGTAAGAAGTAATCAGTAATAAGTAAGCAGTGAAATACGCGATAAGCACGGCAGCGATAAGTCAAGAAATCGTTAAGTGTACGGTAAAAAGACCGCGGTTGGTATTAACGGACTAATAAAGTGTTACATTAATTCAAAATCGATTTAACGGCTCTTATTTATTAAAAATAATTAATCCGGCGAATCCTAAGCTCGCTACAATAGTTTCTGAGTATCCGCGCGGGACCAATAAGTTGGGATTCAGAATATATAAAGTATAATTTAACCCTTTTTTCTAGCTGTAAAGTCAAAAATAAAAATGCAATAAATAAAAAAAAATATGAAATGAAATAAATGAAATATTTTTGATTTCCTATTAAGGTGGTTTATATAACGTCTGAACATTCCATGTGCCGCCGTGTATATCCCACTTTTCCCGTTTTCCCTACGTCTTCTTTTTGCCGAGTGGGTGTTGCCTTGATGATTCCGTCTTCTTGCCGCCAAGATTCCTTGTAGTTCTTTTACTTCAAATTACAAATCGGTTAATGCATGACATGAGTCATCTTCGCCTAAGTCGTATGGTCCCTTCTTCTCGGTTTTACATTGCAAATAGACCACCGATGTTTTATTAATGTTATCGTCAAGAGAATTCATTTAGTAGACTAGCTTTAGTTAGATCCCACGCATAGCTCCCAATAACATCCTTCTATCATCAGATGAAGCAAAGAGCAACGAAGAAGGAAATATGCCTAAGAAAATGTCAAAGTTCATCGTTTCCTCTGTATCCTTATCGACAACATGACTCATAGGCCATGAACCTCCGGCATTCAATTCTTTTGTATCTTAGTCCGAAAATAAAGTTGGTCACTATACCATCAACATTCATGGAGCATCAACATGTATCACTGTAGAATTTATTTATACTCGGCTTACCACGTTACTTAATCCATTTGGTTATGTGAAAATAATTGAACAAATGAATAACAAACCAAAGATATATATGAGCGTTGGGAGGACACCCACCCGCACGTATTGTATTTATGCGGGGAAACGCTTTTGATATTTGTCCGTTTAAGCAGCTTATTAAGCATAATACAACGAATCTTTCATCTCGAACAATCAATATATACCATACATCAGTTCTTATATTCAGCGCTCAATATCGAAAAAATCCATTTGAATGCGATTGAAGTGCTTACTTGTAAGGGCTGAATCAGGCCAGCATTGTCGTAATTACCGAAAGAATTAGTGAGCCGTAAAATAATCCAATTTCGTCCTTCAACAACAATGAAATATTATAAATTACACGTTTGCGTATGTGGTATGCGTTCAGTGGGTGATCCTGGTAAATTGATAGCATTCTTTCGACTAAAGTACGAATGCGCATTTATAATGACCGCCTTTAATATCATTAAACGCTTGGATCGGTTGGTTTTATAAGGACGCTGTAATTGCAAGAGGAATTTACAATTATATGCGCTTTTCAAAGGCTTCGAAAGACTGGGAGTATTTTGAAGTGCGTTTAATTAAAAAAAAATGTTGAAAACATTTCAAAAGGACCACGATGCAAAGACAGAGGTAACAACGAAATTGGTTTGCTTGTAGTGATATAATTCAGGAGTTATAATATAATAAGAAGTAATTTGTTGTGTGTGGCAGCAAAATTAATGAGAGGCGACGTAGGAAGACTACCTGTTATTATTTCCAATTCAGTTGGCCAAATTGAAGACACGTAAACTTGAAAGTAAATTAGAAAGAAAACAAATGGATAAATTGTGTGAGTTTATTATGTGCTACTCTGGTTTTACATATATTTTTGGTTGATGAATTTGAGATTTCTTTGTTTTTTTAAATCCAAGCGTGCAGAGTTTTCTGGCTAAACAACAGTATTAACGAAAAACGTCGAGAATTTCCTTTAAGCACGTATTTTATCATGTTCCTAAGATTTGAAATTCATCAGAAAATTCCAACAGTTTCTTACTGAATTGTATTTATATTGAAAGCGGATTTATTTTAAAACGGCACAATGCGTTTTAGAGTTTTAGACTAAATGTTACCTATTTCAATAAATGCTGGTATTCTTAAGGGCTTTGTTTTCTATGTATTGTTTTCAACTCTATGTGTCATTTCTTGACACAGAATCTTTCGTTCATTACTCACGACGCAATTCGCTTGCTTGCCTATGACACTGTGGCGGTTCCTTTGAATGCCACTATCTACCTTCCCATTATAGTTCGAAAATGTCCACCTAGAGCGGCCGAAAACCGATAAAACAAGTACTGATTGCTTGCCTAGCAAATAAGCATGTACTTACCTTTTTGTCACCCACCTAAAGTGTCTCCTAAACCATATTTTCGCTAATTCAATAGCACGAACCACAAGAGACATTTTCCTCACGGGCATCATGAAGTAGAAAGTAAATTGTCGGGTGTATGTTGCATCATCGGATTTCCTAGTAAGAAAGCATAAAATGCAGCTTACACCAAGCAACCAATATTGCTCGAAACATATCAATGAGATATTCCCTTACGCGTCAGCCGCACACGTGCGGGAGATGATTCATCTTTCCCTTTTTTATACATGCCCACATCGGTCGGACCGACAAATACACTAAGGCATACGGCTTACCGTCCAAGAAAGTCGAGTTCTCCTAAATGGAAAATTTGCATCGAGAATTCGACGGAGTGGAGATGCCACCAAGATGTGCACAATCAGCATAAATGCTTTACGCAGTCGCTGATCGTGTTAACACCTAAATCTCTATGTCGAGATAATGGCACCAGCTGCAACCATGCCAGCTAATGTTCCCCTTATGGAATTATGAAATCCACGGTCCACTTGCTCATGCACAGCATAAGAGTGCGAAGTAACCGCATCTGTGTGTGTGCACATCCTTTCGGTGATCATCTTCTAAGATCATCCCTTATATGGTCACCGAAGCGATGGATGGAAATTTTGGTATTCTGTCGCTCCGGTTGATATAATTAATCGCGTTACAGACTCCGTGGAGGCAAGTCGGGTCTCCACGTTAAATAATTCGAGTCAGAAAACAGCTACCATCCCAGTGAGTGTGCCGGTCATCGGTATTTTGTGACGATATTCCTAAAAGTATTTTAAAGGTTTAATTAAGTTTATTAATAAAATAAAAGTGTACAGAGTACAGTTTTTAATTAATGTCAATTCTACCGCAGACTGGATTTCGTAAAAGTATTTTAATAGTTTAATTCTGTTTATCAATAAAATAAAAGTGTACAGACTACAGTTTTTAATTAATGTTAATTCTACGTAGACTGGATTTCCTAAAAGTATTTTAAAAGTTTAATTCGGTTATTATAAAAATAAAAGTGCACGGACTATATTTTTTAATTAATGTTAATCTCCTAAAACAATATCATAAGTTTTTATTAAGAAGTGTTCTTTAGTTCCGGTTATGTTTTATTTATTACTTAATAACAATAAAGAATTCCTTGACTGTAAGCCGGTGTTTAATTTCTTGTTTGGTTACCAGCGAGTGATGAAGATTCTCTATTGCGCTTGTTACGAATGAAATTTTCTTCGGACATGGTACAAGATTTACCACAACATCACATTGAATTTCTCATATTCCGTGGAATAATCTTGATCAGATGTTTGGAATTTCATTATCAGGTACCAATTTAAACGCAACGCAATTAACTTGCAACGCAATTAACTTCCATGTGGCCAAGATACGTCAAACTGAATAATCTAACAATTTTGGCAATGCAAAAATAGGTCGAGAGCCGGTTTGCAGGCACTACACAGCTTCCCATAGTTTGTTGTTATTCTTCAGAGCTTTGTTTTCTGACCCACTCTTGATCAGACGCTTGGAATTTCATTATCAAGGACCAATTTAAACGCAATTTAATCAAGGACCATCGAAAAACTTGGTCGTTGCGAGTACCAGGTTTCCGCGTAAAGCCACCTGGGTGTCACCTGATGAAGCCAGTCGCAACCAAATTGACCACGTATTGATAGATCGCCGCCACTCCTCGAGCCTGATGACGGCACGAACGTACCTATGCGCCAACGTCGACTCGGATCACTATCTTGTTAGTACAGTTTTCCGAGCGAGGATTGCCTTACGGAGATGTATGGCATCCGCGGATCAGGTTCGAATCAACACGGTAGTCTTACGCAATGAGAATACCAGTAACACCTTTGGTCATGCGTTAAGACTCACCCTCGAAGAGCTCGACGGACGGAGAGTAAGTCCTGGGGCCAGAATGCCGGGCGTAGAAGAGAAATGGACACGCCTTAAGAATACTGTCATTAGTACTGCCAAGTCCATCTTAGGCAGTACTCGTAGAGATCGGTGCGACTGGTTTGATGATGATTACAAACTAGCGACTAATCGTAACAATGCTGCATATCGGGCAATGCAGCAGTCTCATAGGACGGGGGTGCCCGGGGAGAAATACAGAGAGCCCAGAAAATCTGAATAAAAGGCTTCACAAACAAAAGAAAAGTGCCTTTGAAAAAAGGCCTTGTCTGTGAAATAGGAAAAAGTAGAGAGCGAGGTCCGCACCAGGCGCGGAAGTTCTACCAAATAATCCGCAGTATGACGCGGTACACACCACGCTGCACTTATTGCAAGGATAAAGAGGGTAATCTGATCACCGATCCGGAAGGCATTCTGGAGTGATGGGAAGCGCACTTCAATAAATTGCTAAATGGTCAGCTCACAGAAGAATTGGAGGCCCCACCAATGCAAAATCAAGACCAAATGCTGCCGCCACCAAGCTTTAAGGAAACACTTAAAGCCATTTGACAGCTCAAAACAAATAAAGCCCCTGGGGCTGATGGCATACCAGCTGAGCTAATCAAATAAGGAGGGGCAGCGTTACATCACGCAATTCAAAAGATCGTGATGGACGCATGGGAGCAAGAGGAGATGCCCGAAAATTGCCGTCGTGGAATAATTTGCTCCATTCATAAGAAGGGAGATATCACACTCTGCAGAAACTATAGGGGTATAACATTGCTGAGTACCGCCTGTAAGATACTCTCCACTATCCTACAAGATCGGATAGCCCTATACGCCAAAGCCATCATTGGTCAATGTCAGTGTGGCTTCATCCCAGGCAAATCAGCGATTGATTAGATATTTAACATTAGGTAGGCGATGGAAAAATGTCAGGAATTTAAGATTCCATTATATTATCTATTTATAGACTTTAAGGCCGCCTACGACAGCATAGCCATGGTAGAACTATATAATGCCATAAGAGAATTCGGCATTCCAAACAAATTGATACCACTTTGTAGGTTCACCATGACCAACGTAACTAGTCAACTAAAGATAGCGGGATTGCTGTCCAAACCAATAAACATCTTTAATGGACTCCGACAAGGGGACGGTCTGGCCTGTATCCTCTTCAAGCTGGCGTTAGAGAAAGCAATCCGTGACTCTGGCGTTACAACTACAGGGACTATTATCACTGAGTCCAGCCAGATACTTGCCTACGCAGATGACATCGACATAATCGGTAAATCCGCATCAGCTGTACAGGATTCCTGCACCCAGATCGAGCAGGCGGCACAAAAACTGGGACTGCACATTAATGAGGGGAAAACTAAGTACATGGTGACAACTTCTGCGAAGAGAAGATCTAACGTTGGTCAAACTATCAGGGTAGTGGAACACGAATTTGAAGTAGTGCAATCCTTTAACTACCTTGAGTCAATAGTATCAGGCGATAACAATATGGAAGAAGAAATACGCGAACGGCTGATCAAATCCAACAAAGCCTTCTATGGTCTACCAAGGCTCTTTAAATCCCGAAATTTATCCAGAACATCCAAGCTACTATTGTACAAGACCATGGTCTTACCAGTACTCATGTATGGATCCGAGACCTGGGTGCTCAATAAAAGGCACTCTTAGCCGCGTTCGAGAGGAAGGTCTTAGGGAGAATTGTTGCCTCGTATGTGAGGGAGGACGATTCCGGGGACGCTTCAACCATGAGTTATACGCGATCTACCTTGAGGCTAATGTTGTAAGAAAAATCAAGCTCGGTAGACTCCGGTGGGCGGGACACCTAGCTCAAATGAGCGAAGAGGAGCCGGCCCGGAAAATCGTTTGTGGCAGGATATATGGGAGGAGACAGCGCGGCAGACCTTGTCTGCGATGGAGGGATGCCGTAGACCAGGACGCCCAGAGCCCGGGGGTGCCAAACTGGATGACATTGGCTCGAAATCAGGACCGGTGGAGAGATTTGTTAAATAAGACCAAGACCGGATCCCGGTTGTAATGCCGATGATGAGAGCCTCGACATATACGTCGATTTCCTTGAGGACTTCCTTTATGTTTCGCTTCCTTTTATGTACGTAACTGTTTCCAGTTTTTCGTCACTGTTGTTATTTCTGCAACATGTCCTACTTTTGGCTCGTCGACCTTGAGACTCTCGTTTAACTTCTCTATTTCTATAAGTGCGCCAATAAGTAACTCCTCTTCCATCTTTTCCAATTTTGGCTACATTGGCAGTTCAGTTTCTGTGTTCCCTTCTGAGATGAGCTTATTCATGACCATTTACTTGTTTTTGGAAGCAACGTTTTCTTTAATAACTGATGTGATATTATTTTCTTGCCAACCCAATAATAATTTCTTTTTATATTAAAATTTTATAGCACACTTTGAAATAATTGACGTCTTATTTCAATTTAATGTTAACACAACTTCAAATGCGCCACATTGTCTTTCATCAAATCACAAAGCCTAGCCCCTATTTCTTTGACTTATACGAATGACCGTCTTCGATGACGGTTGAGGTGCGACCTTACTCTTGCTAATTGAAAATCGCGACCAACTTTTAATTTTCCTGTTCCTGCTTATGACTGTCGATCGAGTCTTCAACTACTGATTAAAAAATAGTGGCTAATCAACGATTCTTGTTCAACTTCGATCATACAAATCAATGAATCAGTTTTTTTTTTTTTACTCTTTGCTTGTGACAATGAATGCAAACAGTATTTGGTTATAATATAAGCATCCTTTATGATGCCTGTGAGTTCATTCTTGTTTATCGAAGGTTTGAAGGTATGTTTATGCTGCGATTCTTAGTTAATCGCGGCTATTTGTTTATTATTTTGGGTATACATAATGTGATCCTAACCCACTCGCGCTTCTACAAGTGCCCTTTCTTAGAAAACGATAGCAAAAATATATTGTACAAATGAAAGTTTGAACTCATTAGCATAAGTTCCTAAAATACGGAAGTTGTATATACTATTTGATTTTATGAATCCTCGAAATACGTACCGTACTTACTTAATCCTTCTGCTGCAACAGCACTATGCTATAAAAAAAAAATAAGGCCAAACTCATATAATGATTTTGTCCCGGATTTTCAGCTATGACACAAGCAGCGCAAATAGCCAGAATCATCAATAGTCATATAAGTAGATCCCAAGATACCCAATTCCTTTAGTTTTAAGTTTTCAAATAAAGTTTCTAGTTATCTGACCGAAGAAATATTTATTGCTCTCTTTTTGAAAAATTTTAAGTTATATATTTTTTTCTTTTGAAAAATACTAACTTATATTTAATTGTAGTTTCCATTTAGCTGCTTATTTAAAGAGTAGTCAAATTTGTATTTGTATTTAGTTTTTGTACCATCATAGAAATATCGCTTATGCAAATTATATATGATGTACTCATATTTTTTTAGTGTTTCGAGTAAAAACAAATTAATCTACATGTAGAAAATCGGATAAGTGAATCCGATTAATGAACGGTTGCCGGTCCCAAGGGGTAAGTTTTTGAGGGTGTCAGGTTGGCAAATAACAAACGAAGCGAAGGTTAATAATTTTTTTTAATATTATTTTCTGGTATCTCCACATTTTTCTTACTTGCAACGTTCCAACTGAGCAACCCAGTCTGCCTTTCATTTCAATCCTTCATATGAACATCACCATATCTTTTGTGTTCGCGTTACAGTTCTTAATCTTTTCATGTAGGGGAATTGTTAACACGTAATATTCTTTTATCACCAACTAATCCATATCTCGTATACTCGTATAAGCAAACTGCTCAAATTATGATTCGTCGTTCCTGAGTTATGGACGGTGGCGACAGGAGTCCATTGAGTAGGGTTCATCTCAATCCAAACGACAAACTTAAGCACCTACGTTGAGTTCATTTTTATCAGCATCGTCTTGAAAATTCCCCTTACGGTAACCTAATAAGATGATAGCCTGTATTCGAAACAGGTCAACCCGTTTAGCCAAGGACTCTGGACGTTGTTAAATTATCCACAAACAAGATGAGTGCACGATGGACCTTGCACGCAATTCATTTTCTAACGACCTTTTATGAATCCACATCCAATGTATAGTCTGATTCATCTATGAACGTCCTTAAATGTGTCGTAATTTACAAAAGACAGCCCTTATCCTTATTCAGACATCTTTTCTGAGGCAGCTTGTAGCCATTCAAGACATTCATTTCAACAAACCACTTCTTATCATCTTAAGTGCCTTAATTTCATTTTGACATGCCAATCTGCTGAATGGGAGCATCGCAGGCACTGACCGAGATCTGTTGTATGTGGAGGATGATGAGGTATCCTTTGATTGAAGCGATTCCGCCTACAAAGGACTTACAGGTATCTGATGAAGTTTTCCTTTTTTGATGATATATTCAATAACGTGAATAAATGAATAGAGTGGCAATCACTTTGATCGAATAAAGACGAGCTCCACGATAGATGGTGGTTAAGTATAGGGCTGTTTTGAAACCCTAATAAACCGCCAACAATCACTGGAAAATTGGCTCTCAACATTGGTGACATAGCTGGTGTTTGAAACGTGATGTTTTTGCGCGAATAAAATGAAAGCAAGAGCTTATAATGACTAAAGGTATATGAACACCAGTGAGGAAAAACATCATCTTGAAAAGCCCGATGTATCTAATCCTCCCTGAATAGTACAGACTCTACACGTTCAATTTGATACTGTTATTATGTTAAGGGGTTCTTATGTTGAAAGAGTCAAATGTCAAATTCATTAGAATTGAGCTTCTCTTAGCCATGTCATACGAATGGGTATTTATTCAGATTACCCTTCACGACTTACGTGTCATCCAATGTCAGAATTGCAGATATAAAAAGTGCAGAAATATACGACGGGACTTTTGATGTATTGTTGATACCATCTTCAAGGGCATAGAGATTACAAAACAGTTGCTTCCCTGGAAATCCGATTACGATCCCCGTACTGAATATCAAATCTCCAAGATGTTTGTGGCGTTTCCCTCGACTAGACACACTGCTGGCTGTCTACAAAGTGAACACTGGTTTTAGTGTAGTCTATTGGAAATTCTGATTCAATTAGGCGTTTTGTTTGATCAACCAAAGCACTGAAGGACTTTCCGATTTGTCTATAAAGCGATATATTTTACTGAGTCATTGAATGTCTGCTCAATATAATTTTTTTCTGAAGGTGCGCGAAAAATTGCCTTGACTGGTCAACCAAGACATTGAATGACTTTTCGATCTTGTTTTTTTGAAATCCTGTCAGTAAAGTGATTTGCATGTCTCAATCAAGACCTTGAATAAAATTAGAAATTTACCAATAGAATCTAATCAACTTCTTGCTTCAATCAAAATTACCTATTTTGTCAGTTCGACTAAGCATCGATCGTGTGTCCTTTTGTTTTTAGTCTCTTAAATGTATTTCCAATATTGTTGCTTTTTTTACTCCGCATGAGTCAACGAAGCATCGAAAGAGTATAGTATAAAGTATTTTTCGTCTATAAAAAAATAAAACTTTCATATTTTCTTTTTTTGATTATCCTATTTTGTTTTTTATTTGAAATCGCGTCAATAAAGGGCGTTACGTAACCCTCTACATCAGTCATGTGTCAAGCAGACCATTGACTGACTGATCCATTATAATTTTTTTTGAAGTCGCGTCAGTTTGCCTGGTCAATTGAATTGTTTCGCCAGCTGGGAACCGCAACTCCGATGTTGCCGATGGTTCGCCAAGTGGGAAACAGCAAAAGGTTGTTTCTGCGTCGAACAGAACAGCAACTAGTTTTGGCGTTATAGCCCATCAAATGACTGCCGCATTGGCCAGTAATTAACTCACATCGAATGTACAAAAAAAAAAAATTAAACACATTTAATACATACAAATTTAACTTTATTTTTACAAACGAATTTGGTCACTGTCAAACCACAGGCGCTGAAGGCACCGTACACTTTCCATTCTTACAACGTCAGAATTAAAAACTGTCTAAAAACAGTACAACAACCAAAAACTGTGTGAAAACAGTAACATTTAAACAGTCAAATGAATAGACAATTCTGCTTTTCGTCTATTCAGCAATAGGTGGCGTTCAGTGATTTTCCGCACTGGTATAATTCGTATTGTTGCGGAACTGCAACATCTTCCCGGGCCGCCGACAATGGACCCAGTAGTCCTCCTTAGTTGACGTCACCAACGTTTTCGTGTCAGCGACGTGGGAAGTCGCGGTTGGTGATTGTGGTTGAGCTCAGAGGCCTTAATGCTCGTGCTGCTCATAAACCGATACGGTAAAACGGTAGGGTGGCAAAGTTAATTATATTGTTATACTATAGTGATTCTAGTAATTGATTAAGTTATAGAGTATACTTGGTTATGGGACCGTAGTATTATTCGTATTATCAGTGTGTGTGTGTGTGTGTGTGTGTGTGTGTGTGTGTGTGTGTGTGTGTGTGTGTGTGTGTGTGTGTGTGACATAGGGTGAAGTTGGCCATTGTGTGCTAATGTTGTAGCTCAAGGCCGTCGTTGTTGTTGTTAAGATTTATTGATACTGGAAATGTTAGTTGGATTGTAAATCCGTGCGTAGAGTAACAATATCCTGGACGTAGTCCAATGTTGGATCGTAAATCCGTAAGTACAGTATCAATATGTTGGACGTAGTCCCATGTTGGATCGTAGATCCATAAATATAGTATGAATATCCTGGACGTAGTCCCATGTTGGATCGTGGATCCATGAATGGTAATTGAGCGAAGTGGTCGTCAATATGTTGAATTGTTTGTGTTTGTCCTTGGTTGGAAATGTGGCCATTTAGAAATAGTTGGAATCTATGTGCACTAGATGGAGCTGTTAATTCAGTCTAAAGACCGATTAGTTGCGTTAAAGTCGGCCGTGCAATGTTGTTTTTTCATCATCTTCTGAATATGGCCAGCCTGTGCCGATATTAGAAGTGTTAGTGTTGCCGCCAACTGCATAGGATCATCTGCGTCTTGAATCCAAGGTGATTGCTGTGGGTGATGCTCTTGCAGTTGGTGATGTGTCCCATCTACGCCGCTAAACCAATGCTCGGCGTTGGGCGAATTTCTTGATGGGAGCTGAGATTGTCGTTGGCCACATTGCCTGGCGGAGTATTTGATCCACTTGTTGAGTGATGGTCCTCCAAATGATACTTATGATTATGGCCACCATACACATAATCTTGCTGGCATTGAGGATCAGAAGAAGTAGATATGTTCCCCTGAATTGAGCGAATTCGCTGAATTTCCCCTACGACCTGAATGGATTGTATTGTTCCCTTAATGGCAGCTCGTGGAACTTGAAAATCTCCGGCATAATTGGATGCTCTGGCATTTGAACTGTAGTTGCCATCAGCCGATTCGCATTTCCGACGTTGAAGTCGCTGAGCGTGACTCTTAATAGCTGAATCTGGGCTGCGGTCATACGATGCAGTCATTGTTTGTGATGATCTTCATGTTGATTCTCCTCACCTTGTGCAGACTGCTGCTGCGAATGTTGTTGTCGCGGGTGTGGTGACCGCATATAATGCCCATCAGGACCTTCATTGTTGTTCAGATCCTACTGAACCAAGATTGGCACTTGATTACAGAAGAGAGGCTGCGTATTTAGATTGCTATCAGGAAGAATACTTTGCTGATTGATAGAAGCCTTCGTTCAATTGTGTCGCAGGATAAAATAGTCCCAATGCTAGGCGCTTTTCTTCGTTGACTGGTGGCTGGACCCTGTGTACACCGTTCGCCTTCCGTTGGTCTGATTTCCTGAAGGGTGCCGGCATCTTTCCTGTTCCTCATTTTCTTTGTCCCTTCATCTTATTTCCGAAAGCTTATCTTAGACACCTACTCCGTTGGAGTGGTGCCCCCGAGGCAGCTAGGTGCAATGGGCGGTATTAAGAGGTTGCCGCCAGAGCATTTCGTCTAGGCGGCGAAAGCGAAGAACCCCAGACACTTAACAGCGATGTGCCTGGGTGGCGAGAAGCGACAAATCTTGAATGCATAAACGATGGGTCCAGATTTCGAGGAGCGGTGCCCCGGGAACAGATGTAAATGAGGTGGTAAAAGTCGCAATTCCCGGGGTTCTTTGACTTATTCATCTGCAATTCGATGTTTGAGATGATACTTGCAGGTATAGGACCGGATGTGTCTTTGTTGACGAACTTTGTCTTAGTACTGACCGCTTCGATTTCATTGCATTGTCCTCTTGACTGTTTTGCCCGATGAGTCATCGTCCTCTTCTTGAGGTTCCTTTAATTTACGCGGGGCGTATCTGAGTTCTGTAGCGTGGTCGCGCCAAGTACCTGCAAGATCGTTAAAAAAGAGGAGCCGAGTCATGTCCTCAACCGAAATACTGGAACTGATTGTTTAAACCCATTGATTTACCTGCGGTGAATTCTGGAGAATGAAGAGAAATGAAACAACCTCGGATATTATAAGTGGACTGTATGTTGGCTTTGTAAAGTTGATTATTAGCTAAATTGTTGTTTAACTGTGTTAAAGATGAAATGTTGTTTGATGGATCGTAAAGAAGCACATCTGCCAGAGTTCCAATTATATGAAGTGCTGCATCCCTTTGATTATCATCAGCGCTTGGTGATGTAATAACCTGCTTCATGCCTCCCATTGGTAGAATTCCTTTCTGCGTTCTACCTGATGTTGAAATATTTGTGTTGCAGGAACTGGGCAGATAAAATCTTTAAATGGGCTGAAATTTATTCGAATAAGTTCATGCGGGTCGTTTTCCCAGAGGTCTTGATAAGACTCCGTGAACAACATTATTTGAAATATAATATCTTGCACAATTGCAACCATGAGATGTTTAATTAGTTCCAGGAATACATGAATCACAGCATTTCTCAGGTACACTAGAATATGTGTTAAGACTTGCGGTGACACATAAACGCGGTTACGATATTGGTCGAAATCCTTAGTGATATATCCAAAACACCCGACGTAAACGTTAGAACGTACCATTCTGTAAGTTCAGGTATCTCTCATTAACGATTTCATGCACAACTTCCTCCACAATATTGCCCCGAATCACTGCACAGTCCTGTTCATGGGCTGAGAAAATACCTGTTACCTTAGGTTTTGTCTTCTTGTCGGACCAGTGGGAGCAAATGAAACTCTTGATGTAGATAAATTCAACATCGTTCTTCATAATGATTTGTAAAATTGTTTGAACAAATCACATAATTTAGTGATCTGTGATAGTTGTTCTTCGGCTTGCTTTCGCTGCTCAGGAACAATAGCTATTGGGTCCGTATCAATTCCGTCCGTTTGTTCAGGTTCATTTTTAATCGTTGTTATCAGGTTCTAATTGAATAGCTTTTGTATAGGCGGCTATCGCTTCATCGTACTTTCCTGTATTGAGATATACATCTCCCATCCGGCCATATGCTTTGCTGTAATTTGGATTGTCGAACAACGCAGAGTTGTAGTTTTTAATCGCACGATCATTTTCTGTTACACGGATATATGCTGCAGCTCGATTACAGTAGAATATTGGGTTTTTCGGATCGAAACTGATGGCCCGGTTGATTAGAGTACCACTGCTTGATATTTGCATTCCTTCATCAGGCGGTTGCCTTCATTCTTAATCTGTTCGGCTGTTTCAAGGGATTGCGGATTGCGTTGGATAAACATTGACTGGCACTTCGAATATATCTAACTTTGCGGCCTTGTTTGTAATTGCCGTTATTGAATCCAAATCAATGTCTTCACTCAGTTCAATTAGAAACCAGAACAGTCTCGAACAAATATCACTCCAATATTATTAATGTTAATTTCGAGGAAAGGTACACTCTTATGCACACCACACAACACTTTTTATTATATTACCTTAATCATTAGTTAAATAATAGTAAAATTATATTATTTGTCACCTACCTTGTTTCGTTGCATTCTGTCGGACGTGATCCGAGGTTTTGATCGTTGATCAATGGACGTAATCCTCTTGTTCGGTTGATGGCGGAGTTCCCTCGTTGGCGGATGCAAATAATCCGGCACACTGCACGGGGGATGTACTTCCTTTGTTTGATGTGTCCATAGGTTGGCGCCTTGATTTTGCGCCGACTTCTTGCACGGATGTAAAATCCGGCTCGAAGGACCAAAATGTTTCGCTAGCTGAGAACCGCAACTCCGATGTTGCCGATGGTTCGCCAACCGGGAAACAGCAAAAGGTTGTTTCTGCGTCGAGCAGAACAGCAAATAGTTTTGGCGTTATAGCCCATCAAATGACTGCCGCATTGGCTAGTAATTAACTCACATCGAATGTACAAAAACAAATTAAACACATTTAATACATACAAATTTAACATTATTTTTACAAACGAATTTGGTCACTGTCAAACCACAGGCGCTGAAGGCACCGTACACTTTCCATTCTTACAACGTTAGAATCAAAACTGTCTAAAAACAGTACAACAACCAAAAACTATGTGAAAACAGTAACATTTAAACAGTCAAATGGGTGGCGTTCAGTGACAACACATTTTTCCGCACTGGTATAATTCGTATTCTGGCGCAAGACTAATGACCTTGCCCAGAAAAAATAAATCATTATGGAAAATTTAACAAGCCTTAGGACTTGCTAAATAAGGCCAAGACCGGTCCCCGGTTGTAGTGCCGATGATGATGATGATAATTCGTATTGTTGCGGAAGTGCAACATGAATCATTGAATAATTTTCCAACAACGCGCTTCGCGAGCAACCGAAACAGTGACAGACTTCTTGACATTTTTTATATTTATTTATATTCGCGACAATAACGTGTCTGGTCAACGTATATATTGAATAGCTTTCCTGTGAACAAATTGTATTATATGTGTCAATCATAACTTTGAATGAATTTCTGATTTGTGTTAGTAAATCGTATCGGTGATTTGCTTTGCTTGTTCAATGAAAACCATGAATGACTTCTCGACCTTATCAAGAAGGTTCACTGAATGTCTTGTGTCAACTGAAGTATTAAAGGTCAAGTAGGAATTGGAATCAAAAAATCATTTTGCATGTTTCAACCACGACACGTGAACTTTCCGCTCTTTTTTTTTTTAAATCATGTCAATCAAACGACTTTTCTGGTCAGTCAAAACCTTGAACGGCTGCCTCTCATGGACTTGATATTGATTTTATGTGTTAATCGAGTCTATAAAGCTCCCCGTATAGCTATTCCACAGATTGGAGAATTACATATTCTTTTTTGGAATCGAGTCAATGACAATCTACCAAAACGTTGAATGACTGTTCCTCATGTTCTTAATGTTTTTTTTTTGTGTGTTTATACAGAATTTTGGGCGGACATTTTAGACATTGACTGAATGCCTATTTTAATTTGTGAAATAGAACGCTTTTCGTGGGCATTGATGACAGGGAATGAAGACTCATAATGGTCATTAGTTTTAAAAATATATCTGAACACGTACTTTATTGGCGCCTTATCCTTCAGAAAAACCGTCAACAATATCTATATAAACGATTCACGCCATAAAACCATTCCAAAATAAGTTCTGCCTTTCAAAGGAAGAAATCTATTTCAATGTATGATTAAAATATATGTGCCCTGTGAGTAGGGCGTTAGAATATACTCACAGCTAGGCGAGCTTGCCGTAAGAGGCGACTAAAGGCCGAGTGACAGGTGGGCTCTCAACCCACTGACGCCCAGTGAAATACCACCCCATCAAGCTATAGGCTCCGCGAAATCGTCGGAAGAAATTCCTAGCCATCTTTCGGAGCTTGGCTGATGGACCGGTTCGAGAAAAGGTTGGTTTAGGTGGTAGTCGGCCCCAGGTGAGATACCACCGCGTCACGCTGTACATTCCGCGATATCGTCGAGAAAAATCTTTGACGGTGTTTCGGATGTGTGGCTGATGGCCCGGACTGACACGGGGATAAGTCATGATGGTGCCTTCTGATATAAAGAATTCCGGAGGTAAACTAGTTTCCCATTCGGATCTTCGGGCGCGACTATGTCAGGGGAAACACCATGCAGATATTATGATAAATAAACGAAGTTTGGGAAAATCGTCATTACGTAATCGGGCTCGCTCCCGAGGCTCTGTCCACACTCGACTGGTAACGGCATTTTGTAACATAAGGGGCATCGGTTTCACCAATACGAATGTGTTATGTAGTAGTTTGACCTTTTGTTCAGGGAGCGTGCCTCCTAGTCCTTAAATAGAGAAGGGATCTCTTTAGACCGCCCCTGAGAAAATCCTACTGTGGTCGCTGCCGTGCTTCCTCATAGCCTGGGGGAAGAGCAACGTCCGTTTTGTTGATTTACGCCGCTTTTTCGGCTTTCAAAGTCCTCGTCTCCGCTGGGGTTGCTTGAAACGGGGATCCAGTCAAAATAAAACAAGGTTGTACTAACAAGATGGTTTTGTTTATTTTTCTCGGATTCTTCTAATTGTCCATTTGTAATTTCGAAATGTTCCTGGGGTACTTCCTCCAGGTACGTTGAATATTTACACCCTAATGCTGTTGGCACAACGAACATCTAGGTACCGCCGCTTGGCACAAAGAATATCAGGATACTGGGCGCTCGGCACAAAGAATATCGGGATACTAGGGGCTCGGCACAAAGAATATCAGTATACTGGGCGCTCGGCACAAAGAATATCAGGAAACTGGGCCGCTAGATCACTCTACGGTTCCTTTATAAAATGAAACAAATCGAGATTTGTATCTCGAAAATGCACGATTCCATACCACATCCCGATTTTGGTACACTGAGTGTGATCCCCAGTGTTTGTTTAGGATAATGGTTCGTTTGAAAAATACTTTTGTTTACTTAAATTCACATTTTATTTTATTTAATTGGAAAAAGGACGATTCTCCTGGGGGATTTTCAGATGGAAAATCTCGATTTTCGCTACATTCGATGTGATGCTCAATGTTTGTTTAGAATGATCGTTCGGTTTTATGAGTTCTCATGCACTATAGTGCATATGAAGATATGCATTGGAATTAGCATATGAGGATATGCATTGGAATTTGGGTTTTTGGTTTTGTTATCCACCTGGCTTATGCAGACAAGAGTTTGCGTGTCCTTCGGATGGGTAACACAAGATCCATGGGAATTAGGTGTTATTATTGTTAGGTTTGGTCGTCGATAGTATAGTGGTTAGTATACCCGCCTGTCAGCCGGGAGACCGGGGTTCGATTCCCCGTCGGGGAACCTCTGGCGCAAGACTAATGACCTTGCTCAGAAAAAATAAATCATTATGGAAAATTTAACAAGCCTCAGGACTTGCTAAATAAGGCCAAGACCGGTTCCCGGTTGTAGTGCCGATGATGATGATGATTGTTAGGTGCATTGAATTGAATAAATAAATTTGAATTCAATAATTGAGAATTTGAACGTACAGTTCGATTTGGTTGACATCGAATTCAATGTTGATTTGGGTGTAGGGATTTGTTGTGGGGGAAGGAGAATGTTTCTATGGGGTAAGGAAATGGTAGGGCTTTCCGGAGCACTAGAAATGTAAATGCCGTTCCCCAATATTAAGCAAATAGCAAAATCTGATAACCTCGCCCTAAATGAGACCCAGGTCGATTTGTCAACTGATTCGACATATCTTCGTTGCTCATGATACGACTTACATTCGAGATTCCGTTTTGAGGGCGGAGTCTGCGTCTTCGCGCGGTCCGATCTACCTTGTCAGAGGATGGAGGCGCTGGAACTCAATAACGTGGACATCATATGGATGAGGGTCGTGCTAAGGAATTCTGTAAAATTTCTTTGTTGTCTTTACCGCTCCCCGACTGACGACCGACTGGCGAAATTTTTTGGAACACCTTTCACATACCATCGACTGGATACAGATCAACCACGGCTTCTGAAATAATTGTCTTTGGCGATTTGAATGTGCACAATTCTGGCTAGTTGATACATTCTAACAGAAACGATGAGGCTGCGAGGCTGGTAGAGATGTTCGCTGATGGCCGCAACTTGACTCAACCGTGGAGGAACCCACGCGAGTACCGGATACCCGAGGTGAATATGCGAACACCACGGATCTGTTTTTGACATCCGAACCGAGTATTAATACCGTAGAGGTTTCTGCGCCACTGAGAAACTCAGATCACTGCTTCGTATCTGTCGCGCAAACACTTTCATTTGAAACGAATAACCGGCGTAGGCAGCTTCGCCCTGTATGGAAGTATGGGGATGCTAACTGGGACGATTTGTGCGATTTCTTCGTATGCTTTCCATGGTCCGCGGTGTGCTTTGTAGACTCCGATGTTAACGCTTGTGCGGAGTCGGTATCAGAGATTATTTTTCTCGGGATGGTGATGTATATTCAAAATTCCATCAAATGAAGTTCATCTGATAAACCTTGGTTTGATAAAAAATGCGAGCTGATTACAGCCGCAAAAAATAGAGCTTTTAAGCAATGGCTTTCCAATCCTACTGAGCTTAACAGAACGAATTTTTGTTAGAATCAGAAACGCGTGCAATCAGGTTGCGCTCCTTCGGGTCAATGGCAAGATCTGTCAGCAGTAACTTCGTGTCCTCCTCTTTCCCTCCGTTGGTGACAGACAGTGGGACATTAGTCACAAATTCAAAAGTTAAGCTAATGTGTTCCCGAATTTATTTTGCGCGAATGTGAGACGATGTTGTGAAATTTGACAGGTGGACTTCATTCCGCCCTTTACTTTTACCATTCAGCACCGATTTTCATCCGGACCTTATATGTATGTTATTCATCAATATTCAGTACTCGCTGTTGTGCATTGATATTTACTGTTATTAAAGACGCCCTTTGTGCGTCTTTGTTCTTTGAAAAAAACTCTTCTGTCTCATCCTGCGCCATCATTGTGCATTGACATTTGTGTGTATTAAAACGTTTCATCCATTTGAATGGCCGCACATAGCACTTTTTGGCCATTTTTTTTAATAATGTAATAAAATAATCAAAATAATATTTTGAGGGTTTATTATACATATAATAAGCCTTGCAAAACAATTATTCTTATAGTATTTTTTTTTGTCCAAAATGATGGCATTGTTGCAGATTTTCAGTTGCACACAATTAATATATATATGTAAATAATATATTAGAACGTACTCACTTTAATGTGGTGCAGTTTCCCTCTTGGATGGTAGGTAGTCCGGTCCGGCTGAGTTGTGTCGCAAGTCCGTTGGTATCTATAGTTGCACTTTAAACGCCCACATCAGCGCACTCACATGGCGGTCCTCCGATGGGGTGAAATATGACACTGATGTGAAGCCTGCTCCCAACTGACTGCTTTTCGTATTCGATAACACCGCACTCGTTTAATGTTTTTGTTCGTTTGGATTTCAACTCGGAAATGTACACGGCGAACCTATACGAAAACTTGTCCGTAAATTTTTTAACACCAAACACACTCAATTTGCAGAACGCTTGCACCCGTAAGTTCAGGAGTACACAAAAAGAAATCGACACGTTTAAACGACTATTATTTTCTATTTATTTCCCTTTTCTTTTTTGTTTGTTTCTTTTATTTTGCACAAAATGCGACAAACCACGACACCGAGTTTAACATAAGAGAGCAAATCGCTAATTCCTGTGCCTTTTATATGAGGATTACAAATTTTTCCCCACCCTAGCGTTTATTGATTCGTCGAAATTGGTTGGCTCTTGCGAACCTGACCCCTTTCATTGTATCCTAGTAAATAGGGCTAGGGTTATTGTTGTGGGTTGTGTGTAAAAATAGTCGAAATGCCCTCGTTTAGAGAATTTTATAATTCGTTTTGATTTAAGAACTACGAACATGTGAGTTAGAGGATGAATAGGGTGGAAAATGTTTGTATGTTATATATCCCGTCAACTCTCTAGATACCTAGGTCAGATAAAATGCTTGGATATTATTTTCCCTACCGAAGGACCCCATATCAAAAGCAGCCTTACTAAAAACGTGCGAAAACAAGGTATGAAAATCGCAACATAGGCTTTGGATGCTTACGATAATAGCGGGATATCATGTATAAACTTACTTACGATACAGTAATGATCAGTTTTCTGCCCATACTTTCAGATAGTATGTCAGAAGGTTGAGTCAATTGTCTGATTTCATGCTGGAATTAAAGATGACCTTTACGCATTGGCTGTTGTTTGAAAAACCCTTCGAAATATTTTCTAAATGACTTCCTTCACTATTAGGCTTTATCGACCCAGAAGAGTTGGATTCTTCTTGTTGGTAGCGATCAAATAAATAATTCTAGTTCAGGTTATCTAATGAAACTGGTTCAATGATTCGAAATTTACCCAAATTTTTAAGGAAAAGTAGTAACTGCGCCAATGTCATAGAGGCTTCAATTGAATCCATCAATTTAGCAATTATAGCGCAGAAGCATTTTCTTGGATGTACATACTAATAAAATCTTCAGCAAAATGTATTATTGGCTATATGTACACCGTATACATTATAATGGTCATGACTTACTTTCCAACATTCTCATTCGGCATTGAACCACAATTGAAGACCTTCAAAAAAGCTAGAAATACTCAGAGCACTAATCCTAAATCCTTTCATCTGTCTTAAAATTCAATCAAATCCGGAATATTGTATTGCCACGGAACATTCTATTTTAGCGTCTTTCACAGATTAACGTCAAGCTGGTCCACTAGAGCATTCCACTCCGTCGACCACAATTGCCGCCAATTACTGTAAGAATCTGAAAACGAATCTCTAAATATTGACTCTTTGCCAAGTTTTTGAAATGCGCTACAAAACTATTTATGCATTGTGGGCTTGCAATTGAATGGAATTGGTACTCGTTGAACAAGCATCCGGCAAAGAGAAATGTTAGGCTGTCCTACTTTTCCCCTCCGCTCCTGCGTATTGAAATAATTCATTCAATAAATTGGAAATCACAAAAGAACTGGACAACTAAACTATTTTTAGAGCACTCACTAAGTACTTTCAGAAACTGCCTCTATATCACGGAGAACGCCGACAAGTACTCGGCATCAAATGTTTCAGCAAAGCAGTTCCGGGGGGCGCAGAGTAAGCGGCTAGTTAAAGGGAAAATTTATGGTCATTGGCTATTGCTCGTTTTCGATTACCACGATAGAATAGAAAATTAGTTTTAAGTGCAAGCTCGTCCAACTGGAAATGTTATATGACAGATACGAGGCGATACTCCGTCTTTATTCCCGCCTCCCACAAAACTCATTATTACATTTTTTGTGCTTACAATTGAACAGATTTATTTATTTATTCAGTGCCTGTACAGAATCCATTATTAATGAAAATACACAAACAGATTATTACTAAATTAGTTCTTTTCATCCTCGCAGCACTGGATGTCCTGATTGAATTTTCAAAAACAAAAACAAATAATCAGTCATTTTGTTATTTGATGCTTAGGTTAAGGATTTGGTTATCAAGTTTGTATTTGAATGATGCTGGATTTTATTTAAGAACAGTTCCATGTTTAAGTCCATGGTAATTGCCTTCTTAATAAATCAGCTACTGAAAGTACTTATCTTTTACTTGTTTATTATACGCAATATTTTGACTGCATTCGAAATTGTTCTGAAACCTCTAAATATAAAATATATTATTATCTGACAGTCATCTATAAGAGAAAAGTAATTCTTCGGCCTTCAGTTACTTCGGTAACCGTCGGTTATGTTCATACGAACTGATGAGAATCGTCACGGCAATCTGGACATTGTGTGTAATAAGTATCCGGAATTATTCATTGAAAATCAACGGTTGATTTGCTTTTTATGAGTATATACCATTTCCAACGTACGTCGTAGCGCTATGTTCATAGATTATATTTGTGATCACCCTCTTTTATGACCTGAACTGGCTCAGGAGGTTTTTCTCGAAGACGTAATTTTAGTTTTGGGAGTACAAAAAAATTTGCGGGGTTATATCAGATGAGAAGATTATTTTTTTGCTGTCATAATTCGAACTTATGAACAAACGAAAATGACAAATTTATTGTACTAATTCAAACATTTACATCCGATATTCTGCCATAAATATCTTACTAAAACAACAAGGTCATCCACAAAAGCAGACGAAATAGCATCAATTAAAATTGATTCTTTGTAACAAACAAAATTCATCATTTCATTCCTTAAAAAACCGGAACGAAATTATGGGGCTGTAATAAAAGTCGCTCCAGTGCTTCTCATAACTGAGAAAGAGGAGCGACCTGGTTTACCAGTTTATTAAATACTTTTTTTTCAGTACCGTCCTTTATTTTTTTCTTTAAAAATCCCACTATTCCCAGACACCACCCCGAAACCACAAACTTATTTCGAGTCTTCTGTCGCACAGCTCCGAATTTAGAAAGAGGAGCGACCTGGTTTACCAGTTTATTAAATACTTTTTTTTTAGTACCATTCTTTATTTTTATTTTTTTTTTAAAACCCCACTATGTACAGACACCACACCGATACCACAAACTTTTGTTTTGTTTATCACTTGGAATTGGGATCACAAAAATAAAAAGAAAGGAACAAAGGTCAGAAATGCACTTCGGCAGAAAACAATAGATAAAAAATCTTGCGGATGCGCATTTATGATCCTAGATGTTGATACGCGATAAAACGATCATGTGATTGGTTTTTGTGGCGCAATTTGTTTGTATTTGAATTCGGAAAGTGTAAATGGATATTGATGTTTGTGGGACCAAATTTGTGCAAACAAATTTTTAGGGATCATAAAATTGCAGACACGCATTTGTACGTATGGGGAGGGGATATGGTAGGGCTTCATGGAACACTACAGGGCAATCCAATAATTTAAATTCCCTAAATGAACGCAGATATTTGATGAGTTTGTGGGGTACGAAGTATTTGCGCCAGACACGGGCGCGCGATTTACTTCCTTCCCACTAACAACTGCAGCAACGAAGGGAAAACAAAACATTGTGGGAGTTGTTTAGTTGCATAATTTGTTTTTATTGTTTTGTTTTTTTTTTGTTTTTTTTACTTAACTTAGAACTGGTGATTATTAATATTACTAGATTGATTTTTTTATAAATATTATCCAAGTTGAAACACTTCTTTCTCGACACTGCGACCGCGGTAAAGTATGACTAGCGACTTCTTGTGCGTGTACACACTTTGATGTAGAATTGAGACTCGGTGCGGCGTGACCGACACCGATGAGAAATGACAAGCGACTCCAAACCGCGGCGTGACTGTCCGCTGTGATGGTTGAGATGTGACTGCCTCAATTAGGGATGACATTTTGGATTTTATTTTTGTACACAAGACAACCAATAGAGATCACGCTTCTGCTCTCCCATTGCCACGCCCGTCGAGGTATGGTGAATATATAGCGTTAAGCAAGGATAGTGAAGAAGGTGAATTGAACACACGATGAAACGATTGAGCAGCGAAGCAGTGAAGCATCAGACTACTGACCGTGTTTAGAATTTTATTTCCAAACTCGAGTATATTCCACTGGTGTGAATTATTTTTTTATTTATCGCTTGGTATACGGTTCTGATGTATTTTTCTTATTCGATTTTTTTTTTTCGTTCGGTGTTCTTCACTATTTTTGCTTGTGAATTGTGTTTATCTGTTAGAATCGCTACACACTCCCGCCGCAGTAACTTCGTTACGATCAGATTCGTATGCGGACGACGGACGAACGAGAGAGAAACGAGAAAACGTCGGAGGCTGGGCTCTATGTGGAAGTCGTGACCGTGTGTGAAGTTCTGCTTTACTATGGGAAGTGTATGTTGTGTGTTCAGATCACGTCGGGGTCACCAATTATAGCTTTAAGCAAGGATAGTGAAGAAGGTGAATTGAACACACGATGAAACGATTGAAAAGCGAAGCAGTGAAGCATCAGACTACTGACCGTGTTTAGAATTTGATTTCCAAACTCGAGTATATTCCACTGGTGTGAATTATTTTTTTATTTATCGCTTGGTATACGGTTCTGATGTATTTTTCTTATTCGATTTTTTTTTTCGTTCGGTGTTCTTCACTATTTTTGCTTGTGAATTGTGTGTATCTGTTAGAATCGCTACAAATACATCAGTTAATTGATAGTCGACGAACATGGGAGAATGAGAGAACAGAAACACAAAGTACTATGGACTCGGGGTGGGTTTGGTTGTGTGTGCATGAATCAATGCAGCTCTGGCGTAGCCCACTGACCCACTTCGGTGAATGTGGTGACCTCAGCGTGCATTGACCTGTAGGGAGACAGAATTATGGAGGAGAGGAAAATATAGCTGGTGCTATTCAAATAATTTGGAATTACCCCAGCCGTTGCATAATTATGCAACAGCGTCGTTTGATTCGACTTGTTGTTGCTAACCGCTTGGATTGGAATTTCCGGTGGAAATCTCGTGGTTAGAGGACTGGAGTTGCCGTATGGCAGAAAAGGTAGCTGAATTCAATTATGCATTACTTGCGTAGAATAATGAGTTCAACTATGCGCCCGTTATTGCAATATGCTTTTCCAGGTGAATAATGTTGGTAGAAGAAATTGGGGAATATATATGACACACTGTTAGCGGTCGAAATGAGGCTAAAATAGTGGGTTGGTTCTCCATGTAGTATAGCGAACCCCCACAAGTTAACGTCCAAACCCCCTCATACTTAAATTCATACCTTTTCTATAATAATGAGTCGCCACTCTAGGCGAACATATATTGCATTCATATCTAAATCACGGTCACCTTATCTACAATGAATCATCACTCCGAGCAAGCATAGAAACCAAGAGCAACAATGCCAAAACATCTTATCTCCCATTATCAGAAGTCCCTACGAAAGAACTTATCCTATAGACACTAGCCAAGTATAAATACTGAACCATGTACATGTTTGAAGAGACTCTCTAAGTACGGGCATAGAACACATACAGAGTAGTCTACTCGTACAATTTTTTCCGTTTTAGTTACGCAAGAGAAAAAGCAATAAAGAGTCTGCCATATAAGGAATCTGACTCCTGATTGGCAAAACAAAATAGTTTTTTCTTTATTGTGACGACGGAAAGATTAACTAGCGATCCTGCTATCGTGTGTAAAGATTGAAAAAAAAGTGAAAAACATCGAAAGGCTCTAGAATCGCCGCAGCAATTCAATGGGAGAACTGGAATCTCTCATACGGATGGACCAAACATACAAAGCCATAAAACTAGAACCCAGAACTGATGCATGAAGGTTCAGAGGAATAAATCACACCGTTGGAACCTACTAAAATATACAAAACCAAGAAAAAAAAAGCAGTAGCAGCGATATCGAAGAGGAGAAATCGAAAACCAAATATATGGCACAATTAGCCCAACTACAGGCCCAAATTACGGTAATCCTGTCAAATCAGAAGGCCCTAGATACCCAAAACAAAGTACTTGTTACTGAAAGGAAAGAAAACTTAAAATTTCGGACGGCCTTTTCTCTCGTGACGTCTCAGTCTTTCCCTCCCTTCGTTGTGTGAACTGTATGTTATATCCGGCACTGGCCGCCCAGCGATGCTTGGATTTTCAATTGGAGCCGGACTCTACTCTGAACGAACGGGCGTTATTGTCTTGCCCAGTACAATGTCCTAAAATCCACCGTTCCCAAACAACGCTGCGGGGGAGAAAGAAACAACGAAACAAAACAAACAACGCGGGTACAAATTCGCTTATTTCGTATTCTTTCTTTATTCTGTTTTTCTATAACATTCTCTTTGTAACCGGTCTCCTTAAGACCGTTTTCTTGAGGAGTTCCGGTGACGGACTCCTGGTGTTCTAAAAAAAAACAAATGGGTGGCGAGAGGCCGACTTTGGTGAGACAAGGACAGATGTGTCCTTCATCTTCTCTCTGGCTTCTGATCATCTTGCGATATCCAGAATCACCTACATCCGTGAAATAGTTGGTCTCGGTAAGTGGGCAGAACCTCTCATCCCACATCGAAGACCGCACCGGAGCGATCACGGGTGGTTCCAAAACACCGGCATCGAGGTTTGAAATCGGCGAAAATAAATTCGCGAACACATTAGCTTTATCTTTTGAATTTGCGACTCCATGCATGTGTTAACATCAGAGTCTGCAAAACACACCTCCGACCTCGGAAGGGATGCGAAGAAATCTCGGAAATCGTCCCAGGTAGTAGCCCTATATTCATGCTGAAGCTGCTTAGGTCGGTTATTCGCTTGAAACGCAAGACGTTGCGCGACTGATACCAAGCAGTGATCTGAGTTTCCAAGTGGGGCAGCAAACTCCACGGTATAGATGCTCGGCTCGAATATCAAAAACAGATCGAGGGTGTTCGCATAATCACCTCAGGCATCCAGCACTCGCGTAGGTTTGTGGTGTTCTTCTTGTCGTTGGTCCTGGTTGGGCACTAATTATCGTAAGGATTCCACTCTTGAATCGACTCCGTCAACCAGATACCGATCTTTCCGTCACCACCAAAACAGTAGTCCAATGAAACGCTCCGGTTAGATAAACACAAAAAAAAACGACTTTTTATTTCGGGTTCTGTTTTTGCTTTCTCTTATTACTAGTAACAGTGTTCAGCGGCGAATCGATTTACGCTTTTGGTTTAACTTAAGAAGTGTTTACAATCCAACTAACTTAAACAATGCCCACTTTGCAAACAATTTGAATGAGGTTACTATACAACTATTACTACTCCTATATATACATACATGTTAGATGCGTGACACGCGCGTTATACAAAAATCAAGTGGTTTACACTGTCCGGAGTAATTTAATTTACGAAATGTTCACAAATCTAGTAAGTTAAATGATATTCACTTTACAAGCAACTTCAATGTTTTACTACAAAAATATTAAGATATATATATACATGTAGGTGCGCGGCACGTTCGTTATACTAATATTAAGTGATTTACACTGTGATAAACGCTATTGGCTTATTTTCGACAGGACGATCCACCGAAGACTCGTATCTCTTGGGACGCACCACGAGAGATGTGTGTTTTATTAACGTGAAGGCACAACCTGCCCTCACGGAATCTAAATCGCGATTGGCTTCAGCCATCGAAGCGACAGAACACCAAAATTCCATCCATCGCTTCGATGACCATATATGGTAAAATATCCTTTTTGCGTTTTGTTCAACAAAAAGGGGTTGAAACACACATACGATGATTGCTTCTGCTGCTCATCGTGTGTGTCCGCAAGTATGCAGACATTGGATAGATTCAATCTACATGTTCGCAGCAGCTGCAAGTATCTCAACGAAAAAGGGGTTAAAATGCTTACACGATCAAGGACTGCGTAAAGCATTATAGCTGATCGTGTACATTTGCTGGCATATCCTCGCAGTCGAATTCTGATGGTAAATTTCCATTTGCGAACTCGACTGCTTGGGCGGATGCCCTCATGTATTGGTCGGTCGGGTGACCGATCGATGTGGGCATGCTGTGCTAAGGAAAGATACACATTTCCTGCAGGTGTGCGACTGGCGCGCAATGGAATATCGTATAGATATTGAACGGGCAATATTGGTTGCTTGGTCGTTAAACCAAATTGCTTTTAAGAATATAGCATTTGTTACCGCTGGAATTTCATGTCAGTGAGAATTAATATTTCACCGGTTTTTCTGATGTGACTGGCACGGCATGGAAGGTAAGTACACGCTTTTTAGGTATTACAGGTAACTATTTCTTGGTTACTAGCCGTGAGGTAAGTAGTGGCGTTCAATGCAGCTGCCACAATAATTGTTTTTATGCCTTTCGCATGCCCTAGATGGGGTTTTTACCTGAATAATGGGAAGATGGATGGTGGCGTTCAGGAGAACCGCCACAGGTTCCTCCACAAGTTGAGTCAAATTTCGGCTAACAGCGAACATCTTAGCCAGCTTCTCAGCCGCGATGGTTCTGTTATAATGTACCTCCAGCCGGAACTGTGTACATTAAAATCTCCAAGGACGACAATTCCAGAAGCCAGGTGATTGATCTGTATCCAGTCGACGGTACGTAAAAGGCGTGGAGCTGGTCGATCGTCATTCGGGGAGCGCTGAAGACAACAAAGAAATTTAACACAATTCTTCAGCACGACTCTCAACCACATGGTATCCATGTTATTGGGTTCCAACATCTCCATCCTCTGGCAAGATAGATCGAACCGCGTGATTACACAGAGTCCATCTGTGGGGAGGAAGTATTGTGCCTAACACGGACACTCCGTTCACTTCCATCCCCATCGATCAAAATTTCAGCCGCAGCATGGGTGAACGAAACGCCGCCACGTTTGTTCACAACCAACAAACCGAACACCAAAATACGGAACGAACAACACAGAAAATAACTCAGCACAGCGAATAAAACACACCGATGGAAGTCACCAAAAAAATAAAACTCACTGAGCACAGGTTTGTTATAATTACTTTTTTTTTATATCACAACGGTTGGTAATAAAACAAGCGATAAAAGGTTGTTATATTTCACTTAGGACAGATTATTAATATTAACTTGATTTTTATGGATTTTAAACTACTATTACCCACACTTCAGGAATTTTCGCGTCTCCGTGCACTCTGGAGAGCGGGAGCGGCATGACCGAGGCGGTCAGTGGATAGTAAAGGACTCAAAGATTCAATCCACGTTTGGGATGAATTTGGTGGTGTGGTGAAAAGGAAATGAAATTTCCTTTGACCAGTGACCAATGGAAGGCGATCTCTGGGACGCGGTGGTGTATGTGTGTATTCGAACACATCACCGTGTTTATCGATGCCTTTAGCCAAGGATAAACGGAACCTACAACGAGGAAAAAAAGAACAAAGGGGAAACCACATAAGGCATCGTTCGGTAATGGGAGTCACCTGTCTAAATAGCAGCCACTCATTAGATGCTAAAAGAGATTGAAATAATAGAGATCGTGTATCGTATCTCTGCTGGCTGGAAGAATTGGATTCTTTTGTTTGCATATGTTTATGCTATTGAATCCAATCCGATGGCTAAGCGCAGCGTCAGTGATTGTTTGAAGATTCAAACAAAATAATATTTCCGCAAGAAATGCTTGCAACTGAATCAAGTCTTCGGAAAGTAATTTAGATGGATGCACAATGGCGGTTGTGTATACCATCTGTTTCAATTATGCATGGCATCTATGGCGACGGTAGGATCGAACTACAGTGTGAATATCTACACTAATTGGAAATTCGGTTTTTGGGTCGATAATGCAGAGATGAATTGATAATGTATGAATGCCTTTGTGGGAAAAATTCTTTATAGGAATTTCCCGATAATGCATTAAGGTCCTTCAAAAAGGAAAATGTCTTCAGGTGTCTACGCAAATGCATTGGCGGGAAACAGTGGGGGTTGTAATAATGGGGGTTCTGCCTGATAAGTTAAAAAAGAAATCTTACGGAGAATTCTATGCGAAGAGATGCATGAAAGGTAAGTTTTCTTTTCCAGGGGCTTTTTAGATGACTGATTTGATTTCTATAATGCGTGAAGCATTTAAGGTGCTAATGCAATTGCATTAGTGAAATTAGGAGATTGGGCGCAAGTTATGGAGGTTTTTTCGGAAAGCGAACCGTGGGGTTTGGCAGAACCGCCACACACCCTTAAACCTGTATCCTGAGAAAAGAAGATATATCGAATCAGTTGACGAATCGACCTGGGTCTCAGTTAGAACAAGATATCAGATTTCGCTGTTTGCAAATATTGGTGGACGATGTTTACATTCGTATTGGTGAAACCGATGCTCCTGATGTTATAAAATGCCGCTACCAGCGAATGTCGACAGAGCCTCGGGAACGAGACCGTTTATATGATGACGAATTTCTTAAAGTTCGGTTATTTATCATAATACTTACATTATGTTCCCCCTAATATCGTCCCCCACCGGGATTCGGACGGGAAATTAGTTTACCTCCGGAAATCTTTATCTCAGAAGATACCATCAATACTTATCTCCGTGTCAGTCCGTGCCATCAGCCATACACCCGAAACATAGTTGAAGATTTTTCCCGACGATATCGCGGAATATACAGCATGGCATGGTGGTATCTCACCTTGGAACCGACTACCACCTAAACCAATCTTTTCTCGAATCGGTCCATCAGCTAAGCTGCGAAAGATGGCCAGGGATTTCTCCCGATCGCTTCACGGAGCCTATAGCTTGATGGAGTCGTATATGACCGGGTGACAGGGCGCTGAGACCCCGCCTACCACTCGTCTTTTAGTCGCCTCTTACGACGACAAGCCGGCCTAGCTGTGAGTATTTTCTAGCGCCCTACTCAGGGCTGTTCCTGTCTATGGCGAATGGTTTTTTCCGGTGAAAAATTAAGCTCAAGAGAAGCTTGTGAAAATCAACTGTCCCTGTTTTTTGGCAATAGGGACGAGGGTTTCTCTGAGAGAGACATAATGAAATTAGATTCGAAATGGCAAGAAGTTATGGAAAAAAACGGTACATTTTTGACCTAAATTGGATCATTCTTGCTATGCTAAATGAAGTCTGCAATTTCATGCAAAAATAATTGATTTATTTTTACTACAACAACTACATTGTCAATTCTGGGGGAAGAGTACTGACTGGAATCTAAAAATGTTGAATCAAGCACTGGGCGTAAGTTTCTTTTATTTGGGGTTTTTATTCTCGGGTTTTTTAAATAACAGGATGTTACGGATTCACTGGATGCAACCAGCGAATTCGCAATGGAATGCAGCCATTCACAATAACAAATGTCAGTACACAGCTGACACGAATATTTAAATTTTGAGCTGTCAGAGTTGATATCGGTCTCTTGGATTTTCAGCGTTAACGATTAGGCCGCAACCATTTTTAAGCTGTATATATCAAAGGAATCAAAACCAATAAACATTATTTTATAACATTACAAGGTCCTCGAGTTGTGTATGTAGTTTGGAGACTTATTCTTGGAGTTACAACGGTTAACCCATAGGTAATCTGTTTTTTATTCAATTTAATTTATAGCAGTTGATTCCAGCGGAGAGCACATTGTTCCTGACAACATTCCCACGGAACCCACATCACGACACGTCAGGGGACATCAATGTTCCTAACGTCACCCCCACGGCCCACCAAAAGATACAGATTTGCAGTACGCAAGAATTTTACGTGTTGGCCGATCGATAGACAAAATACCTTTTGGCTTGTGGAACGCCCAGATTCGCAGTACACAAGAAATACGTGTTGGCCGATCGATTGCCAATACACAGAATATCCAAAACGAAAAGATTCCAAAAATACAATTCAACTTCAACCAAGACCTACTTATATTAATTGAATTGTTGTGAAAAGTAACATCCGTGTTGTTGGCCGAGTTAAACGAGACAAGGTTAAGTATATCCTTCAACATGTCTCTGGCTTCTGTCTGTCTTGCGACGACCAGAATCGCATACATTCATGAAAATGTTAGGCTCGGTTTCGGGATACCTGTAAACAAAAACACTGGGAGCTATCGACAAATAGCCTTTACAGGCTAGTTCAAGTGGTCTCCTGGTGAGCCTTGAGTGCGCAGTCACAGCAAATTACGTCTTTGATGCCTGACAATCTGCGCTTTGGTGACTTATAAATCATAAAAACATCGAACTTTTGTAGAAATCTCGTTTGAGATTTGTAAAAGAAAAGTACTTTAAGATTCCTAGACGAGCCATGAAGAGGCTTCGATGGGAATTTATGGGAAAACGGATATGGAATTTGGTAAGACAACATTCTGGAAAGAATGATTATGAAACACATTTGAAAGTGGGTACGACGCCTATTTAGTTAGGTTTGTGAAATTTCATTATTCAACTATTACGTTTTACATTTTGGAAAACTTAATCTAAGCTTTTAGTAGACATCCCTGCCGTTCGATATTTGTCGCCACCAAAGTTTACGTGTTGAGAGAAAATTGAAATCAACGCAGCCGATTTTTAAATTTCATAAATAGGACATGAACTAAAAATGAAAATAAGTCCGAAAGCCAATAATTCCGCTACATTATTCTTTAAATACTGTTGAAAGTTGAATGGATATAACATTCTCCGTTAAAATTCAACGTCAATAAAACCTTGTGGTGGTTCTTTAAAGTCTTCTCCAAGAACCACCCACTTCCTCAACTTAACATGTCTTTCCTCTCGCCCACAAGACATCATACCTACCTGCAAATGAGCATCGTAACCTACTCTGCATCACCTTCCACCTGAAAACATAAGCCCACGGCAAGATTACCATCTTACCGTGGCATAAAATGTTCACCCCGAGTCATGCTTGTATACAAACCATAATGTCCCCGAAAGCTAATTCCGCATTACCTCATCAGGTAACCAGCACCAATGAATGCCCATGCCAATGCTCTGTGCGAAGTAGCATTTTCACTTGCATGTGCATGACATGTTCATCCTCATCACCAGATGGGACATTGGCAATCTGCATACAAGCTAATTGATGCTGTACGCAATGGCCAATGAATAAGCATACATTACTCCTATCTCCTAAGGTTCGCTACAGTTGCGACCAATTTCCTTTTATCGGTTATCTACCGATCATGGGATTTGGGCACGAATATGATTGACGTTAGACAATCATACCCATGATCATCATACAAACGAACACACAGTAGCATCACTGTGTTTATGCTATTAACCAACCGCTGGTCCATGGCCACCCTGTGCGAGGCGTACGCTTGCACATCTGCAAGGCTAACTCCTCGCCATTGTACTCATGTACCAGCACCGTTATGTAAACAAGACACATTTTCGGCTGACCTATCGTCGCCTAAGAATGTATAGCCTACAACGGCATTATATTGAACGCCTGAGTAAACACGATGAGCATCTCATCGTGACCCATGAAATGGCGTTTTTGTTTACCTTAAAGCAAAAATCTATATCGTTCTCAGGCGCAGGTCATCAAAGATTTATGACCACATTGCCTGCAGTCCCTTATGTTCGTTCCTTTGCTGATTCAGGTGCGGTATCGTTCGTTGTCGATGCTCCGAGCAAAAGGGGTATCATACTTGACCGTACGGTCATACGAAAACCCTCACACCGAATCCCAATATGATCGCTGATTGGCTGCACGGAGATCGGGAAATTCATCACGAGCACCACTAGTAGATGTCGACGGCAATATCGGAGGGAGTCAGATTGCAACCCCCGTCGCGTACACATACGCTGTCGAGGCAGATTCGAATCGCGCAGCCAACTAGAGGTTTTGATCGAGTGTGTTCAACAACCGGTCGTTCTGTAATTAAAGTTTCTATCAGAGTGCTAACAAAACCAGTTAAGAACAATATCCTGTAATTAATGTTTCTATCAGAGTGTTAACAAAACCAGTTAAGAACAATATCCCGTAATTAATGTTTCTATCAGAGTGTTATCAAACCAGTTAAAAACAATATCCTGTAATTAATGTTTCTATCAGAGTGTTAACAAACCAGTTAAGAACAATATCCCGTAATTAATGTTTCTATCAGAGTGTTAACAAAACCAGTTAAGAACAATATCCCGTAATTAATGTTTCTATCAGAGTGTTAACAAACCAGTTAAGAACAATATCCTGTAATTAATGTTTCTATCAGAGTGTTAACAAACCAGTTAAGAACAATATCCCGTAATTAATGTTTCTATCAGAGTGTTAACAAACCAGTTAAGAACAATATCCCGTAATTAATGTTTCCATCAGAGTGTTAACAAACCAGTTAAGAACAATATCCCGTAATTAATGTTTCTATCAGAGTGTTAACAAAACCAGTTAAGAACAATATCCCGTAATTAATGTTTCTATCAGAGTGTTAACAAACCAGTTAAGAACAATATCCCGTAATTAATGTTTCTATCAGAGTGTTAACAAACCAGTTAAGAACAATATCCCGTAATTAATGTTTCTATCAGAGTGTTAACAAACCAGTTAAGAACAATATCCCGTAATTAATGTTTCTATCAGAGTGTTAACAAACCAGTTAAAAACAATATCCCGTAATTAATGTTTCTATCAGAGTGTTAACAAACCAGTTAAAACAATATCCTGTAACTAATGTCTCTATCAGAGTGTTAACAAACCAGTTAAAACAATATCCTGTAATTAGTGTTCCGATTAATACGTAATTGAATAATAGGAGTTTTGAACAATAAAATATTTGCCAACTATTTCTGGAGTTTACTTGTTTCGGTTCTGTGTCCACTCGGTATCTCGTAACTTTGGCTTTCGGCTGAACAATAGCAGAAGCGGGCGGTGGAAGTTTAGTGAATCCGTGCCGTACGCCGGCGCACCGACTAAAACATACCCACAGCCTACCTTTAACATTTAAATAATAAAATCATTTTTTCAAATTTACGCCGATTGAGTTTCATAAAATGATTTCCAATACGTGATTTTCATACATTTAGAAACTTAATTTAATGTGCGATAGATCAATGTATTACGCATTTATTTTATTGAGAATGTTTTTATTGGAGTCCGATATAGATTATGAGTTTGGAATATCAACCATTGTATGTAGGAAAGAATAGCAGGGTTGTAGAAGCAGATTTATTTTATCTTATCATAGCAAGACCTGTAGCGGTGCCGCCAAACCCCACGGTACACTTACCTAAAAGCCCCCATTACTTCATCCCAAGACACATACGTTTTCGCCAATGCAATCGCATTAGGCACCTGAAAATGCTTCAGGCATTAAAGAGATCAAATCTATGATCTTTAAGTCCCTGTAAAGAAAACTTACCTATCATGCATTCTCTTCGCATATCAATTCTCTGTAAGATTTCTTTATTAGCTTATCAGGAATTCCAACCCAATTTTGGCATCTACGTTGCCAGACAAATTCCCCTAGACGAATTCCTGTAAACAAATGATTCGGTTTACGTACAATATAACCTTCGTGACAGGGATCATAAATATTGCGCCGTCTATTTTCCCAGCCTCGATGTGTGTACAAAAAACTATTTACACACCCATCGTCTGGCGACCCCCTTTAGCCAGCGATAAATAGCCCAACGCAGATGCATGTAATTAGCACCGTCTGCGTTGAGACTAACGCCTTACCAATCCACTAAGTGCAAACAAAAGAACGCTGTCTAACAGCATGCATTCTGGCGATACACAAACAATCCAATCACCAAGCATCCCAGACGCATCTACCATTTAATGAGTTGCAACTTGATTACTCAGTTGAACTTCCAGGTCATAAATCTCTTTTATCCTACATAGTTCTGGAGTGGTTTCCCAGTAACCTTCTCACATAAACAATGATCTCTACGATCCTTTTCCCTTTCTTTGTGTTTCAGGTTCTTCATCATGGCTTTGATCTATGAAAAGAACCGACGTACACACACACTTGTGTGTCGTGAAGATCTCCCCCATGAGATCGGTTTGGTTACTCCAAAGAGAGACTTTACGTCTCTCTTGGAATAGGAAAACGCACCCCTTAATTAAGAGAGCCAGTTTCACTGGCCGAATTCCCTTGACAGCGAGCTAATATCGCTGAGTCGAATTCCATCCGTTGACCACGCTGGTCACATGCCGCTCCCGCGCACGGTGACGCGAAAATACCTCGGAGTCGTAGTTGTAGTGTTGAGTACGTTGGCCAAAAAATGTCACAGCCACCGAATATTCCCATGCGGCCCAGTTAGTATCAATTAACTTTGTCGTATTGTTCATCTTTAATGTGTAAATTTCCTCACTAAAGAAATAAACACCAGTTTTTCTGATAACCACGGTCCAAATAAAACTGTGTATATTAATGAGAAACAAACAATTAAATTAATTTAAAGTGGTGATCACCAACCAACGCTAGTGTTTTATTTCTCTCGGCCTAGTTCCTGTGTTGGTGTTTCCGTTGCTTCGCAGTAATCGTGTAGTGCTTGTCGGAACAATTAACTTATGATGGAGGAGGAAGTGAACGGAGTGTCCGTGCAAGGCACAATACATCCTTCCCACAGACCTACCAATACTTGAGAGAGTAATTCATTATCAGATAAATAATTTTTCCTCCAAGAGGAAGTCTATACCAGAATACCGATAGAAATGTTTGCCAATCGCTGTTGTAATGTCAGTAAATTTCCTTCTACTACGATGAATTGGCAATAGACCTTTTCAATAGATGGCTTTGGTGTCAGATGAGCTTTCTCGTTATTTAATTTTTCGAAAAAACGCTCTTACCTCCGAACATATTTTAGTTCCTTCCCATACATCATCATCGATTTTAAATATTCGACAACTAAGAATTCAGTCGCTTTTAGGTCCCTACTAGCGGACTGTAAATTAGGCTCTCCAAATAATTTATACAAAAGCCTTCATGCCGCGCATTATTATGATCTTCGAACTGCTACATCATGTTACTCACATCTCCGTACCCACCCTTAAAACTACATCAGAACTATGTTAACAGTATTGTACCACATTTAATGTCACTGCCATATGCTCTCGTTCATTCCGTCATTCACCCTAGTATGCCACCTTCTCAATATCCTTCAATGTTTTCTTCGAAATATGTTCCTCTCCTAGTTGGCCTATATTACTAAATACTATATCCCTTTTACTGTATCTAAACGATATTCCGTTTTACAGAGAGAAGTCCCCTACTCCGTCTTTGCAACATCTTCCATATGTCACGTTTTTCACATATACGTCCTTTTCTTCTTATTTGCTTGCTCCTCCGTTGTATCTACGACACTTTACAATGACTCCCCATTCTTCGTCCGCCCACGATATTTACGCAGCGACCCAATGTATCGGAGTTATTGCTGGTGGCCGCTTTCCGTCCATAGATTGTACCACCCCCCGAAACTTGATATGTTTGTCGTATTCGCCTTCATGCTGACAAATGATGCCTTCTCTGCATCTGCACGTTATGACTACTTGTATCTTGCTACATTCACTTAATCATACCCGTCACGAGGGAACGCCACCTCACTCGCAAGGCTTTTATTCGGTCAAATGGTCTGCGTTTCCCTCATCGGCAAACTCCTTGATGCATCCGACTCACTACATTACCCTTAAGCCAATAAACCTAGATATACGTCCTACTGATGCAGGCGTAAAACACGCCGTTGCTCTCCTAGGGTCCTGGTCACATTCCATAGGGAAAATTATCTGTGACGCCTCACAAATTGCAACAAATGAATTATGTGGCGAAATGCACTTCGCCGAGCTGCTGGGAGGAACAGCCTCACGAAAGCTCACGTACCAAAAACAAGGAAAGAGCTGAATTAAATTCCCATCCATTCTGATCAAGGCAGTACCTCTTTCATGTATCGTTACTGCTGGCCCCTGGTGTACTGCTAGCTGTAGCAACGTTGCAGGACATCAGAACCACATTTCTGGATTTGCAATGCAAGCGAATATGGCACCACAGTGTGATTTGAATTCACCCAGTTAATAACTGATGCCATCTGTTTGTCAACCAGTTTTGGTTATTTGCTTAGTCAGCGGTTACTGATGTCGACTACTCGCTGAGAAAAACGTCTCCCAGAAGTTGGCACCATCATTCGACAGCTTGATTGATTCTAATCTTGTTGCCTCTGATTGTGAGCTGATTGACGTATTTTTGTTATCCAATCCAGATGCGGGGACATCTTCAAAATCACAACCTTTCACTCAAAACAGATTACGTTTTGTTGTTCAGTGCGCCGAGCGGCAGGAATCTCATTTGCATTTCTGTGTCTTCCAGGTCCCTGGCTCCGCCGTCGCCATATTACGACACAAATACGATCTGTTCAAGTTACGATAACACGCAAAACTGGAATTTAATATATCGCAACAGTTGTTCCAGCATCCTGTCGAAGCGGAGACATGCGATTTGTGTTGAGATACATACATAAAAACATTTCGTTGTTTTCTGTTTGGCAGCAAAGTGCCTGCGTTGAAGGTTAATAGCTGGTACGTGTTCCACAGCGAAATTTATGCGAACACAACGAGCCATTCCGCAATCCCCAGCAAGGTGTCCTGCGGTTGGAATCGATATTCTGTCCCTGCTTATGAATTTTCAATTTATGAAATTTAGTTTCGAAGCCAGGGTGACGAATGTGTTCGCATGAGCTAGGTTGATGGGCGTACTTCGAACAATGACGAAAGTTTGTTTTGCAGGTGATAAAAAAAAAGAACGCCGAGTTTTGATGAGCATCGGATTTACATTAAATTTTTTGGCTTGCTATTCATTAACATTGCAAACATTGGAAAAGGCAGATTGGGTCATTTCCTGAGCTATCAGCTATTAAAAGTATGCGTAAAAGTGTTTAAGTCGTAAACCTTGGATTAGGGATATTTAGCTTTCCTATTTCGTTTCCAAACGATTTTCTAACGATGATTTTAATAGTCATCCATAAAGAACAGGCTTTTAGTATAACAAGTAAAATTGTAGGAATTCTAAATGGTATGGTGTCTTATCTTCCTTTGTGTGCAGGAATTAAATTACTCAATAACCACATCAGCTAACGTAAAATCAACCAACATCTAATAGATTAGAAAAACAGCCGAGTTGTCCTTACCGGATATTACGCCAAACCCAAACCAGAAAACCCATTAATAAATACTAATATGAAATGAATAATAAGATATATAATAATAATCCTCCATCATTGCATGTGTGTTGTTCGGCTAAAGAACCACTTAATTTCAGATTTTAATAACGGTTTTAATACCAATCTTAAATGCATAATCAAGACCACATTGAAAATAAGAAGAAATTTATTGCCGCGAACCGTAAGGATATACTGACTAATATTTTTAAATTAATGATGTTCCACGAGGCCCATATACTGATCTTACTTAACATATTCAAACAATTTTTAATATATTCCATGTCCAAGGCCACATAAAACTTATTTCAAGAGCCGCAAAAACGGTCGCCCTCATAAGTAGCCCTTATAAGCAATTAACGGAAGTCGATCATAAAGTATAATCATTAATTAATCAAGGGTGAAAAGAATTTGAACAATTACTCGATCGTAGATAAAAGACAGTCCGACGTAATCCTCGGCCCGAAACGAACAAATTCTTAAAGACAGGTGCGTTCGTAGTTAATTAAAGGAAGTCGATCACAAAGCGTCAACAAGCACAGTGGTAATTAATTAATAATAACAAAGACGGTCGTGTCATAATTAAAATACGAATTCATCAAACAATGTCAAGAAAGACGGTCGTGCAATTAATCGAAGTAATAAAAGAATTTAAATCAAACTGTCCACGAAACGATAACCTTTTAAAACAAATGGTCACGATAACAGATCCAAGGGAATTGCGAAAGTGTTCCGTATTTTGTGGTTGAAAAAGTGAGTACTGTGGGGGGCGAAGTCGGTGCGCCTGCATGGGCGCTAGATTCTACTACGACCCCACAAAGTTAAAAGTTCGACGCACACTGTCCACCAACAAAAGAACAAAACTCCACAACTTTTCGTTCATAAGAAAGGAAAATGAAACACTTGTCCTGGTTTCACAATTTTATTTGAATGGTATTGTTACTTTGGATTCTTACACTATTTTTTTTTTATCGGTTAAATATTACATGGTGTTGGTTTTGCATAGTGTTGAGATTTGTACGCTATTGTTTTTATCGGTTCGATATTACATGGGTTGTTGAATTACCGTTTGCCATTGTGATTTCAAATGTCGTTGTTATGGTTTTTTGTTACCTATTTGGTAAAATAATGTATATCTATCTCGAACACTGTACAAACGTTCACTAGTATTGTATGTAAGCAAAAATAGATATTACAACGTTGACGCTGATACGGTACACGGCTTTACATTTGAAGATACTTCACTCGACTTTGCACCGTACCGTATGTACGGTACGGCGGAGGGAAGACGCCCCAAGTGCGCGCACTGAAGGATGGAAGACGACTAAATCGAGGGTTGAAATCTGACTCTTGATTCAGCCCTCAATTCGTGGTGGGTTTGTCAGAACAACGAGAAGATTCGTGATCGTGTAGATCACATTGTTTATCGATGCATTTCGGCCAAGGATAAACGAAGCCTAAACAAGGGAAAGAGAACAAAGGGAGAAGCGACCTAGAGCATCATTCTGTAATGAGCGTTCAGCTAAGTAAATACGCTGCAACTCATTAGGTGCTAATGGATTTTGGATGTTTATGGCATCTCTGACTGCAGTAGGAACCGAGTTCTTGTTTGCATTTGCAAATGCTGAAGAATTCGGTTTTAGCGGCTATTGCGCTGACTGTTTGCAGCTGCGTGAACAAGCTGCTTGGCGTTGCTTTGTGTCGTTAGACAAATAGGTCGCCAACCAATGTGCATGTAAAGACAATTGTTGTTGCATATGTGAGGCTGGGAATAGCCGACGCGAAGATAACATTCCCTGATTATAATGGTTACATTATATGTGAACCGATATATTTTAGGAAAATCTTGCAGATGCGTTGGTGCATGAAGAATGGTATGGGGATATTTGGTCTCGGTAGGTGCCGGCCTGACACAGGTTCACCGAGACTTCCCAAGTCCGTCACTGTTTCGCCGAATGGTGTGGTTAAGGTTTGTTAGTAATGAAAACGCCAGCGATTCATCTTCATTTGATGTATTTATACATTTTTATTCTTTTAATATCAAAAAAATAATATAACTAAATGAAAAACAATTGCTAAATAAGGTGGCTCCGCCGTTCAAAAGGTTTTCACGCTGTATGTTTAATCAAGCGCTGTGTCTCATTACAAAAAAAAAAAAACTGACCTACAAATAGCTTAACTTATTTCGAGTGCACTGTGCCGGTTGTTATATGAACTATTTAACACAACAAAAGTTTTACAATTAAAGGTCATGGAGCACTGCATTAATGTACACAAACTGAATTAGAAAATAGCTTCGATAAAGCACGGCGTTAATTTACAAAACTGCGTTGGACTAGCTTCAATAATTTGCTGAATAGCTTCGACACTTTGATGCATACTCGTTCACGACGGTTGTTGTTTTCAGACTATATGAACATATTTAACGTGGGGGCCCGACTTGCCTCCACGGAATCCATATCGCGATTGATGATTTCGAAAGATAAATTCATCTTCCGCTTGTCGACATAAGGGGATGATTTTCCTTGTATCGGTCTCAGGGCAGGGGCACGAAACACACACACGATGATCGCCTCTGCTACTCATCGTGTGTGTCCACAAGTAAGCGGAACGTGGATTAACCTAATCCACAAGGGACACATTAGCTGGCATGGTTGCAGCTGGTGCTAATATCTCGACGAATATTTCGTGTTTACACGATCAGCGACTGCATACAGCATTTATGTTGATCATGCACATCTTGACGGCATCTCCACGTAGTCGAATTCTCGCTGGATATTTTCCTTTTTTGAATACTCGACTCCCTTGGGCGGTCAGCCGTATGCCTTAATGTATCTGTCGGTCGGATGGCCGACCGACGTGGGCATGTATAAAAAGGAGAAGAATAAACATCTCCTGCACGTGGGCGGCTGACTCGCTAGGAGATATCTCATTGATGTGGTTTGGTTAATGTAGGTTGCTTGATGGTGCCACCAAATTGCTTTTATGGCACATGATGCGTTTAATGCAACCATGCCCTTGTGGAAAAATATTTATTTGTTGCTGATGGATTTTGCATCAGCGCAAATATAGTTCTAAAGCATTTCTGAAGATATTGGTACAACTATGGGAAGGTAAGTACATGTTTTTCGTTTGTTTAAGGAAACTGTTTCCTCATCATAGGTTGTAAGGTAAGTAGTGGCGTTCAATGGAACTGCCACAATATTTGTTTTATGTCGTTTTGAATGCTCTAGGTTGGAAGTTTTTACATGGTTAATGGGAAGGTGAATAGTGGCGTTCGAAGAGACCGCCACAATGGTGTACCGAATTCTTTCAGAGAATTTGAATAACGCATTAAATGCGTGAATGCTGAGAGATGGGAATTGGGTCGCAATTATGGGGGGTTCTTCAGGTAAGCTCTAAAGAACCCCCACAGTACCTTGTGAAAGTTGTTGCAAAGTAGCCTTTTTGGTGGAAACCGAACACTTTTGACGTGTAAATATTGTACTTACTTTTTAAAGCAAATTTGTTTTGGGTACGATCAAATTTATGTAATCATAAATACGTCACACTATTTACTATTTATATGTTTTGATATACTCTGACCCATAGGAACGCACAAGTTCATGGCGTCACTGACTCGGCTGCGCCATCATTCCCCATTCTGTACACCCTCCTTCACGCTTAACCATCCGATCCGGTTTGCTCAAGGTCAAACCTTACATTGTCCTCTCATCTCCGACGTGGCCGTTTCACTGGTCTCTTTCCAGTCGGTCTTCCGTCAAGAATTCTATCCGTTCTCCCCACATGCCCGCCCATATTAATCTTCGCGAATTGATTACTCTCACTATGATAGGTTTGCGGTATGGATCTTCCAATTCGTGGTTGTGGGGTTTCCTCCATTATATCATATTTACCGACAATGATACTCCTTAAAGCTTTATTCTAAGATACACGGAATAAGTTTACTTCCCGTTTTGTGTGAGGCCATGTTTCGTATCCGTATAAAATAATCGGCATGATTATGGTTCTATAAACACGGAGTTTTATATTACGTGATAGCACTTTGAATTTCAACAATTTACTGACTGCGTACCAACCAGCGTTGTTGAAATCCAGTCTTTTCTTCATTTCCTTCAATATTTCGTTACTGGCAATCAGTATTGTTCGCAGATATTTAAACTGTTTAACGTTCTAAAATGTCTTTCCACTGACCTAGAAACTAGGGCTCTCAAAAACCACATGGCCCCATGCATTGAACTTACCAACTGGCGTCTCAGAGGTCGAAATTTAACCACCTCTAATAAAAATAATAGAGCGGATTCCCTCTTAGAAATCTTAACGCGAGTGTGTTTGTCCACTGCGATGTACTTGCAGACATCCTTAGATCCATTAAAAACCAGAAACTTTTTCGAATATCTTGCCTCTGACGTTTATGTGTGTTCCCTGAGGTCCATTGGCTCGCGCCGTAATCATGTATTTTGTTTTGTCTTGATTTATTTCTAGGCCCACCTCTTCTACCACTTGCATGATGATTTCACTGTTTTTACTTACAGGGTCTGGATGATCGTTCAGAACGGCATATGCAAGCATTTGTGTGAGCCTGTTCAGGGATGATCCGGCCATGTTGTCGTCTTGTACCTTTCTGATGACATACTCGAGCACAAAGTTAAAACAACATGGTGAGAGGCCATGCCTCTGTTTTAGTCCGCCCCGGATTTCAAATGGTTCTGAGACGTAGTTTTCTATTCTAACTCGCCCTTTGTTTTCGTTCATGCAAATTTGAATGAGGGCGACATATTTTTTCGGAATTCCCAGTTCAAGTTCAATATGGTAGAGTCTTTGCCTTGCGACTGAGTCGTAGATTTTTTGAAGTCAACCGTCTCTCCGTATTGCCACTTCTTTTCCAGCAGTTACCATATTGTGAACATTTGGTCGTTTGTTGACCGGTTCCTACGGAATCCGGATTGGTAGTCTCCCAGTATTTCTTCTGCGTACGGTGTGATCCTCGCCAGTATGACATTTGTTAGTATTTTGTATGAGGTTGGGACCACGTATGTTCCTCTTTAGTTTTCGCAGTCAGATCTGTTACCTTTTTTTAAAATGGGGTTGACTATTGAGGTTTTCCATTTTTCCGGAGTGACTTCCTTATTCCATATTATTTTAATGGTGGATCTTTCGAGCGGTTGCCTCTCCTCCACGCTTCATAATCTCTGCCGGTATGCAGTCGACTCCGGGAGTCTTGTTGTTTTTCAATCGATTTATTGCGTCTACAACTTCGTTGAAAGAGGGCACTGGGATCTGAGGATCGGTTGTATGTACGTCTGGCACGTTTATTTGTGGTTGGTGGGTGCATACATTGAGCAGGTTTTCAAAGTATTGCTTCCATCTTGTCATGTCATGTGTTTGTTTCTGTGACCAGACAGTAGTTTGCGTCTCGGATTATTTTGGCTCTTCCGCGGTAGCCATTTATAATTAAATTTATTCCGGCATACCTCTGATGTGCTTTGCTCTGGTATTTTCTAGGATTTTTTCGATCGGAGTCTACTCCCATTCGCGTTTTTTTGCATTAGAAAAGCCACGTTGTCTTTTTCCGACTCGTCGCGTATTTTTCTGCGTTGACTTCATCATCTTTTTCTAAGCGGATCACTCCGAGGCGTTTACGTCCTTCGATCTTCGCCCTGCACGCATCGTCAAGCGGAGGTTTGGAGTTAATTGTTCTCTTAAATCCTAATACCTTTTGGGCTGTTTGTTTGATTACATCTTTGATCGATGCCCATTTAGTGTCCGCATTATTGGTTTCCTCTATTCGTTAGTTCGTCTTGATATTCAGCCCTTTGGCGCAGGTCTTTTAGTTTATCAACGTCGAACTTTTTGCTCGTCCCCCGTGACTGCCCATGTGGGTTTTCTGTGAGCCGACTCCTAATTTTGCCCATCACTAGAAGGTGATCGGAGTCACAATCTGCTCCTGTATATGATCTTACGTCAAGGATGTTATAGTTGTGACCTTTGTCTATGAGGAAGTGGTCTATTGGGTTACGCGTTATGCCGTCTGGTGATATCCATATGGCGCAAGACTAATGACCTTGTCCGGAAAAAAAAAATCATTATGGAAAGTTTAACAAGTCTCAGGACTTGCTAAATAAGGCCAAGACCGGTTCCCGGTTGTAGTGCCGATGATGATGATGATATCCATGTGGCTTTATGGATTTGCTTGTGCTTGAACTTCGTACTATTCACTACCAGATCTTTGGACGCTGCAAACGTAATAATTCGAATTCCATTATTATTTGAAACGTCGTGTATGCTTTCCTTACCTATTGCTGGTTGAAAGATATCTTCCTTTCTAGTTTTCGCATTGAGGTCCCTGAGGAGGATTTTAACATCGAATGATGAGATCCGGTCAAATACTTTCTCTAGGGTCTCGTAGGACGTGTCCTTCGTTTCTTCGTCCGTAGATTCTGTTGGGGCGTGTACATTTATAAATACATAATTGTACCATGGGTCCTGTATTTTTAGCGCCGATATTCGGTCATTCATAAATTTCACATCTTTTACATGGGGCGTAATTTTCTTGCTTATGATGAAGCCAGTCCCGAGGTTATGTGTATCGGTACCTCCACACGCCTGTGTAAACCCATTGGTTTCGATTACTTGATGTGGGAATTGGACTTCCTGAAGCGCGACAATGTCCATTTTATATTGTTTCGCGTTTTCTACGACCGTCTGTACCGCGCCTGGTTTATATAACGGTCGAACATTCCACGTCCCGACGCGTATATCCCGCTTTTTCCGTTTTTCCCTAGGTCTCCTTTTTACCCAGTCGGTGTTTTCTTGATGATTTGTTCCCTTATGGGATTGGGATTGTTTTGTGTATATTGATTATTCATTTTTGTTCCTAGAAGTCTTGGGGTTTCAAATAGTCCGCCATATCAGAGCCCCGCTTTGATATGGGAAGATCTGCTTGGCGCTCTGAAACGACCCGATGTCAGAGAGGTGCCGCTATAATACAGCCGGTATACCCCTGCCTGCAAACCATCCAGTGGGCACGGTGACACGTAAGACCCTGGATTTGGGGTCGCAGATCTTTGGGTGTTTTATAACATAAAAGTGAATGTCAATACGTCATGTATGTATGTATCGTGTTATAATGTAGGTAACTCTTCACCATATGGTACACTAAACTTTTGTCAATGTAACACTCTTTTGCGGTTGTTTACTACTTTATTTTATTGCTCTTTATTACTAATTAAATTAATTGTTTTTTTTTTGTGTTACTGTGTAATTTAATTAGTACATACTTTATACACATATGCCGCACTCCTACACACTTCACAGTAGTATAAAACACCTATCTCCACAACGCACCCAAGAACACACTTTATATTTCATTTTGCTCGACGTCCGATCTTATTTTACGAGTAAACTATCTCACCCCCAACCACCGTCCGCCCCGGTCAACTAACTCGAATCACATCCCGCGGACGATCGTCCCGGTCAACAACTGAATCCCATCCTTTTTTTCTTAGAGTCCCCGAACGAAGACTTTTTCTTACATCCTGCAGATCGAAGGATATGTCCATATGTCTGCATGACCCTTTTGCCAGCCGCCATTTCCTTTCCTTATCTTTCCCGGTTTAGGATCAAAAGAGGAAACACAGAGGGAAAGTCAACAGAGCAATCGTGGTAATGCACATTTAGGATCCTCTATGTCGGTGGGCGCTATAACGAATGTGTGGTTCGTTTTATGGCACAAGTGGTTTGTTTTAGAAGAATGGAAAAATATACTGCCTGTGGGAAATAGTTTGGGTAAACAAACCGTTAAAGGATCATAAAATTGCAGACGCGCATTTTATGAGTCTCAACAACTTTACTTGAAAGTTGCACATCTGGTCCGCAGATTTGGGTCCAGGGAATTTTACGTGTTGAACATATGGTTCGTTTATCACGTCTTGGATGGATACTGGCAATTAATGGTGGAGACTGGCTCCAAAGAAGTAGGTATTAAGGGGTTGAGGGTTTTCTGCATAACAATCGTAATAACCGTAACTTCAATCATCAATCACTCGTTAAAGCCGGTGGATTAACCAAAATGTTGCTTCGTTGTGGTTTGCATTTTGAGGTCTGGAAACAGGATTCGAAAAACATTATGGAAATTATTTGATTAAGTTCTGTAATCGATTAATCTAGACCATGAAATGCACGTAAAACTTTCCAAACCGCAAACTTGTACACTTTTCTGATTGGGTAACAACAGACTCTTCCCGTACATGGGGACGCCATCTACCTGGGTTTGCTCTTTAAAATTTACCCTATATACTGCGGCTTAATTTCAGATAACAGTAAATACAAGAGGCTGCTTCTCAATGTAGGGTCATGGAGCGCACTACCAAGCTGTATGTCTTCCCGAAATTTTTATATGGGAGGTGCCTTTTGATGCTTCCCTCTCGGTTGGCCCCCCCCCCCCCCCCGGGCGCATCCCCCTCTCCAACTCTTCCCCCCATATCTGTCTTTGTTTTCCCATTTGTATGCCTCCATTATGCTTGAACAAAGAACTTCTTCTAATGTCTAGGAATTACAACACCAACTAAACGAAAACACAAAGTATTATAATAGATGTTACAAAGTGCTGATATCTAACGGAATGTGATACTTGTATTTAACACTGACTTTCGAAATCTCAAGGCACATTCGTTCGTATCGAGTTTTTACAGATCCAATATTCACTGCACGTTCGGTCCACTTCAAGCTTTTATCCGTTGACCTCGAAACATATGGACCGGCTCATAAAATATTTTCTACAATATCAGCTACCATCTGATATTTACGCGGAAATAAACAAGGACCGCTTTCAACATTTTAGCACGATGTTGTGCATACTGTTGTACAAGTCGCCGCATCCGTCGTTCATATCCTTCGGAGCTTTCTGAAGTTCAATGGTTATTGTGAAGTGTTGCATAAATGGCGTCATGTTTTTGTTTCCCAAGTCGTTCTACCTTTTAGTCATATTTTTTTCTCCACTCTTTGTTTGGTCTCCGGCCCGCAGTAGCTAGATCCTGGTCAACTACTGGATTGACTTCATTTATTATTTTAAATTTAAATTTCAATGGTTCGGCATCTGTGCAGATTTTTTGCCATTGTAAATATAGTGAAAAAAAACACACAAATGTATGAATGTCCATTGCCCACTGTCAAGTACCCACTCCCTTGCTCTCTCTCTCTCTCTCTCTCTCTCTCTCACACCTACACTATCCCCCCCCCCCCCCCCCCTCCGAACCCATAAACCAACTGACCAAACCAATAGTGGTCGGGTAAGTAGGGTATCCGAACTAAGCGAATCGTAGGACAATTGTAAAAATCTACATTGTTCTGGAATGAAGGATATTCAAAACAGCTGCCGTGACTGAGTACTTTGGAGCTAGAGTCTGGGGTTCTTTATAAGGAAGTAAAAACTACTAAGTTCCAAGGCGATTGCTTGATTGCATTTGAATGTTTCCAATGGTTGAAGGATTTCGTTCTGTTCCCCAAGCCATTCTTTCATCCTTTCATCCTTTTTGGTCTAGTGTTACAATGTTCTCTCAGTAAAGGGAAACATGTAAAAGGACAACAGGAGAAAAATGACGATGGTTCTAGTGTTGGTATGACGCCAGTCGTGGGGATGGTAAAAAGGGGTTTGAAAAATTGCATCTTGATGCAGTATATTGACATCCCAGGAAAAGTTTGAGGCCATCAGTAAAAGAGGAAAGTTTCGATATCGTAGTAGAAATGCGCTAAAGCAAAAGCAGTACCACTCGTTGTTATTTGACAGTTCGAGTACATTTCACAAGTTTTCCAGATTAATGACCAAACTAATGATTCTGCAGCTGAGGTTTCAGCGATTGCCACGAGAGTTGTGTCGCCAGGAGGCTGTGTAGCCGAATTAAAGCGATCCAAAGAGCAAATAAAGCATAACGGCGAAACGCAAGACAAGGTCGAGGAGCAAGGTGGGGGCGTTCGTTAAAGTTACAATTAAGAGTAAAATTTCAAAGTTTGCTAAAATAAATTTAACATTTTCCGGCAAAGTTTCGAAATGAATTTGAAAGGGAGAGGTGGTGCTGTAATTTTCCTTTTCGTCCTTGAACCTCCTTTCGGCGTATATCTGAAGTTATAATATAGAAGGAACTGACCTTTTTGCACTTTGAAAAACGTTTTTTAATGGTACATTGTGTTAAATATAAGGCAACCGCTGCTTCGACAACGATGACAAATCGACAATATATCATGCAGAATTTAATATATGAGTACTAATGTCATTTCAATAGTCGTTAAAAACCTATAGCATGTTTCATTTTGATGTGTAGAATTTTGAATTTATATAAAACACAGGAAAGTAATTTTAATGGCCAGAAATGTGACTATATTTCAACGATAATTATATGTCATTGATCATTTAATATGAATTGAGACATGTCGCTGCCACAGCTGGCACACACACGCCGCAATCTGGAGGTACAATTTCTTGTTACTCTACGGAGCATTTTTGGTTGTACGAGGGCAGTCCGACCATTAATCGGCCTAGCACATAGATGGCGATATTTAATAAAATATAATCACTGTGGTAGATTGTGCCAACCTTAGATGGATTAAGTTTGAAGTTTGAAGTTATTACTTGTTTGACAGCCATCAAGAGTGAACGCTCTTAATGAATTTGTAAACATGGAAAAAATTGGTCAACGTTATGTTATTCAATTCTTTCATTTGAAATGACTTGGTGCAACCAATACGAAAGCCCAGCTAGATTCGAATTTAGGGGAGTCTGTGCCTTCATTTTCAGTAGTGAATTATTGGGTTGCAGAGTTTAAGCGATGCCATACAAGCTGAGCAGATGCACAACGCAGTGGTCGACCAAATGAGTTAACCAAATGAGGTGACCAAATAAGGTGACCAAACGAGGTGACCAAATGAGGTGACCGTGGCGATTTCTTCTAACGCCACTACTTACCGTTTCACCTATATTTTGGTAACATTCCAAAAAGCCTACAAAAAACCCTAGACTACAAGTATTCTGGGTAGGTATAGCTGAGCGGTATTGCTTGCCTGGAAGATGGGCATATCAATTTTCCATTCACTGCATTTACATGCAGACATTTCTACTCTTATGAGTTTTCCCCACAAGATGCATGTAATGCATCTTCAAAAAAGCCCTGAGAACGAAATCTCATTCAAATATTACGGCGGCATTATGTGGCGCCAACGATATTTATCCCAAGCATGATTTCCTCCAAAGTGCACCATCTTCTTGTGTAGAAAAACGGTCGCATCACTAAACAACCGATGCAACATGAAATATGTTTGGACGCGCATATCTCCTGTCCAATACCACCGCACGCGTGCATGAAGTGTTCTCTTGTTCCTGTTTTACAGCAAACATCTTGGTCGCTAGACCAATCCACAGGCAATGTATGAACCATGCCTAGCTGCCCTAAGAGGACCAAACCAATATAGCACCAGCGAAAATGCGGCACCAATTGCTACCGAGGGATGTACGATCAGCATAAATGCTGTACGCAGTTGGCATCGTATAAACAGCCGACGTCCCCTTATACAACGGGTGCACAGCAGAAACCCTTGTCGATCATTCTCTATGTTTTATTTATACTCAATTGGGTGCAAGTTGGCGGATCATAAAACCCCAACGAGTATAATGCTTGGCGACATGAACACCTGCGTGTTCTACGGCTTGCCTAAGCAGCAAGCGTATCCTTTGACGGGAACACGGAGTATCGATGTTTCACGGTTCGCATGCTGAGGGATGCTCAGCATGGGTGACTGGGGTAGTAAAAGATGCGCGCGGAACATGTATGTTTTTTATCTATTTTAACAGTTACTGTGTTTGGTTGCCCGATGAAGCGAAGATCGAGGATGAGATCCAATAGTAGAGTCGAGTATCAACCACTGGTCGGTCTGCAACGAAGAGTTCTTGCAGTATTAAATTTATTTAATTTAAACAGTTATGTCCATAGTTAACCAGTTAATATACCCAGTCCTTACATTATTAAATTTATATAATCTAAACAGTTGTGCCCATTGTATATAGTTAATACACCTGCTGTTTCTTTTTCATCAAATTATTAGTGATTTTAAGACTGTACACCACCGTGATATTTACATAGTGCTAAGTGACCTTGTTACCGTAATTGTAAGATTTGTAATCGCCATTGGATCCGTGTTTATATTAAATTTTAGTTTTTTCTTATTCGAACAATTAATAAATGAAAAAAATCAGTTCAACTGCGGAGTTTTATTTAGTTGAGTTCAGAGCAGTGACAGGCGACTGGGTAATCTAAGCGAACCTGTGTCCCTGTGGCACCTTACCACTAGAAATAGTACATATAAAACCCACATGACTATTCCATATGGTAAAAATTGCATCGGATGACCGTCAATTAAAAGTGCGCGAGTGAGCAGAAATAGTAGACATTTCAAGAAGTGCTGTACATCGCATATTGACTGAACATTTAGACATGAGAAAGTTGTGTACAAGATGGGTGCCGCGTTTGTTCACAATCGAACAAAAACTGTGTCGTGAGGATGTTTCAATCGAAGCCATGTGACGCCGCAGCAAAGCCGGGTTTCTGCGTCGATTTATAACTATGGATGAAACCTTGATCTATTGTATGGTAGGATGCTGGAAGAGTCAAGCAGGATAATCCAAAAATCAGACGTAAAAGGTTAAGCATATTTTTCAAATTTGTAGACGTCAACGCAATGTTGTGTCGGATCCAGTGCATTCGAACAGTGCTATAAGAGTACTAGGTCCTAAAGGATAGATCTCCGTGTTGATATAACTTTTATCCACACCACCCACTTTACAGACCACACACACTTAAAATAAAACACTCATTTGTTTCTATTAAACTTCTAGTCTTTATTTCCAAATTATTGTTTCTTTCTTCCCATCTATGGGGACAACTTGAACTTACTAATATTGTTCCGGACATTTCAAATTATCTCTATTTGTCGGCACAACTTCAATTTATTAATTTTGTTCCGGACACTATTTCAAATTAAATCCACGCACCACTTTAACTAATTCATTTTGTTTCGGACACAATTTCAAATTTAACTCCACGCACCACTTTTAGACCATCTCGGTCAAAATTCTCTAACCAACTCCCTCGCCGTCTCGGCGAATCGTCTACAAACAACCCATCTCTAATTTTTTTCTTTTTTATTTTCCCATTGGATTGAAATCTTTTCTTTCGTCCTGCAGATAAAAGAATATATCCTTTTTCCTGCCTGACCCATTTTCCTTTGTTTATCTTTCCCAAATTGGGATCCATAGAGGAAACACAAAGAAAACATCAATAGAGAATCGTGCTAATGCACATTTATGATTCTCTATGTTGTTAAGCGTTTAGGCGAAAATGCAGTTCGTTCTATTGCGCCTGTTGTTTGTTTTAGCCGCATGGGAAAGGATCTCTTCTGTGGGAAATCGGTAGGAAACACAAAGGAAAAATCAATAGAGTATCGTGCTGATACACATTTATGATCTTCTATGTTGTTAAGCGCTTAGGCGAACGTGCAGTTCGTTTTATGGTGCCTGTTGTTTGTTTTAACTTGTTTTGGTTAAAACGGAAACCGACGCTGATTGTGGTAATGGTTTTAGGTAACCATTTTTCTACGGAATCATAAAATTGCTGACGCGCATTTTATGATTCTCAACGAATTTGTTTGAAGAGAGCCATCTGGTCCGCACATTTGGCTTTTAGGGGATTTTTCCGGCGAATATGTGGTTCGATTATCTTGTCTAAGTTTTCAATGTAAGCAAATTGAACGTTTAATTGAATTGATGTGGGACCATTTGATGTATGGGGTAATGCTCTGGCTCGGGGGGTACCTCATCCTTTAAATGGATGTTTTCGGCGTGTATCGCAATTAGTGGTGGAGACTGGTTCCAAAGGGGTAAGTATTATGGGATGGGTGACTGTAGCCGTAACATCCGCTTGACTGTTTGTCTGGGCACGAATGCCATAGGTTTCTCCCAAAAAGTTGGAGTATATTCGTAGGAGAGGGCACGAATGCCATAAATATGTGCAAAAAAAAAATAATAATAAATACACAATGAGACGCAAGTTTGATCGTAGTCAGCTTGTATCTACTTCATTCTTTCAAAGATCGGTTCATAAATATTATTTCTCCCATCAACATTTCCGATGCATATCGATACTAACTAGGTCACATGCCATCATATTTCGGCGTTCAATCATTATCTGAAAGCGATGTTTCCAATTTCCAACACTCATTGCACAATCCATGGCAATTCCAGATGACACGTTAGTAGGTGAGTACTATGCACCATGTCACACATCTATCGGAACACCTGGGCAACGAGTATTCTTATGTAATACTTTTTGTGAGTATTATGCACCGTGATATCGTGTGTCATACATGACACACATCTATCGGAACAGCTGGGCAATTGAGTATTGTCATGTTATACGTCTCACTTTTCATTGTGCCAATGCTTTGGCGTGTGCCGTCCAGTATTCTGTTTCATAAACGTGGGTTTTGATTTGTGATCCGGTATATATTATGGAAAATGCGTTTCTGTTGTTATGGGTACACTACGCCATCACTACACACCCGAGACGAAGGAACAGTCAAACCAATGGACTGAAGGAGGAGAATCGGTTTCAAAGACAGCAAAAACGGTTCCATCTACTGGTAAGGTTATGGATTATTTGCGATGCGTTTGGTATAATTTTCACTGATTATCTTGAAAAAGGAAAAATCGGCTTTTAAATGAACTTATTGCAGGGTTTGAGAGATGAGATTAGAGAAAAAAGGCTGCATTGGCTAAAGAAGAGGTGTTGTTACATTGTAGTAGCCTTGCTTTGAGGGAGTGTGTTTCTTTGATAGTCCGCTCCTGAGAAGGCTTGTTGCGGTCTCCAACGTGCTTCCTCAGACTTGAGAGATGAGTGACAACCAGTTGTTGAATTTAGTGAAAGAAGAAACGATTCGCTCTACTGATGATTACTGATATCATTTTAAATTTATTAGATTCTTTTGGAGTGTTTTCCAATCGGACACCAATCGAGACTGATCTTCGAATCAAAAATCCAGCGCCCTTTTATATAAATCTTGATTGAAATTTATATGTAAGAAACTGGGGAAAAGGATTAGAATTTTAATCTATTTTTAGATAATACACACACAGAAAAGGATTGCAGGAATTTAAAAATTGAGGGCATGTGAATGATATGGAAATTTGGTTTGTTTAGCATGTGTTCGATTTGGTTGTGGAGGATTTTGTTTATGCATGATAAACGAACATTTGGTTAGTTTATCACGTATCTGTTTTATCCTTTGGATTTTGGGAATTGATAATTGAGCGTTTGGTTCAATTTTTGTAACACTAGATTGAGTGTTAGTTTGGGGATTTAAATGTATGTATTGGAGGTGGATTATAGAGATATTGATAAATGAAATATGTGTGAAGGAGGGATAGGTGTATACATACGTTTTCTTCCAGTTTCTTTGGTAAAAAGATACGTAATTTTCTAGGGAATACAATTTTTTTATTGAAAATATTGACCATCAGCTTCTATACATTTCGCCCATCTTTCAGGTAATTTATGAATAACATGCCAGAGAAACTGCTTGTCTTTAGTGGCAATTCATTTGTCGAGCCATTTAAAAGTTATGCATACAGCTGGTATTGATCTTCCCCATTGCTCATAAACGTCTGCTGATTGTTTCCTGTGACACATGTAATGCTTCCGCTAATTGCCGTTGAGTTTAAGTTGAGTCATCATCCAGTAACTCCTGCAATTGCTCGTCTTCATATTTTTGTGGTCTACTAGAGCTCGCACTGCCTATCACATTGAAATCACCACTTTTAAATTGTCGAAAGCATGTCCCGCATGTTCTAATTGATGGAGCGTGTTCACCATATGTTTCTACCAGCAAACGATGACTTTAAACAGCATTTTTCTTTTGATTAAATAAGATTGTGGGGGCTCTCTATACCACATGGCGAACCAACCCACAATGCCAACCAATTTTGACCGCCAACAGCGCGTCACCCTAACCTAACCTGTAACCCATTTCCCAACATGCAAAAACACATCCCAATATGCAACAGCATCCGTCCCCAAATCCGTAATTGCCTACATACCCATACTTACCAAAAATCCATTTCCCAAGCTGTAATAAATGCCTATTCCAATTTACAACATCACCCCACATATAATTTTTCCCAAACACCACCTCGGGTAACTTTCTATTTAAATTACATTCCTTGCTTACGACCAAGTAATTCAAATTTCCCCCGAAAACCATTTCGGTTCCCATTCCACCTAAACCACAGGGCGTGGCCTATATAAGTGTAGATATGTGACGTTCCTAATAGATACACACACAATATGCAATCAAATAGTGAAGAACACCAAAAGGAAATTAGAATAACCAAAGCATCAGAGCCGTATACCATAGCGATAACATAACAATTCCACATCAGTTGAATGCACTTGAGTTTAGAAGTCCAATTAGTACTCCCGGCCAGTAGCCTGATGCTTCACTGCTTCGCTTCTCACCCGTTTCAGCGTATGTTCAAATCACCCTCTTCACTATCCTTGCTTAACGCAACAATCCGACGTGATCTGTATAACACAACACACAATCTCCCATAGGTAAACAGGACTTTACTAATACAATCACGACTTCCGCATAGAGCACTGGCACACTCGCCTACTCCGACGTTCCCTCGCTCGTTCGCTCCTCGCTCAGTCGTTTGAACACGAAGTTGATCGTAACAAAGTTACTGGGGAGGGAGTAGTGTAGCGTTTCTAACCGATACACACACAATATACACAAGCAAATTGTGAAGAACACCGAAAAGAAATTCGAATAAACAAAGCATCAGAGCCATACACCATAGTGATAACATAACAATTCCACATCAGTTGAGTGTACCTTATGTGTTGAGCATTGGTTAAATTTTTAGTGATTCTAACTTTCATAGCGCCAGTTCGAATCACACGTTCTTCACTATCGTCGCAAAACGCTATAGATATTGAAGAGGACGGACCCTAGAATTGAACCTTGTGGTATGCCCGCGCTGGCGATAAGTTCGGGAACGCTTTCTATTCTCTGGAACATGAAAGGTTCTGTTGCGAATGAACTGGTAGATGATATTACACTGCGTTCTACTAAGACGAGTGTTCAACAATTTAAAGACGAGACCTTTGGTCCATGTTTGCGAATTCAAATGACCTGCGAATTCAATTATGTGTGCGTCGTTTCATATGAGGACCGTATGCTCAGAGATCGTATCATCATCGGGTTTGTTTATAAAAATTTCGGGTTTGTGATAAAAATTTGCATCTCAAGCTGGTGGAAGGGAAAAATGATCCGCTAAAAGATGTGGTGGAAAAGTGGAAAACATACGAAACTGCAAATACAAACAGGAACATTCTTGACAAACGTGTGAAAACAATTAATGAAGTCAAGACAGAAAAATCTGAATGTGATGGTCAAGCATGTGTCGTATATCGCATGTTTTAATTATGGTGGAGCACATTGTGGAATACGGACACTTGGAGGAATGTTGTGGAAAGTGGATCACCTGTAATAAATGCTTCAAAGTCGGGCATTTCTCTAAATTCTATAGAACAAATTGTAGAATATCATCATCATCATCATCGACACTACAACCGGGATCCGGTCTTGGTCGTATTTAGCAAGTCCCGAGGCTTGTTAAATTTTCCATAATAATTTATTTTTGCGGGCAAGGTAATTAGCCTTCGATCGTAAAACACAACTAGGTAAAAGGGGTGATTTTATCCAAAGAAGACATCACGAAAAAAGCAGAGTGAAGAATGAAAAGCAAAATGGGCACCACAGAGATGTAAATACTTTAAGATCAGATAGCTCAGGTAATTTATTGGGTTGTGTCACATGAAATTTCCGATTTTCGCTCAGTCAGAAATAAGAAATTCTCGAGTGAACATCTGTGCCAGAACGTTAAATTTTCTTTTTTTATAAAGTAAAGTGGTACGTGTGCTTGACGTGTGAGAATTTTAGGACTCGTTACAGGTAGAGTTTTTTTTTTCTTTTCTAGGAATTGTTTACCATGCTGTCGGCAGTTCAAATTCGAACCCTCTTCCTCTATGAAGTTAAAATGGGACATAATGCATCATTGGCAATGAAAAACATTAATGATGCATTTGCGGATGTACCGGTAAACGAACGCATTATACGACGTTGGTTTGGAAAGTTCCGTTCGGAAGATTTTAGCTTCGAAAATGAACCACGTGGGAAGCCGAAAACGTTAGTTGACGACGATGTTTTAAAAGCAACGGTGGATCCAGACCCAACAAAATGGAGATTGAACAAAGCATGTGAGTATCCCCAATGACAATCAGTCGACACCTTTCTCTCATAGGAAAGGTAAAGAAACTCGATAAGTGGGTACCCCATGAACTGAACGGGTCCCAAAAACTACGGCGCCTGGAAATCTGCGCATCGCTTAGATTAAGAAACCAAACTGAACCGTTTTTGCACCGAATAGTCACCTGTGATGAAAAGAGGATTCTGTATGATAACCGTAAAAGACCTGGGCAGTAGATGGATGCAAATGAAAAACCAAAAACACACCTCAAGCCCGATCTTCACCCAAAAAAGGTTATGGCGACAATTTGGTGGACATCGAAAGGACCAACCCACCTTTCATTTCTTCAACCAAGAGAAACGATAAACGCTATCAAATATTGTGAGGAAATCGACATACTGCATGCCAAATTGGCTGAAGACCAACCTGCGTCGGTCAGTAGGCACGGGCCGGTCTTTTTGCATGATAATGCTAAACCCCATACCTCACAAGTAACGGTGCAAAAACTGTTGCAGTTGGGATTTAAAAATCTTCAACCACCACCGTACTCTCCTGACATTTCCCCAATGGACTACCATCTTTTCTGCAATCTGGATTCACTTTGTCGGCAAAAGGTCTCCCGGAACAGAGCAGAGGTCATAAAAGTGTTTGAAGATTTCATTGCCTCAAAAAGTCAGCACTTCTACGAAAAAGGAATATTTGACCTTGTGTCACATTGGAAGAATGTCATAGATGCCAACCGATCCTATTTTGATTGAATAAAAATTTACGGAAAAATAATATTGGCTTTTAAATGTTTACTATAAAATCGGATATTTCATGTGGTACAAGCCAATAGCTCAATATATGTTAATGGTGGAATCGTTGGCTTATATAGTGCATACACTTCTATTAGAATAAACACAGTTGGAAAGTTGGTATGGAAACATACTTAATAGGAACAGAATTTGTTAAATTTAACATAGACACTGGATCTGATATAAACTGCATTCCTATCAATATCATCAAAAAAATCAAAAAACAAATTAGGAACACGAACATGAATTTTTATATTTTCTATTATAGCAATAACAGAATCTAGCATGTATTGATTCAATTTCTGAAACTAAACAGAAAACCGAATTTGTAGATAATTGTTTTACACCACTGCTTGGTTTAAAGACTTGTGTTGATTTCAAGCTCATAAAGCGGCTGGATGTTCATAATATTAGAAAGCTTCCTAGCACTGAAAGTGAGTCTTTAAGTATCTTTAAGGACATATTTGGAGGTATGGGGTGTATTTTTTCATTTGAAAGAAGATGCTAAACCGGTATTGCATTAAAAAAATCGAATTCCCCATAGCTTAGTTGATCGACTCAGAATAGAACTCGATTAAATGGAACCTGAGGGTATAATTTCAATAGTAGAATATTCCACTAATTGGCTTAATAACATACAAGTAGTAGAAAAAGGTAATAATAAATTAAGAATCTGTTTGGATCCAAAGCCTCTTCACGAGTGCATAAAAAGAAAGCACATTCTAACTCCTACCCCTGAAGACTTATCCTCAAAAATTGGTCATAAACGAATGTATACGGTTCTCAATCTTAAAAGAGGATTTTGGCAAATGGAGCCTGATAAAGTTAGCTGCGATTTGACGACATTTATGACCCCTTTTGGTCGGTAAAAATTTAATCGTGTCCCGTTTGGATTGAACTATGCACATGAAATGTTTCAGAGGGAGATGGTGAAAGACTTTGGTGACACACCTGGAATAATAATTTATTTTGATGATCTTTGTATAGTCGCTAACGATGAAAAGGAACATGATGAAATATTATTGGGCGTCATAAGTCACGCGCGAGCACATAATGTAAGGTGTTGTAATAGAGGCGGCCGATAGTGAGGTCGCGTCCAGGAGAAAAGCGTTCCCAAGTGAAGCGTCCAAGAGCGGTGGTTGATAGAGATTAGTAGCAGGGTCTAGGAACGGTGAGCTGCATCCAAGAGCGTGATCGATAAAGATAAGTGGGCTGCGTCCAGGAGCGGTGAGGTGCATTGAAGAAGATAGCCGAGATCCTTCCTTTGTTCTACGTCGGTTGTTGGGTTGGCTGCACAACACAACACACGTATCGAAAGGAAACCTCGGTGATGCAAATTACGAGAGGAAAAGTTACTAGAAACAGTTCGGTATCAGTTGTTTATTTGACTGCGCACACAACGCATGTATCGAAAGCAAAAGGCTGCTAATGTAAATTACAAAAGGAAGAGTCAATGGAAACAGTGATGAGGAAAAGTAAAATCAACGTTGTGATCTCGAACGCTGGACTTGTTGGCGGTGTGTACGCGTTTGCGGTTGAATGCAGACTGACTCATTGGGCATAACTGCCAATTCAAATAGGGGCGCTATGACGTCATCGATGGTGACAATCGGCCAGCTGGTGCCAGCTGCTGCGTAACTGGTATACACTGCGAATGTACTAGATTTCTCCAGTACATTCCAGCACATTCAAATGCCAATCCTCAACATAAGGTTTAGTGCTGAAAAATACAGTATCGAAGGAAGCAGATTAGTTTTATGGATCATCTTATATCTGCCAATCAAATCAAAACTTGCCACAAACATTGTGAAGCAATTCTTAAAATGCCTAAACCACGAAATAAAGGGGATGTTATTAGACTTCTTAGCCTTTTCAAATATCTTGCAAGATTCATACCCAACTTATCTGAAATGACAGCCGATCTGAGAAATTTAACAAAGAATGGAACCGTCTTTAGTTGGAATAAAACTCACGAAAGAGCATTATCCTCATTACTTAAAATAATTACATCTGAGCCACTTTTACAGGCCTATGATCCAAAGGCAGGAATACTCATTCAAACTGATGCGTCTAAAGATGATTTATGCTGTGGCTTAGGCATCACGTGCATTGGCTTCCAATCAACAAACATGGGCACAGATAGAAAAAGAATTATTGGCTATCGTGTTTGCGTGTACCCGCTTTCATCTATTTTTAGAGGGTCGTGATTTCACAGTACATAGTGAACATAAAGCTTTAGAAAGTCTAATTAAGAGGGATATTGATGACCTGACCCTTAGACTTCAGAGAATATTTATGGTTTTACTTAAATATCCTCATAAGAAAATGGTCCACAAACCCGGCAAAGACATGTTAGTAGTTGATTGCCTTTCCCATGCACAGCTTCCGGAACAGAAGGAAGTAGTAAATCTTTCTGCGATAATTCACACTGTCTCTAGAAATGTTTGTTTATCAAAAGAAAATCTTCATTTCTACAAGGAAACTATAGAAAAAGACAACGAGTTGAAGAACATTTACCATTACGTAGATAAAGATTGGCCACAATATCACCGATTAAATGAATTGGAAAAAATATTTCGCAAATATAAATCCGAATTACATGTTGAAAGTGGACTTCTTTTTAAAAATCATAAGCTTCTCATCCTTATGGATTTACAAAACAATGTTATCAATTAGTTACATGCACCCCACCTAGGCATGGAAAAACATTAGCAAGACCCCGAATGCTCTATTTTTGGCCAAAAATGAGAGAACAAATTAAGGATATCATTGAAAAATGCACTACTTGTGAGAAATTTAAAAGAAATAATACTAAGGAAACATATTAAGGAAAGATGACAGAAGATGTGGGTGTATTCGTTTCAAAAAGTTGCCATGGACATAGAACTCTTAAGATCCAAAACTACAGAGAATTTAGTAGTGTTTGAGGCAATTATTTGATCACCTGGAATATCCAACAACCATCAGATGTGACAATAGCTCATTTGGTTCATTGACATGTAAACTATTCGTGGAGGAATGTAACACTAGAATTGACTTCTCAAGTCCAAGATACCCACAGAGTAATGGTCTTGCCGAAAAAGATGTGGTGATTGCTAAAAATTTACTTAAGAAATGCTTTGAAGAAGGTAAATTAACCGAATACCAATACAAATTACTGGAATACAACACAATTCCAGTCGCATCTGTCGGTTTGACGCCAGAACATTTGTGTTTTGGTCGATTAATTAAATCAAAATTAGCTATACTAGAAGAAGTCTTATATAGAACGAACATAAATGCAGCTACAATTGAAAGGAAAAAAGCAAAAGTATTATTTTGATAGGAATGCAAGAAATTTGCCTGAAGTAGAGACCGGAGATAGGGTTATTTAAAAAATAAAAAAAACAGGGGATGTATGGAATCATGGAATTATGAGAGGGAATGTCAATGGGAGATCATACATTATCAAAGATAACTATGAGAATTATATTAAAAGAACCAGAAGATATATCGCAAAAACCAAAAATAATGAGAATAATCCAAGTGCAATACTTTATGACGATCATATTAAAACATCTGTACATGACGACTCTAATCACCCGATCAGCATCACCATCCACTGATGTGAGAGTGTCAATACCACTCGGAGATTTGCGTATTTAAAACGCAAGTAAACCAATAACCAATCGTTTAATAATAATTTCTCCAATTGTTTATGTATTATTATGTATATAGTGTGATGCTGGTAGTGCTAACAATGAGGCACCTCTACGAGTGAATATATCGGAAAATGTAATAAAAGTCCATATAGCACAAGAAGTGTCCCCGTATTTGTTTATTTAAAAAAAAGGAAGGTATAATAATGTAGTGCAGGTCAATGTAAATGTAAAGTAACGACCACCACCGCCAATATAATGTAGGCATTGTATACTGATATATTAGTCTCTCTCTCTTTCTTATTTGCAGTTTTCGTGTGGTTGATATTAAGTCAGCATGCCTTTGAATCGAATAAAGACTTTTGTCTAACCGGGGATTATATTCGTTTATTGTATAGGGTAGACCATACATTTTTGCAAATGGCAACACTTGATTTCTTAAAAACCGTTAAAGGGAGGGGCACGCGAATGGCGGGAAATTGTGCGTCGCTTCATGGAATTTTAGTCACGATGGAGCCCTTCACGGGACAACAGTGTGCTTTTTGTGTAAAACAATTTTACAAAAACAATGATTCCGACGTTACTGTACGACGATGCCTACATTCTAGTTGTTGCTGAAACGAAAAGAAGAACCGAAACAAACAAACGGCGCTTCTTCAGCGCTGCCTCAGTCTCTCTTTCGAGTGGACTGTATTTTTCCCCGGCACTGGCCGGCCAACGTTAATTTTTCCTTAAAGGGATTGCACCTCCAGAGCCGGACTCTCCTCTGGTTTGGCGGGCATCTTTGTCTTGCCCAGTACAATTGTCTGATAACTAAGTGGAAATGGGACCCAGAAAGTATATCGACCAATAATGTTTCGCAGGAATTTGCTTGATTATCTATTTATTCAATGTATTTGAATATTAATTATTATTTGAATATTTCTGTTATTCTCTTTTGTATCATCTGGTCTTTAACAAAACCTTTTCCTTGGGAGCTCCTTCGACGACTACCGCTGCTTCAAAAAAAAAAAGAAAAAAGGGTGGCGAGTGGGCCAACTTTAGCGAGACAAGGACAGCTGTGTCCTTCATCTTGTCTCTGACTTCTGGTCATCTTGCGATAACCAGAATCACCCACATCCGTGAGGATGTTGGGCTCGGTCTCGCGATATCTGAAAGCAAAAGAAAAAAGTGGGGGTATCCAAGGATAGTGTGGTTATGTTAGTCCAGGTGTTCTCTAACTACTTGTATAGAGGGATGGTGGGAAAGAAATCGTACAAGACCGGTAGGTCTTGGGTGCCGTAGTAAACGCAGATCACGTCTTTGGCGTCTGATAATCTGCGCTTTGGTCGGTGTGTATGTTTGTGTTTGTGCCGTCTTGTACTGTGCGTTCATGTGTGTGGTTTGTTAATAGTAGACCCTATGGGGTGGATCCAGGAATCCTTTATTATAGAGGGGAATGTTATTGGGAAGGGTGCTTTCTTCAGTTTTGTACTGAAGAAGAAATTGTGGGGGTTTGATTCGAAGAGATCGAGAGAGAGAAGGGTCAAGAACGCAAGAGTCCCGTACAAGTAGGTTCTCGCTGTTCTGAATGCTTTCGAGGTACTTGTATGCTAATTGAAGCAAGTAGTCGTCGATAGGGGTAATGGAGGCACCTTCGTATAGGTGAGAGGTGGGGTAATGGCGACCGTCAGGCCTTCTAGAATGGTTGGTGCATCTTCTGAGGAGTTTCCTTTCGAAAACTCGAAGTCTTTCCATTTGAGCCGAACATATGCAGGACCGTATGGCAAAGGCGTACGATATTCCAGATCGGATTAGCTGCTTATAGCAGAGAAGCTTAACTTTGGTGTCAACTTTGTTGCTCCACTTCAAGATGTTGTGCAGTTGCTTAGACCCACCGAGGCCCCTTTGAAGATTGTGGGTCACATGTTTGATGAAATTAATTTTTGGGGTATAGATGACCCCAAGATATTTCATCCTGTCCTGTGGTCACTCCCACTGCTTCAGCGCCGCGCTCGCCTTTTATTGCCAGCAGCTGTCTCCTCATCCGTTTGTTTTCTATAAATCAATTTTCCTGTTGAGTGATTTATCGCGACTGGTATACAGCTGACTGCGATGCTCCTCCCTCTTGAGTGGTTGTGCGCTGATGCTCAGTTCTTGTGTGCCGATGCTGAGTGCTTGTGCGCCGATGTTGGGGTGTTTGCGCGCCGATGCTGATCGCATCGCCAACACTAGTGGTGCTTGGTGGTGGTCACTTTACATTTATTGGGTTGTACCACATGAAATATCCGATTGTATCGTAAAAAGTTAAAAGCCAATATTACTTTTCCGTTAATTTTTATTCAATCAAAATAGGATCCGTTGACATCTATGACATTCTTCCAACGTGATACAATTTCAAATATTCCTTTTTCATAGAAGTGCTGACTTTTTGAGGTAATGAAATCTTCAAAGGCTTTTATGATATCTGCTCCGTTCCGGAAGGTTTTCTGCCGGAAAAATGAATCCAGATAGGGAAAAGATGGTAGTCCGTTGGGGAAATGTCAGGAGAGTATGGTGGATGCGGAAGAACTGTAACCGTTTTTCACCGTTACTTATGAGGTATGGGATCATGCAAGAGGATCTGGCCGTGCCTATTGACCAATGCTGCTTTTCAGCCAATTTGGCATGCAATATGTCGATTTCCTCACAATATTTGATAACGTTTATCGTTTCTCCTAGTTGAAAAAAATGAAAAGTGGATTGGTCCTTTCGATGTCCACCAAATTGTCACCATAACCCTTTTTGTGAAGTTCGCTCTTGGCGGTGTGTTTTGGTTTTTCGCCTGCATCCAACCACTGCCCAGGTCTTTTACGGTTATCATACATGTCCTCTTTTCATCACAGGTGACTATTCGGTGCAAAAACGGTTCAGTTTGGTGTCGTAATCTAAGCGATGCACAGATTTCCAGGCGCCGTAGTTTTTGGAATTCGTTCAGTTCATGGAGTAACCACTTGTCGGGTTTCTTTACCTTTCCTATAAGAGAAAAATGTTTACTTATTGTCACTGGGAATACTCCCATGCTTTGTGGAATCTCCCACACCGATTTCATTGGGTCCCCATCCACCGTTCCTTTTAAAATATCGTCGAAAACTAACGTTTCCGGCCTCCCATGTGGTTCGTTTTCGAACGGAAATTTCCAAACCAACGTCGTATAGTGCGTTCTTTTACCGTGGCATCCTGAAATGCATCATTAATGTGTTTTTTTTTTAATACAAACGCGCGCACAAACGGGGATTTTGGAGTACCATTAAATGTCAGAGCACAGTGCGAGCAGAAGGAGAGGAAGTGGATAAGGAAAGGCGATATCGAGGTACATTGGTCTCAAATGACCGGACATTACAACGACGAGGAAACACATGATCAGGTAGAGTATTCCACATTCGTGCAGTTCGGCTAAAGAATGACGCTCTATATTTCTACGCCTGCAGTTGACTTTCAAGGTGAACTGATGTGCATTCTCAGATTGACGGGTATCGCGGGAAAATGTTTGAAGGGGCGGAACACATTGAGCAAGTTCAGTTGAGCAACGACCGTGATAATGCCTATAGAAGAGAGATAGACAAGATACGTTGCGGCTATGTTCTAATGACGAAATTGATCGACTCACAGCTGGGTCCACAATAAGTTTCACTGCTCGTTTTTGCATCCTGTCGAGCAGGTGTAGTGCAGTTTTGGATGCGCCTGACCAAATATGGGAGTTGAACTCCTTTTTAGGACGAATATACACTTTGTAAATAGTGGCCAGGTGGATGGAGTGGAGGTTTTTTTTGCATCTCTTAAGTAACCCCATGCATTGGCCGCACTTTTCGCAGCTTCAAAAATATGATTGCTCCAATTAAGAGTCGAATTAATTCGAGTGACGAAGATTGTTCATTGCTAATGATGCATTATGTCCGATTTTAAGTTCATGAAGGAAGAGGGTTCGAATTTGAACTGCCGACAGCATGGTTAACAATTCCTAGAAAAAGGAAACTGTACTTATAACGCACCCTAAAATGCTCACACGTCAAGCACACGTACCACTTTACTTTATAAAACAAGGAAATTGAACGTTCTGGCACAGATGTATACTCGAGAACTTCTTGTTACCAGCTGAGCGAAAATCGGACATTTCATGTGGTACAAACCAATAAAATAAAGTTTATAACATAGTTATATACGTATTAAGGTACGAATTAAAAAAAATGCAAATTGTCCCACACGATCGTTGTCAAAAAAAAAACGTGTTTTTTTTTAATTTTGCTTCGGAGGAGGACAAATATCTTGAAGAGTTTTGATCCTTCAAAAATAAAAATAATTCTTCTTAATCTACATGAAAACGTTTCGGCAAATCCGTAGGAAATTTGGAAAAAATCTATTTTTAGAAAATGACAAGCTTCTCCGCAAAAAATGACAGTTTTTTGTTAATAACTTTTATAGTGTTTAAAATTTGGCAAAAATCTTTGCGGCATCTAATTAAGAAGCTCCAGTTCAAGTTTAAGCACATTCGGATAAAAATTGAGTGTTATCTGTCACGCCAATTTGAAAAACATAGTTTTGAGATCATCTCGGTTAAAGTTTTAAATTCTGATTTCTATGCTTTAAACTTGAAAATTTATATAAAAAAATTGAAGTCAGCAATTCCAGCACCATACAAATTGCCTTCCAAGTGTATAGTTACTTCATCTTCCAATTTTTTCAGCGATCTAGAAGCCGAGCGTGACGCTTTTGCCACATCCTTCAGGTGATTGATTCTCGTTTCATTGTTTTCTATGCAATAATTGTAACAAGCCTATCAAGCCTATCGGCAGCTGCAGACCATCATTATCTTCATACGCCTCCGCGTACCGAAAATTCTATCCATGCAATTGTTGGAGTTATATTTGTATTAAGTTTTGGTTTACCCTTATCTTTTAGGGTGGACGCCTGTTCCAGGTGGAGGTGTGAGGGCGGCGTAATGGATGTGACCGGCCTCTTTAGTGGGAGCCTCCCCGATGAGCCGATCATGCGTCTTCTGCCTACTGGTTGATCGTTCAAAATGTAGGAATAAGTATTATTACTCGTTGATACTATCAGACCATTAATAAGAAACTGAAATATTGTTATGGACAGTATAGAATCCTGAGACTTTGCTTAGTGCCGTGGGTCCTACTGGTCCGTAATAGCCGAGATGTCTTATAGCTTCTCCGTGGGATGGCGTCCGGGTCTTTTGGCCTGTGGTGTTGAGAGCCTTGATCATTGAGGTCGACCGAATCACAGTTCTCACAGTTGATGTGGTGGGGCTACCCGCCACAGATGGATGATTAAAGGAAACGCTTTATGTTTTACTTGAGTTGTATTTCAAATGCCTTTATTCTTCCTTAATGTCTTTGGCCGTAGTTCGGCCCTCGGGATTTACTGATCGCCTTCTGGATTTCGACTGATCATGAAATAAAAATGTGCCGCACTTCTATACTGGTGACAGAGATTGTATAAAATTTTACTTGAAAATTCCAAGAAGCACAAACGAGATTTTGTGTGCTTCAATTGGAATAGGATTCTGGGAAGTGTATAGGGATTTACTTGAATAAATTCCCAGAAGGAGAAATCATGAAATGCATTTAGAATTAGGCATTTCATAATTTCAATGGTTATAGAAAATTGAATCAATGCACGACAAATGGACTTTCGTTTAAATTTATCGTGCATATGAATCAATTGTATTGGTATGTAAGGTACTTGGAAATTGTATCAATGTGCGACAAATTAACTTTTGGTTTAACTTGTCGCTCATGTGATTCACTATGGAAATGGGATTGGGGTTATAGGTAAATGGAAAAGGGTAGTGATTTAGCATCACTACACAACCCAGTTTTAAATTCTGATAAATTGAATACGAAGGTGGGGTGTAAAGTTTTCTGCCTGATCTTTAGATAGCGGCAGCAGGCCTTTGGCTAGTACTATGTCTCATTAGCTTGTATATAGATTTTCAGGTCGATTGCTCTATTAGTATACATTTGAGAGGTCAGGCCGGAAACCCTTCACCCGACCCCCGTACGTCTTACGTCCTGACTATATTCAATCAAATGGTTTAAATGAACTGATATAATTTTGTCCATGGTATAAAACGATTTTTTTTTCATTTTGAATAGTTTATCCATCAATTAAGCCAATAAAAAAAAATTATGTTTTTGAAAAAAATTGCAGTGGCATAACACCTTAATACAAATTTTTACCACTCTTTTTGATGTTCTTCGTTAAATTATTGGCCATGTAGAGCGAAGTAATTGTCTGTTGCATTTGTCTAATACAAATATACTCAGGAATTGTTAAAATTTCTAACTAAAAAATGTGACTACTAATTCTTGATTAAAAACTTGCATGAATTGTAAAGATTTTAACTGAAATAACTTTTAATTAAAATTCTAACTGAAAGTAGAAAAAAGTTTTAGTATATAATCAGTGCTGATTAAACAAACATTTTATGGTAATAAGCTTGTTCCCTGGCGCTGACTCAAATTCCACAATTGTTTAAGAATGCACTAATTTTTTGTGGTTATTACCAAAAGTAAATTAAGCTTTATTCAGAAAACAACATTTCTGAACCCACACAAACGCGCTTCCATTCGCGCTTCCATAACGGGGGAAGATTACTATGCTCAATAAGGAATCCAAGTGAGTACTGTTCTGTTTTCCTTAATAGGGTTTTAAAAGCCCCCATAGTTCCCGACCAACCAACACCACCAGACTCCAAAAAACGAGGTGCCGCGAGGCACTTGCTAACTGAACACTATCGTACCACGGTGGTGGGAAAATATATAAAATATCTTCTAAAATTCCTTCCGCCAAAAAAAGCACAACTCATTACGCGTTCGAGTTTAAAACTCAATTCAATCGTGCGCCTAAATGAATTGAATTATTGTCTTACGGTAGTTTACCAATAACACCTCTCGCAAGGTCCTTTAATCATGTACTCATATATAAACTTAATTTTACTTGTGGTAAATATACGTCAGCTTCTCATAAAGTCTATTGGAATTATTTTCAGCAATTTTTAATGAAACCAGCTTTAATTTGACTTTAAAATACAGCACACACCCACGTAATACATGTAACACATCTACTTTAAAGCCCATACTAGGTATCAAGTCCCACGGTGATGCTACATTTCCTGCCACAACACAACCCCAAGAGTTTAATGCAAATGAGAAACTGGTCAGGTGCACGTCAAAAAAGTTATCCTTGTCCAATCAGACGTTGACCATTGTTAAATGAATTTCCCCAGAACATTTTGCCGACTGGTGAATTCCAATAAATTTCATTTCAATCAACCAACTGACCAAAAATATAATTTATCGCTTGCCTGCTGCATAATCAGCCTTTATTTGACATCGAGTCCCGTGCGATACTGACAATAAAAGTATGATGAAAAAATATTTTTCAATTCCAGTGAAACAACAATACCTCCAACACAACTGAAGGCAGGACTAGCAGTCGAGGAATACAAAAAACACGCAGCCGTCTGGGAAGTTTTATTTAATAGTTTTGACCAAGAAATTTATAAATCCTATAAATAATTCGAATTATTGGTTTTCATGGCTTCAAATTTGGGTCGACCAGATAATGTCATAAAAAAATATGCAAAATCGAGCGACAAAACTCGTAGGAAACTTTTCGAAGTAATTTAAAAACGTTATTATTTACTACAAAAAAAAATACACCAAAGCCGTTCAAGAGTTATAGGTTCAATATGCACAACAAGGGCATTTCTTAAAAAATCTAACAGAATGTGTGCAAACTCTTTAAATAATTTCTCTTTACTTCAAAAGAAAACATTATGGATCATATAATAGCTGTAGTAAAAAGAAATAAATTATATTTGCATGAAATTTAAGCTTTTATTTATCATAGTTAGAATTATCTGACTTAGCTCAAATATGCGCCATTTTGTTTGATTAGTTGTTGCAATTTCGAAGGTAATTTCATTATGCTTCCCTCATAGAAGCCCTCTCCCCTATTGGCAAAAAACTAGGAGTCGATTTTCACAGACTTCTCTTGGGGCGAATTTTTCTCCAGCAAAATCATTCGCCATAAACAGAAATAGGTGGTAATCACTTGATGCCAGATCCGGACTATAAGGATGCGGACTATAAGGATGCATAAGAGCCTCTCAACCAACCTTCCGGAGCTTCTGGCGAGTCACTATGGATGTGGGGGCTGATGTTGTCTTAACGGAACACATTTCCTCTCCTATTAGTCAAAGCTGGCCGCTTCTATGCGCTTGCTTTCTTTAGGCGACCGAATTGTTGACAGTGCACGCCCGAATTAAGATTTTGGTTGTAGAGGAGCAGCTCATAGTAAATGATTTCCAATCCCACCAAACACACAGCAAAACCTTGTTGAACGTGAATCCTGCTTAGGCCACCCTTTGCGCTGGCTCACCGCGATTCAACCACGACCGTTTTCGCTTAACGCTATCGTAAGTGACCCACTTTTCATCACCAGTCACCACCCGCTTCAGAAATGAGTGTTTTTTATTGCGATTCAACAGCGATTCGCAGATAGAAATTCGGCCCATGAAGATTTCTTGCGTTAACTCATGGGGCACCCATACAGCGAGCTTCTTTTGTATCCAGCCTTATTTAAATGGTTCCAAACGGCTTTTTGGGCAATGCTTAGCTCCTGGGCAATCGAAACAATATTTACATGATGGTCGGAGTCGGCGATTTCCATGTTTTTATTGACATTTTCCACTTTTGTCTTCAAAATTAGCGGAAAGGAATATACGAAACCAAAATTGCACATGATTGGCTGTCACAATATCAAGACCATAAATTCTATTCACATTTTTAGCCGCCCGGATTTTAATTTTGCCTTTATCGAAGAAAAACTATTAACTATGAAATATTTTCTCTTTGATGGTGTCCATATTTAACGCGCACTCAAAAAACCTGAGTTAAGCAATCACAAAAGTGTCTCAAACGTTTCTTTTTTTACGCCATTCGGCGTAACCCGGATGTATATATACTATGCGAGATACAGATTGCTAAGGTCATCTATTGGAAAAATAATGGATGTCCTTTTACTGGGGGTTGGGTGCGTAGTGAACCAATGCATGCCGCGACATCCTGAGAAAGGTTGGCGCAAGGCTAATAACCAGGCCCGTAAAAATGAATTTTAATGGCAAATTTAACAAGCCTCGGATATGGACCGGATACACGACGACGACCACGGAAACGAAAATGGCTAAATGATTTAAGATTTTTTTCATGGAACATACACTCACTATACAGAGCTCGAGCTGCACAGCAGCTAGCCAATGCCCTGTCCGAATATAAGGCTGACATAACAGCATTACAAGAAATAAGATGGACGGGGAGTGGTGTTTTCCAAAGAAAAGAGTATGACATTTATTACAGCTGTCACGCAAAACACCATGTGCTCGGGGTGGGCTTTCTAGTCAGCCAAAAACTGAAGCCTGCCATCATCGGCCTTAATGCAATAAATGAAAGGCTATGCACTCTTCGCGTGCGAGGCACGTTTAAGAACATAAGCCTCATAAACGTTCACGGACCTACAGAGGAGTCCCCTGACGACGAAAAAGAAGAATACTATGAGAACGTCGAACGGGCCCTTAATGCCTGCCCAAGATACGATGTGAAAATCGTTCTTGGGGATTTGAATGCAAAAATAGGTCGGGAGCCGGTTTTCAGGCACTACACAGGTTCCCATAGTTTTCATGAGAACACTAATGACAATGGACTACGAGTCATCGAATTGCCAGCATCGAAAAACTTGGTCCTTGCGAGTACCAGGTTTCCGCGTAAAGATATCCACAACGCCACTTGGGTATCACCTGACGGAGCCACTCGCAACCAAATTGACCACGTATTGTAGATCGCCCCCAACCCTCGAGCTTGATGACGGTACGAATGTACTGATGTGCCAACGTCGACTCGGATCACTATCTTGTTAGTACAGTTTTCCGAGCGCGGATTACCTTACGGAGACGTATTGCATCCGCGGATCAGGTTCGAATCAACACGGCTGCCTTACGCAATGAGAATACCAGCAACACCTTTGGTCATGCGTTAAGACTCGCCCTCGAAGAGCTCGACGGAGGGAGAGTAAGTCCTGGGGCCAGAATGCCGGCCGTAGGAGAGAAACGGACACGCCTTAAGAATACTGTCATTAGCACTACCAACTCCATCTTAGGCAGTAGTCGTAGAGATCGGAACGACTGGTTTGATGATGAGTACAAACTAGCGACGGAACGTAAGAATGCTGCATACCGGGCAATGCAGCAGTCTCATAGGACGCGGGTACACGAGGAGAAATACAAAGAGCTCAGAAGATCCGAAAAAAGAATTCACAGACAAAAGAAAAGTGCCTGGGAAAAAAACCTTGTCTGCGAAATAGAAAAAAGTAGAGAGCGAGGTCCGCACCAGGCGCGGAAGTTCTACCAAATAATCCAGAGTACGACGCGGTACACCACGCTGCACTTACTGCAAGGATAAAGAGGGTAATCTGATCACCGATCCTGAAGGCAATCTGGAGCGATGGGAAGTGCACTTCAATGAATTGTTAAATGGTCAGCTCACAGAAGAATGGGCAGTTTCACCAATGCAAGATCAAGACCAAATGCTGCCGCCACCAAGCATTGAGGAAACAGTAAAAGCCATTAGACAGCTAAAATCAAATAAAGCCCCTGGAGCTGATGGCATACCAGCTGAGCTGATCAAACAAGGGGGGGCAGCGTTACATCACGCAATTCATGAGATGGTGGTGCACGTATGGGAGCAAGAGGAGATGCCGGAAGATTGGCGTCGCGGTATAATTTGCCCCATACATAAGAAAGGAGATATCACACTGTGCAGCAACTATAGGGGTATAACATTGCTGAGTACCGCCTATAAGATACTCTCCACTATCCTACAAGACCGGATATCCACATACGCCAAAGCCATCATTGGTCAATATCAGTGCGGCTTCATCCCAGGCAAATCAGCAATTGATCAGATATTCACCCTTAGGCAGGCGATGAAAAAATGTCAGGAATTTAAGATTCCATTATATCATCTGTTTATAGACTTCAAGGCCACCTACGACAGTATAGCCAGGGTAGAACTATATAATGCCATGAGAGAATTCGGCATTCCAAACAAATTGATGCGACTTTGTAGGTTGACCATGACCAACATAACTACTCAAGTAAAAGTAGCGCGACTGCTGTCCAAACCAATAAACATCTATACTGGACTTCGACAAGGGGACGGTCTGGGCTGCCTCCTCTTCAACCTGGCGTTGGAGAAAGCAATCCGTGACTCTGGCGTTACAACAAGAGGGACTATTGTCACCAAGTCCAGCCAGATTCTTGCCTACGCAGATGACATCGACATCATCGGTAGAACCGGATCAGCGGTACAGGAATCCTTCACCCAGATCGAGCAGGCGGCACAAAAACTGGGACTGCACATTACTGAGGAAAAAACTAAGTACATGGTGGCAACTTCTGCGAAGAGAAGACCTAACGTTGGTCAAACTATCAGGGTAGTGGAGCACGAATTTGAAGTAGTGCAATCCTTTAACTACCTTGGGTCAATAGTATCGGCCGATAACAATATGGAAGAAGAAATACGCGAACGGCTGATTAAATCCAAGAAAGCCTACTATGGTCTATCAAGGCTCTTTAAATCCCGAAATTTATCCAGAACATCCAAGCTACTACTGTACAAGACCATGGTCTTAATAAAAGGCACTCTGAACTCTTGGCCGCGTTCGAGACAAAGGTCTTAAGGAGAATTGTTGGCCCCGTATGTGAGGGAGGACGATTCCGGAGACGCTACAACCATGAGTTGTACGCGATCTACCTTTAAGCTAATATTGTAAGAAAAATCAAGCTCGGTAGATTCCGGTGGGCGGGACACCTAGCTCGAATGCGCGAAGAGGAGCCTGTCCGGAAAGTCCTTTGTGGCAGGATGTATGGAAGGAGACAGCGCGGCAGACCTTGTCTGCGATGGAGGGATGGCGTAGACCAGGACGCCCAGAGCCTGGGAGTGCTAAACTGGATGACATCGGCTCGAAATCGGGACCGGTGGAGAGATTTGGTAAATAAAGCCAAGACCGGTCCCGGTTGTAGTGCCGATGATGATGATGATATGTATTTGTGGAATCGAATAATATTTATGGGAAATTTTGAATTTTTAGTCTTCTCTTGTTTGCGCTTATTTATTATTTGTTATTATTATTTTATTTTAAAAATTCTGTTTCTATGATTCTAAATATTGCTTGAATATTTTATATATAGTAAATGGTTGTTTCAGTTGTATTTTATCCGATTTTAATGGTTATATTTTATAACTTTGTTTATTTAATTGTTCAAATATATCTAATTATTCAAGTGATTCCAAACGGTTCTATATTATATTATTAATATTATTATTATCTTTATTATTATTTTTATTATTACTTATTGACCTGTACGAACCCGGAAGGTCATGACCTCACCGACTCGACTCCGCCATCGTTCCCTGTCCTGTGCACTCTCGTTCCACGCCTGACCATCTGATCCGAAGTCCTCAAGGTCAAACCTAACATTGTCCTCCCATTTCCGTCGCGGCCGTCCTATCGGTCTCTTTCCCGTTGGTCTACGGTCAAGAATTCTACGCACTCTCCTATCGTTGCCCATTCGCGCTAGATGTCCGGTCTATCTTAATCTTCGCGACTTGATTACTCGCACTATTGTAGGCTTGCGGTATAGCTCTTCCAATACGTGGTTGTGGAGTTTCCTCCATTCTCCTGCCTCCTCGTCATATATACCTCCATAAAACTTTATTCTCGAATACGAGGAATTCGTTTCTTCCCGTTTTGTGAGAGCCCATGTTTCGCATCCGTATAGAACAAATTATGCTTCTATAGACCCGGAGCTTTATGTTACGTGATAGCAGTTTGGATTTCAGCAGTTTACTGACTGCGTGCCAACTAGGGTTGCCGGAGTGTAATCTTTTGTTAATTTCCTTCGATATTTCATTACTGGACGTCAGTATCGTTCCCAGATATTTAAATTCTTTAACTTTTTCAAATATCTTACCTCTGACGTTTATATGTGTTCTCTGAGGTCCACCTGCTCTCGCCGTAATCATGTATTTTGTTTTGTCTTCATTTATTTCTAGGCCCACCTCTTCTGCCGCTTGCATGATGATTTCACAGTTTTTACTAACAGTTTCCAGATTATCGCCCAGAACGGCGATATCTTCCGCATATGCGAGCACTTGTGTGGCCCCGTTCAGGGATGATCCGGCCATGTTGTCGTCTTGTACCTTTCTGATGACATACTTGAGGACAAGGTTAAAGAGACATGGCGAGAGGCCATCTCCCTGTTTTAGTCCATCCCGAATATCAAATGGTTCTGAGAGGTGGTTTTCTATTCTAACTCGCCTTTTGTTTTCGTTCATTCAAACCTGAATGAGGGCGGCATATTTTTCGGGATTCTCAGCTCAACTACAATATGGTAGTATTTGCCTTGCGACTGAGCCGTAGGCTTTTTTGAAGTCAACAAACCGTTGGTGAACTGTCCCTCCATATTCACACTTCTTTTGCGGCAGTTGCCCTATTGTGAACATTTGGTCGCTTGTTGACGGCTCCTACGGAATCTGCATTGGTAGTCTCCGAGTATTACTTCTCCGTACGGTGTGATTCTCGCCAGAATGACATTTGTTAATATTTTGTATGCGGTTGGGAGCAATGATATTCCTCTGTAGTTTTCGCAGTCAGATGTGTCACCTTTTTTGAAAATGGGGACGACTATTGAGGTTTTCCATTCTTCCGGAGTAACTTCCTTACCCCATTTTGATGAGCTGGTGGATCTTTCGAGCGGTTGCCTCTCCTCCATGCTTCACAAGCTCTGTCCGTATGTAGTTGACTCCGTGAGCTTTGTTGTTTTTCAATATTTATTGCTTCTATAACTTCGTTGAGAGATGGCTCTGGGACCTGAGGGTCGGCTGTATGTACGCCTGGTGCGTTTATTTGTGGTTGATGGGTGCGCACATTGTCCATGTTTTCAAAGTACTGCTCCCATCTTGTCACGATATGGTTTTATATTATATGACATTGTTTATACATATTTGTAAAATTAAAATCAACAAAATGCATTACAAAAATAAGCGGACACATATATATTATATAAAAACTGGAAAAGAGGAAGAAGGAGACTCAGGTAATAACTTCCGCAGTTTAATCTGCCTCGTTACAACTTACTACCAGTAGTTCTTCCTGCATCGTGGCTTTACCACATGAATTCAAAAAGGTATTATTTGTCGCTTCTATTGCAATGTGGTTTTTTCTGTACAGCAGCCTGAATTTGGATATATATCCTTCGACAAATTCGATGCTCGATCAACTTGCACGCTGAAATCGTAATTTGGGGTCGTTGCAATGTGCATAATTCCCAATGTCTTTGCCACTCTGGATGCATAACACCTGAAATACAGTCAAAAATGCACTGGGAATTGAACATTTAAAAAGCCCTTGTGACGGTCTTGCTTAAAAGAGAAAAAAAAAGATAATCAAATCTTCAAAAGAGAAAAATAAGATAATTCATCTTCAGTATATGTTATACGAGTATATATCCTTGAAGTCGTTACGATACGTAGTGCGCTTGAAATACTTACAACTTTATATTTAATGCTTAGATCGGTATAAAATTTGGGTCGTTTAACTTTTGTTTTCTTTACCATAAAATTAAATTAAACAATTATTGTTGTAATATAAAAAACCAGAGTTTTCATAATGATACGGCGACATCCCCTTTGTACACACGTTTGTAATCAAAATAACATTCGCACAAAAATTATGCATTTTATGCTGTAGTTGATGGAGCCAGTAGAATGTGAGTGGTAAACATAAAATAAGAATAGTAAAATAGTCTGCATTTGTGTTAAATTTTCTACCCCACTAGAAACTTTTTTTATTTCTAAATAGATAAAAAAATTATCGTTTGCGACAATTGTCTGACTAATAAAAAACACTTCTTAGTTCGTAATCTGAAAAATAGTTCTCAACATTTTTATTAATTCACATTAAAGATTCTTGATTATTCTTGTCATAACAATTATTTTTTTCTTTGGTTTCCTTATATAGGTACAGACAGGAGACAACGAATTTAATTTTATTTTATGGACATCTTCCCCGGAATAAATTAGAGATTATATTAATAACCGCGAAAAGTTTTCATTCATTAACATCACCGAAAACTTCATTTTGCGACAGTGATTTAATAAGACGTACGGCAAGAGGAGTACCAGGAGATTAACAGTTGTCTAATGTATTTCAAATCGTAAATTTTGTGTACAACAAAACACAACAATACTTAACAATCACAACAATTCCAATGATATAAATTTCAAGTGCACTCATTTATAACTCAGTGTAGACAAAATCCTGACCTCCTTAAATACCCCTTATACCAGCTATCAAGGATTCTTTTTGTAATTGAGTATTTCTTCCTTATCGATAACTCAATCTTCCTTGATTCATTGCATGACTTTCCACATTGTCCTATCACATCGTGGCCCAGTCAAGGGTAATATGTTCGCAATAAGTTCGGAATACAAAATTAAGTGAAAACGTTTCAGTGTGATATTCGAAAACTCATCTCGAAACAACACAATGTGTCTCCGACAGGATGTTGTCTTCGCATACCATGCTACCGAAAAGTTGCATAGAAAGGACTTTATTCTGCCTCCATCTCGTAGTCATTGTGCTGTTCTGTCGGTATTGTGCCCGTTGTAGGCACATTAAAACTCGTTAACTTTTGTACCTTGAAAGTTCCTGGGAAGGTCACTTAGTACCGGCGCTGTCGGTGGTGATGTAACAGGCGGTCTGTACAGTGGTAAATGCCTAAAAGTAATTTAATTACCTTCTCGTAAGATGAGCATAAAGCAGGTGGAAGGCCTGATTGTCATTACGGTCTTTCCGGCGAAGTATAACAAAGTAGGCTGAGTTTCAAACAAATTATTGTATGTGTATTTTTATGAGAGTGAAAAATACAGCAAACAAAAAAAAAAAAACATCAACAACAACAACAACACGAAAATATACAAATGACTTAGTAGTACTAATTAGCCGAACAGTTTTTAGAAAGGGACTTTGTTTGACTGAGAGGTATAATTAAACCCCCTTTCGGATATGCTGAGAGGTAAAAAATGTATTCGGTAACTTAGCAGGTAAAATGTGGAAGGTAAAAGTTGCTGATTGAATAATTGACTTAACAAAACGGGCCACTAACCTGGTGAGACTTAATTCCAACATATACTCGTATAAGAAGTATTTCTCTGTGAAGAAGTATTGTATTATACTCAATATCATACGTCGCTATTGTTGCAACCAGATACGGATGATGAGAACTCGAGGTGGTTTGATACTCGTTCTGGATTATATTACTGCTTATCATTACAACTGAGGGCGATGTCTTACTTGATGCATTTCATATATAATGAAGGGCCCTAACGGTAAAATAGTACTCAATCGCAGTACAACTGTTTGAAATATAATGGACAACTGCTTATACTGTTTGCGACGATAGTGAGGAGAGCGTGATTCGAACCAACGTTATGATGGTTGCGGGTGATTTCAAAGTGCACAACTCTCAGTGGATTCGCCACTCCGGACATACAGCACCTGAAGGTCAGTATGTTCAGCCCTTTGGTGAGTTAAATAATTTAACTCAACTCGTCATTGAGCCAACACATGCACCAGATATCGATAGTCATTCCGCCAACATACTGGACCTGTTTCTCACCTCCCACCCAAACAAATACACAATTGAAGTTTCTTCGCTCTTGGGCACTTCAGACCACTGTGTCGTGTCAGCTAAATTTCCTCTACCTAAAAGTAACGTTAATGAGAAAGCTCTCAAAAGAACAGAATGGTTCTTCGAGAAAGCCAACTGGAAAGGTCTAAACGAATTTTTTGGGAGGTTAAATTGGTTGTTATTTTTCTTCAATAACGATGTTGACTCCATAGCGGACACATTGACAGACCCGATTCTACTTGGCATGCGAGCCTTTATTCCACACAGGGTAAAGAGTATCAAACCCAAGAGAAATATGTGGTTCGATTCTGGGTGTAGAGAAGCCATTAAGGCTAAAGAGTTAAGCTTCTGATTGTATAAACCAAACAATACTGAGGAAAATCGAAAAAGTTTTGAAAGAGCTAGAAATGACTGCATTGCGTATATTCAACGCGCCAAGTTCTTGCATGACCAGAGAGTGAGATAAGAAATACTATACTCTCCCACAGGTAGTAGAATCTTGTGGGCGCATTCGTGAAAAACATGCAAAACTCAGTCTCTTCATCCATTCCATCGCTTATAGTCGGCGGCAGACCAGTCACGAGTGCAATAGAGAAGACTTGCTGCACATTTTGCAACCAACTCAACGTTGTCTGATACCACATCAGTTCCGCCTCAACTTGAGCATAAGCAGCACACCATGAGCCAGATTCGCTTTCAATCGCCTACTGTTTCCCGGGCTACTCAAAGAGCTAAAGGCACACAAATCCGCTGGTCCGGGTGGCATTCCGCCAAGCCTTTTGAAGAGATGTTCCTCTTCACTCTCAAAACCACTGCGGAAACTCTTGTGGCGGTTCTTTAAAGCATACCCAAAGAACCCCCCATTTCCTTAAATCAACCTGCTTTTCCCTCACTCCACAAACCACTACACTTACCTGCATCCGAGCAGCGTATGCTGTCTTTCAGTAGCTTTCACCTGAAAGTTAAACCTCACCGTTGGCATACATAACATGGAATTTTTCTGATTCATAATATATGAACCATTCCTTACCCCTTATCGGATCAGCTCGTCAGCAATTATATTCGATAAACACTCGCTGGCCAGCGTAATTGTTGACACAGCTGTAGCCGATATCCTTACTACGGTTCATAATTAAATATTGCTCCAATCCCGAGGTTTGCAACACTTGCGACAATTCCCTTTTATCGGTTATCAACCGATCATGGAATTTTGGCATGGAAATGATCACTGTTTAGGCAATCTTACCCATGCCATGCCCTATGATGATCCACAGCAAAGTAAAGCAAACTCACAGTACCACACCGCGTTTGTTTTGTTTACTTTCCGCTGGTCTATGGTTTTCCTGGATGAGACGTTAGCCTGCACATCTGCAGGTCAAATTCCTCACCACCATATCAACCTACGTACCAGCATATCAACCTACAAAAAGATAACATCCAACGTGACCCTTGGCCGCCGTCGCGCCGGCAAGATCTCTGTTGACTTACTGCTAACAAAATTTATTCCATCCTAGAGCACCAGAGCCATACGGCTAAAACAAATAAACCCGAATTGTCGGTCGACCTATCGTCACCGAAGAATGTATTGCCTACAACGGCATTACATAAACACAATGCCTGCAGTTCATTATGAACGTCCATGTTTATTCAGGTGCACATAGACAATCCTCCCATTCGATTCTTTTGTGATCGCCCATTGACCGTTGCGAAGTTGAGCCTACTCGCTCCACATCGATGTGATCCACCACCGTTGAATCTAACGGATGTGAATTGCATCGGGGAGTCAAAATTCTACGTCCGAGGAACGCGGTCGAGGACAACGCCATCGGAGTTGGGATCTGGGTTCGAAAACCGTGTACTTTTGTGTTTGGTTCGGTGTTATTAATTAAATTGTTTAAGACAGCAAACTAGAACTTAAATATCACGAGATTGAAAAGTGAGAGTGCCGCCTCGCGTAATACACTAGCTTTGTTTAAGATCTCCTTAGTATTAATGTTCAGTAACGTTGTAGGAGCGAAGTCGAGGCACCGACGTGGGCGCAGGGTTCTACTTCGTCCTCACAAATTAGAAGTTCCGCCGCGGCAAACTGTTCACCAGAAAAACAACAGCACAATGAAACAAACACTCAGGAAACGGCCGAGAGAAATAAAACACTAGTGTTGGTTGGTGATCACCACTTTAAATTTTATTTTCTTTGTTTGTCCTTTACTTTCTGAACTTTAATTGGAAACGCTCATTACAATGTTCAAATACAGGCACACGACTTAGAACACGATAGACTTCGACGTAACACTACTAACTAGTACTGCACCTCGCGGACGCACTCGACTACACTCGGGGGTGTTACTTTGCGACTCTGGAATTTACGCATCTCTGCAGCCGGCGGAGAGCCGGAGTGATGTGACCTCTTCGGTCGGTGGATGGAAAATGACTCAGCGATAATCATCTCGTGCAGAGATGATTCGCTTATTGGGGTGAGTTTATGGTGTCGTGGTAGACATCCTCTCCAATAAGGATATCGTTTTTACTTACCACCAGAGAAACGTAAAGTCTCTCTTGGTGGTATAGGAAACCAGATCTTGTAATGAATGTCATGGTGGTATGTGTGCGATCGTTCAGACCTGTGTGGTTTACAAGTGGTCGAGGGCAATGGGTAAACGAAGCAGACAGGCGGTAAAGACAAAAGAATCGAAAAGATTGTCGTCTATGGAGTGCATCGTGTTTAAATAAATAGACGACGATACAGCGAAGAAATGTGGTAAAAGAAAAGATGAGACGAGGGCATCATAAAAGTCTTAGACGAATGATGCCCTTGTGTAAATATACGAATAGACATTGGGAAAGGTGCTAATGGGTTGGTGGACAAAACAAATCCCTTGCTAGCATTTGTATATGCAGGGAAATCCGTTTGTGGGAAACGGATTCTATATTTGCATTGTTTATGCTTTGAATTCAATTGATGCCAAGAGACGCGGAATGCGTATTTGGTTTGGTTTGCACATTGTGCGAGTCAGAGCATTTTATTGCTGGGAGAAAAAGGTCGCCGGCCAATGTGTACGTAAAGAAATTTATAGTGCACATGGCGAAGTTGGAAAATAGACGGCGCAATATTTATGATCCCTGGTGAAGGTTACATGATATGTGAACCGAGGTTTTCTTTTCAGGGATAAGCTGTTTGGAACAGAATTCTTAAGAGGAATTTTGAATTCAAATAAATGAATGCAGGTAAGAATTCTCTTACAGGTACTTTTAGGTTATATGAATTGGATCCATGTGATGCGTGAAGCATTTTCAAGTGCCTATGCGATTGCTTATCTTATGCGCCTTGGGATGAGGTAGTGGGGGTCTTTAGGTAGGCGTATCGTGGGGTTCCTCAATAGTATAGTGGTTAGTATAGCCGCCTGTCACGTGGAAGACCGGGGTTCGATTCCCCGTCGGGGAGCCTCTGGCGCAAGACTAATGACCTTGCCCGGAAGAAAAAAAAAAAAAACAAATCATTGTGGAAAATTTAACAAGTCACAGGAGTTGCTAATTAAGGCCAAGATCGGTTCCCGGTTGTAGTGCCGATGATGATGATGATGATGATGATGATGATGTATCGTGGGGTTTGGCGGCACCGCCACAACGTCTCCGGTTAATAGAGAAGTAAATACGAATATAAAGCTCCTCAATAGTATACTGGTTAGTATACACGCCTGTCATGCGGGAGACCGGGGTTCGATTCCCCGTCGGGGAGCCTCTGGCGCAAGACTAATGACCTTGCCCGGAAAAAACAAATCATTATGGAAAATTTAACAAGCCTCAGGACTTGCTAAATAATGCCAAGACCGGTTCCAGGTTGTAGTGCCGATGATGATGATGATGATGATGAAATACGAATATAAAGTGTTAACATTAAGACTACCAAACCAAATCTCACTTAAGTACAAACCGAGATTATGATGGAAACAATAAATGTGGATTACTGATAAAAGAAAGCAGCGAGTTTTATTTGAATTTACCTTTCTGTAAACGTGCGCTCAGAGAAGCAGTTGTAGTGCGTAACACCTGTGCCAATAGAGGACATCACCGCTGGAACTATTAATTAATCGGGGAGCAGTTAGTGCGCCATTTAGTGTTGTGGGGTATTTCACTGAACCCGCGTCCGTGCTTACGCCTAGTAAATACCGCCCATATTCTTCCATTTATCTTATTCTACTGGCCGTTTCCTAAATAGAAGGAAGTCAGCGAACATTCAGCCAATTCCCAAAAAGGGTGACAAATCATCCCTTTCTTCTTATCGACCCATAGCACTAACTTCTATTCTCTCCAAGGTAATGGAATCACTTATCAACCGTCAACTTTCGAAATATCTGGAATCAATTGAACTCCTCAATGTTCGCCAATATGGCTTTCGTTGCAACAGGGCCACAAGAGATCTGATGGCGTACCTTAAGGAAATGTGGAGCCAGTCCATCCACAACCTCGGTGAAAGCAAGGTAGTTGCACTGGAAATCTCGAAAGCCTTCGACAGAGTTTGGCTCTCAGCCCCTTTGTGCAAATTGCATTTCTATGGAGTGGACAATTCCCTGATCCAATGGATAAGAGACTATCTTTCTGGCCGTTCAATTCAAGTGGTTCTTGATGGTTCTGTACTCCCGCCCACTCTCCTCCTAATTTTTACAAATGATCTCCTGTCAATTACTCACAACCCAATTCACTCGTTTGCTGATGATAGCACGTTGAGTTTCTCACACTCATGCGAACACTCCCGTCTAAACTCGTCGAACGTCACTACCAACCAGCAAGTTATGCTTGATACATTGGATTCCGACCTCAACAAGATATATCAGTGAGGATTATTTAATCGAGTATAATTCAATGCATTAAAATCTCAGTGCTACTTCTTGTCGTCAAAGGTGAGCCCTTATAAGTATAAGTAAATATACTGTCTATGAACGGCACTTGCATCGACGAAGCCGAGGAGCTATCATTCCTCGGCACTCGAATTAATTCGACTCTTAATTGGAATCACCACATATTTGAAGCTGCAAACAGTGCGCCCAAATGCATGGGGTTCCTGAAGAGATGCAAAAGATACTTCACTCCAACCAACTTGGCCACTATTTACAAGGTGTATATTCATTCCAAAATGGAGTTTAACTCTCATATTTGGTCAGGCGCATGCAAAACTGCACTACACGTGGTCGACAGAACGCAAAAGCTAGCAGTAAAACTTATTGCGGACTCAGTGGTAAGTCGATCAAATCCGTCGTTAGAACAGAGGCACAACCTGCCATGCCTGTGTCTTTTCTATAGGTATTATCACGGTCGTTGCTCAACTGAAGTTGCTGAATGTGTTCCGCCCCTTCAGACATTTTCCCACGATACCCGTCAATCTGTGAATGCGCAATAGTTCACGTTGAAAGTGGACGTTAGGCGCACAAATAAACATAGAGAGTCATTCTTTAGCCGAACCACACGAATGTGGAATGTTCTGCCTGATCATGTGTTTCCTGGTCATTGTGATGCCCAGCCATTCAAGACCAGTATACATCGACACCTCCTTTCCTTATCCACTTCCTCTCCATCCGCTCGTACTGTGCTCTGACATTTAAGAGTAATTCAAAATCCTTATTTCTCCGCACGTTTGTGAAAAAAAAAATTATGGTTAGATTCATAGCAAAAGATATGACCAATAGTGATTTCATTTTTCCATTTTTCTTCTGGTGCTGTGGTTCACTGTCGCTTTTGTGTATTCGGGTGGCTGTTGTATGTCCTGCCTGCTGGCAGTTACTTGTAACGATTTGTTCATTTGCGCATAGGACTTATGTAATGTTTATATAACCATTTTAATCTACAAATGTCACAATACAATACAATAATTAAATATTTTCGGAATTTCGCCTTATTTACGCGAAAAAAATAGTTAATCGGATTCACTCCTGTAAACGTCCACACATTGGACACTTAAATTATATCATACTTCATAATTAAAAGTATCTATTCATATCTTCAATTAAAAACAAAAATATGATTAAATTTTATGTATTTTATTTGAAGTAAAAATTGTGTTGCTCTTAAAAACAAAACACTATATTATTAAATTGATTCCACTATTATTTGTGTATGGTAGAGGGTTAAGTCGGCTTGTTGTAAAAAACGACAAAGATCATAGTCTGTTGTGTTACATTATTGTCCTCGCTCCCAGGTAGCTTGTCACCTTTTCCTGAAAAAGGTGAGGCATCTCTTTAAGACCGCTCCTGGGGGGACCCGTTGCGGTCGCCGTCGTGCTTCCTCAAACCCTGAGGGAGGAGTAGCAACCGATCGCTCGTGGGACGATGTTCCTGGAATAGTGTCCCTGGGCAGTGCAACCTGGCGCCTCCTGGTGATACCCGAACTCGAGGAAAGTTGCAACGACCTGTTTTGTGAGCGTGCCACCACTCTACTCACCGGTTCCTGGTTGGAAGTCGTCGCCTGTGCTGGAGCAGCCAACGTTTTGTGACGAACGCACAATCCCAAAATAATAAAAAAAAATAGTTTTGTTGATTTAAATTCATATTTAATTTAATTTAATTGGAAAAAAGATGATTCTCCCGGGGACACCACCCCCAAGGACCTTGCTCTATATTGTTCTTAGATGCTGTTCGTTCTGATCGTGGTCCTGCAGCACTTCCGCCAGGGACCATGTACGTTGATTGAATGCCTCCCGGAGATTGCGATACATCTTCCTTTTAACTAGAAACAAATCGAGATTTTGTATCTTGAAGCGAACGTTTCAGATGGAAAATCTCGATTTTCGCTACACTCAATGTTCATGGAACTATAGTGCACTGGTCATAAACAGTCGAGATCTCGTGCAGTGCGGACGTTCACAGAAACGTGTTTACACGTGTTTATGTTTACGTGTGTTAAGTGCACTATCTATTGCACTACACACTAATTGTGTAGTGCAATAGAAAAACAACAAAAAATATTAAAAAAAAAAATTATTATATATATATATAATAACAAAATAAAAAACAGGAAATTTTGACTATACAAACACGAGCAAACACGTGTAATTTTCGCTGGATGCCGTAGTCGAAATCTGTCTTCACAGATGCCAGACAACGACCCGAGCGCTATCCGGGAATATCTTTTGGAACGGAAGAGAAGAGCCATTGAAACTCTTTAAAACTCATCTAAGAAGACTACAAAAATGGAAAATCCAGTAAAACACATGGACTACGAACAAAAATTCCACGAAGCCGTGGAATCATCCAACAGCTTTCAGCAGAGGTGAAGTAACTCCGGGAGGAAATTCAATCCCTAAAGCAACCCACCCAAAACAGCGACGATGCCAGTATGGAGATGACGCCTTCTCCCAACTTAACCAACATCTCCACCCAAACAACAATCATCAGCCCATAAGGAAACCACCAAACAAGCCAAGCCAGCACCGAGTCCCCTGCCTGCCCAGCACAAAAACGAAAGACCCCCGCCAATCTACATCAGAAACCCGACCAGCACCAAAGCACTAATTCAAACCCTGCAAAATGCCTTGGGTCACCGAATGCAAAAGGATCGAGGACTTCCATAACAGTCAGATCATTAGTCGATCGTGACAGGGCAGTTAAAAAACTGTTAGAGGAACAGTATCAGTTCTTCACCTTCCACCATCCGAACAGCAAACCAGCTACCTTTATTATAAGGCACATCGATCCCGAATGGACCAACGAAGAAGTGGGACTGGAAATCGCTAGGATATGACCATAAATAAAAATCAATAAGCTGGATTACTTCCAAACACCGTACATGAGGACAAACAACGTAAAAAACCTCCGGATCATACAAATCCCGCCTAATCAGGACATCAAGCAACTTAAACAAATTAAATATTTGTTTACCCAAAAAATCGCAATCGAAGAGCCCCACAAACAAGACACTCTTCATTGTAAGCGATGCCAAGAATCAGGACACTTGGCGGTATCATGCCACCAGCAAAGACGTTGCGGCAGATGCGCAGAGGAACACGAGCTCGAGGAATGCAAGGTAAATCCACAAGGCCTGGAACCTGAAACAATACAAACCGTCAACGCTGATGGATCCATTACCAACAAAAAGATCACAGTTAAATGCTGTAACTGCGGAGGCCCTCATCCGGCAAATTTTTCCCAATGCCTTCAGAAGCTAAAACCTCTGGAAAGACTGAAATTAGCAACAACTATTAAATCAACAACAACGAAACCAACAGTATTGCAGGAAACGAAGTCAACCCGACCCGGAATATCGTACGCGGATGCAGCAAGAAGACACCTCAACACCACCACTCCCCCTAACAACAATACTGAAAACTTCAATCTGGATATCATGGGATACATCCAAAGCTTACAAGCCATGCTACCTTCGCTGAGGAAGATGTCAGAAATAGAGAAAAAAGGTCAGATTCTTTCACTAATAACTTCCCATATTCTCTCCAGCTCTCTCTAAACTAACCATTATCTCCCTCAACACAGAATCCATTTACTCTAACATACGTAAGCTTTCCCCAGATATCCTATTCCTTTCAGAGACCTGGCTCAAACCAAATTCCCGAGTTTCCATTCCCAATTATACTTTAGTTTCTAACCCCAGAACTAATGGATCTCATGGAGGTACCGGCCTCTTAATTCACAAAAAATTTCAATTCAGTGAAATTAGATTCACCGATATATCCAGCATTGAATACACAGCAGTAAAACTTTTTTGTGAGAACAATAAAGTGCTCGTCTTAGCATCCATTTATATTCACCCTTCACGACAACCAGATTTCCCAGATACTGACATTTCGCAGATTATCCAACAGTCCGTTCCCGCTCCATTTATAATCGGAGGAGACTGGAATGCTCGCCATACAGCATTCAATGATAATAAATTCAACAAATATGGTCGCCAATTGCTAGCCCTCCTCCAGACTTATCCATATACTTACATTGACTCCCCATTACAGCCAACTCGTGTCTCTAGCTCAGCCAGGTCAACAGGTCAACAAACGACTTCTTCCTCAAGTCCGACGATGTTTATTCAGCGGGTCCACCTACAGTCTCCTTTATATTTCCTTCTGATCATGGTTCCGTTCACACCACGATCCAAATCCCCTCTCTCGACCTACTCTACTCGTCAAACCCTGTCCCAAACTTCACCAAAACAAATTGGAGAAAAGTCAATAGGGACATAGCGATAAGTTTCTCTGACTTGTATATCCCTGAAGCATCTAACTTACTCCCTACTGAAATCGATCAAGCATCTTTAAGAATAGAGCAAATTCTTAAGGAGGCTCTCAGCAACAACACCCCGACAACCATTCCTCATAACTATTTAGCAAAGCCTTTGACCAGCATCTTAACCAAATTATTGCGCCTTAAAAAGCAGCTCCGCCGTAAACTTCATACAAGATACTGCCCCTTTATTGAAAGCCAAATCCAACTCCTATCCACTCTGATAAATGAGCAGTTGAAAAACTTCGCAGATGAAAACTACATCTCCACACTTAAAAATATCAAACCAAATCGGGATCTTTTCAAAAACATCAACCAATTAACTGGTCGTATATATAAACCCCGAATTGATCATCTCATTAACCCAATCAGCAATAATATTGCCCAGTCCGATACGGACATAGCAAATTGCCTCGCAGAACACTTTGCAAAGATTCATGAGCAAAATAATTCTCTCTCAACTCCTGGCTTCGAGAACACAGTAAACGAATACATCTCACACAGATTATTCCCATCTTTTACTCCTTTCATCGGTGAATTTAACAACACAAACATAGCTTCACACCCCTTAGACACTACAAATTTTCTAACTGCGGACGAATTATCCGAGATCGTAAGATCAGGAAATAACAAAAAGTCAACTGGATTAGATGGAATCCCACGTCTTCTATTTAAAAGGCTACGCCCACCGAATCTACTTCCCATCCTCATTCTTCTTAATCATATAATTAATGCATCGCACTTCCCAGAGAACTGGAAAACTGCGGTAGTAATTCCTATTAAGAAGCCCGGTAGTAGTAATAGCCCTTTCAATTATCGTCCAATATCCCTATTAAGTACACTAAGTAAGATACTGGAACGCAAGATCTACCAAAATCTTCTCTCATTTGCCAATGAGAATGCCCTCATCCCTAACTGTCAGTTCGGATTTCGTAAGCGACAATCCACATGTCATGCTCTACTAAAACTCACACACGATGTTACAACTGGTCTACAAAACCAAAGCGCTACTGTGTGTATATCTCTCGATATTTCTAAGGCGTTTGATTGCGTCTGGATCTCAGGGCTTCTGTACAAACTGCACTCCATATTTAATCTAAACACTCACACAACAACCCTCTTAGCCTCTTATCTTTCTGACAGAAAATTCTTTGTGAGAATAAATTCGTCCGTCTCAGAAACCCGCAACATAACCGCGGGTGTTCCCCAAGGCTCTATTTTAGGGCCAATTTTATATCTGTTATATAACGCGGATATTCCTCAACCCGTATCTCGTAATGTTGTGATGCTGAATTATGCTGATGATACATTAATTTACTCTAGCAGCAAATTTGTTAATGCTGCAAGAAACCGCATTAACAACTTCCTCCCTAACCTATCATCATACTTTAATAAGTGGAAAATTCACCTTAACCCAAAAAAACGCAGCTCATAGTGTTCAAGGGCAAACACGAGCACTGTACAAACAACACTCTAATAAAACCCTTCAAAACCCTAAAATATCTGGGAATCACTTTTTCTAATAACTGGTCTTTTTCCTCCCACATTAAAAATTCCCTTCAAAAAGCCACAATTCAGCTTAATCTCTGTAGAAGAGTAATGTGGAAACCTAATAGTCTCTCTCACAAAGTCAAACTGCTCATTTACAAACAAATTATCAGACCCACACTCACGTACGCGTGCCCATTGTGGTACCATATCACTCCCTCCCAAATGGAGAAGTTACGAGCATTCGAAAGAAAATGCTTTAGGTATGTCTCTGGCTTACATCGTCGTCCTAACTCCTATAAGTACTATAGTAACGTCGAACTCTACAATACCGCTGGTATTGAGCGCCTCGATAGACGATTCCTCGAGCTGTCTATCAAATTTATCGAAAACCTACTAAATAATCCCAATCCCATAATAACCTCGCTCTTAGAGAACCCTCTAGATATCCGAACTAACTATCCCAACTGTCTCCACGCCAGAGCTATCTTCGCCTCAGGCAGACTGGTAAATGATTCAAATGAGATCATATACCACAACACCGAAGTTACCCCCAACCAGTTCAAATACTGTAACGTCCAACCATTTTCCAACATCCTACGCTTTTCCAACGAACAACCGGAAAGAAATACTCTTCCCCAAACCCATAACTGACCTCATTCCACATCCTTTAATTCATATATCCCATTAATTATAAAACTTTGTTTATGGCTTTAGGAAAATCATACTGTAATCAGGCTAAATTAGGTTAAGTTATTTATATAATTAGGATTAAGTTTAGACTAAGTAAAGTTGAAAAAACAAATTCCTGGTTTTCTGACCTTTTCCAGGAAGATAATACCACTAAATTTATAAACACGCATCTATCTTATATCTCATAAAATATTGTTTGGAAAATGTATATATTATTATAATAATTACATGTAAGCAATTGTTACGAAATTAATTTTAAGTCACTGTATTACTTAAATGTACGAATTCTAATTATGGTTAATAAATACAATTTTGAAAAAAAAAAAAAAGAAGTGCATTGGAATTTGGGTTTTTGTTTTTGTTATCCATTTGGATTATGCAAACTAGAGTTTGCGCGTCCTTCGGATGGATAACACAAGATCCGTGCGAATTAGGTGTTAGTTTTTAAATTATTGCATTTACAAGTCATAAAACATCTGGCATACGCATTACGATGTTTATGATTGCTTGAATTGTAAATAGATATGCCTTTGTTTAGGCAATGCACATTTGGGTTTTGGATCTTGTAGGAAATTTAGGTGTTAATTGCTTATAGCATACATGGGAAAATAATGCATTATGCTGTTTGATTTTAGGAAATTGAATCGAACTGAATAAATGAATTTGAATTCAATAAATGAGAATGACATTGAATTCAATGTTGATTTGGGTGTAGGGATTTGTATGTGGGGGAAGGAGATTGTTTCTATGGGGTAAGGAAATTGTAGGGCTTTCCGGACCACACATCGAACTCAAGCCCATCAAGCGTTTGCTACTGGTACGTAGTAATTAAATTGAGTTCATAGGTCTATTCATAGCCATGGATGGAAAACAATGAGCTGAGAACGGAAAATTGACTCCACCACGACGATTCCATCTGATGGCAAAGTAATGAGCTTCCTTTGGATGTCCATAGGATAACTATCATTAAAAACCTCAAAATAAAAATAAAATAGAAAACAACCAAAGAATTAAGCATTTAATGACGAAGTGAAGAGAGAACTTTCGCCTTCACGGAAAAAAGTGGGGTACAGACGGTAGTGGTCACACCCCTTGCCGCGTTGGTCGAAGTCAATGATTTAAACTCCAACTTGCTCTTTCACTTATCCTCTTTTAGCGCCTTTGTTTTACAATGGCTGTTTAAGAAAGACTGACACTATAGTCAGATACAGTCCTGGAGGAGAGAAGAATTTACCGCGAAAATACTAAGTTTGGCGATGATAGTACAACCAGTCTTAAGCAGGGTTACAATAGGGTAGACGTGTTAAATGTCAAAATTTCGTGACGTCTGCGTGCAATGATGTACGATAAAATATTGCTTGGACGGGTTAACATCTACCAACACTTTTGATGAGTTACGTGTGACATATCACAACATTATGATAAGTAAAATAATGTGTTGTCGGTGGCATAAGTCATTTCAAAGAAGCAGGAAAGTGTGTAAACTGGAAGGAGTTTCCGAGAAAACGGCCCTATCTTACCGAGGAATAAATCAACACAGGGGCTGTGTTGATACACAATGCATTTGACAATTCTCAGTTTTACTTGATATCTTGATAGGTATTGTACTTAAACTTTTACGTGGTTGTTTACACCTGTCTAACGCATGTGCACTCTGGATTCCACACCGGAAAATGCCACATCAAAAGCAGGCATGCGTCGACATGTGTGAAGTATGGTCGAAATGCGTTCGAGATGAAGGCGAGTCCTGGTGGAAAAACATTACTGCTAATAAAAATTAATTTTTTTATTAAAGCCCCGAGACAAAACAGCAAAGCATCCGATACAGGTGGAATACCACCGAAGGAAGTACGAGCGCAAAAATCGGCTGCAAAAGTAGTGGGGATCATTTTTTTTTTAATGATCGTGGGATGTTATATACTCATATAGTCCCACAAGCGCAAACGGTCACTGCGGCGTTTTGCATCGCCGTAGTGAAGCAACTACTGCAGGGTTATATCAAACCGACAATATTTCATTAACTGTTGGAAATTGCATCACGAATATGCGTGGCGGCATGTGGCTCATGTTGTCAATAAATTTATAATAAAAATAATCATACCCGTTTTGCCGCCTTATAGCTCATATTCTGCTCCGCATCAGTTTTTATTTTTCTTATCCCAAGACCAGGAAAAACTCAAAGGGAACTGTTTTCCTAGCGTATGAGCCACTTCAAAGTCCTTAGAGGTAGATTTAAGGGTAAGCTCCAAGTATGGCTTTAAACACGTCTTTAAGAACTGTCAGAGACACTGGAACAAGTGTGCAGCATAGCATGGAGACTACATTGTACTTTTTTTTTACGCAAACGCGCCCACAAACGGGGAATTTGGAGTACTCTTATATGGCAGACAGGAAAGAAAGGAGGTCTCGATGCGCATTGATATTGAATACCTGGACATTACCTCGACGAGGAAACACTTGTCGGGCAGAGCATTCCACATTCGTGTCGTTCGGCTACGTTTATTTGTGCGCCTGCACTTAATTTTCAACTCGAACTGTTTATTTGTGGGCCTGAAGTTTACTTTCACTGTCGCTGTTTCACAAATGCCACATTTGCCACCCCCACATACACTGGCTCTTCTCCAGTCTTCTACCCCCCATACCCTCAAACCATCTTCTCCTTCCTTGTTTTGTCTTCTTTTTTTTAATAATTTTTTTTTAAATGGTTATTAAAGGCTTACGTGTTCCCGTCGACAGGGCGCAGATCGATTCTTTTCCGGATTGGCGGAGAAAATAGAGATCTCCTTTCCGATCTGCTAATGCGATCGTAGATCCGTGGTTGCTTCTGATTGTAGCTACTTCGCGTGTGAACGTCACGCTGTTTCCGGCGTCCGTGATCTTCGCAACCGAGACGAGGTTGTTACGCAGGTCGGGTACATGCAGTGCGTTTTCCAGACGTATGATCCGAGTCGTGTCTCCGTCAGATGCCGCGATTTTTACGGTTCCTTTCGCTTTTACGTCGGTGGAGCCATAATTTGCCAGATTAATCCTTAAATTTCCAGCACTTGCGATTTCTTCGAATACGTCCTTGTCGAGACACCACGTATCGTTTTTCTGAGCGTTCCCTGCAAAGCAAGAATCTGCGTGTGTGTGGGAGTTTAGGGAGGAAATATCTTCGCCGATGGCGGCTTTTTCTTCATTTTCGGGATTTTTCGCGTTTCGTTCGGTCCGGACAATTCATGGCCCTGTGACCGATTTGGCAACATCTATGGCATTTGTATTTGAATGGTCCGCCGGTACGTCGATCATCCGATTTATCGACGGGCTTGTTCGGCGCTTTGTTCGTAGTCCTTTTCCAATTCGGCGTTCCTTTTCTCGCGAACATTGCTTGGTGTTCGGCTTGGTTGCGTTGTCTTCTCGTCGCGCTTTCGTCGAGGATTTTAATTTTCAGATGTTCCAGCGAAGGTAACTCGTCTCTCGACTCGATGGCGCATCTAAAATTCTCGTAGCTCTTCGGCAAACTGTGTAAAAGCATGATCGATTGTAATTCGATGCTGACTTGTACGGATAATTCGGACATATTGTCGACCATGTCGGTGAATTCGTCGACGTGTCGTTGTACATCTCCGCGTTGAGTCGATGACTCATTAGCCGCTTCCACAATGATCCCTTGTTCGCCGGCCCCTTCGATTCCAAAATTGCTTCCAGCTTCAACCAGATTTCTCGGGCTGTTTCGCAGTATCTAATTTGCGTGAGTTCGGCGTCGCCAACAACGAGATACAACTCGCCTTTCGCTTTTTCGTCCTCGTCTTTCCACGCTTGCAAATTTTTGGCTGCTTCCGGTTTCGGTTTTTCACCGCTTGCGTGAGCCCACATTTTGTTTTTCGTCATGAGTGCCCGCATTCTTAGTCTCCAGGTATCGTAATTATCTCTGGTTAGCATTTGTATGCGCATTACGTTCGTAGCTTGACCGTCCACTTTGTTTGCAGTGAGATTATATTTCCGTGTGTATTTTTCACGTTGTCTTCTCGTCTTTTTGATTTCCGATTTCGATTGTCCTGACGATGTTCTGCTCCTGGGCCCATAACCTGTTGTAGCAGGAAATGAAATAATTGGGCGACTACTCGTACGAAAGATATTATTTATTAAAAGGGAACTTAATAATAATTAGTATAAAAACAATGCAATTGATACGTCATGTTGAAGCAAAAGGCGCGCTCGGTCTGGTCCAACTGTCAGAAGTAGAGTGAGCGCATTAAGGTATGAATTCATTGCCTTTTACTCGTAACGCCCGTTGCGGCACTACAATCGCATAGAGCTCACAGCTTAGGGCGGATGCAAAACATTATTATTATTATTATTATTATTATTATTATTATTATTATTATTATTATTATTATTATTATTATTATTATTATTATTATTATTATTATTATTATTATTATTATTATTATTATTATTATTATTATTATTATTATTATTTCTGTTATTAGGATATTTGTTATTATTAATTTTATTCTCTATAATTTATTAATTTATTATTACGAGGGTTGCTTCTTATGTTTCGGGATTTGGCAACCCTAGTCTTGTGGACAAGATTTAACTATCAGGAATTTGTATGATGAAATACAATATTTGGCGCTGGATCAATGGATGGAGAACAGACGTATAATCAAATATGATTAAATGTGAAATAAAATCTTCATAGGTGGAATAATAAAATAATAATAGTAAAAATAAAAGCAAAGGTAATAATAACAAAACAATAATAGCAATAGTAATAATAATAATACGAGGGTTGCTTCTTATGTTTCGGGATTTGGCAACCCTAGCGTTGCAATCCGGCAATTGACAGCTCTGTCGTAAAGTTGGACATTTTTGAGGTTATACGCACTCAGAACGTTTTGACATACGAGCGCTATTTGTGTTGTTTACAGTAACTTAAAAGATTCATCTCGGGCCAAAAATGGAATTAAATCGTCAACATTTTCGTGCGATTATTTTTTACAACTTTCGGCGTGGATTAACTCAGCAACAGTGCATGGATGAACTTAATTTAATTTTTGGCGATGAAGCTCCATCAAGGAACAGTGTTTATCGATGGTATGAAAGGCAACCCTCGTATTATTTTTATTATTTTTTTATCATTCTTTTCATTTATTTTATTTTTATTATTATTACGAGGGTTGCATTTTATATTTCGGGATTAGAGAACAAAAACAAATATTGATCATCGAAAATCACTATTGTTTTTCAAAATATTCCCCATGAAGATCTATACACTTTTGCATGCGTTTGAACCAATTGTCGAAGCACTTTTGCCACTCTGATTGAGGTATCTCCAACACATGCACTCTGAATGCAGCAACCGCTTCTTCAGGTGTCGAAAAACGTTGACCTCTCAGGTTGTTTTTTACGTACGGGAATAAAAAGAAGTCATTCTACGGCGGATGACCAATCAAATCGATGTTTTGGGTGCTCAAAAATGCAGTTGTCGCAGCCGATGTGTGAGAGCTCGCATTGTCGTGGTGAAGAGTGATCCGTCTTCGGCGGTTGGTTTTCCTGATTTCTTGGAAGACAACTAGCAAACAAATGGTTGTGTACCACTCAGAATTGACTGTTCTGCGTTGTTCTAGTGGTACGGTTGCGACATGTCCAGTTTTTCCGAAAAAACAGGCGACCATTTGCTTGGAAGTGCTTCGTGCGCGAACAACTTTTGTTGGATTTGGCTCATCTTGAAACACCCAGACAGTCGACTGCTGTTTACTTTCGGGCTCATATGCGTAAATCCACGATTCATCACCTGTCACGATGTCATAGACGTCTTTCGAAGCACCGCGACCGTATTTTTTGAGCATTTCTTTCGACCAATTGACACGACCCTTTTTTTGGGCGATTGACAAATTGTGTGGAACCCAACGCGAACAAATTTTTTTGACAGTCAAATGTTTATAGAATATTGAATGTATGCTGGTCCCACTAACGCCTAAGGTTGTCTCAATCTCACGATAGGTCACATGACGATCTTCCAATATCAGTTCGGGCACAGCATCAATGGTTTTCGGAACAACAACTGATTTTGGACGACCTTCACGAAATTCATCTTGGAGTGAACTACGACTACGATTGAATTCACCATACCATCGATAAACACTGGTCCTTGATGGAGCTTCATCGCCAAAAATTGAATTAAGTTCATCTGTGGGGTTGTACGTAGGTATGTCAACACGGACACTGTTTCACATACACACCACGTATTGTTCCACCAAATGACCAAACGAATAAAAGCACCCCGGTAATTCAATAAAATCCGAGGAGGAATAAACCAGTAAGACGCCGGAGTTTAACACTGAGCACCTGTGAAAGTCAATTAATAAAACTAGTCGATTGTTTTAGTTACACAATATTCATTTAATTCAATTCCACGTTACACCGTGTCTTTTAACATTAATAATTAATTCTGGTGAACCACAGTTAGGTTGAATTTACATTAACACGGTGTCTCTCTCAATCGCTGGCAAATATGCCGCTATATTAAAGGACTCGCGCAAAATAGGGGGTAACACGACACCTGCTCGACATTGTTAAGTACACGTACGAGACAAAAAGTCACTTAACTCCGACTCACTTCCGTATATCGGTGGAAAACGAAATCGGCTACTACTACAAGCGGGTGCGACTGTCCGCTGTGGCGATAGAAATCTGACTCTCAGAAACCATCAATATCTGCCAAATTCACGGTGTGGATTACATTGGTGTGGGAGGATTCTATATGTGTCCGTATGGGGCATGTATGTTGCCCTTCAGCCTGTATATCGACAACGACGAAAATACACCTAAATAAGCATGGGCTGGTGTAATGAATTGGTATTATAGAGACATGCGACGGCGAAAATTCGCCGAAGGGAGAAATAGGTTTCTGTGTCTTAAATAAACAGAAACGCTATTTCGAGGGCCATAAATCTTTGATGACCTGCGCCTGAGAACGAAATAGGTTTTTGCTTCAAGATACACAAAAACGCTATTTCAAGGGTGACGATGATATGCACATCGTGTTTACTTAGGCGTTCATGCTAATGCCATTGTAGGCTATAGAGTTTTCGTGGCGATAAGCAAACCGATGGTTTGCTCGCCTATGACCTAGGCTATGGTAGCTTTTGTTTGTTTTACAGGCCGGAGCATCGTTTGCATGATTTGGGTTATGATTGTCTAACGTCAATCATATTAGTGCCCAAATCCCATGATCGGTAGATAACCGACAAAGGAAATTGGTCGCAAGTGTTGCGAACCTTGGGACTGGGGCAATAAATGGATATGAACCGTAGCAAGAAACCATCGGCTTCAGCTATGTCAACAATTACGCTGGCCAGCTAGTATTTATCTATTATAATTGCTGACACGCCGAGCCGATGGAGATATGGTACGGATCATAAACGGAAAAATTCAATGTGATGCATGCCTTAAGATTTAACTTTCAGGTGAAAGAGAATAAAGGGTAGCTTACGCTGCCCCAAAATTGCAGGTAGGTATGGTGGGTTTGGAAGGTGGTTCATTTAAGAGGATGGACGGTTCTTTGGGAATGTATTAAAGAACCGCTACACATCCATGCACTGTTGCTGAGTCAATCCACGCCGAAAGTTGTAAAAAATTATCGCATGAAAATTTTGACGATTTAATTCCATTTTTGGGCCGAGATGAATCTTTTAAGTTACTGTAAACAACACAAATAGCACTCGTATGTCAAAACGTTCTGAGTGCGTATAACCTATAAGTATAAGCTATAAGTATAAGCTTTTAAATATCGAGATTAACACACCAAAAGATTTTATTTCACATTTAATCATATTTAATTATACGTCTGTTCTCCATCCATTGATCCAGCGCCAAATATTGTATTTCATCATACAAATTCCTGATAGTTAAATCTTGTCCACAAGTATTTTCTGTATCCTTTTAAGGGAACTTTTAAGAATAATTAACACGTTAAAACTTCTGCCGGGTGCAAGCCATTTTATATACACTCACACACACCATTACTCTGTTTATTATTTCATGTTAAATGCATTAGGTGTGTCATAAAAACACGGTTGCAAAATAGAGTCCCCACCCTCCCCTCCCCGAAGACCAACAAAAGGCGACCACCTAATATTAAATTTCCAGCAAACGGGCAAAGGACCCCGTTGGTGTTTCACTGCAACAAAACTGAACAGAGCAAAGAGTTTCTAATTTTTGAACAACCTCTACAAATGACTACATTGTGCACAAAGGACTCTTGGAGTTAGTTGCCTTTGCTAAATGAATCATTCATGTAATTTTTTTGGCATAAACTTTAATATCAGTTCCTTTGCACAGGATGTTGTCTGTTTGGAAAGTAAAAGCAAAATACCAGCATTTCACCGCTTTGCCGGACAAGGACTCGTAACCTCATTCGATTTACATCTGCATAAAACGCACTAACTATTACAAAAAAGGAACACTCAGAAACCAATAAACGAGAGCGAGCAAAAGGACATATTTTGTGCCAACCAAGAATAGGATAAAGTTTCATCTATGCTATGCATACTTGACTTTCTTTCTTTTCTTTTTTTTTTTCTCGTGTTCTCCCTCTCTAAACCTTGCTCCTTGCATTCGAATTTTGATGGAAATTAGTTGAGGATTTAAAATGTATTTCTAGAGGATATTTTTCGTAGCGGTACACGAGCTCGGCTTGGGAATTGTTGGCAAACTTCTCCAACAGAACTTCGCATGAAGTAAACGCTCGACGAAGGAGAATATGCTAATGAGCTTGAAATATATATGTTTGCTCTTAATGAAAAAATCCTTTTCTGTATTGCAGTGATGGCAAAAACAAAAAACTAGAGAAAAAAACGTGATTAATTTAGGGAATTGCACAACGCTTCCACAGGAAAGTCGGGGAACTTTCGTGTTTCAAAGTGCGAACAGGGCGCCGTGTCGGGGACCTATTACCAGTGCATGCCAAGGACTATTAAAATGTATATTGTACACTTACGATAGAAAATTATATTTGAATTGTTCTCAGTGTCGCGAAACTCGAGATGAATAGCAAAGGTAAAACGAAGTGCTTACTAAAGAGCATCACTTCAGAACCTTTATATAATCCGTCGTGTTTTCTTTTAAACACAAAATACGTCAGGGGTTTTGTTATTATTTTGTGCACAAGGTTTAGTGAGGGCGAATGAGGAAAATAACGAAAGGTAGTAGATTGGTTTTAAATGCTTGGATACAGATGATGACTCATATTATAAGAGAGAGCACTCCAAGTTCAAGTAGCGAATTTTTAAAGTAAACCGATTTTCGTGTACAATCGGCGAATATTTGAAGAGGTGCCATTAACTGACCATGATAACAAATAAATAAATGGGTCGTGATGCGTAGCTGAACATTAACAAATCCGATGGCCCGGATAGCATTCGTCCAGTGTTTCTGAATAGGTATTCATTTTCACTCGTTAAACTTCACCGAAAAAAGGGTCTCCTGACCGTCAAATCGTTATCCCGGGCTGTTAGTGGTCTGGATACGGCGTCTTCTCCGGCGGCGTCTCAGCTTCATTCTCTCTGCGTGGATTGTATTCCGGCGCTAGCCGGCCAAACGATTTATTTCACTAAGGTACCGTACTTCTATAACAGGACTCTTCTCTGGACGAAAGGCGCTGTTGTCTTGCCTAGTACGATCGTTGTATTCTCCAAATAATACACTGCTCCTATAGTCACTTGTTCACTCTTTATTACTTGTTAGGCACTGATTTTTATTGTGGGCTTATGGAGCGCACTACAGTAAATCATGTGCACCAAAACTGTCACTTATCTTTTTACAACTGCTGCTCTGCCGATGTCATCATCATCATCATCATCGGCACTACAACCGGGAACCGGTCTTGGCCTTATTAATCAAGTCCTGAGGCTTGTTAAATTTTCCATAATGATTTATTTTTTTTTCTGGGCAAGGTCATTAGTCTTGCACCAGGGGCTCCCCGACGGGGAATCGAACCCCGGTCTTCCACGTGACAGGCGGCTATACTAACCACTATACTATTGAGGAACCCCACGATACACCTACCTAAAGACCCCCACTATAAATAGGCCCGCAGCCGTTCTCTCGTTCGCTCGTTTCCTGCGTGCTGCTTTCCTTAGTGGCTTCCTAGAATTTGTGCGCCGCTGATCGTTGTGGGACTGAAAAGCTTCTGATTCAAGAAGCTTTTGACGAAATCCGGAAAGTGTACGTCATCTACTGTATTTCTCTACCTTAGATAGAATTCCCGACACTATCCTAGCCACTGGTAGTCATACACCGGTGGCGGTTCCGCCAAGCCCCACGGTTCACTTACCTAAGAAAAACCCCCATAACTCCCCTTCAATCACGCAATCTCGCTAATGCAAATGCATTAGCACCTTAAATGATTTACGCATCTAGGATTACCTAAGGTATAATTTTAAAATCCTCAGTAAAATGATTCTTACCTTTTCTTGCAATCCCTTCCCATACAAATTCCTGTAAGAGTTCTTTCTTACCTTACCATAAATTCCCTGTAATAAAATTCATCGGTTCGCATATCATACGACTGTTGTGGTCCTTTTCTCAGGGAGCGTGTCTGGTCCTGAAAAGGACGAGGGATCTCTTTAAGATAGCTCCTGAGGGGACCCGTTGCGGTGCCGCCGTGCTTCCTCAAACCTTGAGGGAAGAGCAGCTACCGATCGAATATGGTCCTGGAAATCGGCCAGGATCAATTAAAAATACTTTTCATTTTATTAAATTTTAATTTTATTTGTAAATTCATTTTCTGGCGTCCTTACACCTAGAACGCCAATTGAGACTGATCCTCGAATACAAAATCCATCGCCCTTATAAAGAGAAACAAATCGAAATTTGTATCTCGAAAATACACAATTTCCTACAAAAATCCCGATTTTGGAATCCTGAGTGAGATGCTCAGTGTTTATTTAAGATAAGAATTCAATTTCTTGAATTCTTACGAAACTATTTCGCAGATGTCGATATGTATCTGGTTTTGGTTTTCTATTTGCTTAACTCAATGGAATTTTTCAGATAGAGATAACGATCTCTGGATTTTGAGTTTTGATGATGCCGTGGGGCGAATGTAGAACAATAAACGAATATTAGATTCGTAATTGTGAATTTTGATTTTAATTCGGTTTTTTAGATTAAATTATGCCGTGGGGGCAATTGTTAAGCGATAAACGGATGTTTGATTCGTTTATTGCGAATTTTGGATCTAGTTTGGGTTTTTTCGGGTTTTGATTGAGTTTTAGGTTTTAGTGTATTACTGCTAGGATTTGGATGTAGGTGTTGGGGAAGGAGATGGTAGGGCTTTTCAGAGCACTACACGGCCGCATATCAGGGAATCTTACCCTTGAGTTTGATAATCCCAGCCTCAATATGTGTACATAAAAACTATTTCTGCACACATCGGCTGTCGACCCTTTTAGCCAGCGATAAATAGCCGAACACCAGCTGCATGTAATTAGCACCATCCACGTTGAGACATTTCCCTAACTCACACCATGAGTAAATAAAAGACCGCTGCAATTCATCAGGCATTCTGACGATACGCAAATAATGCAATCATCCTAGAATCCCAAATGCACTTACCATCTAATGTTTACTGAGTTGAACTCTCAGGCCATAAATTTCTTTACCCTACATAGTTCTGGATTCGTTTCCCAGTAACCTCTCACATGAACAAAGAACTCCACTATCCCTTTTTCCTTTCTTTGTTTAGAGTCTTTCCCACGCTTTTGATCCTTAAAAGAACCAGTGTACACACCTACATGTATATTGTGGCAATCTTCTGTATGAGATCTGTTGGTTACCCCAAAGAGAGACTTTACGTCTCTCTTGTAACAGGAAATGCATCTTTAATTTAAGAGAGCCAGTTTCACTGGCTGAATTTCTTTTAACAACGATTGAATATCGTTGAGTCCTTTACCATCCGCCGACCGGATTGGTCGTTGTCCACTCCCGCTCCCCGTTTCGCGCCACGGGGACGCGTACTCCCGCGTAGTGGCGGATCTGCAATCCCGAGTCGCGAAAAATACTGTGCGTTAAAGTGAAAACATCACCAACGTTGAATCGAACAATTTATGTAGTCAGTGTCAATCGTGTGTGTAGTATCGAACAATCAAATAAGAAAATAAATTCCGGCGCGTCATATATGTTAAGTGTAAGAAGTAAAGTCAAAAAGACAGTTCTGTATATCTTAAGTGCAAAGTTGTTTTAGTGTATTGCCACCTCACTTATAATATATTAAAATCTCAAGGATAGACAAAAGAGCTCTTTCTAACAATAAAAAAACAATCAAATGGCATTCAGTGGACTACCATCCGTGGGACTACCATCCGTGCGTTCGCTTGTTTCTGATGACAATTCCCTGTGGACAGATTCCTCTTAGTGTTCGGCGTAACAATCGACGGAACTATCGATTAGTGATGGGGAGTGAAGTGAACCGTGTGCCCGTGTCAGGCATAATACTTCTCCTCCCCACACATCCACCAACAAAACGCATGAGCTGCGACTGTCCAAGAATAAAATGCCATCTGTTTCTGGCACTCATGTCACAAGAGGTCAATTTCTGATATTGTCCACACCCCGGTACACCGCGATCTAGCTTTGGATTTTTACAACACGAAAACAGATAGAATTCCAGCTGTTTATTTCTGTGTTGTGGTGTGTTGTCAGTGGACAGTATTTCCCTGAACCGCCTTCCTGAAGGATTTAATAAGAATCTGATTTTACCTTGTTGATATCCAACGGCTTTATATGCTCTTCGATTATCATCTAATTCACCTCGTTAAACCTTTCTTTACATCAAACTACTGTGTACTTCGATGTTCTTCCGTTTACTGCGTTCATTCACTCCTTAATTAGGTTGATCAACTCCCTGCAAATTGTTTGTATTAGGAAATTAACCGGCAAAGTATCGTATTTCGTATCGTATTTAGTAGGAATATGAGAATTTGAATCAAAACCATAATGTCACATAGCAACCTCTTTTTTCCTTCGTTCCTTCGATCTTTGAATTTTTATTTGTGTTGTTGTCCTCAACGGCGCAAGGCTAATGACCTTGCCCGGAAAAACAAATTATTATGGACAATTTAACAAGTCTCAGATGTGGACCGGATACCGGTGGAGAGACTTGCTAAATAAGGCCAAGACCGGATCCCGGTTGTAGTGCCGATGATAATGATGTTGTCATCAACCTCCTTTGTTCTTCACCCATGTTATATCGATATTGTGTTTTCGATCTAGAGCAGTACTCTTGTACTGTTCTCTTGAATTTGCCCCATTATTCTTTGTGTCACAGCTCGCCATAATCGAAACTGAGCTAATTGGTTGTGACACAAGGTAAAACCTTGAGTGTAGTGGGTGGAGAGTTATTTTCACACATGTTCTCAAACGGAGGATCCTCATCATTGTTAGTTGCATCGTAGCATAAGAGTTTTAAAACCCACTCAGGTTCAACTCCAGATCGGTGCAGACAGATTTGACACCATATTGGAAATCACTAACAATCTACCAAGTAGAAATAACTTCGAACATAGTTCCACCTTCGCCCACTCGGGAAAAGTGCCCTGAATTCAATTTAGATAAGTTTGATGGAACCAAGGAAGAGGTCTCTATGGAATCTGCAGCACCTGTAACTACCACAGAAACTCAATCAGCCGATCCACCGTAAACGGTAGAAAGTAAAGTCAATCAACCACTTTCTAAGAAACCAATTATGAAAGCGAAATGAAGAAAAGACAATCTCTGGGTTTTTCACATCCTCTATCGCAAGATTTGTGCAAGAAATCCGACAAAACTCCAGCAACAAAATATTCGAAGAGCGAATGTTGCAATAAAACGAAATCCGATAAGGATACTTCATCCAGTTAGCACATTAAAACTTATCAACCGTTATCCACACAAATTAAACCAAAAATGAAATTACCTACAGCTAAAAATAGTATCACCGACGAATCAGCAGAAATTCGGAACCGTATACATTTCCTTCGAAAAAAGAACGTAGTGATTCTTCGATCGCGGGTCGGAAAAGTTGTGGGATTCCCTCCCCTCGCAAGTGTTTCCGGAGCGTTACAACCTGCAATCGTTCAAGAAGATCTGCGACGGTTATTTGATAACATCTCGGGGTGGCGTGTCGGCACTATAGGTTCGCGCTCTCCAGAGAGCGTGTAATGAAACTGTAATAAAAAAAGTGATATTACCCTCAATAGCTATATTATCTTTAACCATAAACCTCCTTCTTTGTGATGTATTTGCCTAGTTCATCAACGGGGACTGTGGCGGTTCTTTAATACATAGCCAAATAACCGCCCATCCTCTTAAATTAACCACCTTCCAAACCCACCATACCCACCTGCAATTTTGTGCAGCGTAAGCTACCCTGCAGCATCACATCTGAAAGTTAAACCTTATCAAGCATGCACATCAAACAAATTATTCCATTCATTCATACATAGACCGTGCCAGACAATCGGCTCGGCTTGTCAGCAATTATAAAAGATGTATACTCGCTGGCCAGCGTAATTGTTGACATAGCTGTAGCCGGCATTCTTGCTACGGTTCATTAGTGAATATTGCCCCAATCCCAAGGTTCGCAACACTTGCGACCAATTTCCCTTATCGGTTATCTACCGATCATGGGATTTGGGCACTAATATGATTGACGTTAGACAATCATACCCCAGATCATGCCTAACGATGCTCCTGTCTGTTAAATAAACAAACACGATATGCATATCATCGTGACCCTTGAAATAGCGTTTTTGTGTATCTTAAGGCAAAAACCTATTTCGTTCTCAGGCGCAGGTCATCAAAGATTTAAGGCCCTAGAAATAGCGTTTCTGTTTATTTAAGACACAGAAACCTATTTTCCCTTTCGGCGATTCTCGCTATCGCGTATCTCTATAATATCTACAACCCATTACACCAGCCCATGTTTATTCAGGTGCATTTTCGTCGTTGCCGATATGCAGGCCGAAGGGCAACGTACTGGTCCTATACGGACACATACAGAATCCTCCCTTATCTATGCAATTAGCGGCCATCGAACTGATGGATGTGAGTTGCATCACCAGAGTCAGATTGCAACACCGTCGCGTACGCACTCGCTTAGAGTCCGGTTTCATCACTAGCAGAGACGTGTTTTTTTTTCATACACGGTGGAGTGCGCATCACCAGATCTAATAAAGTCCCTACGCGAGTGCCAATGATCCTCCTTCCTAGTAACTCAATTAATTATTCATTAATTCCCCGATTAACCGGTATCAGAAACATTAACAATCAATAAGTATCCCATTCGGTTCGTAAGTTTTCCCGATTTATCGAGAATTTTCACTGCTTGTGTTGTGCTATTTTCCAACACCAAAAGTCTACAATAGAAGAATAATTATTACCGCAATAAAAAAAACAATTTACATCCAATCAACTCTCTGTGTGTTTCATTTCTATCGGATACATCTGTGTGTTTTCTAGGAGGATAAATTTAGTGTGCGTTAAAACAATTTCCATCGGACTATCAGTGATGTTTATGCTGAATCCGCACCCATGCTTGGTGCACGAGTAATAATACACCACAGGACCACTGCACCTCCTACTATTCCAAATATTCCGTAGGTTTTATAAACTCTAACTCACTCGACTTCATCCTAAGCACTCTCTCGTATTAAAATTGATCTCCTTTGTCTATCTTCGTTTTTATTGCTTGGTTCTTAAGATTATTAGGATTAATCCGGATGAATGAGCGACCTATCTTGTTCTTCAAGTTAGTGAAGAATGTGATTCAAAAGCACACTTTGAAAAATTAAAACCTAAGCCCCGACGCATTATATCACAGCCATATGTTATGCAAGAATGGGTTCACTCCCTACGCAAACCATTATTGCTACATTTAATGCTTTGGTATACGGCGCTGATGATACTCTCGATTCTGCTTTGTTTCTGGATCCTCCATGTAATTACACATACTTAATCTGTTAGAATCGCCGATGAGTTGCGATCACTTTGTGCACGACGTAAATATCTGGTTAACTATGAAAGTGTTTTGGTCCAAGTACAAGATCACATCGATGTCATCACTTAAAGCGTTTTGCGAAGTAGGCCGCGTGTACACGCGATTGAAATGCATCAACTCGCTACATGACCTGTAATTGCTACGCTAAAGGTAACGGGCGACTTTTTTAATTTTGATTTTGTTGTTATGTTCTTCACAACGGTCGCATGCACGTGTTCTCTTGGAATCACCACAACTCCCTCGCCAAAAAAGGAAAAACCTTCAGATGAACTAGTGTACGTGAACCCAAGCTTCCAGACCCAGCAAAACAAAGTCAATTATGTGATCCAATTATATTTCTTTTAATACCCACTTAATTTTTGATCCTTGGGTGTAATCCGTATTAAACGAAGGGATGGACAAATATAATCTATTCAAAATGACAGTTTGGCTTTGTGAAAGATGAATGGGAAAACAGTTTTGTTTAGAACGATCTTAGTCAATTATGCTAAGCATAATTAATTAGCAAGCAAAACCAGAAGACATGGACGTCTAAATGAAACGTCGCCAAATGAATTTCAGTTTCCCCGCCATAGAGCATTAGAAACGAAATTAAACTGAGTTAGACTTAAAGTAACATAAGACCAAAGCCTAACTGACCAGCCTTCATTAAAATGTTAGCTCTTCAAAGAAACATTATCCTTAAATCATCTGCAGGTTGCTAGAATAAATTGCCATTAATCTTGTTGATGTTTTTCATTGTGTACCTGGATTTGTGATGAACCCAGATTCAACCGAGCCCTGTACCAAATTACTAATCTATGCGTAGATTTGCAAATAAGGATTTTCCAATTTCCTTTTCGAAGATTTCATCCTTAAAACTAAAAGCAAAGAAAACAAAATACACTTGAAAAAAAAAACCGATACAAATATTAAGAGATACTGACGTAATTCAAATATCCGTAACATGCTCGTGCCCTTTCTGGGGAATATTACCTTAGCTGTTCGTCTCATCCTTCCTTGAGAATGATAGCATCGGACCGCACACAGGTGTAAGAAATATCCTATTTTCTCTGCAATATTGATGACCAAGATGAACGAACTTTCTCTCATTTAAGTTGATGACCGTTATTTATCAACTCGCTTACGAATTTTGTTTTCTTTATCCTGTCCGTCATCGAAGTTGATTCTTCTCAGGTTGTGATTCTCTTCCCTTTTTTGTTCCTTTTTGGTAAGAAAAATAACACGTGCCAATCCATTACCTGCCTAAAAAGTTTCATACATTTTTTGTATGCCTTAACGTTGGCTCTAATTCCAACATAGCCTATCTTTTCGAACAGCCTTCCTATTCAGCCTCAAATCTGCTTTTCTCCCCCTCCGTCCAACTCTTAACTGGATAATGGGGTATCAAAAGGATAAACAAAACCAGAACAAAAAACGGGGAACACAGAGTCGAAAGATGGCTGGATATAAGGATTTGTCAACTTTTTTCCTATACCCAACGTGAATTCTTTGGTCGGAGAAAACAAACAAAAAAGGACGAAAAGGATAACTTTTCATCGGATGTCTGAGAAAATTTTTTATTCAAACAACATACGTTCGGTGGAAAACTTTGGAACTTCTCCGTTTATAATGAATAAATGACACGATAAAGGGGAAATCGTGAAAGGAATTTTTTAAATATAAAGAAAAAAACTCAAAACTAAGGAAAAAGAAAAAATAATAAGAGAGAAAACTCTTCTTAGGTGTTGTACAAAATTTGATGAATCACCGGAAGGCAGAAACAATATTTCTCTTCAAATGATTACCAAAATAATCCGTACCGTACACAGGACTCAGGACATTTTACTCCATTGCTGGCTCATGGACCACTCAAACCATGTGCTTCGCGTCAACAGCATTTTAAAGAAAATTTTCAGGGCTTCATGAACAACGAGAAAAACAGAACAATCCGGCTTCGTGGGGATCAAAGGTAAAATGAAAAAAACATATGCATTTCGGTTTTCCACAATTATTGCAATTGGTATTCCTTCTGAATACGTTCCCATTTGCGGTGCAAAAATCATTGGGAATTTAAGAGATGTGCGAATTCAATTAAACATGTGAAAGTATAATCGAACACGCACTTTGGAAAACAATAACGGGCAGAATGATTTTACCTTCAGGGAAAAATGGAGAATTTACAAACTGTATTTATCTTAATAGGTACAGTCTTATTTTAACTTCCCACGAACAGTAAAAAACTATTATTTTTTCTTGTTTTTTTTTTTGTTTCATTCTCTTGGTTTTTGGTTTTGAAAGAAATTTTTGCTATTAGATTGAATATAAAAACAATATATACACGCTAAAAGCTATTATTTATTGGCCTGTAGGAACCCGAAAGTTCTTGACCTCACCGACTCGACTCCCCATTATTCCCTGTCCCGTGCGTTCTCCTTCCACGTTCGACTATCCGGTCACGCCTAACATTGTCCTCCCACCTCCGTCGCGGCCGTCCTACCGGACTCTTTCCCGTTGGTCTACCGTCAAGAATTCTATGCACGGTTCTATCGTTGCCCATTCGCGCCACGTGTTCGGCCCATCTTAATCTTCGCGACTTGATTACTCTCACTATTGTAGGTTTACGGTATAGCTCTTCCAATTCGTGGTTGTGGAGTTTCCTCTATTGTCCTGCCTCCTCGTCATATTTACCGCCAAAGATACCCCTTAAAACTTTATTCTCGAATACGCGGAATTTGTTTTCTTCCCGTTTTGTAAGAGCCCATGTTTCGCATCTGTATAGAACAATCGGCATGATTATGGTACTATAGACCCGGAGCTTTATTTACGTGATAGCAGTTTAGATTTCAGCAGTTTACTGACTGCGTGCCAACTAGCGTCGCCCGAGTGTAGTCTTTTGTTAATTTCCTTCGACATTTTGTTATTGGCCGTCAGTATCGTTCTTCTCGTGTACGGCCCATCTTAATCTTCGCGACTTGATTACTCTCACTATTGTAGGTTTACGGTATAGCTTTTCCAATTCGTGGTTGTGGAGCTTCCTCCACTGTCCTGCCTCCTCGTCATATTTGCCGCCAAATATACCCCTTAAAACTTTATTCTCGAATACGCGGAATTTGTTTTCTTCCCGTTTTGTGAGAGCCCATGTTACGCATCTGTGTAGAACAATCGGCATGATTATGGTACTATAGACACGGAACTTCATATTCCGTGATAGCAGTTTGGATTGCAGCAGTTTACTGACTGCATGCCAACTAGCGTTGCCGGAGTGTAGTCTTTTGTTAATTTCCTTCGACATTTCATTACTAGCCGAGAGTATTGTTCCCAGGTATTTAAATTCTTTGACATTTTCAAATAATTTGCCCCTGATGTTTATGTGTGTTCTCCCTGCTCTCGCCATAATCATGTATTTTGTTTTGTCTTCATTTATTTCTACGCCCACCTCTTCAGCCGCTTCCATGATGATTTCACTGTTTTTACTTACAGTTTCTAGATTATCACCCAAAACGGGTGATAATCTAGAAACTGTAAGTTTCAAACGGCGATGTCGTCCGCATATGCGAGCACTTGTGTGACGCCGTTCAGGGATGTTCCGGCCGTGTTGTCGTCTTCTACCTTTCTGATGACATACTCGAGGACAAGGTTAAAGAGACATGGTGAGAGGCCATGGCCCTGTTTTAGTCCGTCCCGGATTTCAAATGGTTCTGAGAGGTGGTTTTCTCTTCTAACTCGCCCTTTGTTTTTGTTCATACAGATTTGAATGAGCGCGGTATATTTTTTGCGGGATTCCCAGCTCAACTACAATATGGTAGAGTCTTTGCCTTGCGACTGAGTCGTCGGCTTTTTTGAAGTCAACGAACAGTTGGTGAACCGTCTCCCCATATCCCCACTTCTTTTCCAGCAGTTGCCTTATTGTGAACATCTGGTAGCTTGTTGACCGGTTCCTACGGAATCCGTATTGGTAGTCTCCCAATATTTCTTCTGCGTACGGTGTGATTCTTGCCAATATGACATTTGTTAATATTTTGATTGGGAGCAATGATATTCCTCTGTAATTTTCGCAGTCAGATGTGTCCCCTTTTTTGAAAATGGGGATGACTATTGAGGTTTTCCATTCTTCTGGAATGACTTCTTTGTCCCATATTGTTTTAACCAGTTGGTGGATCTTTCGAGCGGTTGCCTCGCCTCCATGCTTCACAAGCTCTGTCGGTACGCAATCGATTCCGGGAGCCTTGTTGTTTTACAGTCGATTTATCGCGTCTACAACTTCGTCGAAAGAGGGCTCTGGGATCTGGGGCTCGGCTGTATGTACGTCTGGTGCGTTTATTTGTGGTTGATGGGTGCGCACGTTGAGCAGGTTTTCAAAGTACTGCTTCCATTTTGTCACGATATTTTTTGTTTCCGTCACCAGGCAACCGTTTGCGTCCCGAATTATTTTGTCTGTCCCGCGATGGGCATTTCTAATTGAATTTATGAACTGTTTGCGAAGATGAGAGTGTTTGTAATTGCATAGAAACAACTACAGTTGGGATTTTACCGTTGACTAAAATGGTCGTGTAATTAGATTAAAATAACAGAATCATTCACAAAGCTCCGAGAAAGATCGTAATTTTCTAATTAAAGTATTTTTAACGAGAGCTGATTATCAACTTTGGCGCAAGGCTGATAACCTTGCTCAGAAAAACAAATTATTATGGAAAATTTAACAAGCCTCAGACTTGTTAAATAAAGTCAAGACCGGATCGCGGTTGTAGTGCCAATGATAACGATTATCAACTGCCAAGACGGTCACGTAATTCCGTAAAAATATCAGAATCGTTCACTACCCATCGAAATCGAGGGTCGTTTTTAAATAAAAGTATTTTTAAGGAGAGTCTATAATCAACTGTCACCGTGTCCTGTAATTACATAAAAATAACAGTCGGAATAGACGATCGTTTTTTAAATTAAAAAAAAAAGTAATGGGAGTCGATAATTAACTGTCAAGAATGACCGTAATGTCATGTTTAAATTAACGAAATCGAAATCGACTTCGATTTAAACCATCGACAAAGTCATGACCATCATCATCATCGGCACTACAACCGAGATCCGGTATTCGCCTTATTTAACAAATCTCTCCACCGGTCCCGATTTCGAGCCGATGTCATCCAGTTTGGCTTTCCCAGCCTCTGGACGTCCCGGTCTACGCCGTCCCTCCATCGCAGACAAGGTCTGCCGCGTTGTCCTTTCCATACATCCTGCCACAAATGACATTCCGGGCAGGCTCCTCTTCGCTCATTCGAGTTGGGTGTCCCACCCACCGTAGTCTACCGAGCTTTATTTTTCTTACAACATTAGCTTCAAGGTAGATCGCGTACAAGTCATGCTTGTAGCGTCTCCGGAATCGTCCTCCTTCACATACGCGGCCAAAAATTCTCCTTAAGACCTTCCTCTCGAACGCGGCGAAGAGTTCAGAGTGCGTTTTATTGAGCAGCCAGGTGTCGGATTCATTCATGAGTACTGTTAAGACCATGGTCTTGTACAATAGCAGCTTGGAAGTTCTGGATAAATGTCGGGATTTAAAGAGCCTTGATAGAGCATAGTAGGCTTTGTTGGATTTGATCAGCCGTTCGCGTATTTGTTCTTCCATACTGTTATCGGCTGATACTATTAACTCAAGGCAGTCAAAGAATTGAGCTACTTCAAATTCGTGCTCCACTACCCTGATAGTTTGACCAACGTTAGGTCATTTCTTCACAGAAGTTGCCACCATGAAGTTAGCTTTTCCCTCATTAATGTGCAGTCCCAGCGTTTGTGCCGCCTGCTCGATCTGGGTGAAGGAGTCCGGTACAGCCGAATCGGATCTACCGATGATGGAGTTTCCCAGTGGCGCAGTCACTTCCACGGTATAAATGCTCGATTCGGATGTCAAAAACAAATCCAGCGTGTTCGCATAGTTACCTCGCGTATCCGGCACTCGGGTAGGTTCCTTCACGATTTGAGTCAAATTGCGGCTAATAGTGAGCATCTTCGCTAGCCTCACAGTATCGTCGGTTCTGTATGAATGTACCAACCAGCCGGAGTTGTGTACCAATCGCCAAAGACGATAATCTCAGAAGTATGGTGGTTTATTTGTAGACAGTCTGAGTGGTAGGTTGGGTCCCAAAGCCTAGTCGCCCGGTGAAATACCATCCCATTAAGCTAGAGGCTTCGTGAAATAGTTGGGAGAAATCCTTGAGCATCTTTTGGAGTTTGGCTGATGCAACCTGTCGAAAAAAATAGCATCTCAAGGCGCTGACTCAGTGCTATAGGTCCACTTTTCCTGGGAGATGTGAAAAAAAAAAAAAAATCAACAGTACGTGACCGGTATTCGAAACGTGTCGCTAGTCGATCATCCTTCGGGGCAACAAAGAAATTTGGCAAAATTCTTCGGCAAGACTTTCAGCCACATGATGTATAAGTGACTGGGCTCTAACGCCGGTATCCTTTGGCAAGTTGATAGGATCGCGTGAAGTCGAAGACTCCACCCTTATAACGAAAACTCGAATCTAGGTCCTACCTTGAGTAACGAAGATATGTCGAATCAGTCCATGAACCGAGCTGGGTCTCAGTTGTGGCAAGGATAACGGGTTTCGCTGTTTATAAATACATTCGTATTGGTGATGTTCTCTCTCTCCTCTGATGTTACAAAATTCCGTTGCTAGTTGAACGTTGGCAGACCCGAGTACGCAAAGAGAGTTTTTTACCGTTCAAAATGTTTGCATGAAGTCTTCATGATGTGGGCCCACGGCCTTCCTGCACTGGGCTGGATTAGCTTGCTAATCCATTACAGAATTTTGCCGATTTCTCATTCCTTTTTCGCAGGGGTTGTTTGAAAGACAATCTGTTGTCGAGGATAAAACCAAGATATTTTAAAGGGGGACCTGATGTGACGGTGTGTCCCTCTATTTCTCTATCTTGCTGCTGCTTACCAAACCTGATTTCGTCTTATATGCGGGTCGTTTCACCTCCGCTTGGTAGAAACCTTACGTGGTGCGCGGGCTTAAACCTGAATGAATCACTCAGGCTATGCTGACGGAATCATATGCTTCCAATTATTCATCATTGGAATCATATATATTCAATTACCACCACATGGTGGACAATAATAACAAAGAAAAGAGTATCGTACGGATACTCGGCCAGATGCTGCAACGAAGCAATATTCTGTCGATTTCCCAGGGAAGCACTAATTTCACGAACACTAGTTGGTGGATACCCGGGAAGACGTAAGGCAGTAGAACCACGTGCGATAGTTGCTGATCAGACAATGACACATGGTATCGATGGCAATGTCCAAAATTAGTATATATAGAGGGCGAAATTTGTAATCCGTTGAGTTCTCTTCAAGACCTGAAGGGATGTCAGGCATTTCTGTTATAGAATAATTTTATATTAAGCGAAAATTATCTGGTTGTTCTTCGCTCTTGCGCCGCTATTTTCTTTGTCACTTTACAGGTACCCTATAGCATTTCCTCCCACCAGTGGTAAGGAGTCCTTTGTCTAGGTCTTACAGACGGGTTTTTCCCCACACCGGTGGTAACACCCACCGCTAGGGAAAAGCCAGATAAAACTGATACCACGACACATCGCTCCGGTGGCAATACGTAAGAAGTGCGATAGGGCATAGAGGGAAGGAGTTCCTTTATGTTATTTTTCTTCTACTTTGGTGGGTTTTCTTTAATTTCAGGTATCCTTGACCAGCTGTCACAAAAGAGTTAAAGTAAATACAGTCTACTATATCGAAGATTGTTTGGTCCTTCGAGCCGGTAAAACAGCAGTTGCCTTTTGCTCCATTTGAACCCGAGCAACATCAACCAGATTATAACTTTCTCTTTCGAAACACGAAAAAAATTAATGGAAAGAAACCCATTTCAAATTACTGGATTCACTTTGTTATGTAAAAGCAGAAAAACGCTGTTTTACCTACCAAGTAACAACACCAACGGAGTTTTATCTCTTAAGGCAGCTTCATTTGTCCTCTGAATAATAGCTATGTTTAATCTGTCCATCTCGAGTGTTAGCATTTGAATGACCAATAAAATGTTGTCCGAATTATATTGGTTCGCATCCGAATTGTATACTGTCGTTCTTTTGATCCCCGAAAACAAGTAGTTTTGCACGTCTTTTTATACAATGCTCCAAACCCATTATATAAATCCTTCTCTCAGTCTTATCTGCAATGATCCTTCTTAATTGCAATCCACTTAAGCACATCCCTCAAAACCGTGTATAAAAAAGAAAGGAGTCAATCTATCTACTTGCAACGTGTGTACTGTGCTGGGGCATCGTTATACCCAAAAGCCCGTCTTCAAATTTCTACTTCTTTTAAATATTTTTGTTCATTTGTTTTATTTCGTATAAAATGTAAAGGACGACGAATGTAAAAAACAAACTAATTACAGGGTAATTGCTTCAACAATCCCTTGGAGCTATTGGGTGTCATTAAGGAGGCCTCTTAAAATGACCTAGGTGTGTCCACAAACTCGAGTAGCGATAAAAATGACGGTAAAAGCCTGGGGCTTCAAATTAAATTTATAACCACCAATAAACGGAAGACATCAGAAACGACTAGAATAAGCGGAGGCCATAACGCAATTATCCTGCTCGGATGGGTCGCTTGAATCTAGCCTTAGGCTGACAGCACAAGTGATTCACCCTAATAAGATGGATGAAGGGGTTTTACGAAAAAAAGCAAATCCCAGCGATGAAACAAACGCGAGATACGGATACAAATTGCGACTTAAATGCATTACGGAATTGAATTAGTGGGTTCTCTACTGATTTTCCTGTGCGAGGGTATAACTATTTAGGTGTGGGATTGGACTAGGAAGAAGAACAATAAACACTACGGTGTTAGAACCATAAATAATGAAGGCAGGTGTTGTTTTTAGATTTTATTCCCCGATTGTTGGAGAGGATTGTTTTTCTTCTGTTGCGCTGGGCACTTCTTTTAATTTATACATTTGGACAAAGGTATTTAGCGGAAATATTTTACATATATAGATAGAAAATGTTATTGCACCGTATTATTCATTTGCACTGTTGAGTAATATGAGACTGACTGACTTTGAAAATTATTACTGAGTTCACATTTTTCCATATTCCATATTTTCGGACACCGTTTATCCTACAACTGATTAAAGTACATTTGAGCAAGTAGTACATTAAAAATGTGTAACTAATTGATCGTTCATCATTGGTGAAACAAATCTCGGGAGCAGATCCCTAACTGAGCAATTCATAACACTGTGTCCGAATGCACTCTTGAAGGTATATCCTTCAATTGTTTTATTAACAATTTATAGAATAAGTAACAATTTATTTTTATGGCAGTCGCACAAAAACAAAATACTGTTCTTTTTTTGTTACTAGAATCTAAGAATTTCCACATACACAATTTCACATATATTTTGTTTAACTATTTCGTTAAAAATTACTTATTTCATTTAATTCCGTACTACTCAAGATAATAGTTATTAAACTCCACACAATCATATAAAATTTATATAACAACAAACCCCACTGAGTGGCCGAAGTCAACTGACCAATACCACAAGAACAAAAACAAAAACAGACGCCACCGAATTTTCTAGAAAGTTTAGGACAATCGACGCGACTGTGTTGTTGTTTTAATTCTGTTCCCTCACGTTCGCGGTCTGCTCTCGAATTTTCATAATAAATCCAGAAACTTGGAAAGCGGTACGATTCAGAGAGGAGTCTTTGAAATTTTATGGTGGCGTCAATTAATGGACAAAACGTGAAATTTATAAACGGCGCAAATGAGAGACATAACATTCCGCGTATTTGAGAATAAAGTTTTAAGGGCTACTTTGCCGCTAAATATGATCACTACACGGGAATATATTGGAGACTCCACAATCGCGAAGTAAGAAAGCTATGTATACCTCAAACCTACAATAAAGATATTCATCAGGTAGAGAACATTAAGATGGACTGGGTTTGTAATGAGGATGCGCATCGAGAAAACTGTCCGTAAAATTCTTGACGGAATATCAATCGGGAAAAGACAGGGGAACGACTGGGGGAAAGCCGCTTCCAAGATGGGTGAACAATGTAAAGCGCTATCTTGAAGAAATTAGGTCAGTAGGAGAAGCGTCCAGGAAATCTTCACAGGACGGGGAACGATGGCTAAGTTAACTTAATAAGGATAAGAACTTTCGGATACCTATATTTCTCAGTCCGGCCACAACAATGCCCCTTTCAGTACAAACATGAAGAACGCACCCTTCTCAAGAACATTCCCCTTTCTAATAGAAGATTCCTGAACCCACCCCAAACCAGCATAAACACATTCACTCACACACCCCGACCAGAGCACAGGTTATCATACGCAAAGACGTAATCTAGGTTCACTACCCCCAAGATTTTATTCCCACCATCCTTCCTTGTAGAGATTATCCACAGATACCCTCCCGCTTTTTGTTTCAGATATCCCGAGGCAGAGTCTAACATTCTCATGGATGTGGGCCACTTTGGTTGCCACAAGACAGCCAGAAGGCAGAGACACGGTTACGGAGATATTTCTCGTTTAACTCGGCCTTCCCTCCACTCCTTTTTCTTTTGAAGCATTCCAGATTGCAATCAATGTGAGGCATTCGTAGTGTTCAATTATCCGGTCATACCGATTTCTCATATTTCAATTTAATCTTCCTTTGTTTTGGAAATCCCTCCGGTGGATTACATCTATCCAGAATTTTCCATTTTGTATTAGAAGTGAGTTACTACACATTCACCTCAACTAAAGAAAAAATCAGAAACATTTTTTTTTTGAAAAGTCCCCCCAGCCTGTTGAAAGCGCAATACTTGACGCAAACATTCCATAGCCCCGAATTGGAAGAGCTATACCGCAAACCTACAATAGTGAGAGTAATCAGGTGCGAAGATTAAGATGTGCCGGGCATGTGGCGAGAATGAGCAACCATAGGAGCGTGCGTATAATTCTTGACGGAAGGCCAATAGGAAAGAGACCGGTAAAACGGCCGCTATGGAGATGGGAGGGCAATGTAAGGTTTGACCTTGAGAAGATCGGATCAGATGGTCAAGCGTGGAAGGAGAGCGCACAGGACAGGAAGTAATGGCGTAGCCGAGTCAGCGAGGTTATGAACTTCCGGGTTCCTATAGACCAATAAATAGTAATAGTAGTAACTATTCCCGGCGTCAAACTTACGGACGTCAAAAAATTCCCTCCTCCATAGCGATTTACGAAAGTCGGACCCGAAAAATATGTTAAGGCGTGCTGCAAGCTTCATCTTGCCCCAAAAGCGATATAGTACCATAATCAGGACAAAGCGGCTCCCTCATAACCCCGAAGCTTTCTCATAAACATTTCGGACATGGCTCCAGAAACTGCACCACCAAGCGCCGTTGGAAAATTTTGCCACATTGGTAAATACGAACTGCCCCAGTCAAATTTTATCCCACATCAAATGTACACGATGTAAAAACTCTGCAACTTCGACAGAAATAACTTCCAGACAGCTACAGCAACAGAGTTCCAAATATAAAAAGATAGTCCAATGATCCAAAGAAAGTCGAGTCCAAACAGCCAACTCGGACTTCGTCAAGTAGGCAACTCAAAGTTTTAACTGAAATGAATTCACATTTGCGAAATTGCTTAAAGGAATGCAGACAAAAAATAACGGGTTTTCTAATAGGGACTTGATAACTTTGAATATAATTTGTGAACGCACCCTTTCACTAATCATCGAACTGTCACTGTCAATTTATTCAGTAAACTCATCATTTTCATCATGGTTAAGTATACGAACGAACAAGCAAAGCAAATTATAAAAATTTACTACCGAAATTTGGAGTCGGTGACCGCAACTTTAAGAGCGTTAACTCCAATTTTCAGTCGGAATTCGTGCAAAAATTTGAGTCCACGTATTCATTGTGTGATGTTGCCGTGCCAATGAGACAACGGATTGGTCGAAGTGTCGAAAATATCGCTGCCGTTCAAACGATCAAATCAGTCAATTCCACGGCGTTCTCAAGAATTGGGCATCGCCCAAAACCACTTTATAGCGAATTTTTCGTAAGGATGTTGGTTTACACCCATACAAGATCAAGCTGACTCAAGAATTGAAGCCGATGGACCATTTGAAGCGACGTACGTTCCCCGCTCATTTTTGGCTCAATGGGTTCGTCAATAAGCAAAACATGCGTTATTGGTCGGGTGAAAATCCGGATGTTCTTCATGAATCACCACTTCATCCACAAAAAATAACTGTTTGGTGCGGTTTGCATACCGGCGGCGTCATTGGGCCATATTTTTTCGTCGACGATAACGATCGTCACGTTACTGTGAATGGCCATCGTTATCGCGCCATGATTACCGAGTATTTATGGCCCGAATTGGAAGATATGGACTTGGGCGAGATTTCAATAAAGGACGGTGCCACAAGCCACACAGCACACGATACAATCAATTTATTGAAGAGTAAGTTTGATGAGCCTGTTATCTCAAGAAATGGGCCAGTCGGTTGGCCGTCTCGTTCGTGCGATTTAACGCCTCTAGACTATTTTCTTTGGGGCTACGGCAACTCATTGGTCTATGCCAAAAACCCGACGACATTGGAAGAGCTCAGAGCCAGCATTGAACGCGAAATAGCGGCCGTTTCGGCCGAAATGTGTGACCGAGTCATCGAAAATTGGGTCCAACGAATCAACCCCTGCAAACGTGCCCGCGGTGGCCATATGAACGAAGTCGAGTTCCATTCATAAATGTTTTGATTTTACTTCAAGCCGATAATAAAGCTTTCGAAATATCTCAAACGGTTTGCGTTTTATTTAAAAAAAAAAGAAGTTGTCAAGTCCCTATTGGAAAACCCGATACAACAAATACGAAAAGTCTTCCAACACTTCTGCCTCAAAACCATATCCAAGCCCACAATCGAACTGTTGTATAATCCAACACAATGCCGCGAACCCTAGCGGTAGTTTGGCGGTTTTGTTTGATGTGTTCCGCCGAATACTGTCAACAAACAAAAGTCACTTTTTTTTTTTTTTTAAGAAATACTTGCGCTGGTTCGAACCGACACATCCTTGTCCGTTTTCGTCTCTATGCTCATTCCTCCGCAAACGCTACAACTTCACGGTGTAATTAAACTTTCCCTTAGGAAGGAAACTCACCCGGTTGTTTATTCTTTCCTCTTAAACTCACCTTTCTTTTAAACTCGCTTTCTTCTGGTATCCTCTCTATTCCAGGGGATGTCTCTTTTCCGGAAGATCACATCCTATCTTGTTCTATGCTTCTGTGGGGGTTCTTTAACCCACTTCCAAAGAACCTCCCATTCCCTGTCCCCCACTTACCGACAAATGAGCAATTCCTTGCAGCTGAAAATATGGTTCATGGCAAGATTACTCTTGCCATGACATCAAACTTTCACCAGTATCATAAACCCCGAAAGCTAATTTGGCTACCTCATCAGGTAACCAGCATCGATTCATGCACAGGCCAATGCTGTATGCGAAGAAGCATTTCCTCTTACATGTGCATGGCGTGTTTATTCCCATCGCCGCTGAACTATCGGTCGATTGTATAATCAACAACCTACAGCGCAACCATTGCTGGCCGCCTATAGGAATTTCTAGTGTTGTGTTAACACAAACAACACACCCGACACAACGACCGATGGGACGTTGGCAATCTGCGTGCAAGCTAATTGATGCTGTACGCAATGGGCAAAGAATAAACAACGCATTCTTCCTATCCTGAGGTTCGCAACACTCGCGACAATTCCCTTTCATCGGTTATCAACCGATCATGGAATTTGGGCATGGAAATGATCATTGTTTAGACAATCTTACCCATGCCATGCCCTATGATGACCCACAGCAAAGCAAAGCAAACACACAGTACCTCACTGCGTTTGTTTTGTTTACTAACCGCTGGTCCATGGTTCCCCTGGGTGAGACGTTAGCCTGCATATCTGCAGGTCAATTTCCTCACCACCATATCCATGTACCAGCATATTAACCTAAAAAAAAGATAACATCCAACATGACCCTTGGCCACCGTCGGCAAGATTTATGTTGACTTATTGCCAACAAAATTTCTTCCTTTCTAGAGCACCAGAGCCATTCTGCTAAAACAAATAAACCCCAATCTTCGGTCGGCCTATCGCCACCGAAGAATGTATTGCCTATAACGGCATTACAGAAACACAATGCCTGCACTTCATTATGCTCGTCCATGTTTATTCAGGCCCAGTTTCGTCGTTGCCGATATGCAGGCTAAGGGTCATCGTACTTGTCCTATACGGACACATGGGGAATCCTCCCATTAAATTCCTTTGTGATCGCTCATTGGCCGTCGTCAAGTTGACCCTACTCACTCCTCCCACATCGATGTGATCCACCACCGTTGAATCTGACGGATGTGGATTGCATCGTGGAGTCCAAACTTAACAGCCCTCCAGAGAAATCGAGGTTATCGTGTTGTGGGAGTCAGATTTAATTATTTCCCGTCGGGTACAAGTTATAAATCAATTTCGGGAAACCACTTTTAGGTATTCATATTCGTTCGTTTCATTCGCAGTAAAAAAAAAAACCACGTTGAAGTGAAGCATGTGCTACACATGTGTTAAGTGCAAGGATTATCATTGTTAACCCGCTTTCTTAAAAATAAAAAAATAATAAAGAACAAATAAAGAGCATTCACGTTAAAAGTACACCAGTGTGTTTTCTTTTGTGATCTATTCCTTTGGGTGAACATTTCTCCTCGGCGAACAATAAGTGGGAAGGAAGTGAATCAAGTGCCCGTGTCCAGGTACAATACTTCCTTCTATACCCACACTTCCATTCGTAGAGATAATGTGTGATTGCACCCACGCACACAGGCGCGAATGTTGCTGTCCGTATGGCCGGAGATACGCCGAGGATCGTTAGGCTTTTCACCTATCTGCGATAACCCTTTGTGTAATTTACCCGCATGTGGTTTATGCCCTTAATGATTTCCTCGGTCGAAGAATGTTAACTTCGGCTGCGATGTTTTTACAAGGTTTGTATTTCCTTGTAGGAACAGTGTTGGATCATTTATTGTTTACATTCTGTTCCCACAATGGTCCTTTCGATAAGGGAAATCCAAATTGCAGTTGGCTCAAGAGAAGATCATAGATATTGTTTATTTCTTGGCCGTATTTGTATCGCATGGGATTTTAGATGGCTGTCGGCACCAGGCGATGTCGCGCTCGGTCACTTGTGTTTACCCAGTTAATGGGTTGCCAAACGAATTCGCTTTTGGTGTAGTGTCCTTCACTAACCGTGCAGGCATTGGTAGTGGAATTGGGCCTACGTGTCTGTGGATACGTGGGTTTGAGGACACCGGTATATGTGACTCCTTTAGCTGGGCGAAAAGGTATTTAACACCTCAGTAATTTATGAGGTTCGTGGGACCGCCACAGTAGTGCAAAGGGCTCCAAAGGGGTAGTCGCTAATACACGAGAATCTGATTAGTCTTTCTGTCGTAACTGAAATGATTCGACCTCGATGCGAAGAAGGATGCCCTTTCCCGGCATATTTAAAACATACATTTCAAAATGGATTCCGCAATTAAAGTTATCCTTATAAATGTCAATCCCCCTGTTTCGCTATGAAAGCGTCCGGTAGTGTCTTATTTCTTAAAGGATAACCTCTCGGATCTCTTTCTTCGAACCGAAACTGGGTTTCACCCAAGTCATTAACCCGTCTTCCCGAATTCCGACGTTATCAGTGAGTTAATAAAGCCTTCAGGGCATCTGTCGCGGTTCCACTAACGCCAGTATTTACCTTTCCAATTATTCCAAAAACTTTCTGTCCTAAAGCTCCAAAAACCCCATTGTTTTTTGCTAGTGCAATTGTATTAGCACCTGCAAACATTTCTCCCCCAAGGGCATTGTCGCATGCACCAATGCATCTCATCATTTTCCTGGGAAAAAAAACAATTCGGTTACCGTACCAAGTAACCGCAATAAATCATGGAAACAGTATCGGCGCCCCTGTCTGCCAAGGTAGTCTGCCACACACGTGCGCGGCAGATTTTCCTGGCGTATCTGCATTCACGGCGGCCTTTTGTCCAACCGACAAAAGCATATCGCAACTCTCGTCTAGCAGCCCAGAACCGAATTCTCTAGTAGTGTAAATATTCACGCAAGAATTCGACCCTTTGCGCCGGCATAGATGCTATACACAATCGCCATTGTGTAAGCATCTAATTTGCTTTAGGCACCAAGTTTTCCTAATGACATCCAACCTATTTATTCAGCTACACGCACTTCCCACATAATGCCCTTTGTTCGAATTCCTTTTCCACGGTTCGTCTGCCCATGAGCTCGCGACATGGGTAAACAAAGTGCTCTCCGCGTAAATAACTGCACCCTTGCTAGGAGTTACCAGAGATCCTCTCCCATTGGTCACTATCCAAAGGAAAATTTCACTTTCTTTTCACCACACCACAAACGCACCCCGAACTGAGGGTTGAATCATTAATCGACCTTGAACCAGGGTTGCTGACGGACGCCGTCGAGTAATAGTCGTTAACGAGAGGAGGCATGCCGTGGGAGACGTTCAGTGAGTGCGGTAATCTAGCGTCGCCATAATCAAATGTTACGCGCGAACAATAGGTGTCATTGCATTGCACCATTTCGAAGTTTTCTTTTAATTCTTTTTTTCTTTAAACAATTTATAAAGTAAAGTGTGGCATTATGCACCTAAATGAATACCAATAAACTATATTTAAACAGAGGGCCATAGTGGCAAAGACGACCAAATACCAACTATCGACGACACATTCGCGATTATATGTTTTACGTGGTGTCCATAAACGAATAACCAGTGCGTTGGTGTTCTACATTGTTTGGCTATGCGAAGGTAGTGATTAAGTACTATAAATAAGCTTTAACGCTAAAAATAAATGTTCTACCTCGTCAAGCAAAATCGACGGGTTTATTTTACCTCTGGTGAACGGCCCGCCGCATTATACGGTGGAATATTTGTGAACCTGTGCCCGTGCTGGCATCTCGACAAATAACTCCTACACATCCACCGTTTATCATAGGCGGCGACTTTAACTGTAGGCGTTCTCACTAGAGTACTTATATCTCTGTCCAGAAGGCCGAAAAATAAATCAATGAACCGAACACTGAAAATTCTCAAACCATAAATTATGAAATAGTTGCTCCAACCACTGGGACGGGAGCCGTCTCAATTTTGGACAACTTTACTGGCTCCAAATGTTAACTCCCCCAAATCAGTCCTCCCCAAGTGACACTATGTTTCTGACAACACGGTGGTAACTTTCATTCGCAGCTTCCGAGAATCCGGAGTTAATATCACATATATACGACTACGATGCACAAATTGATACAATTTCGTTTCTACTTAGAATACAAACTCCTCAACGTCCCTCTTCCTTCCGACACTGAACTTAACGACGGTGGAGATAAACAATGCGGCAATTCAACGTCAAGAGATTCTAGTTGAAATTTCGAAGACTTACGTATCGAAGTACAAACTTTAAAGATATTCCCGATTCCTTATGACGACATCACTCTTAATCTCATCCTGGAGCGTAAAAGACTCTGACACTTCACGCAGAGCGAACTAATATTGCGATCTATCATTTACATTTTCGCACGCGTCAACTTTTGTAAAAACGTTAAACAAATATGTCGTCCAATCATGCACAGTGGTGTTGAAGTCCATATTGACACTAATAAAGCAAACGTGGTCGGAGAGATCTTTGAAAATAACCATAGACTCACTCTTGAGAATAGCGACCTGGATACAAATGTGATTATTAGTGCAACGGTGAACAATAAATTAGACTATTTCAACGAGCCGTTAATGCCATGCTCTCGATAAGTGTTGGTAGATGTTAACCTACACAAAACGAAATATTTTATCGCATACCGCTCCTCGTGTAACGCAGAAATCACTAAATTATAAAAGCGAAATTTTATATGCCTACTTTACTGACATCTTCATACGAGACTATTAGTGGTATTGTGGGGTAGGTGATCGTGGCGCCAGCATGGGCGGGAGTTCTACCACCAACCCACAAAGCTAAAAGTTCGACGAGCACCAAAGAAAAACACAAACCGAACTTCACAACTCCACAAGGAGTAATTAATTGTTCCGCTGAAAAGTAAAGTGGAAAAGCACAAACAGAACTCGACGACGCAACGTCCACAACAGGAAAAGGAAACACACTGATTTAGTTTATTATTATTTAATGAATTTGATTAGGTTACAAAGGACCGATTCTAATTACACTGACGGTGAAACGGACGCACAAGCACAATGTAAGACAGTGTACTCTACTTGTATGGCCTTATACTGGGGGACACAAGAAAAATTATTTTTTTATTGACTACGCGCTCGACTCGAACTCTACTTTTAGTTTCACACCGTACCGGCGGCGGTACGGTGGACGGCGGACGACCCGTCGGCTTTGATGGTTGTAATCAGACTCAAAGATTCAACCCTCGTTTGGAGTGAGTTTGGTGGTGTGGTGAAAAGGAAATGAAATTTTCCTTTTGAGATCGACCAATCAGAGTAGATCTCCGGTACATAGATCTTAACGAGGGTGTGCCCATTGACGCGCGGATCACTTTGTTTGCTCGTGACGTGAGCTCTTGGGTGTACGAACCGTGGGAATGCAAATTCACATGCAAGAGCATCTTTGGACGAAGTGTTTGCAGCTGTTCAAATATGGTGCTGGTGATTAGGATGCGTTTGGGATGATTACACAATGATGGTTATGTTTACATCTACGTTGATTGTGTATTGCATCCATAGCAAGCCAAGGATCGAATTCCAGTGAGAATATTTACACTGGCAAAGAATTCGGCTCTTGGCAGCTAGGCGCGAGTTGCGCTTTGTAGGTTGGATAGAAGCTGCCGTGGGTACAGATAAACTATGAAAATCTGCCGCGCACGTGTGGGACAGAAAACGTAGGCAGCCATGGGTTCCGATGATTGTTTCCATAGTTTATTGTGGTTGCCTAGTACGGCAGCCGAAATGTTTTTCTTTTCAGAACAATGCTGAGATGCACTGATGTATGCGGTAATGGGTACCGATTTCTTTCAGGGAAAATGGTATAACGCATTAAATGCGTGAATGCCCTTGATGGGAAAAATGCCTGAGGGTGTTAAATGCGATTGCATAAGCGAAAAACGACGAGATCGGTGGAGCTTTATGGCAGGGAGATTTGGAGTTAAGTGGAAAGGTAAGCAGTGGCGTTAGTAGAACCGTCACAGTAACATCGCCAAACTTGGTACGTTAATAACGAATTCTTTCCTCTGTTGTAATATGGTGCTAATGACACATATTCACATATAACAACAGTAGTGTCAATTTGTCTTTTTGAAGAGCTTTCGTACTAAATTAAATCATCTGGAACCTCATTTTTTCTTTCTATCCTTTTTCCTAATTTTTATATGCCCCCCCCCCCCCCCCCCCCCCCCCCCAACGCACTGACGCATTGTAAAAAAAAGGTTATTACAAAGTTTCTTCAAGTGTGGATACTATGAAAAAATATGAACTAACAAATGTCCCACCGCCCTGACGCATTGTAAAAAAAAGGTTATTACAAAGTTTCTTCAAGTGTGGATACTATGAAAAAATATGAACTAACAAATGTCCCACCGCCCTGGCGCATTGTAAAAAAAAGGTTATTACAAAATTTCTTCAAGTGTGGATACTATGAAAAAATATGAACTAACAAATGTCCCACCGCCCTGACGCATTGTAAAAAAAAGGTTATTACAAAGTTTCTTCAAGTGTGGATACTATGAAAAAATATGAACTAACAAATGTCCCACCGCCCTGGCGCATTGGAAAAAAAAGGTTATTACAAAGTTTCTTCAAGTGTGGATACTATGAAAAAATATGAACTAACAAATGTCCCACCGCCCTGACGCATTGTAAAAAAAAGGTTATTACAAAGTTTCTTCAAGTGTGGATACTTTGAAAAAATATGAACTAACAAATGTTTTAATATGAAAGCTCTTGGCCATGGTCATTTGTAAAAATCTGGAATATAATGATCCATTCAGGGAAACAAAATCATTCGATGATGTTTCATGTTTACAAAACACGCCCATCCTATTAAAGGAAATTTGAGAATTCATAAGAATAAGTTTATCATCATCATCATCATCGGCACTACAACCGGGGACCGGTCTTGGCCTTATTTAGCAAGTCCTGAGGCTTGTTAAATTTTCCATGATAATTTGTTTTTCCGGGCAAGGCCATTAGTCTTGCGCCAATAGAATAGAATAAGTTTATGGATTCATTAATTAAAAACCTACTGTACCGTAACTTAATATACTTTGTGTTTAAACTTCAGTTTTGAATTAGATGTCAATAATACTTCCGAGATTATTTCTATTATCTTTCACAACTCTTTCGTCTTTCGTTTAGTATAATTAATTGTAGGCCCTGCGTAATGGCGACAAAATTTATAATTGCACCAGTATTCTCGGCCTTGACAGCGTTGGCAATACTGCTGCTCATAGCTAGTGTACTCTTACTCCAGTCAATTGCCTTAGTCGCAATAAATACTTTCAGTGGCATAATGTTCTTAATCAAAATATTAACAACAATGGTGCTCAAAATATCAGCCATATTCGAAGCTCTACTCGCTATGAAAGCTATCGTAGCCATATTTTTCGGTATTTTTACAATTGTCAGTGCTGTGTTTTAAGTGCTGTATGTGATTGTGATCGTAACTCTAAACTGACAACATGTAAACCTATAAAAACACACCAAAAGCATCCATTAACTCAGTTTTCTAATTTCAGGCTTAACATCTATGGCATATTCAGAGATAAAAAAACATCCTGAAATACGAAATACAACATTTTTCCAAACTAAATCAAAGAGTCCCATCGATATGCCAACCGAAGCTACTCGGAAATTGTCGCCTGAGCACAGTAGATCCCGACGACTGTTCACAACTTATTTTGTTTCGTTTCCAAATCGAGTAGTTAGAGAATTAAATCGACAAGAGTTCAACTATTAAAAAAATTATGTAAACAAAATGTAAAGTGACTGAAAAAAGTATGTTAAATAATGCTTAAAAGTTTAAATATTTCTGAAAATATTTCGTTTCTTTTTTAAACAAATATGTAAGCAAAAAAAATCAAATCATTTTTTTAAAATTAATAATGTATGTCTAAAATGTAACTGTAAAAATGAGTCCTAGAACTAAGAATATCTTAGGCAACTAATTTTTTTATGTCAAGAGAATTAAAAAAAAACATTTAAAAAACATAAAACTCACGAAATCTTCTCTTTTATGTAGACAAAAAACACCGATTAGTTTTCAACATAATTTCTTAATTCTAAGCGGAAGTCTTCCACTATTGTTACTCTATGATTAATGTTAAAACTAAAAACAACTAAATTAAGTTACATCTTAATAGACAATTAAAGCAAACAAAATAAAATAACTAAAAAATCAAACTAACTAACTTAACTAAAAAAAAATTATTTAGTCATCCTCGATTTCATTGTTAGAATATAAAGTTATACATAAAAAAAACAAATATATATATATATATATATATATATATATATTTATATATATATATATATATATATATATATATATATATATATTTATATTTATATGTATATGTATATATAAGAAATAGGTTTCGAATACGGTAGCTGCAAAATGTATCACTACGTAAATCTGAACATAAATAAATAATAAATAGTTTTTTTTTTTTTTTTTTGTTGAATTCATAGTCCTACTGTTGAACAAGTTGAAAAATTAACGAGAATACAATTTTAAACAGATGTTCTCACAAATATATTTTTCCCAATTTTTATATAAAAAAATTCCATATTTTCATTTTGCTATTATAATATTATTACAATATAATTTTTTTATGTTTTTTTTTTTTTTTTTTTTTTTGGATTTGTGTTTATCTCAACCAGTTTAGAAGAGAGTGGAAATAGTCAGATTTCAATACGGCGCTATAGTTTTGCCAAGTTTTACAACTAGAGCCCGCAGCTGATGCAGAGACAGACTAATGTGAGAGGAATACGACCTTCTGGAGCCAATGACATACAACTAACACCATAGTGGGATTGTGGCGGGCAATAAGTTCTCATGAGCTCTATTCAGAGCAGCTATGAAAAATAATGCACAGACACACGGCGTTGGCTAGGCAACACAGCGTATAGAAACCTCCACAGAATACAAAGTTATTAATAACAAGAACATATGGAAATCGTGTTGTGTAAAAAAGTTGAAAGTTAAAAAGTCTTGATTTACCACATAATACTCATCGAATTTATTGTTTGTTTCTCGAATTATATCGTTTACCATACCAAAGCTTTCTTTACCTAGATAACATGGCAATTTATTTTTAATCTGGAGTGAATACTATTTATTTATAATTATTATTATTATTATTTTAGAGTTAATACTATTTATTTATAATTATTAATAATTTTTTTTAATTACGATATGTTGCCTTATTTTGCATTGGTTTCGTATCAAGTATAACAACGAATTCATGGTGCTACATCAAAAACAAAACAAATAAAACGAGTAAATAAACAAAAATGTAAAAAAAAATAAATGGTTTCCCTCCTAAAAAGAAATAAACAAACCAAAAATGTAATCTTATTAATAATAAAAAAACTAAACTTTAGGCAAACTGTTTTAAGTTATTGTTGCTGTTATAATATACACTAAATACTTGTTCATATTTTAATTTCTATTTTTCTTTACTATGTTAAGTTTGAAAATAAATTTGGATCCACTATTCGAATCGATTGTCTAGAGCCCGATTTTCGATTTGTTTAATGGATATCCTTTTTATCGAAAAGTGTTTTGTCATCAATACAAATTGATTGGAGAAGAAACCTTTTCAAACCATGAACAGTTTTGATGCCTCATTGCGAAGCTTGTGAGACGTCCAAACTAATTGTTACGCGAAAATCAATACACATCTCTGTCTGATAACGTTTGTAGAAATATTATTGTAAATAAATACACAACCAAATAGAAAACTGTTTGATAACATCTAAACCATTTAACTTCATGTTCAGAATGTAGACTAAAAACTAAATACAAGCAACACTAACGCTGAAAATTTATATAAAATAATAAACAAAACTAATAATTAGCAGGTTTTCTAAAATTTCTAAAATCAAAATCAAATAAATACAAATACATACGAGTATAATTGTAAGTTAGATATTGTATATTCTTTCTACTTAAACTAATATAAAATCCATGTGTAAACAGGCTAGTCTTTCATTAACTAATAAGACCTTAGTAGACTAAATGGACAAACAATCTTAAAAAGTACTGTCGCAAAGTTAACGCAATTTTAATTCTTTCTTGTTAAAAATTAGTTTTTATAACCACACCCAAATGAAAACTAGATTAGAGGTATATTCTAATTTCATATTACGAATAACACTTATTTATCAGAACGTCGTTTCTCTTTAACAGGAACCAATAAAATTGCCCTAACTTTATGACAAAATTTTAGTAGACATGCAATAATGCAGCGTAAAAACAAAAATATTTAGAAAATGTTATATACTCTCCGAGATAGACAATTTGTTTCAATATAGATATACATTTAGTATAGTCATTATTTTTTAAATAAAAAGATGGGGTATATATATATATACATATATATATATATATATATATATATATATATATATATATATATATATATATATATATATATGTCTATAGAATATATATTTATATATATATAAATATATATAAATATATATATATATAAATATATATATATATATATATATAAATATATATATACTTATATATATATATATATATATATATACTTATATATATATATATATATATATATATATATATATATATATATATATATTATTGATTTAGAATTTTTGTACATACTGTAAATTCCTGTATAGCAAATAATAACAAACTAATGTAACTACTGAAAGGGAAAATAATCAAAAGACCGATTAACAAATCAAATATAGAATACTTTATTTTGTTCAAGATACGATTAATCATTAAAAACAAGAAACAATATAATAGTTATTCTAATAGAACCACTATTTAAAAACAACAAAAAACTACTAGTAACTGTTTAGAATTTTAATTGAAACTTATGAGTAGATTTCCTTAAAAATCATTATAATAACTCCGTTATTCAAATGAGAATACAAAACGCATATATATATTATATATTTAAAAAGCAAATTGGTAAACAAATCGAATATAAATTAATAAATTTTTAAATATTTACAATATATTAAGAGAAGTCCTTTGTGGACACACCCAACAATACTAACAAAATCAAATCCAATTTAAAAAACAAACAACATGATTAAGAAGAAATTTTAAAATTGCTCTCATTATTAAAATAAAAATTATGTCCTTAAAAAATCTCTCATGTCTTTTCCTTATTTTGTACTTTTTGATTTTTTTTCCGGACGTTGTGATGACATAAATGGATTTACAATATCAGGTTGACTGAGTTCATAAGAATTGTTTAACGTATAATTCGTATAAGTTTGATTCATTAAAAAACACACGAGACGCTGATAAGTCAAAAACCGTTTCAGGTAGTTAAAATTCAAACGAAAAGTATGTGGCATTGATAAAAAGGATATCCAAGTTCGAGAAAGACATATGCTAACATATTTGTGTCCTGCATGATCTAATGCTTGCCAGAAGAAGACTAATTTTATGGTAAGTTGTAAGAAATACAGGGCGATTGAGGAAAATGTCGAGATTAGACTAAATATAAAAACATTTATTGACATTCTTGTAAAGTGACTCAAGATCCTTCAAAATTGGACCCTTAGGCATCAATACTTTTTTTCCATAGGCGCCTTGGAACTCTACAACCAAAATAATCTTGAAGCTTCTCATCGAGCCGTTTTGAACCACCGTCACTAAAAATTTTATCTGTTCAGTCTAATGTTCAGCAGTCAACTGCTGCTGGTTCCCTCGCTTCACTAACATCCCCCGCTACCACACTCTATAAATTTTTCTTATCGTTACCAAGGAAATTAAAAGAACTCTGGTTTATTATTTTACCAATATTATATATTTTACATTAATTAAATAAGTAATCATACTACGTTTGTGCAACCCAATGCTCGAAATAACGCAACACCGCAGCAACATGTGCACTTTGCCACGACAATGGCCATCGAGCTAGTTACCAGCCATCGAGCTAGTTACCAGCTCAAGATCCAAAGAAAACTCCCCCGCTTGGTAGAGACCTTCACGCGGTGCGGGGGCTTAAACAACAATGAATCACTCAGGCTATGCTGACGGAAGCAGCGAGAAGTAGCGCACAAAGATCAACCACCCCTAACCCAGGGTGTTACGCGTCACCGTGCACATTGGGTGGTTTGCGGCCAGTGGTATACCGGCTGTATTATAACGGCGCCTCTCTGACACCGGGTCGAATCAGAGCAGTAAGCAGACCTTACCATATCAAGGAGGGGCTCTGATATGGTGGACTATTTGAAACCCCAAGACTCGTGGGAACAAAAATGAATAATCAATATACAAAAAACAATCTCACGAAAAACCTGGCAGGCGCATGTGTTTTGAGCCAACACTACCATAAGGGAAGAAATCATCAAGAAAACACCGACTCGGCAAAAAGAAGACTTAGGGAAAAACGGAAAAAGCGGGATATACGCGTCGGCACGTGGAATGTTCGAACGTTATATAAACCAGGCGCGAAACTGACGGTCGTAGAAAACGCGAAACAATATAAAATGGACATCGTTGACATAAACCAACGGGTTTACACTGGGGTGTGAAGGTACCGATACACATAACCTCGGAATCGACTTCATCATAAGTAAGACGATAACGCCCCATGTAAAAGATATTAAATTTATTAATGACAAAATGTCTGTCCATGCAGCAACCATGGTACAATTATGTATTTATAAACGTACACGCCCCAACAGAGTCTACCGACGAAGAAACGAAGAACACATTCTACGAGACCCTAGAGGAAGTATTTGATGGGATCTCATCATTCGATGTTAAAATCCTCTTCGGCGACCTCAATGCGAAAATTGGAATGGAAGATATCTTCCAACCAACAATAGATAAAGAAAGCCTACATGACGTTTCAAATGATAATGGTATTCGAATTATCACGTTCACAGCGTCAAAAGTACAAGCAAATCCATAAAACTACATGGATATCACCCGACGGCGTAACGCGTAACCAAATAGACCACTTCCTCATAGACAAAAGACACCACTCAAATATCCTTGACGTAAGATCATATAGAGGAGCAAATTCCGACTCCGATCATGTTCTAGTGATGGGCAAAATTAGAAGTCGGTTCGCAGCAAACCACATGGACAGTCACTGGAGACGAGCAAAAAGTTCGACATTGATAAACTAAAAGACCTAGGCAAAAGGGCTGAATATCAAGACGAACTAACGAATAGATTTAGCATCCTAGAGAATGAGGAACAGGAAGCCAATAGTGTGGACACTAAATGGGCATCGATCAGAGACACAATCAAACAAATAGCCCAAAGGTATTAGGATTTAAGAAAACAATTAAGTCCAAACTTTGGTTTGACGATGTGTGCAGGACAAAGATCGAACAACGTAAACGCCTCAGAATGATCCACTTAGAAGCATATGATGAAGTCAACGTAGTAAGATACGCGACAATTCGGAAAGAGACAACCAGACTTTTCAAACGCAAGAAAACGCGAATGGGAGAAGACTCCAATCGAAAAAATCGTAGAAAATGCCAGAGAAAAGAACAGCAGAGATATGTATGCCGGTATAAATTCAATTAGAAATGACCATCGCGGGACAGCCAAAATAATTCGAGACGCAAACGGTTGCCTGGTGACAGAAACAAAAAATATCGTGACAAGATGGAAGCAGTACTTTGAAAACCTGCTCAATGCGCGCACCCATCAACCACAAACAAACGCACCAGACGTACTTACAGCCGAGCCCCGAGTCCTCTTTGAACGAAGTTGTAGACGCGATAAATCGACTGTAGAACAACAAGGCTCCCGGAGTCGATTGCCTACCGGCAGAGCTTGTGAAGCATGGAGGAGAGGCAACCGCTCGAAAGATCCACCAACTGGTTAAAACTATATGGGACAAGGAAGTCATTCCAGAAGAATGGAAAATCTCAATAGTCATCCCCATTTTCATAAGAAGTGACAGATCTGACGGCGAAAATTGCAGAGGAATATCATTGCTCCCAATCACATACAAAATATTAACAAATGTCATATTCGCAAGAATCACACCGTACGCAGAGGAAATATTGGGAGACTACCAATGCGGATTACGTAGGAACCGCTCAACAAGCGATCAGATGTTCACAATAAGGCAACTGTTGGAAAAGAAGTGGGAATACGGGGAGACGGTTCACCAACTGTTCGTTGACTTCAAAAAAGCCTACGACTCAGTCGCAAGGCAAAGACTCTGTCGCGTTCTACGAACGCTCAATTCCGCGCAGGTAAGGTTCCTACCTTCAAAGAACTTACTTACCTGATAACGCAGCGCACGTGCCCACAGACACCCGGCCAATAGTCATTACAATACCTGTAACAAAACAACAAAATAAAAAGAAGCAAGGAACTGAACGTCCCAAAGCTTTCAATATCAAGCAACATGTCGAGGGTAGCATACCTGAAACAAGGGTAAAAGCATTCATTCATCTTATCCATAAAGATCGAAATGCGCCGCACTCCAACACTGCACAATCGAAAATCCTGAACATCTACACGATGTTACAAGGATTCGCCATCACCAGCAAATTCTCCGAATAACGGATGCACGTGCGGGTGGTCTACCAGAAGACCACCAAATCTATCACCCAACAAAAGAAACGGCAACCGTAATTATCTCAACGAGATAATTCAAAATGTACGAGGGTAAAAATAACAAAAGGAACTACTTCAGTTCCACGGTCCTTACCATATTTTCACGCCATTAGAAAGATCTAATGGATTGTTGATATTACCCTACAGAAGTTAAACAACTCACGGACTTTACGTCTATACAAATTGCAGGATACCCTTCGGCCTGTGTGTCAGATGGCGGCATTCGATCGATGGCCGTCGAAATGAAATCCTATCACCACCACCGAGGGCGATAATGATAATAAGGATGTATGCGTCGATTGACTTTTCCCTTTTCAGGCATCTAGATTACCCCTGGGGAATAAATAACATGCTGCTAACAGAGATTCGGATATTCTGTTAGCAGATCTAAGAAAAAAGTTGTCTGCACAGATACAGATGGACAATCTGTATTTGGGTATCTGAGTGGGCAGACCGGTGTCGAATTGTGATCGTCAACGCGACGGGAGGTCCGTATCGAACAGTCGAAACAGAGATTCCGTACGGAGGAGGAAATGCAGGAAGTGTTAACCGAGGAGGTCGCGCCTTGTGTATTCCAAAGAGTTAGTACCGTATCCGAATTTCGGTTCATTAAGCTAAGGGTGTAACGTTTGTGTCGTGCATGTGTTTCGCTGCGCTTTTAATTAAAATATTGTCGGGACATTTATTTGAGTTTTAAAGAATAAAAAAAGATTAAGTCCGTAAAGGATCTGTTCGTGTTTTTATTGTGCTGATTCGCTCCGTGTTCTGGTTGTTTTTATTTTCTCCAGTGCGAACAGTGTTCGGCGGAACATTGTACCAACCCACTATCTAAACACAATAAACTCCGCCAAAAATCTACCATATTGTGGTTGAGCTGAGCATCCCGAAAAAATATGCCACCCTCATTCAAATTTGCATGAACGAAAACAAAGGGCGAGTTAGAGTAGAAAACCACCTCTCAGAGCCATTTGAAATCCGGGACGGACTAAAACAGGGGGATGACCTCTCACCATGTCTTTTTAACCTTGTCCTCGAGTATGTTATCAGAAAGGTACAAGACGACAACACGGCCGGACTATCCCTGAAGGGGTCACACAAGTGCTCGCGTATGCGGATGACATCGCCGTTCTGGGCGATAATCTCGAAACTGTAAGTAAAGATTGTGAAATCATCATCCAAGCGGCAGAAGAGGTGGGCCTAGAAATAAATGAAGACAAAACGAAATACTTTATTATGGCGAGAGCAGATGGACCTCAGAGAACACATATAAACGTCAGAGGCAAGATATTTGAAAATGTCAACGAATTTAAATACCTGGGAACAATACTCTCGGTCAGGATGAAATGTCGAAGGAAATTAACAAAAGACTACACTCCGGCAACGCTAGTTGGCGTGCAGTCAGTAAACTGCTGAAATCCAAACTGCTATCACGTAATATAAAGCTCCGTGTTTATAGAACCATAATCATGCCGATTGCTCTATACGGATGCGAAACATGGGCTCTCACAAAACGGGAAAAAAACAAATTCCGCGTATTCGAGAATAAAGTTTTAAGGGGTATATTTGGCGGTAAATATGACGAGGAGGCAGGACAATGGAGGAAACTCCACAACAACGGATTAGAAGAGCTATACCCCAAACATACAATAGTGAGAGTAATCAAGTCGCGATGCCAATGGTGGGGCTAATAGCCTTTTAATCACAAGGAAAGGAATCCAGAGTATCTTCGACTCATTAAGAAGCAAAAAGTCAGTGGGAATAGATGGAGTACCTAACATCGTACTCAAGAACCTGCCCCCAAAGGCAATAGATATATACACGATCCTGTTTAACAACGCGTTGGATAATGCATATTATCCCGCGCGTTGAAAAACGGCTATCATTCAGCCCATCGCAAAAAAGGGCAAAGACTGCACAAACCCAATGAACATGCATTCGATAAGTTTACTCCCAAGCATCAGTAAAGTATTTGAAAAAATCATTAACAAAGCTCTGCTAAAATGGCTAGACGACAACAGCATTATTCCAAATAACCAGTTTGCCTTTAGGGCGGGTCATGAAACCACACATGCCGCAGCTAAACTGGTCTCCGACATACAATGGAATAAATGTAGGAACCAATGCACAGGTGCCTGTCTGATCGACTTGGAAAAAGCCTTTGATACCGTATGAATCGAAGGGTTGTATTACAAACTGGTCAGACATGGCATACATAAGCCTTTACTATATGTACTTTACGATATGTCAAAGGACAGGAGGTTCGTGGTCAAAAGTGGTAATGTGACCTCTAATAAAACGTATAATATCAAGAATGGCTTGCAACAGGGTGCGGTACTCTCTCCGATTCTTTTTAACATTTACATTAGCGACTTATTAGATGCACTCCCGCAGGCTATTGCGTACGCAGACGATCTCATAATTTACAGAACAGCTCCGAAAGTTGAGATCATAAATAGTTTAATACAGCGAGATTTCAACAACGTGCAGCGCTATTGCGATGACTGGAAACTTAAAATCAACTTCCAGAAATGTGAAGCCATCCTATTTAGAACCCCATTATATAAAGCCACGAACGATACAAGAAAAAACTGGCGAAAGCTAGTTATCGTGGGACCGCATGGAGATAAACTGGAAACCAAGAGTTTAGTTAAATACCTGGGCATCTGGCTAGACCAATATCTGTATTTCAACAGACATATAGAGGCTGCTCTGGTCAAGGCTAGAAAAACGTTAGCTATGACAAGGAGGCTATTTCACAGTAGCCAACTTGACAGCAGGGTAAAAGTCATATGCTACATGACGCTAATCAGGCCAATGCTCATATATGGTTGTCCAGTATGGTTTAACATAGGTCCAAATTTGATGGAAAAGATTCGGGTGTTCGAAAGGAAGTGTCTGAGAACCTGTCTCAGATTATATCGAACACCGGAATCGGAATACAAAAAGTACTACTCAAATGAGACTTTATATAATGAAGCCTGCATAAATAGGGTGGATAATTTTATGATTAAATTAATCAGAGGACATATTGCGAGAGCAATAAGCTCGTCCAATGACCTAATTTTCGGGGCTTATTATCCAAATACCCTGTACTATGAGAACGTGCGTCGCAACGGTTTTGTTCCACCAGAGGCGTTCCTTGATTTGGACATGAAAGGGCTTATACAGGATAATTCCGGAATTCCGCTGATCTATCATGTAAGTAGATCATCCGTAGACGGGCGATTGTGCTACGACCGGGAAGTAACGCGCACCGAAGAAGAGCTCCTGCGCTTCAGTAGGGCTATCTCCCACAGAGACCGGGACGATAGTATTAGACAGCGTCAACAGTTCTGGTGGTTGAATGGCATATAAAGACCTGGATACCAAAGTCGGTATAGAATCACACTATCATCAGCTAGCTTACATAGACTTAGCTTTTCTAGAATTAGGGTAGTATAAGATTTAAGTTAAGTTAGGTTAAGTGCTTTTACATAAAATAAAAAATTAAAAAAAAAAAAAAAAAAAAATAGGTAAGTTAAGTAAGTTAAATTTTAAGAAAAAAAAAAAAACCAAAAAAAAATTGACAAAGTTTTTCAAATTTTCTTTGTCTTTCAAATAATTATAAGTACTGCCACAAACTTCTGTCGCCGAAAGACAAATTATACAAATGTTTAGTAATGTTTAGCTTAGAGCGTCTGCGAAGGACCAGTAAGTTATTATATAAGATAATTAAGCTAGAATTTAAGCATTTTTTGTCTAGCCTTTAATTTACAAATTAAGAATATAAAAAGAAAAATAAAAAATGTTTTAAAAATGAAAATGAAATGTAATCAAGTCGCGAAGATTAAGATGGGCCGAACACGTGGCGCGAATTGGCAACGATAGTTTGGCGGTAAGTCTTTCTGTATACGTTGACGCAATGTTCCGCCTGAACACTGTCCACACACAAATAAGCAACCTGTGACAACGGGCGAATGTACACAAAAACACAAAACACAGAGGAATAATTTCTCACTATTTTATTTTTATTGAATCACACTGGTGTTATACATGGTCTTAACACCACGAACGCAGGTAGCCACCGAACGAAACACACGCTAACTCGACTTCCTCGAATAATTTCATTCACGACCTCATTCGGTTAGCTTTAATAGAATCTCTTCGATAGAGATCCTCGCGGTTCGAATGATCTACGTTGACCCTCAATCCTTCGACTTATCTCCGCGACTCCTCGATATAGACTCCCCTGGTCCTTCGAAAGAGACTTCTCGTCCCGATGGCTATCAAAATCAGACTGTCTGTTTGCCCACTCACATACCCAGATACAGATTGTCCATCTGTATCTGTGCAGACAACTTTTTTCCTTAGATCTGCTAACAGAATATCTGAATCTATGTTAGCAGCATGTTATTTATTCCCCAGGGGTAATCTGGGTGGCTGAAAAGGGAAAAGTCAATCGACGTATACATCCTTATTATCGCTGGTAGAATTTCATTTCCACGGCCTTCTGTTTGCACAGAACATCTGGCGCGCAGGACGGAGAAGATTGTTCGGGCGTACAGCCCGTGGTTTTTTGCCTTTTGCAAACACAACCGAAATCCATTAGATCCTTCTAATGGGTGTGAAATTCTACAAAAGGAATCATGGGACAGGAGTATTTCCTTTGTTGGCTTTACTCTCGTAAATATTCCGAATTATCATGTTGAGATAATTACGGTTGTTTACAATTTGGCCGCGGATAGGCGATATGCTTTATTGCATTTAACTACCAACGTATGCATCCGTTGTTCGGTCTATCTACCGAAAATGGTAATTCCTTGAAAACATCGTGCAGATGTTTAAGATGGGAGATCTGTATGCGATGCTTGCTGCGTTTGACGCATTGCTTAGAAGCGATGCTTTAGCTGCCCTTTTGAATTGGGCAGAATACCATGTATGGATGCGTTGAACTCGATCTGGGAGCCTTTTGAACGTTACGTTCCTTGGTTTTTGCTATCGGGTTCAACGTTGTTGCGCTTTCGTGTAGCCTTTATTACAGGTATTGTAATGACTATTGGCCGCGTGTCTGTGGGCACGTGTGCTGCGTTATCAGGTAAGTAAGTTCTTTGAAGGTAGGAACCTTACCTGCGCGGAATTGTGAGTTCGTAGAACGCTACAATAGGACCGTGCATAGAATTCTTGACGGTAAGCCAACGGGAAAGAGATCGACAGGACGGCCGATGGACAATGTTAGGTTGGACGTCGAGGAGATCGGATCGGATTATCGAATATGGAAGGAGAGCGCACAGGACAGGAAGAAATGGCGGAGTCGAGGTCATGAACTTTCGGGCTCCTACAGGCCAACAAATAGATAGGTGTATGAAAGTGAACATTTGCTAAATTGTATACCGATGACAAACCAAGAAACAATATTTTTGTTTTGGAGATAATCATCAACTTATGATTAGCAAACTCAGTTGGTGAGCCTTTCAAGTCATGAGTGCAAAGAGTGAATAAATATAAATAAGAAATTAAATTGGACCCAAGACAGAGCCTCTTAAGCGCAAGATCGGAAACTGCAAATCCGAAAATAATGAAGAACTTTGGGCCACAAAAAAAAAAAAAAAAAACTTAATGGTACTCTATACCACCCGCGACTTGTACCAAACTGAGATGCGAAGCAGTCATTAAAAACAAAGGTACAACAACTAAGTATTAAAAGTATATGAAACACTTTTATTGTAAATTAATTCTTCACAAAACACAAGCAAAAAACGAATTCGTTTCTATTCGTTTTTCCCGGCAATTTCACTATTTCTCGTTTTTATTATTAAAAATTTAGTATTTCTTTTGTGTATTACAGTGCACCAAATCTACTAGTATATTTTTAATTCTTATTTTTCCCAAATACATTTTTCCTTAACGATTAATGTCGAAGAACAAGCTTGTTCTATTATTTTTTCCACCAGTGTATGTATATATATATATATATATATATATATATATATATATATATATATATATATATATATATACATATGAAGTCACCGACATGCCTAACATACTTAAACCTGGACACCAGTCCTTCCGTCAAATATTCTCTTAATAGAGTTGTAAAGTTTCTTTTAATTCAAATTTTACTCTTCACAAATTCCTAAGCCATGCATCTCCTGCTCTTTGTATCCCACTGTGGCGTTTCTAACGGATTCACACACAATATGCAAGCTAGTGAAGAACACAGAAAGGAAATTGGAACAAGCAAAGCATCAGAGGCGTATACCAAAACGATAACGTAACAATTCCACATCAGTTGAGTGTACTTGAGTTTAGAAATCGAATTCGTACAATCGGCAGAAGACTGATGTCTTGAGCATTGGTTAAATTTTTAGTGATTCCAACCGTCATAGCGTCAGTTCGAATCACACGCCTTCACTATCGTCGCTAACGCTATAAACTCATCACATCATTCTTTTTGCAAGAACTTCTCCTCTCCCAACTCTACCCAATCATCTGCAGTCCCTAATATTTTCGCCGAAAATCTTTAAAGAAAACAAGCTATGGACCACCTTCTTACGGAATAGAACAATTCTCGATTACTCTCACTTTGACGGCTGCGACCTCCATGTTAATTCACTGAACTATAAAACACCCTTTAGAAAAACTTCTTAATCAAAATTTAAACCAACTTATAAAACGACACCAAATCCTTTTTTCGGTTGATCAATCATAAACTTACATCCGAACATTGCTGAAATGTGTTTTCCTTGTTTTCCAATACCTAGAAGTTACCCGCATTAGAAATTAAATCAGTGGAACTATGGGGGTTATGAAGTATTGTACCGGACACGGGCACTTGGTAGACTTGACTCCCCCAACAATTGTTCCACCGAAAGGAATGTTCACCAAAAGGAATAGAAAACACATTTTATGTTCTTGATTTTTTTTGCACATTATCCAGAGAGATAGTTTGTAATTTTTTGTTTTCCTTTTTTTGGGGGACTTATTATTAATATTATTAAATTAAATTTTATAAATTTCATACAAGATGAAACACTTTCTCGAAAGCGCCCTGGCTTGACGACGGATAAAACTCGATTTCTGGTGAAACTTAAAATTGACTTTGATCGACTTCTTGTGAAACTGGTGATTAATAATCGACTCAGTGTAGCGCGACCGAACACGCTGGTGGTTGAGGTGTGACTCCTCTTGCGGCGTGACCGTCCGCAATGATACGACTGTCTTGAATTAAGGATGAAGAAGGGATTTTTCATTTACACGGGGGAGAACCAATCGTTTTTACGTTTTTGCTCTCTCATGTTCCCCGCCGTCGAGGTGTGGTGAACACTTCGGTTAATTCGGTCGACGAACAAGGGAGAATGAAAAAACAGAAACACAATGTGCAATGATCTCGGGGTGGGTTTGGTTTTTGTGAGCATTTATCAATGCAGCTCTGAGGATAAACCACTGACCTAATTCGGTGAATATGGTGATCTCAGAGTGCATTGAACTGTAGGAAGGCAGAATTGTGAAAGAGAGGAAATGTAGCTGGTGCTATTCACCTGCAAAAAGAGATCATTGATGGGGAACGTGAATAGGGCACTGAATTGGCTAGGGAAATCTGATCTTGGGAACTAAATTTAATACTTTGATATTTTCCCCAGCGATTGCATGATTATGGAAATCTCATGGGTTAGCGAAATGGAGTTGCCGTATGGCGAAAAGATAGCTAAACTCAATTATGCCTTATCTGCATAGGATAATGAGCTTAGCTATGCGTCCTTTTGGGAAACATGTTTTGCAGGTGAATTAACTGAACGGTGGGATAGGGGTTTGATATGACGTGCTGAAAGCGGTCGAAATAAGGCGGAAATGTAGTATAGATAACCCCCACAGAACAGTTGCAACAAGTGCGTGGCGTGCGTATGTTCAATTGCCGACTCTGGTATATTGTTTTTTTGAGCAAAAAATTAATAAAAGGTTTTTCAAAAGGCGCATAACAGATTTGTCTTTTAATACCACGGAATCCTTAAACGTTTTTCAGATTCTCTCAATGTCGAAACATGGGTCAAGGTCTATATTTTTATCATGGTGAAGTTGACAAACTAGCAACGGTTAGAACAAAATTCAATTCGATATATTAATTATTCTGTTTTAGTATAATTTGTACTAATAATCTTATAGTTTCCTTTTAAAATGTTGACAAGTTAAGCACCCTGAACATCATTTCAGGCTCCTTATGTCAAGATGACCGAGCAGCCCAACATACCTTGCAAGACTCCAGACCCGATACGTTTTCTCAGGATCTTAGAAACGTTGTAATGGCATTAAAACAACCTTTAAAATGGTGGTGTTGTGGGGGGCGGGTGGTGTTATGCCGGACACGGGCACACGGCTCACTTCACTCCCTATCACTAATCGAAAGTTCCGCCGAACTCCGAAGGAAATTTCTTCACCAGAATTGTTCTCAAACAGAATCAGCAAAACTCCGCCACTAACCGTTTACGTAAAGAAAGGAAACACCAGAAAGTTGTTTGTGGAAGTCGTTTTTATTGTTTCTCTTAATGTTAATTTATTTTAATGGTGCGGCAAAAAATAAACAAGAGTTATCATATAACACAATTGACAATTGAGATGATTTTAGGTTCGGACTTGTGATGCGGTCTGTTGCACATTATTTGTTTTTTTTTTATTCAATTGTTCTATACGTAACACCCGACTCACCCTGAATACATTTATTGTTATAAATTGTTCGTTTCTACATTTGACGGAGACTCCACGGTATTAACGCATCCCCGGCGATACGGGGAGTGGAAGACGACCGTCCAGATCGGCGGTTGAAATACGACTCAGCGATAATCATCTCGTGCAGAGATGATTCGCATATGGGGTGAGTTTGTGGGGGAGCTGTAGTTTCGGTGCCGACGTACGGCACGGTTCCTATCACCCTCCAACGTTGCGTCGCCGAAATTGTTGTTAAGAACACCGGGGAGAAAATGAGCGCACACAGAATCAAAAGGACAAACACTGGTATATTGTTGTTGCCATTAATGTTTTGTTTTCTTTATTTTTATTTATTGTTAACATTGATAGGGTACTTTCGGTATTGAGTTTGTCTCATCTGTATGTTCAGAAACGTCTATTGACTCCGTTAATTGTGAATCATTACGCGGGGTCGCTTTCCTTCTCGATCTTGTTTCACAGAAAGGTTAACTTAATTAACATTGTTGAGTATCACGAATCAATTTCGCCGACGGCTTTATAATGTCTTTTCGAATTATTTCGTACTTCCACCGCGCACCGAACGGGGGAACCAAAACTAGATTCAGCGGCTCGGGACGACACTCCGGGTTTGATAGAGGGCGACTTCTCTCCTTGAGGGGGTGGAATTTCGCTTCCGCAGCACCGGGAACATTTAATCGTTTCTCGGGTATGTCCACGACACCGTTTGTCGCTTTATTAATCGGTTCCGATCTACGTATATTTAATAGAGGACAGATGCGGAATGGAGGGTTTAATTGGGTGAGCACCGTTTTCGCGCCCGCGCAGAGACTCGTTTCTGAAAGAGGTGGGTGTACTTCCGTGGTTACGACTCGACTTCAGTGACGTGCGCGGACTTTGGTGGATGGCGATCGACTGACTTATGAATGAAAATAATTCATTCAATGCGTCGTGGCGGTGCGTCATACCGAAATTGGGCTCGCTGCCAATTACGAAGAATTTTGGAGGAGTTGCTATGCTCGCATAAGAACTCAGTTCCAGCGAATTCTGGTCGTACAGGCTGGGTTGACTTCGTTGGTTGGGTGTACCGGGAAATTGGCTTTGGGGACGCGAGCGAGTATGGGCATGCATTTTCGGAGGAAATTGGAATGGCTTGGGTGCAAGCAAGGGATATCGTTTAGATAGAAATGTTAACCGAAATAATTTCGGGGAAATGTGCGCGGTTTAGTTGGTTGGTAATGTTCCGTTGAGGATTTGGATATACACTTTGTTAAGGCATATGAACTTCGGGGAAATGTGTGCGGCTTGGTATACTTGCTAATGTTCCGTTGAGGATTTGAATATGCGTTTGTTATGGCATACGAATTTCGGGGAAATGTGGATTGCTTGGTTGCGTTGAGGAAATATGGATAATTGACTGACGCAATTTTGGGGAAATGAATGCCGGGATGATTAGAATATATTCTGTTGAATTATATTCTGTTGGGAGTTTGGAAAATGTTTAATGGTAGATTAAATTATTGCGGATACTATTGCGGATTGGATTTTTGCATGTTTGCAGGTTAGGTTTGTGGGTTGGTTCTCCGTGTGATGTAGAGAACCCCCACAAGTTTGTGGTGTCGTGGTAGATATCCTCTCCACTAAGGATATGTTTTCCGTACCACAAGAGAGACGTAAAGTCTCATGAGGGTCATGTTTACGCTGTATATCGTCGCTATAATAGACGTTGGGAAGAAAAAAGGTGCTAATGGGATTGGTGGCAGAAACCAATCCCTTGCCTGCATTTGTATATGCAGAGAAATTAGTTTGTGGCGACGTACGAAACTGATGATTGTTTGTCTATTGATGGTGTATCGCCGGTCGGCTTGTTGCAGCTGTAAAAACAAGCCGCCCGACGTTGCATTTCAATTGATACAATGGGTGCCGAATGTTTTATATTTATGGTGCATATGCACATTAAGGAGCTATTTTTAGGAATTTTATCTAACGCGTTGTATGCATTAAATGTCCTTGGAGAAGGAAATGTTTCAGGTATGATGGGTGGAGATTGCGGTGCAGGTATAGGAAATTGAAATTTGCCTGGGATTCTTGAAAAGGTAGAAAGAAATTCTTACAGGAAATTAAATGCGAAGAGATGCATCACGGTAAGTTTTCCTTCACAAGGACTTTTTAGATTATAGATTTGATCTATATAATGCGTGAAGCATTTAAGATGCTAATGCGATCCCATTAGCGAAAGCTTATGTAGACTGGGTTGTGGTTGTGGGGGTTTTTAAGGTAAGTGTACCGTGGCGTTTGGCGGAACCACCACAGTGTTGTGGTAGCCTAAATATTCTTAGAGGAGCAGTGGCGTTGATTTGACAAAGCGAGACCAAGAAATCACTCGTTGAATCGAATGATCGGATAAATTATGTCATTTGTATTTCGCAAAAGATTAACAGATGTATTTCGAAAAAATTTAACAGATGTATTTCGAAAAACTGTAACAGATGTATTTCGAAACTCTTTAAGAGATTTGGGGCGTTTTTTTAGTTAGGCACGACTACATTTCGAAAAACAATAATATGAATGATAAAAAATGAACGCGCGCAATATTTACATATCAGAATGTTCCTAGTAAATCAACACACATCAGATGGATGAAATATCCTATGTTTTTCTTAGTAAGAAGCAAGAATTGCGTCTTCTGAGCATAACTGTATATGCTGAACGAAGTTCTTGAAAAATGATGGACCAGAGATCCTGAACCCTGTCATAATTCCAGACGTTATCATATCTCTTCCCTTTCGAAGCCTAAAAAAAACCTTATCGTGCTTTACTTTATCGCACTCTACATTTAAATATCACAAATAAACCATTTTTTAAAGACATCCCTCGTTTCTCTGTTGCCCGATTGAATACCTGTAAATAAGAACTATAAATCCCAAATTGTTTGAATTTCATTAACCGACCAAAATGCCGCCAGGTATTCACGCAAAATAAGGGACAGATTGCCGTGACGTGCGTTCGAAAATGAAATCCAAACATGGCTGGTGTGTTCTGTTGTTATCCAATATGCAAGACAATCAAAAGGGTTAGGATAAAGAGTGAAAAATGTTTTCAAGATATTATCGGACGCAGACATGGGTAAGGAGAGATGTTTGGAAGAGCTGCCATTCCCCATTCGGACGTTCCAACAACACTTGCTCGACGGGGTATAGCACAACAATTATACAGGAATTTTTGACGCTGGCGGAAATGGATATGAAAATTGTATGCAAATTTTTTTTGGAGATTCCAGCTAAAGACATAGTAGAAGCTGGTATATTTTCTAGGTGGAGAGGCAACGAAAGAGCAATCAATTTTCGCTCGTGCGGATAAAAATCAACTCGGAAATAATTCTGGAAAAATGAAGACGCCTTTTTCGTAAAAAAAATATAAGTTATGCCTTGAAATATGGTTTCTTCCAATTCTTAAAATGAACAGTATATTCCGAAAACATAATTGCTTTTAAAGAGAATCTTAGAATACTGTATGTGAAGAAACAAATAAAACGTTGAACTCTCATCTAACAACTTTGTCAAAAGTTCATACCCCTATATATTATTCGATACTTCCATGAATGAAAAAGGGACGTAGATGGCAGAGTGCCAGGGGCGATTTGGTTATTTTATGTAGTTGCAGGCTTTTTTGAAGTAAGCGAAAGCCAAATAATATTAAAACTAACAGTTTTACACCGCCTATATTTGACCCGTATCCCCCAGGTTTCCACCTACTGTATTACTAAATCGAATAATTTGCCTTTAGTTCCCAAAACATACATATTAATATAACTTGAATTAATTTTAGTTACAAGAATAATCCCAATATCTTATAGGCAATGGTTTGCAACGAATGTCTAAAGCAAGCAATGGAGTCGTATAAATTCAAAGTAAAGTGATTTATATGTTTGGCCTTTCGACAAGGTACAGCTTATCACACTTTGATTCATTATGATTAAGCTAAATCGACTTTGTTTCATTTATGATATATATTTATGCACCTTATTGCAGTTCGATCAATTGCTTTTCCCTTTAGTATACTTTCACACTTGTTCCACTCTAAGACAACTTCCTTTGTCTTTAATCTCAGCACTTTTATACGAGGGTTGCCTCTTATGTTTCGGGATTTGGCAACCCTAGCGTTGCAATCCGGCAATTGACAGCTCTGTCGTAAAGTTGGACATTTTTGAGGTTATACGCACTCACAACGTTTTGACATACGAGCGCTATTTGTGTTGTTTACAGTAACTTAAAAGATTCATCTCGGCCCAAAAATGAAATTAAATCGTCAACATTTCCGTGTGGTTATTTTTTACAACTTTCGGCGTGGATTAACTCAGCAACAGTGCATGGATGAACTTAATTCAATTTTTGGCGATGAAGCTCCATCAAGGACCAGTGTTTATCGATGGTATGGTGAATTCAATGGTGGTCGTAGTTCACTCCAAGATGAATTTCGTGAAGGTCGTCCAAAATCAGTTGGTGTTCCGAAAACCATTGATGCTGTGCGCGAACTGATATTGGAAGATCGTCATGTGACCTATCGTGAGATTGAGACAACCTTAGGCGTTAGTGGGACCAGCATACATTCAATATTGCATAAACATTTGACTGTCAAAAAAATTTGTTCGCGTTGGATCCCACACAATTTGTCAATTGCCCAAAAAAAGGTTCGTGTCAATTGGTCGAAAGAAATGCTCAAAAAATACGGTCGCGGTGCTTCGAAATACGTCTATGACATCGTGACAGGTGATGAATCGTGGATTTACGCGTATGAGCCCGAAAGTAAACAGCAGTCGACTGTCTGGGTGTTTCAAGATGAGCCAAATCCAACAAAAGTTGTTCGCGCACGAAGCACTTCCAAGCAAATGGTCCCCTGTTTTTTCGAAAAAACTGGACATGTCGCAACCGTACCACTAGAACAACGCAGAACAGTCAATTCTGAGAGGTACACAACCATTTGTTTGCCAGTTGTCTTCCAAGAAACCAGGAAAACCAACCGCCGAAGACGGATCACTCTTCACCACGACAATGCGAGCTCTCACACATCGGCTGCGACAACTGCATTTTTGAGCACCCAAAACATGGATTTGATGGGTCATCCGCCGTATAGTCCTGACTTGGCACCGAATGACTTCTTTTTATTCCCGTACGTAAAAAACAAACTGAGAGGTCAACGTTTTTCGACATCTGAAGAAGCGGTTGCAGCATTCAGAATGCTGCAAGTGTTGGAGATACCTCAATCAGAGTGGCAAAAGTGCTTCGACAATTGGTTCGAACGCATGCAAAAGTGTATAGATCTTCATGGGGAATATTTTGAAAAACAATAAAGTGATTTTCGATGATCAATATTTGTTTTTGTTCTCTAATCCCGAAATATAAAAGGCAACCCTCGTACTAGAACTCCTTTAGTGTAACACGTTGGACTTTATAGACGGCATAATTTAAAACCGCCTCGGTACCCTTAAAATGTGAGCGGAAACAGAGGAAAAACACTGGGGAAGAAGATACTGTGGTTATAGATTATAACTTTGAGGGAATACATTACCTAGTAAAGGGTTCCAACCTCGTGTAGTTCGACTGAAGAACGGTTACCTTCTCTGTTCATCTGAAGTGCCGGTTTGTGAACATTGTGATGGTCTCACAGATTCATACACGGAATAACTGCGCCGCGCCGGCTTGATGCCCGTTTCAGCTTATTACTTGTTGAGTTCGTGGTGGTTCTACGAAGCACACAAACCACTATAGGTCAAGATGTCGTCGTTCCACCAAGGAACATATTCACCTATATCCAAACTACACGTGTCCTCAAAAGTCCTCCTTTCCACCGGAAATAAAAGGTAACATTCATCCTGGAGTCAACAACCCCACGTATCCACAGATACATGGGCCACAAGTCCGAACAATTTTTCCTACGCCTGCACGGCGATCGAAGGACATGACCCAATATAGAAATTGTGTATCGATCCATTAACTGGATGTACACAAACGGTTGGCACAGCTGCGCCAGATGTCGACAAACATCACATCTCCGGCGATAAGCTAATTGCTGGAAAACCAATCCGTCGAAAAAGCCGTTGTCACTGCCGCAATATACGTTGCCTAAACAAAGGCCATTGCGATACAACAGCAATAAACGAAAATGCTGTTCCCATAGGGCTATGTAAACAACGATAATTACATTACCCCACGATCGTCTAAAAGAAAGCGTACACTCGATTGTTTACGTAACCAATCCATTAGAGGTGTGAAATTCTGGTCACAGAGTGATCTACAGCATGCAGACAATAACCTCCGCGTCTGTATGTATGAGCGCGATCTTCACTGGTGGAGAGATCCTCGATAGAGAGGAAGTCACAACCAGGAAGAGCGAAAGGAGACAAAGACAACTATGGGGTGAATAGGATCATCTCCAGAGAAAGTGACCACCGTCTAGATTGTGATTTCCCGAAGAGGACAAGAGGCCAGGACAGAACGTCGTGCGGTGTGATATCTCGAATGTAACCTGAAAGAAAAAGAATAAACGGTGTTAAAACGCGATGTGTGAGATGCCAATGCAAAAGATATTCGTCTTTGGTATTGTCGGTAGTCGCTAAAACAAAACAGAATTAGTGAATGATATGTAAAGAAATCAGAATCGACTTTGGAACGTGGGCAATTTAATTCACCATTTTTGCGCAAGTTTAATTCATCTTTTTTGTTTCTAATTGTGCTGTTGCAAAATTAAGACAGGTCGAGGCAGTGGAAGTTGGTGTTTTAAGTATATTCGACGTAACAAAAAAACTATTGTGAAACGAAAAGACAAAAACGAATCGAACAATAAATAAAAAAAGCGTTTCCTAAACAGGAAAGAATTTGTGTTTTAATTGTCGTGCAGTGTTCGGCGGAACCCTCACAACTCTTAGACTAAACAATCCGCCAAAAGTTTATTTATTCGGGTGATGGAGGGGCTGAAATTCTCGACAATTATGCAACTTGTAATAGCGCGAGAGCATTAAGTGGCCAAAAATGTAATCAAATGGAGTTTCGATTTCATTCATTCTCATTTTCATTATTGCAAAATTTTTTATGTTCGTTTTATATTCTTAGATTTTAAATTATACGCTAGACAAAAAATTCTTAAATTCTTGCTTAATTGTCTTATATTATAACTTACTAGTCCTAGGCAGAAACTCTAACCTGAACATTACATGACTATTCTGTAGTTTGCCTTTCGACGCAGAACTTTGTTTGTGGCTGTATTTATGACTATTTGTATGGCAAAGAAAAATTAGGAAAACTTTGTGTCGAATTGTTTTTTAACTTAAAATTTAACTTAATTTTTAACTTACTTTTTTTGTATTAAAGAACTTCATTTAAATCTTATACTACCCTAATTCTAGAAAAGCTAGTCTGTGTAAGCTCGCTGATGATGTAGCCATTCTGCCGACATATTTATTTGCCATTCAAACACCAGTGCTGTTGGTACTGTTCAGTATAGCCATCGTTTTCCTCGCTTTGGCCAAACCAACGTCTACATGCCTGTTGATATATAGATATCGATCTGGTCAGATGCCACTCTTGATTTCCAGTTAACCTCCATGCGGTCCCACGATAACCCACGTTCGCCAGTTTTTTTGTGTATCGTTTTATTACTCTCTTATAGTGCTCGCATATGCGGATGACATCGCCGTTCTGGGCGATAATGTAGAAGCTGTAAGTAAAAACAGTGAAATCATCATGCAAGCGGCAGAAGAGGTGGGCCTAGAAATAAATGACTACAAAACAAAATACTTGATTACGGCGAGAGCAGGTGGACCTAGGGAACACATACAAACATCAGAGGCAAGATATTTGATAAAGTTAAAGAATTTAAATATGTGGGAACAATACTGACGACCAGTAACGAAATGTCGAAGGAAATTAAGAAAAGATTGCATTTCGGCAACGCTATTTGGCACGCAGTCAATAAACTGCTGAAATCCAAACTGCTATCACGTAACATAAATCTCCGTGTCTATAGAACCATAATCATGTCGATTGTTCTATACGGATGCGAAACATGGGTTCTCACAAAACGGGAAGAAAACAAATTCCGCGTATTCGAAAATAAAGTTTTAACGGGTATCTTTGGACGTAAATATGACGAGAGGGCAGGACAATGGAGTAAACTCCGCGACCACGAATTGGAAGAACTATACCGCAAACCTACAATAGTGAGAGTAATCAAGTCGCAAAGATTAAGATGGGCCGGACATGTGGCGCAAATGGGCAACGATAATACCGTGCGTAGAATTCTTGACGGTAGACCAACGGGATAGAGACCGGTAGGATGGCCGCGACGGCTTATGGACTTGGTGCCGTATTACATGTCCCAAACGAACACTCACTACTTGAGCAGTATAAGCAGATACATTATTATATAATTATATATATATATATATATAATTATATATATAATTACGGAAAAGCACACTGGTCGCGCTTTGTTTGGATAATAAAAAAAGAATTACGCTCCAATGGTATAGATCCACCAACTGACAGAAATCTTCATAATGACGAAATTGATCATTATCTTTCTGCATCCACACATCTCGCCTGCGACGAAGCGGAAATCGCAGGACTACAAAAAAAAAGAGTGGGATCATCTCTGGTGGAGAGATTCTCGATTAAGGGAGAATCACCAGAACAAGGGAAACGAAAGGGAAAGACAACTATGGGGTGAATAGAATCATCCCCAAAAGAAAATTGTAGTTCAATTACAGTGAGTATCGCAAGGAGGAGACACAGGAAGAGGAAGGATAGAACGTCGCGCGTGTGTTATTAAGAACTGCAAATTAAAAATTAAATCCATTTAGAAAATCGTGATGTGTGAATTTCAAATTCAAAAAATATTCGTTTTCGGTTATTTATAGTCGTTTTATAGGCTCCTCGATAGTATAGTGGTTAGTATACCCGCCTGCCATCTGGGAGACCGGGGATCGATTCCCCGTCGGGGAGCCTCTGGCGCAAGGCTAATGACCTTGCCCGGAAAAAACAAATCATTATGGAAAATTTAACAAGCCTCAGGACTTGCTAAATAAGGTCAAGACTGGTTCCCGGTTGTAGTGTCGATGATGATGATGACAAAACAAGAATTGGTGAATGAACGTTGACAGGAAAACGAGATACTTGTGTTACGGTGACCTCCGAGGTCCTTTGCATGTGACAGAAGACAATTGTACAGAAAAGAAAAAAATCCGATGCAGACCTGTGTATGTTTTGTTTAAAACTGTGACTTTTCGTCCCTAAGTGTTTGTTTCGTAAGTGTTCTCCTTAAGTGATTGTAAACTATTCATAAATCCTTATTAAAAAAAAGGCAAATAATAAAACGACATTGAAAACAATTTCACCGTCTTTGATTTGTGAACGGTGTTCGGCGGAACACATCAACAATCGACATTCGAAAACCCGCCAAAGATCAGTGATGAAGAAAGGATAATACGTCCCCAAAAATAGTATGCCTCTCAGGCGAACCGCTCTCCTCTCCCCTATCCCTAATTCCCTTTTGTATATTTTTTTATTTACTATTTTTTTAGATATTTTCTTTTATTTGTATTCGTTGTTTGTGTTAGTACGTTTTGTTTCGTTTTTTTTTTATTTTGCTTGTCAACCACCTTTATATGTAAATTACAAAAAATAAATAAATAAAATAAAAAAATTATAAATAATACATGATATAGAAAGAATAGAATAAAATTTAAAAAGAAAACATATCAATTATTGTGACATGTTATAAAAACATTAGTTATTGTACGCCGAAAGGTATAAGAAAAATGATAATGTATAATTTAGAGTGCTTGCGAAGACCCGGAAAGTTAATGTAAGAATAATATTTGTAAAATAGAAGTTAACATTTAGTCTTAAGTAAAGTCTGTAATTGAATTGTTAAATAAATGTGGAGATAAAACAAAAAACCGGCCGCGATGGCAATGGGGGGACAATGTTAGGTTTGGCCTTGAGGAGATCGGATCGGCTGGTCAAGCGTGGAAGGAGAGTGCACAGGACAGGGAACGATGTCGGAGTCGAGTCGGTGAGGTTGTGGGGTAGAAGTATTGTGCCAGGCATGGGCGCTCGGTTCATCTTCCTCCTCCATCATAAATGTTCCTCCGAGAAATTTTTCCCCGAGTAAAAGAACGAAACGGCGCCACGTTTGTCCACAACTTTGAGTAAAACACCAGGGGAGCAACGATTAAGGAAACACATCCAGGAACTGCAGCACGGAATATTTAACACCAAGAGAAAGTTCCAAAGTAGAGGAATGACACGCACTGATTTCGCATTAAATGATTTTATTATTTATAAACTGTTCTTTGTATTTATTGGTTCTATCTTTTGTAATGTACAGATTTTTTACTTAAGTTGGTGAAACAAATTCGACGCTGAATGTTATTTGTATTAAAGTGTTCTTTTATTTTATTATTCTAATCCACAACTTTTTGCACAATTATTACAATTAAGGTCTTTACTGCGGAGTGCCACTCGATTACGACTCTGGGATAGAACGCGTCCGCAGCGCTACGGACAGCGGGAGCGGCATGACCGTGGTGGTCGGCGGATGTAATTGGACTTAGCGATAAACGGCTCGTGCAGAGCCGACTCGGTAATGGGGTGCATTTCCCCGGGAGAGAAAGTGTTCCTCTCCACTAAGGATACGTTTTACCTACCACAAGAGAGACGTAAAGTCTCTCTTTGTGGAACAGAAAACCAGATCTCGTAATGGAGATCATGGTAGTATGTGTGCATGGGTGATCGTGAGGATCATAATATTCAACACACGCGCAAAGGCGATGGATAAACGAAGCAGACAGGCGTTAAGGAGAAAGAGACCGTGATGATCGTTGGTAGTACAAATGTATGTGTGTACATGGGTTCTTTCATGGGACAAAGCCACGAGAACAAATCTGAAACGACGAAAAGGGCATAGGGTGTATCCATGATATGTGAGTTCAGTAAAGCAAACAAACCGAATCTCCTTGGATGCTAATGGTTTTTGTTTGCTCATGCCGCTACTGATGAATAGGCGGCAATGCAATATGGAAATGCGCTAATTGGTCTTAGCTTGATTACCGGGAAATTGTGTTTATGTCATCGCTAGTAAGGGAAGGTATTCAATTCTTATTTGCATTTGCCTGTGCTGTAGGATTTAAGTGTTGCCTTAAGACGCGAGAAGCGTATACAGGTAGTCCCCGACTTACGACCGTTCGACTTACGACTATTCGCACTTACGACCATTTTTTTCCAATTTTTTTAATAGAAAATACTTAAAGAAGACAAATATGTAGTTGCGGGGAATCCCGAAAATATATGAGCAAAATTAATAAAAAGATAACAAAGTAAAAAAATTCGATTTACATACATATTTCAGTACAAATAATACATTACATTAGCTAAGTCGGAATTTTTTTTATATGAAATTCGACTTGCGACTTAATCGACTTTCGACCGATTACCAGGAACCTATCTCGGTCGTAAGTCGGGGAATACCTGTATTTGTTTTGGTCCCTTGGGTGTAGGTCGCCAGCCAATGTGTATGTATGGTGATTTATGATACACTTGATGAGGACGAGAAATAGGCGACGCAATGTTTATGATCCCTGTTATGATGGTTACATTGTATGTAAACCAAATCATTTTATTTTCAGGAATTTGTCTAGGGAGGTTTGCCTGGCACCGAAGGTGCCGAATTGGTTTTGGGATTCCTGATAAGTTAAGAAAGAATTCTTACAGGGAATTTGTACGCGAAGGGATGCATGAAAGCTAAAGATTCTTTACAGGGACTTTTAGTTTATAAATTTGATCTATTTGATGAGTGAAGCATTTAAGGTGCTAATGCAATTGCATTCGCGAAAACCTATGCAGACTGGGATGAAGTTATGGGGGCTTTTCAGGTAAGTGGGCCGTGGGGTTTGGCGGAACCGTCACAAGGTCATGAACTTCTGGGTTCCTACAGGCCAATATATAGTATAGTAATACTTACTAACATGAGATTTTAGTCAGGAGAACATAAATTCAAATGAAACAGATACTTTAATCGTCTAGAAAGTAATAAACCATTGACCTCCACGTGTACCCAGCTGATTTATGAAGAACAGATGTATTAGGTTAAATCAAGGTATATTAAAGCTTGATATATTGGCATCGGTGACGAGCTGGGTTTTGTTTAGTGCAAGAGTGTCTGGTCTTTGGCTAGTTATACGGGCAGACACTGAAGAGTGATTACATCTCAAACCATGAATGTTGTACTCTTCTATGCGAAACTCATGTACCATTGCAACGAAATTGCACGGTAAGTACCGATTGCAAGTGGGATATAGGCTCAGATATATAATGGATTATCAAAACAAACCGCAATTAGTGGAACTGTTCCTTGATTATGTCCTTCAAAGTCGTATAATCGACTACTAATATTATGTTAGGTTTATCATAAATGCGTGTGGATATATTCTTTGCTGTAACTCAAGATGACTATCTGTGATATTTATACAAATTTGTAGCGAATTCATGTCCCCCTCTCTGGATTGTTATACTTCGATTGGGCTTGAATGTCAATTTCCGACACGTCATGGTATATTGTCCATAAACCAATGTCAACTTTTTTAATCTTTCGTTAATTCCACCAAAACCTTGCATTAACCAAAGAATCGAAACCAAATCTCGTCGAGTATATGCAAGCACGCGAACACAAAACAGGAGATACGTTGAAATGCCTTATTTGAGTTATATCCGTAATGTAATAGAAATACATTCATAAGCTAAATAATACGAATGTGGAATGCACCACCAGATGTTAATCGTTTTTTTTTTTATCCATTCCTCTTCCTACATTTTTTTGTTGACTCGTGTTAAATGCAGCATTTGGTGCACGTTGTACAGTTTTAAATCGTGTTGCATTGGTGCAGGTCATTTCTATTCTGTTTTATCCTCCGACTATGATGAAAACGACCAATTAAAATAAGGAGATTAATTAGACTGAAGCCACATACTAAAACTGTCCTACTCAACAGCCAAATCAGTGGAATGTACGGACGCCAAACGCTTTTCCAGTCGCTTATTTTCAAGATGCAACTAATACACGGCATGCGACACATATCCGGATGATATATATATGGCTGTCATACCAACAAGGTATTGAAATTCGTACAGCTGATCAATCTGCTAATGAAACGCAGACTCCTCCACACACTCTGGTACTGCTCCCCCACTGCAGTAATTTAATTAAAATCTTATGCACGGTGATATTCAGATGGGCCAGTCAAGCCAGAGCAATGTATGGGTTTACGAGTATGTCCTGTGGGAACGATGCACGTTTGATTTCATTGATTTATTGGATTAGACATCTGCAATTAGCTTCGGATGATGACTTCGACGGTATTTATCCCCTTTCCCCGTAAAAGTAATTGCACCACCACTTGCTAATCCAATTATCATGTAGTAGATAGTCTCAGTTGAAATAATCCGTGTTTTTGTGCATGTAGGGTTTTGGTAGGAAGTGGTTCAATCAAAGGAAATGTTCATCCGAGTTTGGTTTTTACTTCAATTTTGATTTGGATTCCATGTTAAAATTGGACTGTTGTGAGCAGCATTCAAGTTGATCAATATCTTCATTAGATTCGATGGAATAACCGTGGCTGTGATACAAACGTTGATTGCGGCAACTGAAATATGGTATATATCTACTAGAAACAATAATATCCGCAGGATATGAGAGATGGAAAAATATTGTTATGTACTACATTTTTAAGCGAAAAAAGGTATTTTAATATGCCATTCAATGCCACCGAAAGAACAAGAAAATACATATGTGGGTATCGGATCTCTTAGGTATGGTGCCTCAAGGGCACAGGTTCACCAAGTTTCCCAACGAATTGTTTGGATTGCAACGCCTACTAAGTCGCACTGCTGTTATTCACCGGCACGCTCCGTAATTGCCTCTAAAAAATGCGATTTTTTTCACCGATTAAAATGCAATAGTCATTCAAAGTCAATATGTCTGTCAACAAATGACATAACTTACATTACACTAACTTAAAGGCTTGCTTTCAAGTGCCGATAGAAACATATAAACTGATTAAAAAACTTATTTTAATCGTAAAGTTCAGGATTTAATTTCACAAGTTTATAACTTTGACAATATGTACAGAGTTTAATTTTTAACAAATAAACTGATTATAAAACTTATTTTTATCGTAAAGTTCAGGATTTAATTTCACAAGGCTTTAACTTTGACGACATGTACAGAGTTTGATTTTACACGGATTTACTTTCAACAAATGTACAGTGTTTAATTACAACCAGACAAACTGACTTTACTTTAAAGAATTTAATTTCCAACAACTAAACTAATTTAATTTTTAAGTTAACCGAAAAACTCCGGGAGCTCGTCCACCGACTGTTGATAATATTCGACTCTAATTATTTAGCGTGGAAGCACGACTTGCCTCCACGGAATCCGTATCGCGATTGAAGATTCATTCACCGAAGACGACAGCACAGCAAATTTCGTACATTGCTTCGGTGCCCGAGAAGAGATGATTTTCCTTGCATTGGTCCAGCAAAAAAAGGAGTGAAACACACACACGATGATCGTTTCTGCTGCTCATGGCGTGTGTCCACGAGTATGCGGGCCGTGGATCACCGAATCTGTGGGGTTTCTTCAAGGCGCCGAAGAAGCACCCATCGCTTAACCCTCTTAAACCTTCCTCTTTCTATCTTACCCCATGGTACTTACCTTCAATTAGGCAGCATTAAGCTTCCTGCAAAACATTCCATGGCAAGATCATCATCTTTCCACAGCATCACCCACATCGCTGTAACCTTTAAAACTTTTTGTTTTCTCTGGTAGACACCCATGCCCATTGCCAACCATTGGGAAATCTTCCGCAGTCCCCTTATCGCAATTCATTGTAATCATGCTCACGTAAATTCTTCTGTGTTTGTTTTTCTCAAGCAATCACCGATCCCACGAGCATATCATGCAAATCGATGCCCATGCAGCTGCATCCAATTATCACGGATCACCACTTCTTAGATAATCCTAATGTACTTTTATTGGCTTGTTTAAACAAGCCGCATTTTAGCGCTTAAGCATTGGATTACATTTCGGTATTCAATATACCCTCCAATGTTTATGTGTACCCAGCTGCACATCTCCCATCTATTCGTTTCGATGCGCGTTCGTTTGTCCTTCCTTCCAATGGGAAGACATTCGTTCCCATAGAAAAGATATTGTGCATGGACAATGGGATGCTGATCGGCCCCCATTGGTCACTGCATGACGGAAGGGATGTCTCTCCTGCGATGGTGTGCGGTGGAAACCCATCACAATCGCCGGAGGCTGGGCCAATTTTACGGAGTCACGTCAGTCAGATATCATCGTCACTAGAGTGCACACGATTTAGTGCACCATCTATTGCTGTGGGGTACTTCACTTAACCTGCGTCCGTGCTGACGCACCTGGTAAATACCACCCACAAATCCACAAGGGGAACATTAGCTGACATGGTTGCAGCTGGTGCAAATATCTCGGTGTAGATATTTTGTGTTTCCACCATCAGCAACTGGGTACAGCATTTATGCTGATCGTGCACATCTTGGCGGCGTCTCCAAGCAGTCGAGTTCTCGCTGGTAATTTTCCATTTTTGAGGACTCGACTTTCTTGGGCGGTCAGCCGTATGCCGTAATGTATTTGTCGATCGGATGACCGACTGATGTGGGAATGGATAAAAAGGAAAAGAAGAAACATCTCTTGCTCCTGTGCGGTAGACTCGTTGATGTGGTTTGGTTAATGTTGGTTGCTTGAGGGTGCAACCAAATTGCTTTTAAGGCACATGATGCGTTTAATGCGACCATGCCCTTGTGAAAAACACCTATTTGTTGCTGATGGTTTTTGCATCAGCGCAATTATAGTTCTAAAGTATTTCTGAAGATATTGGTACAACTATGGAAGGTAAGTACATGTTTTAATGTGTTTTAGGAAGACTGTTTCTTCATCATAGGTTGTAAGGTAAGTAGTGGCGTTCAATGGAACTGCCACAATACAGGTTTTATATCATTTTTGATTGCCGTAGGGGGAAGTTAGATGTGGTATCTGGAAAAGGCGAACGGTGGCGTTATTGAAACAGCCACACATACATGCTTTTGTCATGTCGCTGAAGAATTTCCGACTACCTTTAGTAAAAGGTGGTCGTCGTCTGACGTTAAAGAAAAAACAAAACAGAACTGGTCTGAGATAAGGAAACTGCACTTTACAGTACATACAAAAAGCTGTTCAAAGTCTGCAGGCTATCGCGATTAAAGTGCTGAAATTGAATTCACTATTTTGTTTCTTGTTATCATATTTTCTTGCTGTTATATTATTTTATGAAGTTCTTTGTTGAACTTGGTCCGATTCCACCCAGATTGCGTTGTTTGACTAACTACTCTATTGTACCAATTTTTGAGTTTGTGAATTCATTTTTTGGCCTAAATTTTGATCGTTCTCTGATGCCCAGTTTCCAGTGAGAAACTTTATGCCTTTGGCTTACCTGGGCATCATTTTACTGCGTTCAAATCAGTAGGCAAGTACAAGCCGAACATAAAAAGACAAGCCACCATCTTAATTAAATTTTCTGAAGACAGGGGCTAATTCCACAAACATGCCAATGTTATATAAGTAATTTTACACAACGCAAATTTGTCTTAATTTTCACATGAATGAATGAATTTATTATGCACATGTGGGGATTCTCTACACCACATGGAGAACCAACCCACAATTCTAACCAACCTTGACCGCTAACAGCGGGTCACTTTAACCCAACTCCACATGCAAAATCTGCAATTGCATACATCCCATACTTACCAAGAACCCATCTCCTAATCCGCAATGAAAGATATTTCCCAAAACTTCCAACAGAATACAATCCAAGAGAATACATTCAAATCATCCCCGCATACATTTTCCCAAAATTGCTTTGGTCAATTCTTTACTTAATTCATATTCCCCCCTTGCAACCAACCAATATTAATTTCCCCGAAATTCATATGCCGTAATAAAACGAGCCGTAATATACCGGGCCCCATACATTTCCCCGAAATTACTTCGGTTAATTTCTTATCCAAATGATATTCATTGCTTGCACCCAAGCAATTCCAATGTCCCCCGAAAACCATTTCGGTTCATTTCCTCCTTAAATCTTACTTCTCGTCTGCAACCAAGCGACGGCTAATTTTCTACGAATCAATCACAACGATCAAGACCCTTGATCAGACTTGGCTATGCCAATTTCCCGGTATACATAACCAACCAATCCAACTCAGCTTATACGGCAAGGATTCGCTGGAACTGAATTCCTATGCAAGCATAGCAACTCTTCTCGAAATTCCTAGAAAGTGGCAACGAGTTTATTTTAGCTATGACTCCACTGCCACGACGCGATGAACTTTTCCATTCCAACAATTAGTCAGGCGAGTCACAACCACCATTGGGCGCGCATCGATCTTCCGTCAGTCAGTCGCGTTACTGTGGATTTATAAAATAAAAATAAGTTAATAACCGTTCCCAGCAACCATATCTGAAATAAGTTCCGTGTTCGAAAATCTATTTAAAACTTTGTGTTCCAAAATCTATTTAAGACTTACTATAATAAGCAAAATTAAGTTACTGTGTTCGATGACCGGAGCTCCGGAAATCGCTGTTTGTAAATGTCAGGCTTTCAAGTAAACAATAAACAATAAAAACAACTACTACAAACTACATCCTAGTGTTTTCTTTTATAAATTTTTGGTGAACAGATTCTTTTGCTGCGGCGGAACAATTACCTAATAATGACAGTGAACGTGTTAGTGGGTTGGTGGTAGAATCAACACCCATGCAGGCGCGCTAGACTACCTACCCCACACACATATAAGAGTTTATATTCAATTTTATCATCACACGACTGGATATACAAAAGATGAGTAAGAGACACGTTTATCGAGACGGCCGTCTCTTTCACCTTTTCTGCATAGTACTTCTTGAGCCATCGGAATGACTCCATTTATAGTTGATAAACGAGAACATGAAACCAAGTAGAATGAGTGGTCTCCACTTTCATATATAAACATTTTCTATCGCATAATTTTATTTGATTTGAAGTCCGCATTTATTTTAATTCAGTGAGAGGGGAGCAGAGAGGATGGATGAGCAGCTCTTGAGGAGGATTGCAGAGATTCCATTAGGGCCCGGTGTAAACTCGTCTTTGAGTTCCAGTAGCTTGGATTCAATTCAGGTCGGATGAAAGGAGTTTTAGAGAAGAGGCCGCCCGCTGAACTACTGAGACACTGAAAGCCAAAAAAACGATATGTATTAAAGAAAGATCCCAGTGTGAAAACAGTGACACTGGAAATCACGGGCGAGTGTCGTGATCTAGGTGAGGTGACCACTCCAAAGGAAATACTGCCAGCGACTGCTATAGAGTCCTTAGCAGGGAACGCGATCCTGAAGGAAGCGGTAAAGGGCTTTAGAAGGAAACTAGATAGCATGGATGCTGCCATGATCCGCTTACCAAGAGAAAAGGGTAGCATATTGCTGGCTATTGGTTTCCTACGGGTTGGTTGGGTGAGATGCAGTCTACGAGAATACATCATACCCACACGATGTTTCAGATGCTGGCAATATAGGTAAGTGGCGAAATCCTGCAAATCCGGAAAACTGTTTGAAATCCGGAGTAAAAGGCCACAAAGCGATGAGCTGTAATGCACAATCCAATGCATGTCTGTGAATCAGGGTGCGAAGGCGTACTCTACAGGTAGTTACAAATGCCAGGACCGACCACATTTTTGGAGCTGCGAAAAGTGCAGCCAAATGCCTGGGTTTCCTTAAGAGATCCAAAAAATACTTCACTCCGTCCAACCTGGCCACAAGACGTGTATTCGTCCCAAAATGGAGTTCAAACCCCCTATTTGGTCAGGCGCATCCAAAACTGCACTACACGTGCTATGAGCCGACCAATTCCGTCAATAGAACATAGGCACAACATATCGTGCCTATCTCTCTTCTATAGATATTATCACGGTCCTTGCTCCACTGAACTTGGTGGATGTATTCCGCCTCCTCACACATTTTCCTGCGATACCCGTCAATCTGAGAATGCGCATCAACTCACGTTGAAAGTCAGCTTCAGGCGCATAAACAAACATAGAGAGTGATTCTTTAACCGAACCACAGGAATGTGGAATACTCTACCTGATTATGTGTTTCCTCGTCGTTGAATTGTGCAGGCATTTAAGACCAATGCACATCGATGCCTCCTTTCCTTATCCACTTCCTCTCCCCCCGCTCGCACTGTGCTCTGACATTTAAGGGTACTCCAAAATCCCCTTTTGTGACCCAAAAATCTAAAGTTTAGAGCCCTCTTATAATTGCTGGAAATTTCAATATATGGACGGTAGAATGGGGAAGTACCAGGATCAACAGTAGAGGCTAGGTACTATTCGTATTCCAAAATGCGGTGCTACTTAATGATGACCCTGAGGACACCGTTATAAACGAGAGAGGTCGTCCAAAATCGTCATCACATTTGCCAGCTCCATGTTGGCAAGACGTATGGAGTGGCGAGTTTTGGACACCTACACCCATAGTGACCACCAGCCGTGATGTACAAAATTTTGCCGCACAGGGGATTCTTCACTGGCAGATTGGCGAAGAAAGCCCAGAGAAATGGGTGGAAAGAGAAGGACCTCGTTGCGGAACTGCTCGATCATGTACTGGAAGACGCTATCGAAGAATTCGACGCAGAGTTCAATGGGAACAGGAAGGCTAAAAAGGCCATAAAGTGGCTAATTAACGCATGTGATGCTTCTTTGTCACGGCAACGACAACCAGCAGGGGCAATAAAACCAGTGCAGTGGTGGAACTCAGAAATCGCCCATGTGCGATCGACTGCCACAGCTTATGACGCTTGCAACAAAGAGAAAGAATGCAGTACATCTACCAATAGATACATGCGGAATTCGTCAACAAACGGAAGGAGTTTAGGAATAAGATCCACAAGAGTAAATATGACGCCTTCTGCTCCCTAAGGGATAAATTAAATAACAACGCACAGGGCAGCGCCTATAGGATAGTCATGGAATGACAATACTAATAACAATAACAATAGTTAAATGGAACGGAGTAAAAGTGATATAAGCAGAATCGTTGCTCTCTTCTTTTCGCAGTGTGATGAGATGATGAGAGCGCAAGAGGAATGGCGCATCACTGAAAGAGCAATACCTCCAGTGAACGCCGAAGAGGCACTCTTGACTACAAGGGTCGTTAAGAAAAAAAAACAAGACCGCAGGGCTGGATGGAATTCCTAACGCTCTTGTGAAAACTGCTTTAACATAAAAGCCGGAAGTCTTCAGCAGTCTCTTCACGACAAGGCACTTTGTTACACAGGAATCTGTAACGGTTCCGCCAAACCCTACGGTCCACTTACCTAAAAACCCCCATAATTACTACCCTACTCCCTTAAGTTTTCTAATGCAACAGTATTAGTACCTGTAAATGCTTCACGCATTATATAGATCACCATCTATAATCTTAAAATCCCTATAAAGAAAACTTACCTTTTCATGCATCCCTTCGCATACAATTTTCCGTAAGATTTCTTTGTTTGCTTATTTGGTATTTTAAACCAATTCGTTACCAGACAAATTCCTGAAAAGAAAAACCCTCGTTTCACATATCATGTAACCATTCCAGCCAGAGATAATTATTATGGCGTCGCCTATTCCTACCTTCATTCATGTATACGATAAATTTCTTTATGTATACATTGGCTGGCGACGTTTTTCTCCCAGCAATAAAATTCCCTGACTCGCACAATGTGCAACCCAAAGCAAATACGTATTCCGCGTCCCTTGGCATCAATTGAAATCCAACATAAACAATGCAAATAGGTATTCATACGTACCCTTACTAGCGATGCCATAAACACCATTTCCCAGCAACCTAGCTAAAAGCAATTAGCACATTTTCACATCGGAACATCGTCGCTTTGTTTAGCCGCACATGTTCCAACAAAGATTCCATTGGCATCCGACGATTTCGGTTTTATTTGCTTTACCGAAATCGTATCCTAGAAATGCACTTTATGTCTTTCTTTGTTCTAGGCACACATACCATCATGACCACGATGAGCGAGTGAGCTCTGAACGAGCAAGATATCGTTGAGTCAAATTCCATCCTTCGACCTGACCAGGTCGTGACTCCATCGCTACCCTGGTGCGCACATCATCATCATCGGCACTACAACCGGGAACCGGTCTTGGCCTTATTTAGCAAGTCCTGAGGCTTGTTAAATTTTCCATAATGATTTATTTTGTCTGGGCAAGGTCATTAGTCTTGCGCCAGGGGCCCCCCGACGGGGAATCGAACCCCGGTCTCCCGGGTGACAGGCGGGTATACTAACCACTATACTATCGAGGAGCCCTCCCTGGTGCGCACAGGGGGGCGATAATCGCGTGAGTCGGGAGTCTTTTTACCAACCACCGATCGAGGCGGTCGCGTCGCCACTCACCGTACCGCGCACGGTACGGTGCATTTACCTTAAGTCTCTGTCAAGTGTCAATATCCTTCTTGGAAAAAATGTGAAAATTGTGATTAACGCAAATTAAGTCAGATGAAGTAAATAACAAAATATTCAATTAATAGCAACTTTACTTGTGACTCCTTGTTTAAATGCAATAGTGAAAATTGTTAAAAAAAGACAAACAGACAATTAAAGTAATAAAAAACGGTGATCACCAATAGACAGTGTGTTTCATTTTCCGGCAGCGGTTCCTGGATGTGTTTCCTTAATCGTCGTTTCCCTGGTGTTTTACCCAAAGTTGTGGACAAACGTGGCGGCGTTTCGTTCTTTTACTCGGCGAACAATTTCCCGGAGGAACATTAAAATAATGTTGGAGGACGAAGTAGAACTCGCACCCACGCCGGTGCCACGACTTCCTCCCCACAAATCTATTGCACAAAAATAAATATTTACAATAGGAAATGGCTACTCACAGTTTTCTCTATTTCGACTCGCTCAATTTTTCGATGATTTTCTTCAGATCCTCGGACAGTTGTTTAAGTTGGGTGTCTAAATTCTCAGCCAGCAATTATGTTTGTGAACGTTCAATGTCTGCTTGTGGTATCCTCATGTATTCTTTTGGTCGCGGTTGTAAACTCTCGTCTAATTTAAGGTGCCTCTGCACAGCATCATTCAACTCAATAATCGTCTAAATATCACTCTTATTAAACCTGACACACTCGCTACTTTGTGTTTTGTCTCTTTATTTCACTCATCTATTTACACTAAGTTGTTTGTGTTGTTTTATTTTCTTTTACTTTGATTTACACTAGTTTTTTTATGTTGTTTTATTTTCTTTACACTAGGTTTTTTAAATATTTTAAACAACACCAAATACGTCGAAGCGCGTTTACTTTTAATACTTACTTGCACTGCGGACGCCTTCAATACCATACGAGCGAGATCTCTCCCCATTCGCGCACTTTGCCGATCGCACACTTATCGTCATTTTCTCATTCCCCCGTCCACTACATACGAATAAACTCCCGGGAATTTATTCAGCAGTCAATAACCCCAGAGAGAACGGGGAAATTACAAAGGGAAGCACCGGGGGTTAGGAGTTGATTAGGATCAGCTTGCAACGGAAGGCAAAACAAAAGGGTAGACTGTGTATCCACGTTTAGAGGCCTGGGTAATTCTTGGAATGCAGAATTACGATGTGCATTGCGAGAAGGGGAAATGGAGAGGGTTGAACCTATTCCTCAACTTGCGAACATACAGGGCAAAGTCTCCGCTTTCAACTCGACGAAGGTCAGGACAATGCTTGTACCTGTTCAATCCAAGTAGACATGCAGTCTCCTCGTGACGCCTATGGATAGCCACTTTGGCACCAGCCAAGTAGTGAACCAATGCATGCAGCGACATCCTGACAACAACAAAGATTGGTTTAAAGCTAATAATCTTGCCCGGGAAAACAAATTATTATGGACAATTTAACAAGTATCGGATAAAGACCGGATACCGGTCGAGAGACTTGCTAAATAAGGCCAAGACCGGATCCCGGTTGTAGTGCCGATGATGATGATGATGCAATGTTTTAGCGAGTCTTCTACCCAAAGTTGGAGGAGCCTGGCGCCACATAAGGAAACTGATGACCAGCGTTAACAACTCGATTATAATGTATGCAGACCACATATGAGCAGCAAATGCACAGTGTAAGTTATAAATGACGGTAGTGAACTCGGCCCATAAGGTGGAATCGTTAAGAGTATGCTGCGCCTTTCGGATGGTATCCGAAGACGCCATAAATGTCTTGGCTGGAAAGAAACCAGTTCACATTGCAGCTAAGGAAACCGCTGCTTTTGCTATGAGATTCACTGGAGGTCGCTGGCCAATAGGGTCACAAATAGAGATCTCAACCCTAAAAGAATGGCAATGAAGGTGGGATTCTTCCACCAAAGGAAGATGGACCCACACCATGATACTTGATATAGAAACATGGGTGAAAAGAAAACATGGCGAGCTGAATTACTACTTGACTCAGCTAATATCAGGACATGGATGCTTTCGGAAATACTTGCCCAGGTATAAGCACGTGAATCGCCCATACTGCTTGTATAGCGAAACCAAAATAGAAAATGTGGAAAACGTACTCACAGAGAGCGTGAGATTCGAGACGGCACGAACGATTTTGGAGAGACATATGAGACGGAAAGTTACTCCGGTAGGAGTAATAGAATACATGCTGAGTTCAAAACAGGCATGGTCCGTAACAAATGGTATTCTCTGTGAAATGATGCAGCAGTTGCGACGCGACGAGCGGAGTAACGGGTAAACTCCGTCCCACCCCGCGATGGGATATCTAAAAGAAAGTTCCGCGGGGATCAACGGGATTATGTACCTGGTGGGAGGTGGTTTTAGTAGGTAAAAACCTGGCATGCCTCTGGATCGGTCCATTTGAAGATTTCTGCCTAAGAGAATGGCGACAAAGATGGGATTCTTCTGTAGGGTACGAGATCGCGACGCCAGCATGTGCGAGACTTCTACCTCGTCCTCACAAAAGTATCCTGTCGACCACTAAAAGAAATCTGTTCACCAGCAAGGGGGTTCATAACACAGCACAGCGAATTCCACAGCACGGAAAATGTTCACCAAGCAGAAGCGTCAAACACCGGAGAAATAAAACACACGGATTTAGTTTATTCCTTTTTTATTGTCGAATTAAGGTTCACTTTCGGGCTTCACCATCTTTGTTTAAGCTGATGCGGGTATAGCATGCGTTTAGTGTACATTAAGTGTCCAAACAAAACAAAACAAACAAACAAAAAACTCAATAGAACTGCAATCGCGCCCGATTTCCATACCGGAATCGAAGCACACACGATAAAAGTAAATAAAAAAAATAAACAGCACACACTTCGACTTTGACTATGACTCGCGAATCTTGACTCCGGGGATGTGTTCACCATCGAGCGCATGCTACGGGCGTTGAAAGAAAACGCCGATGATGAAGTGCGTTCGCACTGGCGGGTGAATTACGACTCGTTCTCTTAGATGCGTGAAGCATTTAAGATGCTAATGCTATTGCATTAGCGAAAGCTTATGCAGACTGGGTGAACGTTATTGGGGGTTTTTTTAGGAAGGCGAACCGTGAGGTTTCGCGGAACCGAAACACTTCCACCAAAGCAAGATGGACCCGCAAGGTCGTACCTGACATAAAAACCTGCGTGAAAAGAAAACATGGTGAGATGAGCTACCTCTTGAGTCAGCTGATATCAGGACTTGGATCCTTTGGACATTACCTGCACAAGTACAAGCATGTCAATCACCCACACTACTTGTACTTGTAGACAAGGAAGAAAATGTGAAACACGTACTCATAGGGTGCGTGAGATTTTGGAGAGACATATGAGACCTACGGTTACTCCGGTAGGAATAACAGAATACATATTAAGTTCCGAACAAGCATGGTCCGTAACAAATGATATTCTATGTGACATAATGCAGCAGTTGTGATGCAACGAGCGGACTAACAGGTAAAGTGCGTCCCGCCCCGCGATAGAATATCTTAAAGAAAGTTCAGCGGGAATCAACGGAAATATGTGCTAGCGCGAGGTGGTTTTAGTCGGTAAAAATGCGGCATGCCTTTGGATGTATCTTTTGAAGTTTTCTACAAAACCAATAAAAAAACCCTGGTAACAATGTTTTATTCATGTTGTAAAAAAGTAAACTACAACTCGCCATTGCATTATAACTCCGACGATTATTTGTAGGTTGACAATTAGAAACGTTTTCTCGGTGCATGAGACGCACACCTTAATCGAAGAGACCGTATCCTATGTCTTCATCTTCACTCTCCGATTCTTTTTTTACCCGTTCCGTAGCAGCGGCGGCGGCAGCTGGGGCATCTGCAGTAGCTGCTGGAGCGACAGCAGCAGCTAATTTGCTTGGATATTTGCTGTACTCCTTAACAGTGGTAGCTTCTTTGAATTCAACTGTGGGGGTTCTCTATTTTACGCTGGGAACCAACCCACAATTATAACCACAATTTCGCCCGCTGATCGCGCACATCGTCAACCCCAATCCCATTTGACGGCCTATTCCATCTGTTGAAGGTACCCTCCCAAAGGACGCATAACCTGAATTCATCCTTCTATGCAGATAATGCATAACCGAATTCAGCCTTTTCATGCCATATGGCAACATAATTTGATATACCACATGAGATTTCCTACCGGAAATCATAAATCTCATGCCTGGTTGGCAACAGCAAAGTGTGGGTAAGCGACGCTGTTGCTACATAGCGAAACGGATTGGGTTACCGCGAATCTCTTTAGTCCTTTTCGCACGCCGATATTTTCCCAAGCCACCGCGGCGTCCCCTTGACCTGCGCCAGACACGGCTATTCGCCGGGGATCAATAAACCCAGAGTCAGGTGAAAAGAATGAGAAAAATACTTTTCAACTCACCCCATTCCCCCTTCTCGGAGTGCAGTTTGGTTCTGCACTTTGAGAGCAATTAAATACGTAACTGGGTCCTGCGGTCGCCTTATTGGTTTCGCTTTCGATTCATGCGAAAGCAAATCAACCCTGAAATGATGTTGGGTAAATTCGCAGGAGTTTATTCGGGTATGGTCGCGTGTCAACTTTTTGAGATCCCCCACTTCATCAGCTGCTAACTTTTTGAATTTGGAATTTTTTACTTTCAATTTTTTTTTACTGTATTCTTGAAATATTTATAAACACCCTATAAAATCTGAATAGCAAAAATATTGATTTTTTTTTACAGCACTTCAAAAATTGCGTTAAATTCGTGTGTTTGGACCAGAATACCCCCTTAATGGGCGGGGAAATGGGAGAATGCGGATGAGTTTGCGATCAAGAATAGGTGATCGTGTGTGTAAAGAGAGTCCCTGGGTATGCTGCTGAAACGAGTCGTAATCCAACCACCGCAGAGTGCGCACGCTAGCGCGCACACCACTTCTCATTTTTCGGATTTCAAAACCCAAATCAGAGAGTCAAGTTCCATCCCCCGTGGAGTGCGCACAAACGAGTCGATTAATAAATCAATAACTTTATACATTCGGGCCGCTTGTTTCCTATCTTCGTGAATTCTGCTTGTGCTGTGCGACTTAATTAATACAAAGTTAATGCCGGACGGCCAACTTATTATATTCGGTTCGAAAAAAAAAAACAGTTTAAATTCCAATCATTTGCACAAAGAGAATTTGCGTATAGTTTGTAGTTCGGTGGGGCTGTCATCTATGTACTATTGCTTATCATTGAGAAGCAACTAAAGAAAAATTAGGTGAACATACTGAGAGCGTTAAAAATATCAAATAAGAATCATTGAAAGGGGTGTCGAAGTGCTCGTAGCAAATTTGTAAATTTATTGTGAATTATTTAGTGTGAAGTTGGATTTAAAATTGAATGTACTTAAATATACAAGACGCACCAGTGCAATTATGCAGTTTTTTTCTTCCAACCAAAAAAAAAAAAAAAAACACTAATTTCAACCAAACCAGTGAGTTTTATTTTCCCTTCCTTCTGGGCAAACGGCTTTCGGCGGAACAATCGTTGGGGATATTAATCAACAGCTGCGCTGGCAGTGGCGATAGCCAACAGAAACTTGAAACCGTTTGCAGTGCTGTGTGGAGCAAATGCAATAGTTGGGTAACCAATTTCAAGGGGTGCGGCAGCGAGATTTGCAATTCCAGCTTGGAACTTCTCATGCAAGTCTTCGCGTTTAATGTCAAGGATTTCGGGTGAGAAGATGAGACGAGAATCATAAACTCGCTTGATGATTAATCCATATGAGAATAGAGAGATGTTCAACATATTGAGCAATGTAGATTCTGAACCTCCGACCTTATCGCCAGGCTTATCGACATCATTGATGATTTCAAAAGTACCCTTGAAAAGCTTAGTTGGGATGAATAGAACCTGGAAGAAAGATGGTTTTTCTGGGCCCAAACCGGTGTTTTGAGGTGGGATGACAACGGAGCAATGGCACCAGCACGAGCAGGAGCTTGTACTTTGGTTTCCATCAACTTGTCACGAATCTCACAGGGGTCTTCTTTTGTAAAAACAAAACCGACATTGTTGTTAATATGTGGAAGCAATTTCTGTAGCTGACTATTGTTGTCCAAATGACCGCGGATTGTTTTCTGAATCATGGTGTTCTTTCCCATAAGCACCACTCCGCTAGCTATAAGAGAGGTGTGGGGGGGGTACGAAGTCGCGACGCCAGCACGGGCGAGAGTTCTACCTCGTCCCCACAAATCAGTAAAAGTTCCAAAAATGAGTTCAGCCGAAATGGTTCCGACGAACACCAAAAGGAGAGCACAAACAAAACTCCACGACCACACCGTACACAAGGATGAATAAGAATTGAAACACTGGTTATAGTTCTGCAATGCTTTTGATTTATTTAAATCGATTAAAATCCGGGGTGTTCACAATTATATGGTTATCGGTTTTATTTTTAAGCGATAACTCACGACAAATTCTATTTACATTAACTATTATAAACGAATTGCGGCACAAACTCGCCTAACAATTGGAAACCGACAAGTTCGAAACACCTCCCACGACTCCGGGTATTATTATATTCGCGTGTCTGCAGCGCTACAGACAGCGCGAGCGACATGGCCGTGGAATAGTAGACTCAGCGATAATCATGTCGTGCAGAGATGAATCGCTTATGGACTGAGTTTGTGGTGTCATGGTAGATATCCTCTCCACTAAGGATATCGTTTTTACCTACCACCAGAGAACCGTAAAGTCTCTCTTGGTGGAATAGGAAACCAGATCTTGTAATGAAGATCATGGTGGTATGTGTGCGATCGTTCAGATCTGAGTTGTTTACACGTGCTCGAGGGCAGTGGGTAAACGAAGCAGACAGGTGGCAAAGACCAAAGGGATATATGACCAAATGCGCCGTTGGTAATGCGGTTCATTATTTACACTATGCGTCGTTGCTATTATCGACGTTGGGAAAAAAGGGTGCTAATGGGATTGGTGCCCTAACGAATCCCATGCATGCCTTTGTATATGCTGGGTAATTAGCTGCGGCAGGGAAAGAAATTAAAGATTATTTGTTAGTGGAAAAACCAACGATGAGTTGGATTTTATGCATGTTTACATGCGTAGAAATATGGTTTATGGCATCTGTAAAAACCAGCTGTCTGACATGGGATTTTAACACAGACAAAGGGTGCCGACTGGACTGGGATTCATGATGTCATATGAACTTTAAGGAATTATTTCTAGGAATTTTAGGTAATGCTTTGTATGCCTTATATGTCCTTGTAAAAGGAAATGTTTCAGGTATGCCGTGTGGGGATTGCGGTGCAGGTGTGGGAAATTGAAATTTGCCTGGGAACCGAAGGTACCGAATAGGCTTTGGGATACTTGAAAAGGTAGAAAAGAAATCTTACAGGAAATTATATGCGAAGAGATGCATGAAGGTAAGTTTTCTTTTACAGGAACTTTTTAGATTATACCTTACATAATCCTAGATGCGTAAAGCATTTAAGGTGCTAATGCGATTGCATTAGCGAAATTATATGATTGGATGGTGTTATGGGTGTTTTTTAGGAAGGCGAACCGTGGGGTGGCCGAACCGCCACAGAGGTACGAATGGTTTGCATTTGGCTGGAGCCCACATTGCCAGCTGCGGCTATAAAACATTTCGGATACTCATCGAATAGTTGTACAACTTTGTGGAAGTACTTGGCTTTCCAGGCGGCTTTGATCTCCCTAACCGTCTTGAATACGTGAAATTAGGAACTCGGAGAATTTAAGAACAAAACACAAGTCTACGTTATCAAGTTCTTGACTAAAATGTGCCTGGATGATTAGCCACGTTATCGCGCAAGTTAAGTTGCTCGTCCCGTGGAAAATATAAAGAAAACCCTTTTTCTTTCTTCCGACCTATAGTCGGTTTTTTATTTTCTTATGAACAGATTATTGAAGTTACACTACATGCGACCGCATGTGCACTGCACTGCTCTGCATACTGCACAATGTTTATTCGGTCTTTTTTTTTTCAAAACTGTATTTATTGATCATCATTAGAATTCGTACATTTAAGTAATACAGTGACTTAAAATTAATTTCGTAACTATTGTTTACATGTACTCGTAATTATTATAATAATATACACATTTTCTAAACATATTTTATGAGATATAAGATAGATGCGTGTTTATAAATTTAGTGGTATTATCTTCCTGGAAAAGGTCAGAAAACCAGGAATTTGTTTTTTCAACTTTACTTAATCTAAACTTAATCCTAATTATATAAATAACTTAACCTAATTTAGCCTAATTACAGTATGATTTTCCTAAAGCCATAAACAAAGTTTTATAATTAATGGGATATATGAATTAAAGGATGTGGAATGAGGTCAGTTATGGGTTTGGGGAAGAGTATTTCTTTCCGGTTGTTCGTTGGAAAAGCGTAGGATGTTGGAAAATGGTTGGACGTTACAGTATTTGAACTGGTTGGGGGTAACTTCGGTGTTGTGGTATATGATCTCATTTGAATCATTTACCAGTCTGCATGAGGCGAAGACAGCTCTGGTGTGGAGACAGTTGGGATAGTTAGTTCTGATATCTAGATGGTTCTCTAAGAGCGAGGTTATTATGGGATTGGGATTATTTAGTAGGTTTTCGATAAATTTGATAGACAGCTCGAGGAATCGTCTATCGAGGCGCTCGATACCAGCGGTATTGTAGAGTTCGACGTTACTATAGTACTTATAGGAGTTAGGACAACGATGTAACCCCGAGACATACCTAAAGCATTTTCTTTCGTATACTCGTAATTTCTCCATTTGGGAGGGAGTGATATGGTACCACAATGGGCACGCGTACGTGAGTGTGGGCCTGATAATTTGTTTGTAAATGAGCAGTTTGACTTTGTGAGAGAGACTATTAGGTTTCCACATTACTCTTCTACAGAGATTAAGCTGAATTGTGGCTTTTTGAAGGGAATTTTTTATGTGGGAGGAAAAAGACCAGTTATTAGAAAAAGTGATTCCCAGATATTTTAGGGTTTTGGAGGATTTTATTAGAGTGTTGTTTAGGTTAAGTTTAATTTTGTTGTGGCAGCGTCTAGTGTTGTTTGTACAGTGCTCGTGTTTGCCCTTGAACACTATGAGCTGCGTTTTATTTGGGTTAAGGTGAATTTTCCACTTATTAAAGTATGTTGATAGGTTAGGCTGGAAGTTGTTAATGCGGTTTCTTGCAGCCTTAACAAATTTGCTGCTAGAGTAAATTAATGTATCATCAGCATAATTCAGCATCACAACATTAGGAGATACGGGTTGAGGAATATCTGCGGTATATAACAGATATAAAATTTGCCCTAAAATAGAGCCTTGGGGAACTCCCACGGTTATGTTGCGGGTTTCTGAGACGGAAGAATTTATTCTCACAACGAATTTTCTGTCAGAAAGATAAGAGGCTAAGAGGTTTGTGGTGTGAGAGTTTAGATTAAATATGGAGTGCAGTTTGTAAAGAAGCCCTGAGATCCAGACGCAATCAAACGCCTTAGAAATTTCGAGAGATATACACACAGCAGCACTTTGGTTTTGGAGACCAGTTGTAACATCGTGTGTAAGTTTTAGTAGAGTATGACGTGTGGATTGTCGCTTACGAAATCCGAACTGACAGTTACGGATGAGGGCATTCTCATTGGCAAATGAGAGAAGATTTTGGTAGATCTTGCGTTCCAGTATCTTACTTAGTGTACTTAATAGGGATATTGGGCGATAATTGCAAGGGCTATTACTACTACCGGGCTTCTTAATAGGAATTACTACCGCAGTTTTCCAGTTGCCTGGGAAGTGCGATGCATTAATTATATGATTAAGAAGAATGAGGATGGGAAGTAGATTCGGTGGGCGTAGTCTTTTAAATAGAAGACGTGGGATTCCATCTAATCCAGTAGACTTTTTGTTATTCCCTGATCTTACGATCTCGTATAATTCGTCTGCAGTTAGAAAATTTGTAGTGTCTAAGGGGTGTGAAGCTATGTTTGTGTTGTTAAATTCACCGATGAAAGGAGTAAAAGATGGGAATAATCTGTTTGAGATGTATTCGTTTACTGTGTTCTCGAAGCCAGGAGTTGAGAGAGAATTATTTTGCTCATGAATCTTTGCAAAGTGTTCTGCGAGGCAATTTGCTATGTCCGTATCGGACTGGGCAATATTATTGCTGATTGGGTTAATGAGATGGTCGATTCGGGGTTTATATTTACGACCAGTTAATTGGTTGATGTTCTTGAAAAGATCCCGATTTGGTTTGATGTTACTAAGTGTGGAGATGTAGTTTTCATCTGCGAACTTTTTCAACTGCTCATTTATCAGAGTGGATAGGAGTTGGATTTGGCTTTTAATAAAGGGGCAGTATCTTGTGTGAAGTTTTCGGCGGAGCTGCTTTTTAAGGCGCAATCATTTGGTTAGGATGGTGGGCAAAGGCTTTGCTAAATAGTTATGAGGAATGGTTGTCGGGGTGTTGTTGCTGAGAGCCTCCTTAAGAATTTGCTCTATTCTTAAAGATGCTTGATCGATTTCAGTAGGGAGTAAATTAGATGCTTCAGGGATATACAAGTCAGAGAAACTTATCGCTATGTCCCTATTGACTTTTCTCCAATTTGTTTTGGTGAAGTTTGGGACAGGGTTTGACGAGTAGAGTAGGTTGAGAGAGGGGATTTGGATCGTGGTGTGAACGGAACCATGATCAGAAGGAAATATAAAGGAGACTGTAGGTGGACCCGCTGAATAAACATCGTCGGACTTGAGGAAGAAGTCGTTTGTTGACCTGGCTGGGCTAGAGACACGAGTTGGCTGTAATGGGGAGTCAATGTAAGTATATGGATAAGTCTGGAGGAGGGCTAGCAATTGGCGACCATATTTGTTGAATTTATTATCATTGAATGCTGTATGGCGACCATTCCAGTCTCCTCCGATTATAAATGGAGCGGGAACGGACTGTTGGATAATCTGCGAAATGTCAGTATCTGGGAAATCTGGTTGTCGTGAAGGGTGAAAAGAATGGATGCTAAGACGAGAACTTTATTGTTCTCACAGAAAAGTTTTACTGCTGTGTATTGAATGCTGGATATATCGGTGAATTTAATTTCACTGAATTGAAATTTTTTGTGAATTAAGCTGCCGGTACCTCCAGGAGATCCATTAGTTCTGGGGTTAGAAACTAAAGTATAATTGGGAATGGAAACTCGGGAATTTGGTTTGAGCCAGGTCTCTGAAAGGAATAGGATATCTGGGGAAAACTTTTCAACAAACAACCGGAGGTGTTGCTTACGTACGCTAGAGTAAATGGATTCTGTGTTGAGGGAGATAATGGTTAGTTTAGAGAGAGCTGGAAAGAATATGGGAAGTTATTAGTCAAAGAATCTGACGTTTTTTTTCTGTTTCTGACATGTTTCTCAGTGAAGGTAGCATGGCTTGTAAGCTTTGGATGTAACCTATGATGTCTAGGTTGAAATTTTTAGTATTGTTGTTAGGGGGAGTGGTAGCGTGGAGGTTTCCTCTTGCTGCATTCGCGTAGGATATTCCGGGTCGGTTTGGCTTTGTTTCCTGCAATACTGTTGGTTTCGTTGTTGTTGATTTAATTGTTTTTGATTTAATTGTTGTTGCTAATGCAACGTCTTTGCTGGTGGCATGAGACCGCCAAGTGTCCTGAGTCTTGGCATCGCTTACAATGAAGAATGTCTTGTTTGTGGGGCTCTTCGATTGCGATTTTTTGGGTAAACAAATGTTTAATTTGTTTAAGTTGCTTGATGTCCTGATTAGGTGGGATTTGTATGATCCGGAGGTTTTTTACGTTGTTTGTCCTCATGTACGGTGTTTGGAAGAAGTCCAGCTTATTGATCTTTATTTGTGGACATATCCTAGCGATTTCCAGTCCCACTTCTTCGTTGGTCCATTCGGGATCGATATGCCTTATAATAAAGGTAGCTGGTTTGCTGTTCGGATGCTGGAAGGTGAAGAACTGATATTGTTTCTCTAACAGTTTTTTAACTGCCCTGTCATGATCGAGTAATGATCTGACTGTTATTGAAGTCCTAGATCCTTTTGCATTGGTGCTAAAATTCCGGTGACCCAAGGCATTTTGCAGGGTTTGAATTAGTGCTTTGGTGCTGGTCGGGTTTCTGATGTAGATTGGCGGTGGTCTTTCGTTTTTCGTGGTTGATTTCGTTGTTTCTACTCTGGTAGGAGCAGGTATCTGGTTTGATGATGGCTTTGTTGGTGTGCGAAGTTTGGTTGGTAGTTCGCCTTGGCTGTTGCTCGAATTGTGGGTTTGCCGGAACGTTTCTTCCATATGGATGTCATTGGTGTTATAGATGGAATCTCTTTTATAAATTTGTTCCTGTAGTTGTTTCACTTTTTGTGTTAACTGATTTATTGTTTCCAGGGCTTCCTCGAGTTTTCGTTTATAATCTTCGGGGCTCCTTGATCTCTCCATGTTTGTGGATTTTTTTGGTGCGTTCCGTAGGATGTCTAGAGCTTTCCTTTTTTGCTTTGTGTGTACTCCAGTGCCTGGCCTCGGACATCGCCTATCATCGGGGTTGTGTAGAAAGTAACTCCTTTCCTGATGTTAAAAATTTTTTTTTTATTTGTTATTATTATAATTTTTTTTTTAATATTTTTTGTTATTATTTTTTTTATTGCACTACACAATTTAATAGTGCACTTAACATACGTAAACATACACACGTGTAAACACGTTTCTGTAAACGTCCACACTGCACGAGATCTCGACTGTTAATGAGTGTTTATTCGGTCTTTTTTCTAAAGCTATTTATACTTAATTTTTATGTTAACCTAGAGATCTATTAATGTGCATTTAATGACCCAAAGTATAAATACACGATAAACGAACATGTGGCTTGTTCCTTAATATTTTATTTTGGGTTTTTTTTTTGGATTATACAGGTAAATGGTGTACATATTATAATACAGAATGTTTTGTGATAACACATCCCTAGAATATCGTAAAAGATGTAGACGCGAATTTCATGATCTTAGGTAAAATGACTCGATGCGTGAATATCCGGTTCATGCACGTAATTTGACTTAGGAATGGGAAATTTTAGGATATGATTGTGGGGAAAAACGAAATGTGGTTGGCGTGGTTCTGGAGTGGCTTTGGACGTTAACCCGCACAGCGTGTGTTGTTCTTGACGAGCTGTTTTCGGAGCTTTTTTCATCGCAGACCAGTTTTTTTTTTTGAATTTTTGCACACGATCTTCCAAAGTATAGTCTCCGTAGGACGATGATACTAACCGAAAAAATCACGTAAGACGCGGAAACTGACTTTTTTAATGCTATTTTCGACAACACCTTTATACCTTTTTAACGCTTTGGCCGACCGAATATCGTCAATATCGCTCAATGGTTCAATTTTCAAAACATCTCAACTTCACAAATGTCAAACAACCGTCAACAGCATTTGGCGCTAGACCATCGTTGCCAACTCACATTGAAAACTTGTTTTATTTTTATATTTTGTTCTTTTCATGTTATCCCTTATTTATTATTATTTTTCGCCATGAATGCTCGCTGTGATAGAATAATGGACGCTGGGCTCCGAGTGCTCATTGAAAATAGGGTTGTTATGGAGTATTCATTTCTGAAATAGTATTTCATAATTCAGTGACATACTTATGAACATTTATCCAAGTCGATTGGTTAGGATATACTAAATAAAATTAAAGGAAGGGACTCAAAAATAGCAAATAATTTGATACTCGGAGTGCGAACTTGGGATCACAAAAAATCCATACTATACATAATAATACAAATGCAAAAAATACAACATTGCCAATTACTGACACAACTTCTGTATCAACTGGGGTTTGAATCCCATGTATAGGAATGAAATTCTAATGATTCAATCTCGACGTTAGATGTATACATTTTACCCTCGTTATTTGTCAATAATCATTTACTTCAGTTGCCAGCACCTTGTAATTTCCCTTAACGTTGTTAGCGCGAATTCTTCTTGTGGGTTCTTAGAAAATGAAGTCCTTCAGATTGCGCTGCAGAGACCACCATATAGGAGACTGCATCTGCAATTGAATACGTTCCCAATGCGATTCCTGCACAGATGATTATAATTTACGGAAATCCCCCCGAAGCAAAGATTACTCTGCTGCTACCGCAACCAGCAAATCAATGAAACGGAAAATACATTCAAAACGCTCTCTCGCACCAAGGCGCCAAGTGCCGAGTCAGTTATTCCATTTCCAGTACGGTGCTTAGCAAACTTTCAAATTAGCATTTCAAAATCGTTTCCGTTTTTCGACAGGAAAGACTTCTCGTGAGTGTGCTGGAAAATTATGGATCCACTCTTTGACTGCACCCTCGTGTGCATCACCAAGCTGTTAAACTTCGTCTCTATTCAAAAGACGGTGTAAAAAGGACGAATACTAATACAAATAATCGTAAGAAAAATGCAAACCACTTTATTTCAAATTCACCAAATGCAACGGTGACATGGATTTTCGATCGATGTATGAAGGTCTCGCAGCAGTTAAAAATTCATTTTGAAAAGTTTTCAAACTAGGAACAGTAGGGGATGCAAAAAAGTTATCAATGCAATGAATATCAAGGAAGTGTCTAATGAGGGGTTGGCCAAGATGGGCAAAGTTTTGGGTGTTTGAAAAATGTTATGATATTGTAGCGAGCTTAGGGTTCGCTGGATTAATTATTTTAAAATAAATAAGAGCCGTTAAATCGATTCTGAATTAATGTGACATTTTATTAGTCCGTAATAACAATCATTACTTTTTACCGTACACTTAACGTTTTCTTTATTATCGCTTCCGTAATTATCGCGTATTTTACTGCTTACTTCTCGCTCGAGACTTATCGCTTGTTTCACGTTCTACTTCTTACTCATCACTATGCTCAGTGTGCGACGTATTTATACTGTTTCAGCGTTTCGTTTCCGCCCGTTCCATTGCCTTGAATGTTCTACTGTTCCTAGTCTCCAGTTTTCCATTATTTTATAGAATATTCTAGTATTCTGTTTCGGACTCTCTAGAATATTCTAGTACTGATTGTCATATGCGTCACAATATATTAAAAAGTTGTGAATTTATATATCGCGTATGCAGTGATTGACACATTGTTCTGGTAGTGGGGTTAAGCAGAACGCCACTGTTCTTTTTTCTTTTTATTCATTTAGAATGTTTTACATGTATTTATGATAATAAGCGAAAAATTCGTTAACCACTAGTCAGAGAAATGTAGTTCTGAGTACTTTTATCCAAGTGTTTTGTAATATAAAGATTCATAGGAAATAGTTGTACTGAAATATCAGAAGGATGCGACCACACTTTTTGAGATGAATTAACAGATATTCACATTCTATTCTATTTGTTAGATTATATTACAATAAATTTGTAAACAACTAAAGCTGCCTGAGACTAACATGATTAACTACACGCATAATTCTATCTAGACTACTGTCCAAGTTTGAGCAAGCTGCGTCATTTAGTTTGTGTTTAACAGCCATTGAAAGCAGACAACCTCGTGAATTTTAACGAAAATGAAAAAAAGTGAAGTGAGATTTAGGTCGAATGAAGAAGACAACACAGAAACGTACGCCTATTTGGAAAGCATCAATCCTTAAATATTGTATGATATGAACATCATCATCATCCGCACTACAACCGAGATCCGGTCCTGGCCTTATTTAGCAAATCCCTCCACCGGTATCCAGTCCATATCCGAGACTTGTTAAATTTTCCATAATAATTTGTTTCTCCGGGCAAGGTTATTTGTCTTGCGCCAACCTTTTCAGGATGTCGCTGCATGCGTTGGTTCACTATTTGGCGGGTGCCAAAGTAGCTATCCAGAGGTGTCACGTGGAGACTGCATGTCAACTTGGCTTGAACATGGACAATGATCGTCCTGGCCTTCGCAGAGTTGAAAGCATGTATGTTCGCTCCCGCCCCCCATTGTATGACATATATCTGTTAAATACTCGTATGCATATACAGGCATAGAACAGAATGTTTGAACAATCGAAACTGTATAACTCGAACTTCATTATGCCGTAATCTTCAGTAGAAGGAAGAGAAAACCCACCTCCCTTCGAAAAACCCAAAGTTTAGTGGGGCTATCACCCTATTTATTGGCTTAGTTCAAGCTATATAAGTACTTATAAGCTAAAGTATATGTAACTTTACGAATTAAAAAACCTAACAATTAACTTAACTAAGCTCAACCTAAGGTAAGCAGAACATATTATGCTGGCAAGTCCAAGGGCCGGGAGTGAGGGCCGCTTACGATTGGTGGCGAGAATGGTTTAGGAGGCGGTGCTTGAGAGTATAAGTAGAGAGGGCAAAATCGAACAAGGTGGAGTTGGAGTTGACATTTCTCAACATCCCCGAAAGGGGTTCATTGAAACCGTAAGAGGTGTGGGGGCCAGAGTGTGGGGGATATTTCGCGTATGTCGAGGGTTTGTGTCCAGAGGAATTAAGTTAAGCAGGTAGGCACACCCCTCATGGGTTCAGAAGTTCATTAATTTGGGGCGGTTAATGTACGGTGGCAAGATTATGGGTTTTCTTATCCCAGCCCTCGGAGAGCGAACCGAAATAAGCGACGTTGAATACTTTCGATTCTATCGATAAGGGGACCATACCTGGCTAACATATTCTAGCAGTGGACGGACGAAGATAAGGTAAAGGGATCGAGTTACGTAGGTGTCGGAAGAATTCCTTATGCCATCGTTTCACAAACCCGAGGGCAGGGTTGGCTTTCCAGGTCCTCCCTTCAATGTGTGAGAGGAAGTTAAGCTCCCTGTCGTAAAGGACCCCAAGATCTCGACTAGTTTGGACAATGGAGTTGGTTATGGAAGGAAGATGGACGTGTTGTATTCCAGAATACTACCCTAAATTAAATTTAACACTGAATCTCCTTACACATCCTTAAAAACTTCACTTAACATATATTACATTCTCACTTAATACATACCATTCATAAACATTCACAATATTACCAGTTACAGCACATTTAATAACCTGCACCTTTTTATTTATTCAAAACATAGTAACTTTGATTTTCATCCAAATTTGATTCAATGTGAAAAGTCACAGAAAATATTAGAAATAGAAAAAATCAGTTTTAGTTAGAAGTTTGTGTTATCAGTTCTAGTTGTGTTTTGAGTTGAGAAAAAGAGGAAGTTGACTGTTACAGTTATTACAATAGATAAAAAGAAGTTATTAGAAGAAAAGAAAGAATAAACAGAAAATTAAACAGAAGATGAATTAATTCTGCGTTTTAATAAATATTCAAAATAAAAGGTCCCCGCTCTTCCCTCAACCGAGGAAGCACGGCGCCGGACATCAACACTGGTGGCAGCGGTGGGATGCCCAGATAACGGGATGCCGATGATGATCTCGATAATAATGATGACGTACAAACAAGATAAGAAAAAAAAATAAAACAGAACACAAAATTTAAGTGAAAAGTGAAAATAAAATGAAACCAGATGAAAATAATGAAAAGAGTTAAAGTTTAAACATTCAATTAAAACTTTCATATGTAGACAAATTTAAATAAAACCAGAAAAAAAGTTAATATGCAGTGAAAATTGGATCTAGTTATCACTAATTCAGTGCGTTGCAACCGGTTTTGTCGGAGTGGTATACAAGAAAGGAGAAAAAATTGGTTAATTAAATTTCGCCAATCTATAAAAGGACTAGTGAATATAGAAAATATTAATAAATCTTCGCCAGTGAAAACGGACGATCAACACTGGTGGCAGCGGTGGGATGCCCAGATAACGGGATCCCGATGATGATCTCGATAATAATGATGACGTAGAAACAAGATAAGAAGGAAAAAAAACAGAAAACAAAATTTAAAACAACAAAAAAAATGTTTATAAGAAGAAAAGAGAGAAAAAAAACACAAGAGAAATAACCAAATAAGAAGAAGAAAAAAAAGTAAACATAAAACAACGAAAAACAAAGTAAACATAAAACACCGAAAAAAAAAGAAAAAAAAAAAAAAAGAAAAAAAAGGAAAGCAGCCAAGACCAGGATGACCAATCAACTGTAGGACGTGAAGTCTGCCTGGCGGAAAAAAAAAAATTCTAAAAAGAAAAAAAACACAAGGGAAACAACTAAGGAAAACTGAAGACAAAAAAAAAAAACAGCAACACTCAAGACAAAGACAGTACAACGACAACAATTACTAGAGTAAGAATTTTTTTTACTAGCGACTTTTCACTCTACTTTCTTAGGAATATTTGAATATTTTCTACTTGGAAGCTCTCCTTTTCACAAAAAAAATTTTTTTTTGGATAGAAATTTCTATCTATATTCTTTGAAAATTCTCATTTCAGTATTTCGACGACCTTTCCGTTTTTTTTCTTTCTCGTCGAATTTTCTTTCTTTGCAGCTTTGGGGCCAATTTATTTTTCTTTCCTATATATATATATATATTGAATAAGAAAAAGAAAGGCCAATTTTTCCATAACCATATTTTTAAGTTAACCATATTTTTAAGAATTGATAACGAATTTTCGCCTTTTATTTTAAATTTTCACTATTACAAGTCCATATTACACGAGACAGGCGGCTAGGCAGGGGGAAGAACAAATCCACTATCAACAGATACACATTAAACCCCCTGAAATGGCTCTTTCTGTCGGAATTTCTGATGTTTTCAGAATCGTCCCCACCTTTGACGGGAACCCCTGCGACTTAGGTAAATTTATTTCCGGGGGAGACGTTTTATTTAGATCTATAACGAAGGCAGACCCGGATATCTATGAAACATTTTTAGAGCTAGTCAAAAATAGACTAGAGGGTCATGCTTACGATCTGATTAGGTATAGCCAAATCGCTAAGTGGGAGGATTTAAAAGAAAATTTAGAATCGGAATATAAAGAGGAGCAATCTCGGTCGACGCCACACAATGCGTTGATTTCTCTGAAACAACGCTACAGAGAAACCGTCCGGGAATACGGCGATAGAGTCGCGAATGCTCTAAGGACTCTAAACTCTGCCACGTGTGAAATAACAGCAGACGCTGTGGTTAGGGAATACTTAATAGAAGAAAACATAAAATTGGCCGTACAAACATTTGAGGATGGACTAAACAACGAACAGCTAAAGATACTAGCTAAAGTCCATGGGGGAAACAATTTAAAACAGTCGATTGCACATGTAGTGTCACATGCGGCTCGAATGGACAACTCTCCCAGGTCATATCAATATAACGAAAAACCTACATTCAATCGTATAGTCTGCCAAACCTGTGGTAAGTCAGGGCATACACAGGACACATGTTATCGAAACGTGCAGTCCACTTTTCCGAATAGACAACCCATAAAAAGGGAATATAACATTTTATGCAATTTCTGTGGTCGGAATAATCACACAGAGAATGAGTGTAGATACAAGATATCTAGGAATGGATCGTCTTTAACAAATTACCAACATGGTACAACAACGCGTAACCCATTCCGAAATAATCCTACAAACTCTGAAAATCGTTTTGGTGAAAATTCTAGGACCACCAATAGACAAAACGATCGGCAAAATGTTCACTTTTCTCGGGTGCAAGAGTCGGAAAACGAGGCCTGACGCCAACCAAAATTTATGGAAGACAGACCAAATTTTTCTATTTACAGCATTAGATCTTTGGAAATAGATAACGACCATTTTAATGAAGCTCCTAGCCAAATTTACCTTGAGCCCACATACTCCTATAAAGCTAGACATATAAACGAAGATAACCCTGTCCCTAATATAAAGACTCCGATTCATACTCCCATTCTGGAAAATAATTCAGCAACACAGACTGAAAATTCGAAATTTTCAGCAGTATTAAAGACTGATATCCTTAATATTTCAGCTATCCCAATTGATTACCCAGACACTTCAGCAACCAAGACTGAAAACTCAGCAGTATTAAAGACTGAAAATTCGGAAATTTCAGAAAATATACAACCAAAAATCCCTTATATTCCGGCTATCTCAATAGACAACCACGGCACTTCAGCAACAAAGACTGAAAATTCAGCAGTGGTAAAGACTGAAGACCCAAAAGTTGCAATAAAAATCGAAACCCAAGTCAGTCCAGCAGCTAATACTGATGAACAAATCTTTTCTGCAGCAAAGACTGAAGGATTGAATGTTTCTACAGCAGATATAACTGAAGAAATAGTTCAAACAGCAAATAGGACTGGGAACCAAGATGTTCTAACAGCTAATAAGCCTGAAGAACTATACGAATCAGTAAATGAGACTGAGAAACTAAACGATCCATCAGCAGTGAGTAAGACTGAAAAGGTAGACGTTCCGACAGCGGTTAAAGCTATGGACAATGACAACACTAAGCCGAAAACAATAAATATTTTAAACAAAGAAAACAAACACAAACACTTACTCAAACACGATATAATAAATAATGAAAATAATAATTTAACTAAAATAGGTACGGAAAAGGAAAACCATATAAGTACATTACAAAATTTTTTTTTCAACAATAAACATTTATTCAAACACAAAATACAAAAAAATAAAAAGTTACACAGTCATTTAGGACATTTGAAATCATTTCTTAAGAAGATTTTTGGTATTATCCATTTTTATACAATCATCATAATAATAGGCCCAGAAAGGTTTTGGAAAATTTTCCATAAATTTAAGGAAAAGATAAACACATAACAAATGGCCTTTGTTTTTTTATTCAATATATATGAACTAATCAAACAATTGTAGGAATTGACGAAAACGAAAAAAAAAAAAAAAAAAAAAGTTAAAGAGGGGAATAACGAAAGAAAATTTTATTGGTAATATATATATTGGAAATTTTGGAATTAATATATATACGGAAATGAGAATTTTGAAACAATAATATTAATATTATATAATTAATATAATAAGTAATAATGATTTTTGGATAAGAAAAGAAAAGGTTCCAAGGAGAAATATTTAAATTTAGTTAATATATAATGTAAATAGACTATTTTGGACTATTTTTCTAGTGTTAAGAACTTTTTGATTATTGGAAAAATTTAGTTAATATATAATGTAAATAGATTATTTTTCTAGTATTAAGAACTTTTTGATTATTGTAACCTTTGATGAAAGATTAATTTTGAAAACCATTGTAATGTAATTGAACGAAAATCCAAGTCTTTAATTAATCTTAAGCTAACATATAGTTACTAGAAAATTATTCTCTTCAAGGATAATTTTCTTTCTCGAAGAAGGGTGGGATGTTGTATTCCAGAATACTACCGTTTATTAAATTTAACACTGAATCTCCTTACACATCCTTAAAAACTTCACTTAACATATATTACATTCTCACTTAATACATACCATTCATAAACATTCACAATATTACCAGTTACAGCACATAATAACCTGCACCTTTTTATTTATTCAAAACATAGTAACTTTGATTTTCGTCCAAATTTGATTCAATGTGAAAAGTCACAGAAAATATTAGAAATAGAAAAAATCAGTTTTAGTTAGAAGTTTGTGTTATCAGTTCTAGTTGTGTTTTGAGTTGAGAAAAAGAGGAAGTTGACTGTTACAGTTATTACAATAGATAAAAAGAAGTTATTAGAAGAAAAGAAAGAATAAACAGAAAATTAAACAGAAGATGAAGCAATCCTGCGTTTTAATAAATATTCAAAATAAAAGGTCCCCGCTCTTCCCTCAACCGAGGAACCACGGCGCCGGACATCAACAGACGCGAGAATGAGTGAATATGCTTACGGGAATGCGATGTTAAGTACAAAGCAATTTTTGTCATACCAAGTCGAGAAGTTGTCAAATTCTGATTGCAACGGTGCAGAATCAAATGCTGACTCGATGGTCTTGTATATCATGGTGCCATCAGCGTATAGGGACAAGTTGGAATTCTTAATGGCCTTGTGGGGGTTCTCTATACTACATGGACAACCAACCCACAATTTCCACCTTATTTCGACCGCTTTCAGCGCGCGATACCAATCCCTATCCCATCGTTTGGTAATTCACCTAAGAATCATTGTTTTCCCAAAGGACGCATAGCAAAACTCATTATCTCATGCAGATAATACATAATTGAGTTTAGCTACATTTTTGCCATACGGCAACTCCATTTGGCTAGCCCATGAGATTTCCACCTGAAATCACATCATGTCGGTTAGCAACAACAAGTCGAATCAAACGACGCTGTTGCATAATCATTCAACGGCTGGGGTAATTCCAAATTATTCGAGTTTGGTTCTCACGATAATATTACCATAGCCAAAGTAGCGTCACTTCGGCTTTTCCCAGACCATCCATTCGCTTGCGATCAACGATCTCATTTCACAGGTGAATAGCACCAGATACAACTCCCTACAGTTCAATGCACTCCGAGATCACCACAGACATCGCACTGGGTTGGGACACCTCGGAGCCTGCATTAATATCACGCACACTAAGTCAGATCATCCCTGGATTATTATGCTTTCCTTTTAATTCCTTCATTATTTCTACGCCCATCGACGTCGAATGTATACGTAAATACTTATCCACCTCGATGAGCGTCGAGAATTGAGGCTAACACAGGAGAGCGCGATTACCATTGGCTGATCGTTGTGCAAAAGAAAAAATCCCATCAACGTCACTAGTTCCAGTTAGTCGCTATTCATCCACCATCGTGTGCACACGCTACGTCGAGCGTTCACACAAAGAGTCGATAATCACCACTCAAACGGTACGCAAGTCGAGCGCAGTCGTGTGTTATTCAGTCGCTTTACAACCACCGCTGCAAGCACACACAAAGAGTCGATATTCGTCCGCAGAGGTGTGTGCAAAAACAATACAAAGAGTCCGGTATCGGTGTAATGTGAATTCGTATGTTTAGTTTTTTTTATCTACGTTCCATCTTTATTTTCTGTACGTGTTTCGTGAATATCATCGAAAAGTGCTTTATATCAGATGTGATAATCAACTATATGTGCCATTTATAGTAAGTGCAGATTCAACTTTACTTAAGGAATATATTCTGTTAAATCGTATTCATTCGATCCAAAAAAATGTTGTGCTTATTTGAAATTTACTTGTGTTAAGAAACTAAGCTCCATGAACTCTAATATTGAATACTAAATGAAAAGAAGTCATTAACAACAAAACAACACCAGAGCGTTAATTATTCTTCTCTTCATCAGGTGAATAATTCGCGGCGGAACATCGTTGGGGATAAAGTGAATCCGTGCCCCTGACCGGCACGTCTACTTCTACCCCGCAGCCTTATAAACGTCGTTAGTGACAATTATAAATAGGACAGGGCCCGTGTGGTTACCTTGAGGGACCCCAGAGGCGGCAAGAACGGGTTTGGACATCATGGACCTCAACCGAACGGAATAAAGTCTATCCATTAGATAGGAAGAAATCAGTTTCAGCAATCCAGGTTCAAAGCCGAAGGCGGATATTCTGAAGAGGTTTAGATTATGGGAGATTTTGTCGAAGTGAACTCAACAAGATTGGTTGTAGTTGATCGGCTATCGAGAAAAACATGTTGCCTTGATGAGAATAGAATGCTGTCGAGAATCTTGGGTAAGTGGGACAGTTTGGCGATGGGGCAGTAATTCGCGACATCATTTTTGGGACCCTTCTTGTGGATGGGGGTGATGAAAGAGATTTTCCAAATGTGGGGAATACGCCTTGAGAGAGTAGGAGAAAGAAGGTCAGTGAGAAGGGAGCAGAGAGAATGGATGAGTATTTCTTGGGAAGAATTGTGGGGATACCATCAAGGCCCGGTGTGAACTTGTCTTTGAGTTGTAGTAGGTTAGATTCAATTATGGTCGGATCAAAGGAGTTGTGGGGAAGGAGCCCGAGGGTAAAGTTAGGTAGGTAGTTGAAGTATGACGGATCATGGCGGATGTGAGAGACGAAGAGGTTGGCAATATTAACAGGATCAGAGACGGTATGAGAGTTTAAACTAACTGATATGGAGTTACCATCGGATTTATGTTTATGATTGACGAAGTGGAATAAGGTTTTTGGGTCATTTTTGAGATTGGGCTAAGTTTTGGTGAGATAGTTGCGATAAAGGCTATTTAAAAGTTTCGTGAATTGAAGGTAACAGCCAACAAAGCTGGAGTAATCGAGTATAGTTCGATTCCGCGAGCAGGTGACCCATAACTTATTCCTTTTGTTACGCAGGGCTCGAAGTTTGTGATTGTACCATGGAGGGGAAGAAGTTAAGGTTCTTTGTCTCGAGTAGGGAACGAACAGGGAAATAGAGTAAAGAATTGCGGTATATAAGTGGGTGATAGTTTGGCGGATTTTGCCTTTGTCAATGTGTTCCGCCGAACACTGTTCCCAACAAGAAAATACCAAGCAGCGAAACTGTCACCAGTGAAACAACGAAATGTTTTTTTTAAATATTTTTGTTTATTTCCTTTTTTTTTATTTTTATTGTTACATTTAGTTCGTTACACAACTGGGGATTGAATACCCTTGAACATCCGTCGTTAGTCTACAAAGGTTTTCTCGGTCGTTTCTTCGATCCCTTCGACCGAAAACAAGTTGTTCGGCACTCGATGTTACTCTTAGAAACGACACCACAATAAAAATCCACCGAGACTATATCGATACTTTTCGAGACTAGGTCTTGACACCACCGTACGCGCAATTAATCTTCTTCGTCTGCTTCTCGATTTCGACTATCTTTAATTCGTGTAGTTAAACGTTACGAGACTTCGGGCCGGCGGTTTCTTTTTCGGTTATTTAAATTCGCTACACGTTTACCTCCTCGTCGGGCCCTCTATGTCGACTTGTCTGGTGCTCGGAGTAGACTGTAACTAACTATCTGTAAAAAAAAAAAAAATTCCCATCTCAATTTCACATTCTCATCCTCTTAACTTAATCCTTTCATGGGGTTTGGTTTGCGTTACCCGTCTGGCTTATGACAACAAGAGTTTTCGTGCACACAAGATCCGTGGAAATTGGGTGTCCGTTTTAGATTGTTGCATTTCCAAGTCATAAAACATCTGACATGTGAAGATATGCATTAGGATGTTTATGATTGCAAAAATTGTGTGTCGACGGATCAAATAGCCATGCCTTTGTTTGCACACGTGCACTTCTTGGGTTTTGGATCTTGCAGGGAATTTAGAGGTGCTAATTGCTATGATATGCATTATGCTGCTTGGTTTTAGGGAATCGCATTGAATTGGTTGAAATTGAGTAAAAGGATTTGAATTGAATAAATGAATTGAATTCAATATCAGAGAATTTGAACGTTTAGTTCGATTGGGTTTGACCATTGAATTCAATGTTGGGTATATGGAATGGATCATGTTATAGGCAGGATTTGGGTGGTTCCTAGAACCGCCACAACAGCATCTTCAGTGAATAGGTAATCATAGTTGAATGTAAGGTGGAATAGATACTCGTTGATGAGGCGAAATTTAGCTTTATGCTAATCATGGGCGTAGTGATTGGAATAAGAGATAGACGGTGGCGAGTGGACTCGGAAGAAATATATATACAATATAGCAGCTGCCCTTTCTACAGCTGAAAACGCATATACTATGACAAGAAGTGTCTTCAGTAGTAGCATTTTGGACCCCAAGGGCAAATTAATTTCGTACTCGGTATTTGCGGGGTTCTTCAAGGCGCCGAAGAGCCACGCATCGCCCCAGCCCCATATAACCTGCAAATACTTGCAAATTCCATAGACAGCTTACCTGATTCATTGATCCTCACCAAGATTACACAATCTTGCCATGGCATTGATTTCAATCTATGACCTGAAATGCATTTCGGTTATCCCCTTGGATAACCGACATAAACATCCGAACATGGCTGAGGGGCATTTTCCCTATATTCGGCATGACATGCTTACCCATGTCATGCCATGAAAACTAAATCAAACACAGTATTCCAATGTGCTTGTTTTGTTTACCCACGTCAATCTAATCATGCGGTCACCCAGCCTCACCAGTTTGCCACCGTCGACAAGGTTTCGGCCGACTTAAAGCAAACATTGCCCGCATGTCCAGCTGCAGCTAATTTTTCCTTTATCGATTACCACTGATCATAGGCAGCAAAAAAGCAACGAATTGGGCATGACCTTAATGTGTTTACTCTAAACAGATTGTCTACAGTGCAACCAATGTTGACGAACAGTCACCACCAGAGTCAGATTTCATCCCTCGACTGGTACACGTCGGAGTGCGGTTGCTGGTCAATAAAGTCTTGTCGCTATTATCTTGGGTGATTTCGAGTTAGAGAATAAGTCGTGATCCTAAGCCGAACCAAGGAACGAACAATTAGTTAATGTATTATTATCATCATCATCATCATCGGCACTACAACCTAGAACCGGTCTTGGCCTTATTTAGCAAGTCCTGAGGCTTGTTAAATTTTCCATAATGATTTGTTTTGGTCATTTGTCTTGCGCCAGAGGCTCCCCGACGAGGAATCGAACCCCGGTCTCCCGCGTGACAAGCGGGTATACTAACCAGTATACTATTGAGGAGCTATAATAATTTTTATAACTTTCGGTAATTGCAAATTAGTGATCTGAAGCTGTAACAAGTAGTTTTAGTTTAGTTTAGTGAGGGCAGAACCCTCATTTATTTTGCTTAATGCAAGCTCAAAAATTAAACTTAAAATTAATTAATATAAAAAAGAAACCTTAAAGACTATCTTAAATCTAGAGTGAGAAGGAGAATAAAAAAGAAAAAAAGAAAAACCAGGAGGTGAAAAAGACTTGGCGATAGGGGGGGTGGCGGGCTAGGGAAGTGCAAGTGTATGTGGGGGGCGGGGGGGCAAATACGGCTTTTGTGAGACAATGACAATGAGGGGCATGTCTACGTACTGGTATGGGGCGGGGTGGAGAGGTTTACATGGGGGGGTGGGGTGAGGCCGGGTTTCTTCTGAGACGTCGTTTGAGGGCAGGAGTGGAGGGGTTGAAATCAAAGGAGGTGGGAAAAGAGTTGGCATGTCGTAGCATACGCGAGATGGGCTTGTGGGGCTTTTCAGGGCCCGAAGAGCCACGCATCGCTCGATCCCCACTATTCCAGGCGAACGACTTACCTCTCGGTCGAACTTCAGCAAGGTTGCGTAACCTTGCTATGGCATTTACCCCCAGCCAAATCGCCGGAATTAATACGGTTACCCAATCGGATAACCGTTTTGAATTTCTGTTAGGCAGCTTACCTATTCTATAGGGGATTTCCTTCCAGACCCCTTTTTCTCCAGCATCACCACTGAAAACATTAAATCCACGGCAAAGCTTATCACCTTGCCGTGGCAACGAAAACTCACCCTCGGCCAGACCATATTCCCTAAAAAACATTAAGCCCACGGCAAAGCTTATCACCTTACCGTGGCATCGAAAATTCACCCCCGAGACGTACATCATTCCCTAAGAAACATTAAGCCCACGGCAAAGCTTATCACCTTACCGTGGCATCGAAAATTCACCCCCGAGGCGTACATCATTTCCTAAAAAAAGCATAAGTCCATGGCAAAATCATCACATTGCCATGGCATCTGAAATCCTATCTTTAGGCATACATTCTGCCAGGGCATCTCGTTTCCATAGCCTTAAGCTATGGAAACAACAATCAACAAGAGTTCCTTGTGACTCGTTGTATTTGTTTACCCTCGGCATAACATGCATGCGGCTATTTGCCCCTATTGATTTGCTACCGCCGACAAGGTTTCTGCTGACGCAAACCAAACATGTCCCTGATTACCAGCAATCGCTGGCTTCCAATTATCGGTCCCCATGTTCAGAGGCCGCATTCAAGTAACGATCAAGATGCAGCCAGAAAATGTTTACTTTCAACATCTGGCAATGGCTGCACCCTATGTTCGTTGCAATGTTTAATCATCGGCAACCGAAATGATGATTTATGGCCTTCCATTAGGATGACCAAATCATTGGTTTGGGTTTTCACACCCCACATGCTAGTGTTTGCATTCTTAGAAAATGCACTAGCGATGTACCTCCATCCACCACGGTCGCCGAACGATCGTATGCATGGCATACCCACACATGCGTAATGTATGACTACCCCGTCAGGTCCAATCACGATTAACTACTTCAAGTTAATCGTGTAACTCCGCCTCCTTTCCAGTTTCTTTCGGGGCTCCTTTCCTTTTGATGACTTCCAATGGGGGGAGTCAGATTTCATCTTCCGAGAGGTACACACGTGTCCTACTGAGTTAAAAACTTCATCACCTTCTTATGTGGTCAGGAGTCATTACAGCGAGTCCGATTTGCCTTCAGTGGTGTGTGGAGACACAAAAGTAAAAGTAAAGAAAGAACATTCACCAGTTGATAAGAAGTAAAAGTCGAGTTCCACCCACCAGTAAGTACGCACGAGCCTAGTGTCAACGGAGTCGTATTTAGAGGTGTCGTTTAAGTTATAATCTATTTTAACTAAACCTAAATTAACCTGAGTGTGTCACTAAGCTGCAATCTATTTTATCTAAAGATAAAATGATCCGGGATGTGTTGTTTAAATTATGATCTATTACGACTAAATCTAAATGAACCTGAATGTGTCGCTTAAACTATAAACTATTTTAACTAAATATAAATGAATTTAGACACCAGCGTAAGTTGTAAACTATTTCATGTGTAAGATTGTATACCGAATAAAGAAAGTAGTTAAGACAATCGGACGGAGTCTTTATTGTGTTAAATCCCGCTGCTGTCATCTCTTAACTTGTAAAAAGTGAGAATAAAAAAACATTCGTCAGTAAAGTTTCATCAGTGTGTTTCATTAATGTGGTTTTCCTGTGGAACATCTTCAGTATAAAATCGGTGGTATTACGCTTAACCCGCGTCCGTGCTGACGCATTAGTGGTAATAACCACATTGGTGACACGCGACGTTTTTTTTTTTATCATATAAAAAAGTGAACACGCGACTTTCGAACTTTTGCGAACTCTTTTTAATGACAGACCATACACCCAACCATCAAAACGATTAGAACAGTGACTAGTGTGTGTAAACAAAAGACATTTTAAGGGCAAGAAGAGCCCCACCCCATCAGTTTGCAGAGCTAACCAGTCCCCAACACTCCGGTATCCAACATCTTCGGACAAGTAACAAGCAACCCACCCCCACCAGACCGGAACAACATCATCAGACACTACCATTCAACAATAAGATAAGTACCTTTTCGTCTTCTTATTTGTATGTCTAGCTTTTGTGAAAACGAATATTTTGTTACGAAATCAGTAATTTTGCACTTTGTTACTTTTGAAATCGTCATCACATAAATGCACCTCTGAAATTATAATACACTCATACACCAACATTTAGACAAAATATTAAAAAGTTCACTACCGAATAATAATAAAATTTTTACAAAACTTTAAATGAATTAATATTGCATACAAGTGCATATTACGTTCCTGCTAATAAAAGTCATATAACTTTTTCTGTACATAGACTTGAAATTATTGAAACATAATTCCATCGGATAATAATTATTATACATATACTCACATAAGATCCTTTATGTACATATAGGAATCTCATTTTTATATATTTAAGAAAGAAAAAGTGAACAGACGATAAATTGTGAATTAATGATTAACGTAAAAATAAATAGCTTAAAGTTTTTAATAGAGCAAAAGCCTACCAAAAACAAGTAATAAGTCAATACATCAGAGGCTTTGCCGAATAATACATTATATTCGCAAACAAAATTTGTTTTCCTTAAATATTGTGTGCCATAACATTATCATAGCGAGTTCTGTATTGTTTAAAAACAGAACAAATATTGGTGTGAGTCGTTATTTTTAATAAGATCCGTGAATACAGTAGTAAGATTATACAATTACAATTTTCCCCTTACAGTTCTATTTCCTTAATCTTAATCAAACACGTATTTGAAAAGAGAATACATTTCTCCGAAATAACAATCAACACGTTAATTAACCAAATGAAGCAAAATCACCTCCTTTTAACATTTTATTACCTTTTATCAATAAAATTTCTAATCTTTAATTAAAGTGACATAAAAAAACACACTCACTCGTTAAAATACATACGCAGTTACACCCACCCTTTCTTTGTTTGCCTAAATTTCCGTTTTTCTTTTGTGAATTTAATATTCTGTGCATTAAACTAGCATTAGTCGTCAAAACCTCAAAACCAACTGAATAAAAAGTTGCGGCAGAATCTTATGACTTATGAGTACAGCATACCAAATTAAAAAAAACAGTTAAAGTATTCTAGTTAAACATTTGTAAACCCCTTCAGGGTATTGATTCACGTGCAACCCTTGGCAACGACACTACGAGGTCTCATTAGAAAATTATACCTCTAAAATTTGATTGTCGAATTTTTCGTTTTTTTTTTTTTTTTTTATTGTAAAAATATATATTGAGGAAAAGCAAAACGAAGAATAAATTAACAAATATAATAAAGGTTATAAACCCCTTCCGGGTACAATCTCGCACAACATTATTCGCGACCAATCGACTACTCTCAACTCTCAGCGACTTGCATTGACTTGTCGACGGCTCTCGACTCCCTGGGACTCCACTTCCGACCTTCGCTCGCCTTATTTTGGTTAGGGAAAACCATTGTTTTAGGACATCCGTGGTTCTCTCAACTCCCTGCGACTTCTTTTCACCCATTGGCCTCCCTTCACCTTTCTTCGCGTCCTCTTACGCTTTTGATCCCAGTTTCGCGTCATTCAACCCATAATGGTCAACACGCGGAACACCATGGCCAAAAAGGCTCTGGAACAATCCGAGCCTCTCGAATTCCACGACGCCTCCAGCGTCGATTTCCCCACCGAGCAAGTCGATGCTAACCTAGACTTGCCCGGACAATCTACTCCTCTGGCACCACCCGTTGCCCCCAGCGTCGTGAACCGACCCCAGCCTACTTCCCCAGACACACTCTCGACTGCTCCTAACGCCCCTGGTATCGGCCCTTTGGCAAATGCCGGCATTTTAATGCCCACAACTGGTGCCAGCACCTCACAACAACCCCAAAGACCTTCAGAGTCCCAAGAATTCCACGATGCTTCCAGCCTCGGGAATGGGACTCGTCACCCTAATATAGGACTTCCCCCCTTCGATGAGGAGGACCCAGACCTTTGGTTTGCAGTGGCAGACCGCATCTTCCAGGCCTCTGCCTTGCACGACGAACAACTTCGTGCAGTTGAGCTGTTGAAAGTGCTTGACCGCACTCAACGACCGCATGTTGCACACTTAATAAGGTCGGCCGGCCGCAACCCATATAGCAACATGCGTGAAGCTCTGCTCGACGCCTTGGACGAACCTGGAAGTATGCGGCAACACCGTTTAGCCGCTGTAACCAACCTTTCTGGGATGAGACCATCTCTTTTCCTGACCCATTTACGCTCTATAGCGGGGACCAGGATTGGGGACGACCTAATAAAGCCTCACTTTTTGAGGTGTCTTCCCCAGCATGCCCGTTCGGCACTTATAGCCCAACCCAATCAGAGTTTGGGCTATTTATCCAAAATTGCGGACGCAATCATGGAAAGCTCAGATCAGTATTCTGAGCCTCCTGCGTACCAAGTAGTGGCGGTTTCTCAACACGCCGCCCAGCCTGCACGGCACTCTCGTCTGCCTTTCTCAGCCCCTCAATTGGTCCCAATCCTCCATCCTCCTCAAAACCAATTACCCCTTAGAAGGCCCGCCTCAACCAATTTCCCTCAGGGGAATCCAGAGGCAGGCCCCAACGCATTCAACCAAAGAAGTCCACCCACACAACTAACTCCTGCTGACCTTCGGGCGCTCCAAACCTCACTCCTCCGCGAGATAACTCAATTGCGCGCGGAGGTGAGGAACAATCCTCGAAGCGCCCAGAATCGAGCCATGCCGAGCCGTCCTATTAATCGGCAAAATTTCACCCAAAATGCCCCACGGAGGGCCAATCCCACCCAAAATGGCCCTCACCGGGCCAATCCCCAGCGAGCTCCGGCTCGACCTCCCCGTAACGGCAATACTAATAGGCAGAACATACCTGATAATGCCGTTACTCTGCCTTGGTGCGCCAATCACCAGCGATATGGTGATCGCGCATTCAATTGCAAAGCGCCTTGTGGTTGGACGCAACCTTCCACCAACCAGAGGCGCTCTTTAAACTAATTTTGCCGACCGACACCCTCGCGCAATCGGCCGGCACCCCTACAATAAGTCGCTTAACCATCCGGGATTCGAAACTGAATATCGCTTTTACTGTCGATACCGGCGCCGATATTTCAGTCCTCCCGCGATCGTTTGCTCCGCGTAACCGCGTGCCAGCCGCACTCAAATTGTCAGCAGCAAATAATACGCCGATACTTACGTACGGACGTAAAAAGCTGACACTGCAATTGGGTCTTTGTCGTCCGATCACTTGGCGTTTCGTCATTGCGGACGTGAATGAACCCCTGATAGGTTCCGACCTATTAGGTGCACATAATCTGTTGGTCGATTCGACCCATAACAGACTTGTGGCTCCAGCCGCACCCCCCTTGCCCATGACGGCATCACCAGCGGCAACCTCAGGGGCCACAGAGTGCTTAGACCCATTCCAGGTTATGGTACAGGAATTTGTGAGTACAACAATTCCTCTACCTAACCAACGCCGACATAAAGCCACGGTGTTTCATCATATAGAAACACGTGGTCCCCCGGTGAGCCAGCGTCCACGTCGACTGGCTCCGGAAAAATTACGTGCGGCGCGCGCGGAGTTCGAGCATATGATCGAACTAGGTATCTGCCAACCGTCGGACAGTCCCTGGGCAAGCCCACTCCACTTAGTGAAGAAACGTTCTGGTGAGTGGCGCCCATGTGGCGATTATAGGCTGTTGAACGCAGCAACTGTCCCGGACAGATACCCAATTGCACACCTCTACGATTTTTCGTACAAGTTGCGAGGGTGCAATGTCTTCACAACCCTGGATCTCACCAGGCCATACCACCAAATTCCGGTGGCACCTGAAGACATCCCCAAGACCGCAGTCATTACACCTTTCGGACTCTTCGAGTTCAAAGTGATGACTTTCGGCCTCAGGAATGCCGCACAGACATTCCAGCGGTATATCGACACGGCTTTACGAGATCTTAATTGCTGCCATGCATACCTTGATGACATTCTCATCGCCTCCAAAGACCTCGCCGAACATAAACACCACTTACGTCAGGTCCTAGAGCGCCTCCGCGAATTCGGTCTTGTCATCAACCCAGAAAAGTGTCAATACGCCAAAGAGCAAATCACCTATCTGGGTTATGTCGTTGACAACCAGGGCATTCGCCCACTACCAGACCGTGTGGAGGCCCTCATGAAGTACCCCCGGCCTACTAACGTGAGTGAGCTGCGTCGATTTTTGGGCATGCTTAACTTTTACCGCCCAACCCTGAAGAATGCCGCTCAGATTCAAGCTCCCTTAAATGAATTTTTGAAAGGAGCTAAGCGCAATGATAAGCGCCCCATTAATTGGACAGAAGTCTCAGATCGAGCATTCCAACTGTCCAAAAAACAATTGGCAAATGCCACCTTACTCCGATACCCTCTCGAGGGAGCGGCACTTTCTATCCAATGCGACGCATCGGATACCGCAATCGGAGCCGTCCTCGAACAGGACATTGAAGGCCGTCCGGAACCACTTGGTTTCTTTTCAAGGAAGCTGAGTCCCACTGAGCGACGTTACAGCGCCTATGACCGTGAATTGCTCGCGATCTACAGCGCTGTTAAGTACTTCCGTCATATGATAGAAGGTCGCTCACTCTCCATCTTAACAGACCATAAGCCATTGGTCTATGCGTTCCGGAAGAAGTCGGGAAATGCCTCCCCCCGACAAGAGCGTCAATTAGACCTCATTGGGCAATATTCTACGGAGATCAGGCATATCTCCGGTAAACAGAACGTCACGGCGGACGCCCTTTCTCGAATCGATACGATTCATTTGCGTACCGCCTTGAATAACACTGACCTTGCCCTAGCTCAAGAGGAGGACGAACAGCTCAAGTCCCTCCTAACTGCCGATACGGCACTAGAGCTTAAGAAAATTACCCTTCGCGACCCTTTGGGCGAAATCTGGTGTGATGTCTCCACTGGAACCGCTAGACCTTACATTCCCGAGAAACTTCGTAAGGGCGTGTTCCAGGTTTACCACAACCCTGCCCATCCCAGCGGCCGAGCAACAGCCGCTGCTGTCCGTCGCAAATTTATTTGGCCCCGGATGAACAAAGACCTCACCGGTTGGGCCCGTGCTTGTCCCCAGTGCCAGCGCTGCAAGGTAGCGCGACATAATGTACTGGAGCCAGCGCAATTCAAGCTTCCCACGGCACGCTTCGCCCATGTCCACATAGACATAGTGGGACCGCTTACTCCATCAAGAGGATTTTCTTATATCCTCACTATGATGGATCGCTGCACGCGATGGCCAGAAGCGACACCTCTCCGGGCAGTTACTGCCGAATCAGTCGCCAAGGCCTTTTATTCAACTTGGGTCACACGCTTCGGTGTACCAACCACCATTACTTCGGACCGAGGTCCACAATTTGAGGCGACAATTTTTAGGCAGCTAACAGATCTTCTCGGCTGCCAAAGAAGTCGTACCACCGCCTACCATCCGCAATCAAATGGGATGATAGAGCGCTGGCATAGATCTCTTAAAGCCTCACTCATGTGTCATAATGACACTCAATGGTTTGACGCCCTTCCAACCGTCCTCCTCGGCCTGAGGACAAGTATTAAGGAGGACCTGGGTGCTTCGGCAGCAGAGCTCACCTATGGTACCAACCTCCTTCTTCCAGGAGAACTTTTCCTGAATGGCGAAACACCGCGTGACCAACTACGCGAATTGGGACATCTCCGTGACCTGCTACGTAAGGTTAGGGCAACCCCTGTAACCAGGCACGGCTCCAAAAAACTTTTCGTCCACCTTGAACTGCACAGCTGCACGCACGTCTTTGTCAGGGTGGATAAGGTCAAAAAACCCCTCGACCCACCTTATGATGGCCCATTCAAAGTCTTCCGCCGCATCAGTGACCGCGTCTTCGAGATCGACATTAGAGGCAAGCGATCCACGGTCAGCGTCGAAAGGCTTAAGCCCTGTTTTCTGGAAGCTTCCGCTCCAGAATCACCTCCATCTACTGACACCGCTCCTACTCCACCAGCACAACCTCCCCGTACTCGCGCTCATGCGCGCGCCCATAACCAACTTACCACCCCCTAAACTGCCTTACCTGTTTCGTGACTACGTCACTGGGGAGGGAGTGATGTGGGGCTTTTCAGGGCCCGAAGAGCCACGCATCGCTCGATCCCCACTATTCCAGGCGAACGACTTACCTCTCGGTCGAACTTCAGCAAGGTTGCGTAACCTTGCTATGGCATTTACCCCCAGCCAAATCGCCGGAATTAATACGGTTACCCAATCGGATAACCGTTTTGAATTTCTGTTAGGCAGCTTACCTATTCTATAGGGGATTTCCTTCCAGACCCCTTTTTCTCCAGCATCACCACTGAAAACATTAAATCCACGGCAAAGCTTATCACCTTGCCGTGGCAACGAAAACTCACCCTCGGCCAGACCATATTCCCTAAAAAACATTAAGCCCACGGCAAAGCTTATCACCTTACCGTGGCATCGAAAATTCACCCCCGAGACGTACATCATTCCCTAAGAAACATTAAGCCCACGGCAAAGCTTATCACCTTACCGTGGCATCGAAAATTCACCCCCGAGGCGTACATCATTTCCTAAAAAAAGCATAAGTCCATGGCAAAATCATCACATTGCCATGGCATCTGAAATCCTATCTTTAGGCATACATTCTGCCAGGGCATCTCGTTTCCATAGCCTTAAGCTATGGAAACAACAATCAACAAGAGTTCCTTGTGACTCGTTGTATTTGTTTACCCTCGGCATAACATGCATGCGGCTATTTGCCCCTATTGATTTGCTACCGCCGACAAGGTTTCTGCTGACGCAAACCAAACATGTCCCTGATTACCAGCAATCGCTGGCTTCCAATTATCGGTCCCCATGTTCAGAGGCCGCATTCAAGTAACGATCAAGATGCAGCCAGAAAATGTTTACTTTCAACATCTGGCAATGGCTGCACCCTATGTTCGTTGCAATGTTTAATCATCGGCAACCGAAATGATGATTTATGGCCTTCCATTAGGATGACCAAATCATTGGTTTGGGTTTTCACACCCCACATGCTAGTGTTTGCATTCTTAGAAAATGCACTAGCGATGTACCTCCATCCACCACGGTCGCCGAACGATCGTATGCATGGCATACCCACACATGCGTAATGTATGACTACCCCGTCAGGTCCAATCACGATTAACTACTTCAAGTTAATCGTGTAACTCCGCCTCCTTTCCAGTTTCTTTCGGGGCTCCTTTCCTTTTGATGACTTCCAATGGGGGGAGTCAGATTTCATCTTCCGAGAGGTACACACGTGTCCTACTGAGTTAAAAACTTCATCACCTTCTTATGTGGTCAGGAGTCATTACAGCGAGTCCGATTTGCCTTCAGTGGTGTGTGGAGACACAAAAGTAAAAGTAAAGAAAGAACATTCACCAGTTGATAAGAAGTAAAAGTCGAGTTCCACCCACCAGTAAGTACGCACGAGCCTAGTGTCAACGGAGTCGTATTTAGAGGTGTCGTTTAAGTTATAATCTATTTTAACTAAACCTAAATTAACCTGAGTGTGTCACTAAGCTGCAATCTATTTTATCTAAAGATAAAATGATCCGGGATGTGTTGTTTAAATTATGATCTATTACGACTAAATCTAAATGAACCTGAATGTGTCGCTTAAACTATAAACTATTTTAACTAAATATAAATGAATTTAGACACCAGCGTAAGTTGTAAACTATTTCATGTGTAAGATTGTATACCGAATAAAGAAAGTAGTTAAGACAATCGGACGGAGTCTTTATTGTGTTAAATCCCGCTGCTGTCATCTCTTAACTTGTAAAAAGTGAGAATAAAAAAACATTCGTCAGTAAAGTTTCATCAGTGTGTTTCATTAATGTGGTTTTCCTGTGGAACATCTTCAGTATAAAATCGGTGGTATTACGCTTAACCCGCGTCCGTGCTGACGCATTAGTGGTAATACCCACAGGCTCGTTAACGCCGTAAGTAGTGTGGTGAGCGGGCACATAAAACAGACGAGGGTTCCGCACATTACAGGGGTTTGTATAAAATGATAAAGTGGAGAGCAAGCTTGGACAATTGATTGAGCCTGACAGAAGGCGATGAATAAAGATGATGTCAGCATGGATTCTGCGTTCCTCAACTGTGTTAAGATGGATTAGAAGGAGCCGGCCTATGTAAGGTGGTAGAATGAGTGGGTTTTCCCAGTTCAATCCACGGAGGGCAAAGCGCAAGAAACGACGTTGAACGCCCTCGATCCTACGAATGTGAGACTGTTGATACGGAGACCAGACCTGACTAGCATATTCGAGTAGTGGCCGGACGAAAGTTATGTAGAGAGATCGGGTGACGTAGGCTTTTAGGAATTCCTTCGGCCAGCGTTTTACAAAGCCAAGAGCGGCCTTGACCTTTAGGATTGTGTCATCGATATGTGCGGTATATCGAAGTTCCTTGTCGCATAGGACGTCCAGGTCTCGAATCGATTCAACCGATGTGATCGGTTGGTCTAGCAAGAAATAGGAACGTGGCTGGGTGGGGGAGCGTTACCGAGAGAAGGTGATTGTGTGACATTTGGCGATATTCAGTTCTAGGCAGTTAGTCGAAAAGCTGTCAAGATCCGATTGGAGAAGTGAGGAGTCGGGGGAAGAGCGGATTGTCTTGAAAATGTTGGTATCATCCGCGTAAAGTGAGATGAGGGAGTGATTGATGCACGAGCCTATGTCGTTTATGGTAAGGATAAATAGTAGGGTGGGAGGGGGGGGGGGGGGGGTGGGGAGATGAGGAGCATTTTTTTAAAAAGATAGCAGGGAGTCCGTCTGGGCCGGGACTGAAATCGTCTTTCAGTTGTTCAAGTTTTTCCTTAACTTGGTGTTGTTGAAGGTGTAGAGGGATGAGTGGGCCAAGGGAGAATTCAGATGTGCCAGTAAAGTAGGAGGGGTTAGGCTCGAACGAGTCGTCCGTGAAGGAAAGTTTGGAGAAGGACACGAAAAGATTGGCTATGGTTTGGGAGTCAGATGAAGTAGTTGAGTCGTAGAAAAGACAGTTGGGATAGGCCTCTGATTTCCGTTTATAGTTGATAAAGTGATAGAAAGATTTGGGGTCATTGATCAGATTGAGTTGGGCTTTGGCAAGGTAATTTTGGTAAAGGGAGCTATAAAGCTCGGTGAATTGGTAAAAGTAACCGAGATAGTTGGAATAGTCCACAGGAGAACGCGTATTTAAGAAAGTATTACACAATTTATTCCTCTTGTTACGGAGTGTGCGGAGTCTGCGGTTATACCAAGGGGGCGATGAGAATGATAACCTGTTTCAAGAATATGGGACAAATAGGGATATGGCGTTGTAGATTACTGTGTAGAGCGAGGCTGTAGCGACCCCTACACTAATATCATTTAAGCGGGGTGTGGTATTGCTGAGGTACTCATTTATGGGCCGGAAATTGGCTCTTCGGAAATTGTAAGAGTATTGGTAGGGGAGGGGAGTGGGTGTGCTGTGGGCTGAGTAGTCACGGTATAAGGATAAGAGAAGTGGGGGGTGGTGGTTGCCAATGGTTGAGAGGATGTGGGGACTAGGGGTAACCGAGGAGTTACAGGGGTCTGTCGTGAACACAAGATCGAGTTGTCTGCCCAGATGATTTAGGATATTGCTGACTTGGTAAAGGCTAGAGTCGGTCAAGTTTTATATTAAGAGATACTCCTTGGTAGTAGAGGGGCTAGAGATATAGTGGGACTCATCCTCAGACAGCGACCATTGGAGGTGGGGAAGGTCGAAATCGCCCAGGACTACAATGTTGTCTTGGGGAGAACTCAGTTCCGTTAAGCAGTTGATTGCAGCGATAGCGAGTTCGTATGCCTCAGTAGCTTGGGAGGGTGGAATGTAGAAGCAAATGATGTACAAGGACTTTAAGCAGTGTTCAACTTTTATAGCGACATAGTCGAGGTAGGGAGAAGAATAGAAGGTGATAAGAGAAGATGTTAGTCCGTTTTGGACTGCAAGCAGCACGCCTTGGCAGGGGATGTCAGGCAAGGAATGATGGACATCGTCGTCACGAAAAACTGTGAGGGAGGGGGGGAACAGCTCTAGGCTGTTTATACTGGGGGTGAGGTTGGTTTCGGTCAGGGCGTATATATCATAGGGAAAGGAGTGGGTATTGTTTAAAATCGACTGGGTTTTGGAGCGAAGTCCTCTGACATTCTGATAGTATAAGGTTAGGGGACAAGTATTGGGAGACCCCATAGAGAGTGGGGTGGGCAGCCGATTAGGGCCGAAAAAATTTATTTTTAGTGGGTTCGTTGCGTGGTGGACCAGATGCCATTTTCGAGCAAATGTATTGTCGGAGAGCCGAGAGGTCTCTTATTACTTTAAGAGGGGGAATATTGAAATTTTCGTGGAACTTTATGAACACATTACGAAGGCTAGGGAATGTGTGAGGGTGGGTTTGGGATAAGGAATACGGTCACGGTGAGATAAAGGGAGGGAGGATCATTTGAACCTAGGCTTGGGAGAGGGTTTGGTGGGTCGACTTAGGGATTTGTCGAGGACGCGAGTGCGCGTGCTTCTGGGAATGGGGAACGGAGTGTGCATAATATTTGGCTTGGGCAGGGATTTTACAGGACGAGATGTACCTGGACCGCGGGGCCCTCTGGAGGATTTTGGAGGAAGAGTGAGTGTCGATTTGGGACGGACCGTACTGTTGTTATATCCATGAGTGGGTATAGGTGAAGACGGCAATGGTTTTGACGGTTTGTTGGGGTTGCTTAGGGATAACGACATCCTGCCGATCCAACAATGCGCATTATTATCTAAGTGGAAAATCCATTCATATCTAGAGGGAAGGACTATGCGGAAACTAGGTTTAATCTTACTGCCGGGAAGCGGGTAAGATTCTTTTACAGGAATGCTGAATTTCGTCAGGAAGAATTCAGCAATCCAGGCTGGGTTCGCAGTTCTTGGTGCACCCTTTAACAGGTGTGAAATAACTGCGAGATTTGAGTGCTCCAGTTTGTTGGGTCATCAGTAATCAGCAAAATGAAGTACATTAGCAACATTAGCTTCAGTAATGTCAATTTAAGTAATGTGAACAATTGACATCGGTCGAAATAAAAAAACTACTAAACAAAAAAACCGCAAAGTGTATTTATCATTTTTAAAATTGTTGTGAAGGATTCATCGGTGGTATTAGGCTTAACCCACGTCCGTGCTGACGTATTAGTGTTAAATACCCACAGATTCATCCGAGAAGTATTTGTTTATGGTTGCCCGGTATGGTGTAAAAATGTTTGCATTCCTGCTTTGGAATGTATAGAACCCCAGGGTTGCAACATAAGAGATTCTAGCCCAATAAAATCCTGTACGGAAAATCTGGGCTAAACAGGATAGACAATTTCATTATCTAATTATTCGTGGTCAACAAGGGCTGATATATATATATATATATATATATATATATATATATATATATATATATATAGAAAAGATATACTAATATAATAATAAAATAGAAAACGCTAGCAAAAATTGTAAAAGCCCTTTTATATATTGACTGGCATGGTAAACAAAATTATAAAAGTCATTGTACGCCGAAAGGCATAAACAAACAACTAGATTTTGTTCTGTTCTTGTAGGGGTTTGGTTTCAGGAAGCGTGCCTCCTAGTCCTTATAAGGAGAAGGTGATCTCTTAAAATAGACCGCTCCTGAAAACTCGTCCTAGAAAGGGGTCGTCACCGTGCTTCCTCTGATTCCAGAGGGAAGAGCAACGTCGTTGATTTCACTGGTCTTCTGTGGGGGCAGGTGATACTCCGAATCAGTTGTTAAATATTGAAAGGCTCGTTGCTCTTTCTGTATATAATATGTTTTATTTCCAATTAAAATAGTTCTCCTGGTTTTATTTCCAATTACAATAGTTCTCCTGGATCTCTACCTCCAGGGATAATAGACGATATTATACTGCTGCCCGGAGATCACTCCACTATTCCTTTATAAAGGAAAAGAAATCGAGATTTTTATCTCAAAAGTGTACAATTTCGTACAAAAATCCCGATTTTAGTATCCTGAGTGGGATGCTCAGTGTTTACTTTAGATAAGAATTCAATTTCTTGAATTCTTACGAAACTATTGCGCAGATGTGGATGTGTAGAAAGGGATTCGGGTTTGCTTGTTCTGTTTGATGGAATTTTCCCAGATTGAGATAACGTATCTCTGGGTTTTGAATTTTCATGATGCTGTGGAGCAAATGTAGAACTTTGGCGGTTGAACCTGTCTACAATTGGTGCAGTGTTCCGCCGAACACGGTTCGCAAGAAGAAGAGAGTCGGCAACGGCACGCCACAGCACACTAAATGAAACACGGAGCACTTGCTTTAAACTTTATTTATTGTTTTTTTTTTTTTGTTTGTAGTCAATTACAGGTATCTTTAGTTTTTGCGAGCCTCAACACACACTCGACCGCTCGCTCCTTTTACTGTGCCGCGTCCGATTACAAAGTCAACTCGCGAATTAAAAAAAAAAACTGAACACTTAATTGTTAATGTTGCCGTCGGTGGCAGTTCGGCAGAATTCTCGATCCTCACGTCCTCCTCGTCGCGTTGACGATCAAAATCTCACTAACTATCTGCCAGAAGAAATATTTCATTTCATCCGCTAACAGAATTTTCCACAGTATCTGTTAGCGGCATGTTATTAATGCCCATGCGTAATTTCCTATTTTCCTGAAAGGAGAAAGTCATTCCTTGCATACATCATTATCATTGGTGATAGAATTTCATTTCCACGGCCTTCTGTTTGCACAGAACATCTGGCGCCCAGACCAGAGATATTCGGCGATTGTTTTGACGTGCAGTCCGTGGGTCTTATTTGAACTTGGTACCCGGAATCGAAATCCATTAGATCTTTATAATGGTGCGAAATTCTAGCGTGGCCGTGGGACCGGAGTATTGCCTTTGTTGGCTTAACTCCTCATAAATTATCGGATATCTCGTTGAGATATATTCGATTGCGATAGGTCGTGGCTGCCTTCTGTTGTTCAACGGATTTGGGTGGTGCTTGCGTTAGATTACCCGCACGTGCATCCGTTGATCGGCTCATTCTTTGATGATAGCAATTCTTTTGTATCGAATTTCGGAATTGCCGGTTCGATGAGATGTTCCTGGGCGCAGGCAGCATGTATGGCATTTTGGGAATTGTTTTTTTTTTAGGAATAGAACGCATGGATGTTTATACCTTTGTTTCAGGCATGATGAATTATAATTGTTGAGCTTGACCTAAAAAGCTTTGGGGACGTTCAGTTCCCTGCTTTTTGGTGTCGGTCTCAACGTTGGCTGCGAGTTGCAGGCCCTATGGTGGGACTTTGGGGCACGCGTCTGTGGGCGCGTGCAACGCTCTCAGGTAAGTAAGTTCTTTGAAGGTAGGAACCTTACCTGCACAGAATTGTGCGTTCGTAGAACGCTACAGAACAATAAACGAATATTAGATTCGTTTATTGCGAATTAGATTTTGATTTGGGTTTTGGATTAAATTATGCCGTGGCGGCAATTGTTAAGCGATAAACGAATGTTTGATTCGTTTATTGCGAATTTTAGGTCATGTTTGGGTTTTTGTGGGTTTTGATAGGATTTTAGGTTTTAGCGTATTATTGCTGGGATTTGGATTAGGAATGGGGGAAAAGGGTGGTAGGGCTTTTTGGAGCACTACAATATTGTATAAATTAGAGTACTGGCAAAGAGCCGGTAAGTTAACATAAGAAGAATATTTGTAAAATAGGATATGCATTAAGTCTTACGTGAAGAAAAATCCATAATTCAATTCTGAACTAAGATAAATGCGGACTTTAAATCAAAAATCATCTCATTTCCACTATCCGAGTCTTTTTTTTCGCCGAAGACACATGACCGATCGTTACCAGTTGTAAACTAAATATAATTTTACCAAAAAATGCTTGTTTTCATTAAAAATCCCGGGACTTTTCAGCCTCTTTACTTTTTATGTAGATTTACGTTCTTCTACATCAACGAGTTCCTAGAATGGAGTGTTGATTTGGTATTACGAGGGTTGCCTTTTATATTTCGGGATTAAAGAACAAAAACAAATATTGATCATCGAAAATCACTTTATTGTTTTTCAAAATATTCCCCATGAAGATCTATACACTTTTGCATGCGTTTGAACCAATTGTCGAAGCACTTTTGCCACTCTGATTGAGGTATCTCCAACACATGCATTCTGAATGCAGCAACCGCTTCTTCAGGTGTCGAAAAACGTTGACCTCTCAGTTTGTTTTTTACGTACGGGAATAAAAAGAAGTCATTCGGTGCCAAGTCAGGACTATACGGCGGATGCCCAGTCAAATCGATGTTTTGGGTGCTCAAAAATGCAGTTGTCGCAGCCGATGTGTGAGAGCTCGCATTGTCGTGGTGAAGAGTGATCCGTCTTCGGCGGTTGGTTTTCCTGGTTTCTTGGAAGACAACTGGCAAACAAATGGTTGTGTACCTCTCAGAATTGACTGTTCTGCGTTGTTCTAGTGGTACGGTTGCGACATGTCCAGTTTTTCCGAAAAAACAGGCGACCATTTGCTTGGAAGTGCTTCGTGCGCGAACAACTTTTGTTGGATTTGGTTCATCTTGAAACACCCAGACAGTCGACTGCTGTTTACTTTCGGGCTCATACGCGTAATCCACGATTCATCACCTGTCACGATGTCATAGACGTGTTTCGAAGCACCGCGACCGTATTTTTTGAGCATTTCTTTCGACCAATTGACACGAGTCTTTTTTTGGGCGATTGACAAATTGTGTGGGATCCTACGCGAACAAATTTTTTTGACGGTCAAATGTTTATGCAATATTGAATGTATGCTGGTCCCACTAACGCCTAAGGTTGTCTCAATCTCACGATAGGTCACATGACGATCTTCCAATATCAGTTCGCGCACAGCATCAATGGTTTTCGGAACAACAACTGATTTTGGACGACCTTCACGAAATTCACCCTGGAGTGAACTACAACCACGATTGAATTCACCATACCATCGATAAACACTGGTCCTTGATGGAGCTTCATCGCCAAAAATTGAATTAAGTTCATCCATGCACTGTTGCTGAGTTAATCCACGCCGAAAGTTGTAAAAAATAATCGCACGAAAATGTTGACGACTTAATTCATTTACATTTTTGGACCGAGATCAATCTTATAAGTTACTGTAAACAACACAAATAGCGCTCGTATGTCAAAACGTTGTGAGTGCGTATAACCTCAAAAATGTCCAACTTTACGACAGAGCTGTCAATTGCCGGATTGCAACACTAGGGTTGCCAAATCCCGAAACATAAGGGGCAACCCTCGTATTGCCCATGTGTTAAGGCGTTGTGGCTTATCCTGAACATCATAACAGGAAGAAGGGAAGGCACGCCAACTGCTAGATGGAAATGCGGTTAAATATAAATATCTACAAAGGCATATTATATTATATCTGCATATCACCTAAGTCTCTGAGAAAACCTTTGTTCAATTGCGAATAGTTCGTCTTAGGATTGCCGAGTATGAAATAATAAAATTAAACGTTGTCTCAAAGAAAAAGCTTTATTCGGCATGATTTCTCCATTGTATATCAAAAATCGAAAAAAAGAAACAAAAAACTAAATATGGCGAATGTTTGAAGAAGGGTGTTAAAATCGCCCTTATTGAGTTATATTATTATTTATTGAAAATGTTTTGAAAAACCAAGTTTAATTATCACAACTAGTTAATCTTATATCCTGAACGATTTAAAGGTAAATCAGATTACATATAACCCCTTCTTTTTGATAGACCGCTTTTCTTGTCTACCTATCGGCGTATGGCCGGCAGCTGAATTCAAGTGGAGAGCAAAGAATATTTAGAAGATTCGTGTGCGTACTGCCGAGCACAAATTTACTTGCCGGCTTCATTCCACCTTCATAAATATGCATGTAATAACCCTACTGTAATTTTTGTGTGGAACTATTAATAAGGGATATTATTCCTGAAGGTACACGGAATTGGATAATACTTTTTTTTAAATTCTAATTCGTTTTGCAAAATTTTCGCTTTTCCAACAAATTTTATTTCGGCTGAACATCACAAAGCATTATTTATTTGAGAGACAAATAAATTAGATTATATACGCCATGATCCCATTTAAAAATTAAGCGGCCCCTTGAAGACACCGTTTACGGCTTGTATTTTCAATTCCGAACAATGGTTATCTTCAAATAAAAAGTAATGACATCATTTAATGAAGAGAATTTAATTTTCCTCGAGCAGTCGCGGGAAGTCATATTTCATCAGCCACCACACAAGGACATGTAATTACATCCTCAGCACATGGTCCAATCGGAACAATCCCATTAATTGACCGTCGCCACGAAGATTCCGGATAACAACACAATCAGTAAAATAAAAAAAGGGACACATAAACTCACCGGATGATACAGGAGGAACGCCTGAGCTTCATTAAGGATAATGATTTCCTCATTAATATCCCGCAAAATGTGGGTTATGTAGAGTATTTATCATCCCAGGTGCTTAAATATTTTTATTAAATTAATTCAATTTGTTATGCTTGTTTTCCATTAAAAACGAAATTTAATTTTCTTTGGTGAATCCTTTCTCACTGTTTGACAGTTGCTCCGCCTTAACATCAGGAAATGCGGACTTTTCCCATAGTAATCTATTGCCGTGTCATCGGATGCTGTTCGTTATCTAGTTCCCCGTTCATACACATATGACAATGGTACTTAAAGGGCATTTAAAATCTCCCAAGTGGAAACTATACAAAATGCAACCCTCACTATACATTCCACTTAAGTACTCAACGACAGAGACTCGATCAATGAAAATTAGGCGAGTCTAGTATATACCATATCAATTAAATCTTTAATAGAAGTTGAACCAAGAACAAGAAAGGGCCAGTGAAGAGCAATAGAATTTATCCGAAGGATTAATGCATTGCCTTGTAGGAAGCCACATGAAGTTAGTTGACCATTCGCACACCAAAGGAACTGTAAAACGCAGCATTCCAAAAATGTATGCAAACACTTTGTGTCTCGAATCCAGGAAGGCGTCATGCCACGTTACATCGGAAATGAAAGTACAATCTTTCTGTTGTATCTTTCGGTTAGTTAAATTGCACAACGATACAGGATCTATGGTAAATAGTTAATATTAGAGGAAAATTCCCTCTACAACAGTCAGCTCACTTTTGTGGGCAATTAAAATGCAATTATTCTGACACACCAAGCCAGAAACGAATTCCCATGCAACTCTGCTCAATACCCAGACATTCGATTATACAGGAGGAGGTAATTAAATTTTGACGTTGATAAAGTGTAGCTTGGTGTTATGTACTCTAAAGATTGGATCGCCAACGAACGACTGCCATGGGGACGAAGTCCACAACACTCACTAGGGAGTTTAAATGAAATGAGACTTGTATACGAATAAAATATGGAAATGCGAGTAAGTTAGAAGGAAAATACTGCAGCAAAGTGAACACTCTAAAGGGTTTTCCCGGTGAAAACTAGGGAAATAAAGTTCGGTATCATGAATTCTTTAAGGACCCAAAGTTAGAAGAACCGAGCTGGTGAAGCTGAAAATAATTCCCCCAAATGTAGCAGACCCTTTGCTGGTGTAGCGTATTCCCCTTCAATGAGGTCTTTCTAAATGGACTTCTATTAATCTTGTCCTCTAGAAATGTAAAAAACAAATTATCACAATAGAAGAATGCCATGAAGATCCAGTTCAATATTTCAAATACCTACAGGGAGAATTAGCAACTTCATTAGGTCATGTGACATATAAATTAGTTACGAAGGACAATGTCGAGCCTGTGACCATAAATCTCGGTGTCCCCGTTGTTAGGCTCACCTAATTACAATGCTTAGCTGAATTTCTGCCTTGTGATGAAAAAGTTATGACGTTATTCGGTCTTTTTATGGCGTTGTAGAGTAAAGACTGTTAATGATTAAATATCACGTAGCAACATGGATGTCTAGCTTATAAGACCCTTTGCCCGTTCTTCTTGTGACATAATGTTACCAATTGAAGAATTGATCTTAATGTTCAATAGGTTTTTACTTACAATCTTGACATGTACATTCATCAAAACAAAATGCTTATGAAATATATTGCACAGGGTCAAAGAAAAGCAGGAAGTTGTCAGACAACCCTAACATCTATCGAGAAAGTTTATGGCCGACAAAATGGAAGTTAAGCCAACTTTATTATCGATACATGGTTTCTTTTTTTCTTTCCTTGGATAATGGAAATGTTGTGTAGTGGAACTCGCATAACACGAACTCAAATAGAATCCTAAACGATCTTGGGATAATGAATTTTCAGCATAACGAGTATTTCGAGATGCAAAGGATTTTAAGATATAATTTTTACTTCTAAGCGCAGACTTCAAATAAGATTTGGTAATAGGGTAAATGTTACACTAAGTTTTAATAAATAAATAAATAAGTATATTGTTACGTGCGGTTTCCGCCACCCCCATCATTAGATTGTTTTTAATATAATTTTGTTTTAATATAGTTTGATGGTAAGGTGGTGGAAAAAGCGCACGATCCACATGTGAGTATTCGAACACGCCCCAGTTTGAGTGTGGATCGTGGGCAAGTTCGAATTCTGTTTTCGGAGTGGATGTCGATGGAGAGTGAGAGAAGGAAACAACAAGAGGAATTTTTGACTCCGTTTGTTTTTGTTTTTTGCTTGCTCGGTACGGTTTTTGAAAACGGTAGAAGAAAAACAGTTGATTGTGAAGTGAGAATAGGATTCCGTTTCGAAAATTTCAGAAAAGAGAGTTGATTTCTGAACAGCAGAAGAAGAAGGAATTGCAACGTCCCATTTCCTTTTTGATAAATTAAAAAATTAAGTTAAAGCCGAAAAGTTGCTTTGTTTGTCTTTTTTGATAAATGACAGATTGAAAAAGAAAAAATGTTTTCCTGGAAGTACTGCTAAGTTCTGGTCCGGCAGTGTGTATCTAAATAACGCTGGGTGGCAGGCTTCGTGTCGGAGGATATCAATTTGATAATCCACTTTCATCTATCACCTTACGCAAGTGCGGGAAGATCTTATAATGGATTCTGGACAAGGAAGGGATATATAAAGAGGCTTCCGACTCACAAAGCTAAGAACGTTGCGGAAATAGTCACCTTGACCCCAGGTAACCCTTTTTACATATTTAATTTTCTGTGGCAAAAACTGTCACAATATTATGCTTTAAAGTACATTTCTTCGGAAATAAAAATATCAATCTTTTCATTGGCTTCAAAGTTACTTTAAACTTTATAAAATAAGAGAGAATAATTTTATACTATTTGTTTCGGTGAACTTCCGGGCTATTGTTAAGTATTATACATGGCGCTGTTCCGAATCTACCACCTAAAACTGAAGCTTTTCTTTTATAGAATATTTAAAAAATCAGTAGAATTTTTTTTTTTTTTTTTTTTTTTTAATATAATAGGTGTGCAAATAGGAAGCTAGCCTCTGAAGTTGGTAGGATTAAAAACATAGTTGAACGCAACCAATTCACTCGCCACTTTGGATATATGCAGCTTAGTCATTGCTGTTTTTATCACTAAGTTTTTATTTACAAGCTGTCATTCCGTGTGCATCAATTGTATAAGAGGTGGATGTCGATAACCGACATTTACACCGTTGCATTCTATTCTGTTTTCAAATGAAAAAAAGAAATGCTGCTTAAGGTATGGAATTGATTAATTCGACTTTGGGTGAAAAAATTAAAGATGGTAATAACAATAATAATAAACTAATAATAATAAAATAATAGTAATAATAATAATATTAATAATAATAATAGTAATAATAACAATAATAACAATAATAATAATAATAATAACAATAATAAAAATAATAAAAATAATAATTATAATAATGATAATAATAATAATAATAATAATAATAATAATAATAATAATAATAATAATAATAATACAAATAATAATAATAATAATAATAATAATAATAATAATAATAATAATAATAATAATAATAATAATAATAATAATAATAATAATAATAATAACAATAATAAAAAGTGGTTCGAAAGATTTGGTGAAGAAAATTTTTGTTTCTCCACGTCCAAGTGCAGTATAAAAATTTGACGACTAAGAACTTCAAGTTTTACTGGGTGGAAATCCATGTCAAACTCAAGAAGAGCTTCTAGAACAATTAGGAGTTTTTCACCAAGCAATATCAATCAATATTTGTTATCTTTTCCAATAAAGTTGAATTTGACAAAAAAAGCGAGGTTTCTATTTTCAGGCCCATTAATAATAATATTTTACGGAAAGGTTTGAAAGACAGGCCACGTAAATTTACGTTCACTTACATTGTCCCGTTGTAACTTGCTAGAACGAGTCACGTAGCTTTACATTTTTTGTTGAATTTTTAGTACGTGCGTTCGCTTTTCACAACAAATAAAAATAAAAATAAGACATAAAAATAAATTCGGCTATATTAATATCTTTCTGTTTATCCTGTTGCGCATTTATGCTTCTTAGTTAGTATTTTTTTTTTTTGAATAATTACGTAACCGCAACAATAGAAACGACGAAAGAGTTTTCTGTGGAATTCTTTCCATTGATTGTTCCATTTCGCTAAATTCACAAGCAACAACACATTCCCACGCGATAGGATTGCCGGCAGTGCACTGGCGTGAGACACTTCTGCCTTGTTTCTCCACACCCAAGACCACTACACCTGACACGAGGCAACGCCGGCGTCTTCCAAGGTAATAGAGATGACATCTAACAGAATTTCCGTCAAAACCCAACCAGTTGAACGTAACGACAAAGTGCCGACAGACGTCACGACAAAGTACCAATCGGTTGTACGATGCGAATGGCTTGGGCGAGGGCTATCGTATTTCAGTTGGTTCGATCAGGTGCAAATATCAGACAAGAGATATACACAGTTGCACTTTGCGCAGTGAAATTAAGTTGCAACTGAAAATTAAGCAATATAACTGACTCGCCCTAAGCCAAATCGTCAAAGTCCTAGTGAGGATGCATCGTTTGCGTTTTTGTACCCTTAATTTGGGTATATAAAGAGCGGTTTCAAGGTGAAGAAGACCACAAACATGGGAAGTCATGGAAAACACATTGACTACGGGAAAAAATTCTACGAAGCCGTAGAATACATAAAACAACTTGCAACACGGGAGGAAATTCTCAACCCACTAAAAATAGTGACGAAGCCATTTTGGAAATAATGCCCTCTGAACAACCCAGCTTAAAACAGACACCACGACCACACTCCCCCAAATAACTACCGCCAACTCGTAACGAACCCACCAAACAAGGCAAGCCAGCACCAAGTCTCCTGCCTGCTCAGCACAAGAAACGATCTAAAATATTAGACCACCACCAATCTACATCAAGGAATTAATCTTCATAATAGAAAATGCCCTAGGACACCTCACCACAAACACTAAAGGCTCCTCTATCTTCATTGCCACAACAAGTGTGGTTGATCACAAGAAGACTGTTAGAAAACTTTCGGAACTACCACAGCAATTTTTTATTTTCCACCACCATCAGCTCAAACCAGCAACATTAATCATTAGGCACATTGACCCACCTGAACCAATGAAGAACCAGCGTCAGAGATCTTCAGGGTTTTTTCCAGAGCTGAAAATCCACGGGCTAGACTATTTCCAAACTCCGTAAATGCGAGAAAACAACTTAAGGAACCTACGGATTATCCAAATCCCCCCAAATAAAAACACCAACAAGCTCAAACAAATTAATCATTTGTTTACACACAAGATCAGTACCGAGGAGCCCCATAAACAAAGCAACCTCTATTGCAAAAGATGCCAAGGTTCGGGGCACTTGGCGGTGGCTTGCCATCTAAATATACGATGCCGCAAATGTGCCGATGTACACCAAACAGGAGAATGCAAAGTCAATCCACAGAGTATGGAACCAGGAAAAATCCAAACTACAAACCCCGATGGATCCATTACCACTAAGGGAATCGCTGTGACATGCTGCAACTGCGGAGGTCCACATCCAGCTAATTTCTCCCAGTGCCCCCGTAAGTTGAGAATTCTCCAAAGAAGAATAAAACCAAGTACAACGAGCAAATCCGCACCAACCAAACCCACATCACAGAATATATTACCACAACCTCGGAGACCAGGAACATCATATGCGGATGTCATCAAAAGCAATCCAAACACGCTAACGTCACACAACCCCAACTTCATTGGCCTCAACCTGGACATCATGGGCTACATCACGAGTCTACAAACTATGCTTCCTACGTTGAAGCATATGTAGGATATCAAAAAAAAAAAAAAAGGTCAGATTCTCTCACTCATACCTCCCGCAATCGCTGAACTATCTAGAATCGCTCTCAACGCAGAATCCATAGACCCCAACATCCGTAAACAACACCTACGGTTAATTTTTAATACCTTCCCCCTAGACATTCTTTTCTTCTCAGAAACGTGGTTTAAGTCCAACTCCCGAGTATCAATCCCCAATTATACATTTATTTCAAACTCCAGAACTACTGGATCCGATGGAGGTACCGGCATCCTACTACAGAAAAAACTCCAATTCACCGAAATCAGATTCGCCAATGTTTTCAATATCGAATGCACGGCAGTTAAACTTTTTTTTATGAAAACTAAAATGTAATAGTATTGCAGTGCTCCAAAAAGCCCTACCACCTTTTTCCCCATTCCTAATCCAAAATTCCAGCAATATTACCCTAAAACCCAAAATCTTATCAAAACCTGAAAAAACCCAAACATGATCCAAAATTCGCAATAAACGAATCAAACATTCGTTTATCGCATAAAATTTGCCCCCACGGCATAAGTAAATCCAAAATCAAAATTAAAATTAAAATTCACAATAAACGAATCCAATATTCGTTTATTGTTCTACATTTGCTCCACAGCATCACCCAAATCCAAAATTCAGAGATCGTTATCTTTATCCCAAAAATTCCATTGAGTTAAACAAACAAAAAACTCAAAAGCAGATACATTCACACATCTGCGCTATAGTTTCATAAGAATTCAAGAAATTGATTTCTTATCTTATGTAAATACAACATCTCGCTCGAAATATCCAAAAGATCAAGATTGTTGCACGAAAATGTGTATCTTTGGGATACAATTTTCGATTCCTTTTTCTTTATAAAGGAATAGTCAAGTGATCTCCGGGCCGCAGTCTACATTCGTCTTTTGTCCCTGGAGGAAGTACCCCAGGTTAATCGTTGAGATAAATAAATAAAACCAATTCAAAAAGGAAACAAGACGAGTTTTCATTTTTACGGATATATAAGTATCACCTGGCCCCAACGGAAGACACAGTGAAGACATCAGGACGAAGGCCGAATCAAAGGACTTTGCTCTTCCCTTTGAACTCAGAGGAAGCACGGCAACGACCCCTTTTGTAGGACAAATTTTCAGGAGCGGTCAAATTTTAAGAGATCGCCTTGTCCTTTTAAGGACCAGGAGACACGCTTCCTGAAAATAAAAACCCCTACAAGAAACACAACAATTTTGGTGGCAGCGCGTGGGATACCCAAAATCCGCCTACCACAGAAGAAGAAGACTCGTGGATTATCCAACAATCCCCTACCGCAGTAGAGGAAAACTGCTGAAGCGTCGAGTAATGAGGTGATTCAGAAGGATACGAAGATCCAGAACTCAACGACTCGTATCCCGAAGTTAAAAGAGGATTCCGAAAACTGTTGAACACCGGCAAAGTGAGATTTTTAAAGCGTATTAGAACACCGGAATGAATAGTGACATTTAAAATCATTTTTTTTTTTAACAAAGTAAAACTTTAAAACTTACAAGCGTTGCCTGGGGCTTAGATACCGGCTGTAGAGAAAATCAAAAGTGCTAAGTGTATGACGGCCACGAGTCCCGTCGACAATCCAGTGGAAAAGGGGAAAAATCTTTTCCTTGTACAACAGTGACGACAAACAACTAGGAGCACAACACCAGGACCAAGCAGCTAGATCCAGTGACGACAGGACACCCAACAAATCTGCAGTAGATCCAGAAAATACAGGTATTAAATTTTTTATTTATTAAAAAGTGAAAAGTGATATAAATGTAACTTATTTGAAACAAAAAGTGAACTAAAATTAAATTCAGTGTTGTCATTTGTCATTTTGTCTTGGTAATTGGCTCCCAAATAAGTAAATTTTTAAAATGTTTGAATTGTTAACTAAAAGGGGACGCCAAAAATAAATTGAATATTTATTTTAATTGTTCTTTTACACGGGGATAAAGCTTTTTAATAATTTGTGCAAGTGCATTTAAATTTAACTTGTTTTTCTAAAAATAATAAACAAAGTTGTTCTCATTTTTCCAAGAAGAGTATACGCATAAAAAAGCCCAAAGTGATAAATATAATTAATAAAAGAAATTTTTCTCTCACACAAGCATATACAATATACAAGTACGCACTTACTTTTCGGCTAGTAGAGGCAAACATTTTAAATACATCTTTCTTAAACGCATTTAAAAAAAAAAACATATTTTTTGACAATTTTCAAAACTTTTTTCACGCATATATACATATACACATTTTTTCCAAAAATATCAACATTTTATTCTTCAAAAGGGGACAAAATAAAAAACCGCACACAAAAATTAACTACAAATTTGGTTTTATTATTTATTTTTTGATATATATTTTAATTTAATATACACATAAACATATATACATACATTTTCTGTTGGGAAGATTTTTCTTACGTGACAAGATAAAACAATAACGAACAAATTAAAATTCTTGGTCCTTGTCCTTAGCGTCTTTTTTTTGGAAAATTTTCTTTGGGTTGAATCTTTTCCTTTGACTCATCTGTGGCTTCTCGAAAATCCATTTTAGGTTTAGGCACTTTTTCCATAGGGCGAAAGGGTGGATTCTCTCACCTTAAGTAGAGCAAAGGCTTTCTAATAGGATCAAAACTAACTGAGTTTGAAGACACTTCTCTTGTCGTTGGTCTTGTCTTTTCTCTTGGCCATCTTATCCAACAATAATGAAGATCTCATCTCTTTGTTCTCTACCCCTTTTCACCATCATTTGGGAAGGTCTGTTTCACAAATATGTCGTGAGCGACAAAAATAAACCGGGTACGCGTTCGCAGAGACCTGAGCCCGAGCTCATACAAAATCGCGAGGACGAAATATCGGAAACCGCACGTATGGAAACACGCGAACAGAGTTCTAGAATGAACTTTCCTATAGGATTAAGTGACATACTGGGACTCGTGCCTGTATTTAACGGTAATCCTGACGAATTAGAGGGTTTCATCTCTTGTGGAGACATTTTGTTCTCACAAGCACAAAATGACAATCAAAAATCCTTTATTCTAAGGGTGGTCAAAACCAGATTACAGGGACCGGCGCGAGACTGCATCAAACATAAAATTATTTCTACTTGGGAAGATTTGGTATCCGAATTGGAGGGAGAATTTAAAGCTCTAATCTCCAGGTCTGCCGCCCAAAATAATTTGGTGGCAACAAAACAAGATAGCAAGGAGGGTGTGAAAGAATTTTCAAATAGACTCACACACCACCTGTATGAATTGGACAGTGCCACATACGCTAGTTCACCTGATCCTGCAGTCAGCACTTATCTTCTGGCTGAAAATCAAAGACTCGCGTTGAATACGTTTGAGGATGGGATACGAAATTCCAGCCTCAAAATCTTAGTAAAAGCGCATAGGGCTTCAAATCTCAAAGCGGCCATTAGCTACGCTTGGAACAATCTCAAAGATTGAACAGCGATAACTCAATGCAAACTTCCACTAACAATTTTAGGAGAAATAACCAACCTATTGTTTGTCAAACATGCAACAAAAGGGGACATACTTCTGCGACTTGTTATCGCAACACAAATTTTCCAAATTTCGTCCCCCAACGCATTAAGACTTAGGTTGAACGTCTCCAATGCACATACTGTCGGAAGTATAATCACACTCAGGCAGAGTGCAGAACCAGGTTAGCTCATATGCGAAACCAGGACCAACCTTCAACGAGTCGAAATCCTTTCAGAACTCAGCCAAATCAATCTCAAAATAGGACAATAACAAACTCGCCCCGCATTGAAAATCGAAATACCCAACAAAATCAAAATATTAACAGGGTATCCAATCAACAACAGGGAAACGAACTCACTCGGGCAGCGAGCAACGGCAATCCTTCTCGAGTTCAGACAATCGCCGATATACACCCCATCCCGATGTAAATTTTCAAATGCGCGTATTTTTCTGCCCTGAATCTAAGGAGCCAGTAATACGTGTAAAATTTAATCCATCGTATAAACAATACTCGACTTTCCTCATCGATACAGGCGCCGACATCAGCCTCATCAAATTATATAATCCTTATATTGAACAATCTGTAGATAATTCAGACCCAGTGACTATATCCACCATTGCTGGAAAAACGGTCAGCACATGCGAAAAGGTATTGGGGGAGTTCGAATTTAGGACAGACAGGCACTCCATACCCTTTAAACATAACCTTTTTGTGATAGGCAAAAATGTAAACTTCCAACACGATGGCATACTGGGAAACGATTTCCTCACGAAGCACCAGTGCCACATAAACTTTAAAAAGGGATTCCTTAAATTCGCTGTAAAGAAGAGAACTATGGTAGAACTCGAGCAGTTTTTAGGAAATAAAAATGAGGTCAGGGAAAATATTCAGAATGCCACGCCTTACGAGGTGTCTCCCACGGAAAATACAGGCATTCTTGAAAAATTGGATAACACCGTTCGCGAGTCAACATCCGAATCCGTTTGTCTACGGGCCGGATCTGATGCTGTGACAAACACAAGGAAACCAACCACCCTTGAATCTTCCTCTCCCCCTTTAAATAAAGTTTGTGGTAACAGAAAAGGTAAGGAAACTGCCGAAAAACTAAGTTCAGGAAATCATGAACCTGAAACTCCAATATCCCCAGTAAATTTAAAACGAAATGCCACAATCGATCTCATAAAATTGCATTCACGATCTCAACAAATAATGGAGATTCCATTTAAAGGAAAACTCAGTCAAGAACTGATTATTAAAACATCCGAGATCATGCCAGGGATATATCTGGGTAATAGTTTGACAACACCACAGGACAACAAAATAAAGGTACTATTAATGAACACATTAGACACCGATCAGGAAGTAAGCACCAACGACATAGAAGTCGGATGGGAATTTCTGGATGACTACAACTGTGTAACACACAGGCGGAGGAAACCCAAAATCTTTTAAAAAAATAGGCTTGCACGGCTAGAATCACTCCTAGAGTTGCGTCATTGTAACCAGGAGGAAAGGAAATCTATCCTGAATATCTGTCGCGCTTATAATAACCTATTTCTTCTCGAGGGCGACCACCTCACACACACTGACACCATAGAGCATCATATCATCACGGGAGAAGGTAAGCCACCTCTTTATATAAAACCGTATCGCCTACCAGATAGCTCCAAGCAAGAGATTCACAAACAGGTTAATGAAATGCTTCAGGACGAAGTAGTACAACAAAGTTTCAGTCCTTGGAATTCCCCTCTCTTACTAGTACCCAAGAAGGCAGGACCTGATGGGACAAAACGATGGAGAGTAGTTGTCGATTTTAGAGCCTTAAATTAACAGTCGGAGATGCATATCCATTGCCCAATATTACTGATATTCTGGACCAGCTAGGAAAAGCTAAATATTTTAGCACATTAGACTTAGCAAATGGTTTTCACCAAATACGCATGGACAATAGAGACAAGGCAAAAACAGCGTTTAGCACACCCTTCGGACATTACGAATACAATCGAATGCCCTTCGGACTTAAAAACACACCTGCCACATTCCAGAGGCTTATGAATAATGTACTCATGGGTCTCCAAGGAATAGAATGTTTCGTCTATGTAGATGATATCGTAATTTACGGATACGATCTGAACGATCACAATTCCCGACTTACCAGAGTTTTCGAGCGATTACAAAGCCACAATCTGAAAATACAACCAGAAAAGTGTCACTTCATAAGGAAAGAGCTCACCTACTTGGGGCATGTTATTTCAAAGGAAGGTATAAAACCAGATCCAGAAAAAACTAAAGCGGTAAAAACGTTTCCAACGCCCGAGAAACAAAAAGACGTAAAATCTTTTCTCGGTTTTGTAGGCTACTACAGAAAATTTATCCCTAATTTCGCCGAACTGGCAAAACCTTTAAGCAGATTGCTCAGGAAGAAAGTTACATTTCATTGGGATGCCTTTTGTGACGAGGCATTCACAACTCTAAAAAGAAGGGTTATTACCCCACCAATACTGGCTTATCCAGACTTTAACGGAGAATTCATAATAACCACTGACGCTAGCAATGTTGCATTAGGAGCAGTGCTATCTCAAGGCACAATAGGCCAAGATAAACCTATTGCTTTTGCTAGCCGAACTTTAAACGACGCACAAACTCGATATACAACATCCGAAAAGGAATTATTAGCAATCGTTTTTGCATTAGCCCAGTTCCGACCATATGTCTACGGACGAAAGTTCACAATAGTCACTGACCATAGCTCTTTACAGTGGCTTATAGGACGAAAAGATACTACATCCAGACTTATGCGATGGAGAATTCTACTCGAAGAGTATGAGTACATAATCCTCCATAAAAAAGGAAAGCAAAATGCAAATGCTGATTCTCTCAGCCGTATAACAACGGGTACCCCAGTCGAACCCATTAAAAATAACATCCTCGTCACCACACGAAGTAAAGCCAAACTCAAAGAAGATGTGGCTGCACAATCATACAAAGATGCTACCAATCTTGTATGGCAAGAGCAAACAGGGTCCATATATACCAAGAAAAAACTTGGACTACGTATTTTAATCCTCCCATTGATAGACTCTGCTGAGGAAGAAAACCTGGCAGGAAGAATTCTAAACTTCACCAAGCCAGACGTAGGTAAAATTACGTTTCATGAGCAAGATGGGTTATGCGCCATCACATTGCCATTACCTTTCAGAAACCTAAGCGACCAGGAAACCGCTAAGAGTTCCCTTATTGATCTGAAGAAGATTTGCGAAGACCGGAATTTCAATTCCATTGGAATTTTAGTCCCCTTCATAGAACACGAACCAAAAGTAACACTCAATAACTTGCTAAAAGAAACTTTTGCTCACCTCAACGTGACAATGTACGTTTTCTCCAATAAAAAGAAGCTTCTAACAGATCCTAACGAAATACAAAAGTTACTCGCAGAATACCACAACTCACCTTTCGGAGGATACCAAGGAGCCACCCGAACAATCAATAGATTGAAGCAAAAATATTACTGGCGCACAATGACCGCTGACGTCGCGGCGTATATTCGAAAATGTGCTTCCTGCCAGATAAACAAAAGTGGAAGGAATCCTAGAATTCCTATGAAGATAACCACAACAAGCTCAAAACCTTTCGAAAGAATTGCTTTAGATATAGTAGGACCATTACCAGTCAGCTATAATGGAAATAAATACCTACTAACGTTTCAAGACGATTTGACTAAGTTTTCAGGAGCTTACGCACTGGCCAGCGCCGAAACCAAGGACGTGGCCAGAATTTTCGTTGAAAATATCGTCTGCCAGCACGGCATACCATCTTCTCTATTAACTGACCGAGGTGCTAATTTTCTCAGCGCACTTTTTAAGGACATCTGTTCCTTACTCAAGGTCAAAAAACTCAATACAGCACCCTATCATCCACAAACAAACGGAGCACTAGAACGGAGCCATAGAACTCTGGTGGAATACCTCCGCCACTATGTAAACCAGGATCCTCTCACTTGGGACACCTGGATACCTTACGCAATGTTTGTGTACAATACTACACCCCACAGTAATACAGGCTACACGCCGCATGAATTACTATATGGTTTCCCAGCCGAAATACCCAGTTCTCTCAGACAAAACCCCGAAAGCTCTTATAACTACGACCATTACGCAAATGAATTAAAAAAGCGACTACAACATGGTTATCGTACAGCAAAGGGAATACTGATAGAGAAAAAACAGAAATCTAAGGTATACTACGACCAAAAAGTAGGCCGTAAGAAATTTAATGTTGACGACAAGGTTCTATTAAAGAATCACTCAAGACCAAACAAACTAACCTCCCCGTGGAAAGGCCCCTACGAAATTGTCAAGATCCTATCCGAAGAAAATTCAATCCTCAAAATAGGAAAAGGAACCCGAATAGTCCACAACAATAATATAAAACCATTCGTGGATTAGGCAATCACGAATAAGAAACCCAAAATAAATAAAACAAAAGTGAACGAAAAATAAATGTATGTATGTATAGCTAAAACTTCCAAAAAACAAATCATAAAGTAATACCCTACCATAATACTACCTCAAAAACAAAAAAAAAAAAAAATTTTTTCATTTTAAATACCTATACACGAAGAAAATAATTTTGTAAATAGTGTACAACATTTTTAATACCCAGAAAACAAACAAAGCGAAAATTTATATATGTAGACAAATACTAACTCACTTAATAAAATAAGTTAATATGTTAATCAACTACCACTGACTTAAATGGAAAAATTTTGTAATAATAATAAATAATCTTAAGTTATAAGAAAAAACACATTATATATATGACGAAAAAAAAACGAAAACACAAAAACAAAACTTACAAAACAATGTTATAATAAGAACTTCTAATATATTTATAAATACAAAACAGTTCAATTCAACTAAGAAATACTAAGAAAGTAAGAACATTTTTATATAACACAAAAAAAAGAAAAAGTTATAGAATTAAATTGTACGTTCAATTACATGGAAAAAATTATATAAATAAATAAACGCACGACAAATAAGGACAATGAAATATCCTCAAAAAAAAAAAAAAAAAAAAATTATATATGTAAATAATGAAAATTTATATATAAACAATGAAAATTCTATGTAATACACAAATTGTAAGAATAAACCATAAAAACCTTACTTATCTATGTATCATTTTACAAATAGTACTTTATAAAAAAAAAAACAAAAAAAAAAAAACCCAAAGTTAAATTTAATATAATGAATTCAAATACCTTATGTAAGAAAACTTTATTTTTGGATAACCAACAACTACCATTAAACACAAATTATATGAAACCTTAAAAACCAAATTTTATTTGTACAAACTTTCAAAAGAAAATATCCAAATTTTATTATATAAAAAACCATCGTGGAAACTTCGATACACGACCATACATACAGTATAAACACGATTATGTTAATATTAAGAAAGAAACAAACTACAAAAATTACACACTTATAATAAATATTGTATACATAAATCTACTATGTTAGAAAAGATCGGGCATATGTAACGGAATCACGATACTATCTTCCTTATCTCCAATCACACCATTTACCAGAAAATTAATCTCATAACGATCAATTTTCTTTTTTTCAAGGAGGGGAGGATGTAGTGCTCCAAAAAGCCCCACCACCTTTTTTCCCCATTCCTAATCCAAAATCCCAGCAATATTACCCTACAACCCAAAATCCTATCAAAACCTGAAAAAACCCAAACATGATCCAAAATTCGCAATAAACGAATTAAACATTCGTTTATCGCATAAAATTTGCCCCCACGGCATAAGTAAATACAAAATCAAAATTAATATTAAAATTCACAATAAACGAATTCAATATTCGTTTATTGTTCTACATTTGCTCCACAGCATCACCCAAATCCAAAATTCAGAGATCGTTATCTCTATCCCAAAAATTCCATTGAGTTAAACAAACAAAAAACTCAAAAGCAGATACATTCACACATCTGCGCGATAGTTTCATAAGAATTCAAGAAATTGATTTCTTATCTTATGTAAATACAACATCTCGCTCGAAATATCCATAAGATCAAGATTGTTGCACGAAAATGTGTATCTTTGGGATACAATTTTCGATTCCTTTTCCTTTATAAAGGAATAGTCAAGTGATCTCCGGGCCGCAGTCTACATTCGTCTTTTGTCCCTGGAGGAAGTACCCCAGGTTAATCATTGAGATAAATAAATAAAACCAATTCAAAAAGGAAACAAGACGAGTTTTCATTTTTACGACTATCTAAGTATCACCTGGCCCCGACGGAAAACCAAGGACGAAGGCCGAATCAAAGGACGTTGCTCTTCCCTTTGAACTCAGAGGAAGCACGGCAACGACCCCTTTTGTAGGACAAATTTTCAGGAGCGGTCAAATTTTAAGAGATCGCCTTGTCCTTTTAAGGACCAGGAGACACGCTTCCTGAAAATAAAAACCCCTACAAGAAACACAACAGTATTAACATCCACCCAACACGGGAACCGGTCTTCCCTGACTGTGACATATCTCAAATAATCAGACATTCTCTCCCCACACGATTCATAATCGGTGGAGACTGGAACGCTCGGCATACAGCATTCACCGACATCAAAAATAACAAATACGGTTGCCAACTTTTGAATCTCCGCTCATCTCACTCATATGCATACCAACTCGACGCAGTCAACAATTGACTTCTTTCTCAAGTCGGGTGATGTGTAAACAACGAGCCCCCCACAGTATCCTTCTGTAGTGCTCTAAAAAGCGCTACCACCTTTTTCCCCATCCATACATCCTAATCCCAGAAATCCTACACCAAAACATTAAATCCTATCAAAATCCTGAAAAACCAAAACCAAATCCAAAATTCGCAATAAACGAATCAAAATATTCGTTTATCGCTTTGCATTTGCCCCACGGCATAATTTAATCAAAAAACCAAAACTAAAATCAAAATTCGCAATAAACGAATCAAATATTCGTTTATAGCTTTGCATTTGCCCCACGGCATAATCTCAATTCAAAATCCAGAAATACATTTCAATCTGGTAATTTCCCTAGAAAATTAAACAAACCAAATCCATGGCAAATCACACCAGATGTTCGAATTTGCCACAAGCAAACAATACCCAAATACCATTTCAAATCTTCACATGCAAATAGATTGATGAAGATTCAGAAAACTGAATCTTATCTAAAAGAAACATTGAGCATCGCACGAAATGTATTGAAAATCGAGATTGTTGCACGAAAATGTGTATCTTTGGGATACAATTTTCGATTCCTTTTCCTTTATAAAGGAATAGTATAGTGATCTCCGGGCCGCAGTTAAATATCGTCCGTTGTCCCTGAAGGAAAATATCCTGGAGAAGGGGCGACGTTTAAATTGGAAATAAATAAAATACTAAAAGGAAAAACGAGCCTTGTCTTCATTTTTCTGGTGAGTAAAGCATAGGTACACCCTCAAAGGGAATACTTCTGAAGATCTGGAGTATCACCTGGCCCCCATGGAAACCAGCGGGCTTGCGAAGACTGAGGCCAAACCAAAAGGACGTTACTCTTCCCTCTGGATCAGAGGAAGCACGGTTAACGACCCCTTGTAGGACAAGATTTCAGGAGCGGTCTGTTTTAAGAGATCGCCTTGTCCTTTTAAGGATCAGGAGACTCGCGTCCTGAAACTAACCCCTACTAAACACAACACTTCCTCTTTCCCTCTGATCATGGTTCCGTTCACACCTCGGCCAAAGCTCCCTGACGATAATCTACTCACACAGTCCTGTCCTGAACTTCTCCAAGACTAACTAGAAAAATGTCAATAGACGCGGAGACGCAAGTCTTCTAACTTGCAAATCCCCAAATCTTGTAACCTAATCCCTGCTGATATCGATCGAGAACCCCTAAAAATTGGGCAGACCCACTACCATCCCTCATAATCATTTACGAAAACCTTTACCCAGCATCCTAACTAAATTGCTGCGCGAGTTACGTTTTTTTTAAATTACACTTAAGTGAAATAATAAAAAAACATTTTATTTTATAAAAATTTATATTTTTATTTTAATTTATATTGGAGTCAAAAAATCGTCTGCTCTTCAGAGAGACGCTTCTAAAACTGAATTTATTTTTACATCAAGATCTCTTCCTAGGCTTGTCTTTCTACATAATATATATTGTATTGCAATTTGCTTAATTGCCTATTTCGTGATTCCACGGTCTTGTTAATTACTTTTTAATTACTTCTTAATAGGTTTTATTTCTATCATATGTTGCAATAGACATTACATTGCAATTTTTATATTTTAATGTTTCTAGGAAATGTGTAATTAAGTTATATATAGGTTTTTTGGTGTCGTCGAAGGATTCTTTGACGTAACACGCATCAAAAAACAACTCCCGCGAAAACTTCATATAAGATTCTGCTCATTTATTAAAAGTCAGATTCAACTTCTGACCGCCCTAACAAATGAACATTTAAAAAAGTTCGCGGATCAGACCTACACCTCTACACTTAACAATATCAAACCCAACCGTAATCTCTTCAAAACCATCTACCGACTATCTGGTCAGAAGTTTAAATCGCGAATCGATCACCTTATCAACCCACTCAGCAACAATCTTATCCAATCCGACACGGACATAGCCAATTGCCTCGCTGATCACTTCTCAAATATCCATCAACAAAATGACCCCCTCTCAGTCCCTAATTTTCAAAACACTGTAAACGAATATATCTCACACATATTACCCGCATCTTGTACTGTTTTCATAGAGGAATTTAACGTAACAAACAACGCGTCACATCCTTCAGACGCCAGCACATTTCTAACCACAGATGAATTAATCAAGTTCATAAAAGCACGACCCAACAAAAAATCGACCGGTCTAGATGGAATACCACACCTTCTATTTAAAAGACTTCGCCGCCAAATCTATTTCCCATTCCAGTCCTTCTTAACCATATCATAAATGCTTCACATTTCCCAGAGAACTGGAAAATTGCGGTAGTAATTCCCGTTAAAAAGTCCGGCAGTTTCAATAACACCTCCAACTATCGTCCGATATCTTTATTAATTGGCTCCTCGATAGTATAGTGGTTAGTATACCCGCCTGTCACGCGACCGGGGTTCGATTCCCCGTCGGGGAGCTTCTGGCGCAAGACTAATGACCTTGCCCGGAAAAAACAAATCATTATGGAAAATTTAACAAGCCTCAGGACTTGCTAAATCAGGCCAAGACCGGTCCCCGGTTGCAGTGCCGATGATGATGATCTTTATTAAACACCCGACACAAAATATTAGAATGTAAGATCTACCAAAACCTTCTCTCGTTTGCCAATGATAACACTCTCGTCCTTCATTCTCAGATTGGCTTCAGTGAGCGTCACTCCACTTGCCATGCTCTACTAAAACTTACACACGATGTCACAACAGGTCTGGAAAACGAATGCCCGTATGCATATCTCTCCATATTTTCAAAGCATTTGATTGTGTCTGGATTTCAGGACTTCTTTATAAGCTGCACTGCTTACTTTGTCTGAATTCCAACATCACAAAGCTCCTAGCACCTTATATTTCTGGAAGGAAATTCATGGTCAGAACAAACTCTTCCCTCTCACAACATAACTGCGGGAGTTCCTCACGGATCCATTCTCGGACCACTTTTATATCTTCTATACACATCCGATATTCCCCAACCTCCACCTAGTGTTGTAATGCTAAATTATGCTGACGATACTCTAATTTACTCTAGCAGCAAATTTGTCAAAGTGGCAAGAAACCACGTTAACAAGCTCCTCTCCCTCATCTCAGCATACTTTAACAAATGGAAAATTCGCCTCAACCCAACCAAAACCCAGCTAACCGTGTTTAAGGGCAAAAACGCTCACTGCTCAAACAACACTAAACGTTGCCACAGCAAAATTAAACTCAAGCTTAATAACACCCTCATAAAACCTTCCAAAACTCGAAAATATTTGGGAGTAACCCTTTCCAACGACTGGTCATTCTCAACCCGCATCAAAAATTCCCTTCATAAAGCCTCAATACAGCTTAACCTCTGCAGACGAGTGTTGTGGAAGCCTAAAGGCCTCTCTCTCAAGGTCAAACAGCTCATCTACAAACAGATATCAGACCCACTCTTACATATGCTTGCCCATGATGGTACTATAGCGTTTGAAATAATAGTGAAGAAGAACGTGTGATTCGAACTGACGCTATGACAGTTTGAATCACCAAAAATTGAACTAAGCGTTACCCATCAGGCTACCGGCCGATTTCAGAATTTGATTTTGAAACTCGACTATACTCCACTGATGTGAATTGTTATGTTATCGCTTGGTATACGGCTCTGATGTATTTTCTTATTCGATTTTTCGTTCGGTGCTCTTCACTATTTTGCTTGTGAATTGTGTGTGTATCTGTTAGAGTCGCCACAGTACCACATCTCACCCTCCCAAATGGAGAAATTAAGAGTGTTGAACGAAAATGTTTCCAGTTTATCACTGGCTTACACGGCAAAACCAACTCATATAGATACCATTGAAATAACGACCTTTACAACACCACAGGCATCGAACGACTGGATAGACGGATCCTAGAACTCTCCATAAAATTCATAGAAAACCTGCCTAACAATGCCAACCCGATTATAACAGACCTACCATCACCTCCCTCCAATACGGGAACTCACTACCGTAATTGTCTCCAAATCAGGACCCTCTTCACCTCAGGCAGACTGGTTAACGATCTAAACGAGGTCGTGTACCACAACACCGAACTGGCACCCAATCAATTCAAGTACAGCAACATCCAACCGTTCTCCAAGATTCTTACTTTTAACACAGAACCGAATGGCATCCCGCTACTTCAAGAACATACCTGACCTTATCCCTTACTACCCTCAATCAAAACAAGATATCCCACATCCACTAAATCAAAATTGTAAATATTATTTTTAAGTCATCAAATTGTTACTATCATTGTAAATATTGTAAATTGTAAATAAGATTAGATTGAGGTATGTTAAGTAATTTTAAATAGGCTGAGTTAAAATAAACAGAATTCCTGTTTTTTTTTTATTCTGACCTTTTCCAGGAAGAATACAAATTATAAATATTTAGACTCATTAATTCCTAAGCACATAAAAAAACTGTTTGGAAAATGTTAACAAATAGCATGTAAACAATTATTATATAACCAATCTATTAGAAGTTAACTTTATTACTTAGTGTAACTTTTAATTTTCGGTGTAATAAATGGAGATATATATATATATATATATATATATATATATATATATATACATATATACATATATATATATATATATATATATATATATATATATATATATATATATATATACATATATACATATATATATATATATATATATATAATCCAGCAGAGTAAAGGGTCGCCAAGCCCGTATAAGTACAGCGGGCCCTTACTCTGACCAAAATAATAAGAATTACGTAGCCAAGCAAAGGATTGCCGACTCGCGTAAGTACAGCGGGCCCTTTCCTTTTAAGATAAGTTAATAAATAAAATTATTATATTAATAAAAGTTGAACCCAACAAAGCAAATAACGTATTCAACTCTCCACTAGGGATTCAGAGCGGCCAGGGGGGACGCCCCACTCAACCAGATAATATTTATTACAATAACATTAGAATTTGGCGCAGCCGGTGTGGAGCTGCCAGTGCCAAGTTGTTAACCTAAAAATTCGATGTTAATATAGTGATACGTTACTTAACGCCAACGGCGAGGCGCGTAACTTTGATATAACAGAAGTGATAATCAATTAGCAGACTTTGATGACGAAAGTGACATTTATAGTGATGAGAGTGAAATTAATGCACCCATGAAAAAATTGTGCGAAGATTACTATCATGAGAGTCAGAAAAAGGGTCTTATTTCTATTTAACTGGGTTCTCTTCAATTCATTAATAATTTATAAGAAGTTTATACAAACGCACATATAAGTTACAGTACATTTCTAAAAGAAGTAGCAAGCATCTTGGTCACCGACCAACAACCAAATGATTTCGGTTTCGAGGAGACTGGTACTGATATCCAAATTCAACCAACAAGAAGAACTCCAAGTATGTATCCAGTAGGTAGATTGTCGGGAAACATGAAGCAGCACTTGGGCAAATTGTTGAAACAAGAAAGAAAAAATATCCCCAAAAGCGTTGCAATGTCTGTAACTTGAAGGAAAAAGAAGTGAAATTAGATAGACAGTGCTATGAAGAATTATATACTCAAACGTAAATTGTCAGTTTTCTTGGAATGAGTAATTAACTTTTAAGATTAGTTTTGTGACAAAATACTGTCAACTTAAATGCTTTTTTACCAGGAATGGTAATTCATTTTCTCAAGTAACCCAAATTTCGGCGGTAAAAAAGTATAAACGAAAGACATTTATATTTAAATTTGTTGTATAATAATTTATTAAATATATATATATATATATATATATATATATATTTTTTTTTTAATATACTTCTCTTGGCTTCCCTCCTCTGCAAAGGAACGAACTCTGATAAAGGGATGTTCGCGCCGTCCGGAGGCGAACTGCAAACTTTTGCGATCCGTCGGATTGTCTCGTCGAGCGCATATAAACCGAATTGCACGGAATAATACCACGAATTTCCGAAAAACAGTACTCCTGATAATATCTGTATAACAGGCAGAGGTCGGCTACGCGCCTTTGATGTGATAGCGACTGTAGTCCTGATGTCAGCACCGAGTCCCCGATCAGGTGGATTGCTCGTCTCTGTATGCTCTCAAGTAGGTCGAGGGTATGTTTAGGAGCAGAACTAAAAACATGGCAGCAATATTCGAGCGCGTGACTAAATTGGAATTTATATAGCAGAAGAAGTTGGACCGGAGTAAAATATTTCTTGGGTCTAAAAAGATAGCTCAGATTTCCTGAGGCCGGCCATGGCGATGTTCGACACGTGTTTGTGCCACGATACATTTTCACCGACCGTGACGACGAGCAATTTCATGATTTCCCCAGATTTAAGGGTCTGGCCATTCATCATCAGCTGTGGAACCGATGATCCACTTTTCTCTGTGAATCTTGTATATTATGTCTTCGTTGCATTGAAGTCTACGAGATTGGCCTTTCCCCACTGCAGGACTTTATCCAGATCCCGATTCAGAGAGTCGATCTGACTACACCCCAGGCGGTACAACGTTGATACACTAATCGGTCTATCACTCGAAAAAGAGGAAACAAGCGTACTATTGTGGGGGAGGTTAAGTCGGTGTGCCAGCAAGGGCACGGATTATAGACTCATCCATGAGATTAGGCTTAAAAAAAAAAGAACTGGACAAACAAATGGAAAAAGTTCTTAAACCAAAAAACAACCTGAGCCACAATGAGCGGAAAACGAAAAAAGTACAACAACAACAGCAAGAACAAAGACAACAGCAACCCATGAAGACAAAAAACACTACAAGATAAGGAAAGTCAACAGCAGGAATCAATTCAGCAGCAGGAACCACATGAACTGCAGGAACCACATCAACAGCAGGAACCAACTCAGAGGCAGAAACTAAATCAGAGGCAGGAATCATCTTAGTAGGTGCCAGTCAAAAAAGAAGGGAAAGTACCTCCTATCTACATCACTTACATGGAGACAAAGGATCTCATAAAGTTGAGTGAGTTGACATGCAAAACTTGTAAAACAAAACATGTAAATAATTTTAAGATAATGTAACATGCGATGATTTAGAAGGCTATAGCAAAATTAAATCGGCACTGAGGAAATCGAAAAGCGAGTACTACACGTACACCCCTAAATCCGAGGAAACTGTCTCCATGGTCCTTAAAACAGTTGATCCGTCCTTTACTCCCGAAGAGGTGCTCCAAGAACAAAAAAGCTTCGAAAACGATACCTTGAAATTTACAGGTGTGAAACTTTGGCGGTAGTAAAGGTTGGTCCAAGTGTCCCGCCGAACACTGTGTATCGCGGATGATTTTAACACCCAGAGCGAATGCTGCGCTCTGCCAGAACTGTCCACGAAACAACTGAAAACACCGAAGCGAATGCTGTCACGAATTAAACTCAGAAGGATTATGTTTATTATCTCGATTTTTATTTTTATTGTTTCTTTTGGTTTATTAAGTCACTTATCTGGAATTAACAAATCACTTTAGTTTAAGTGAACTCGAGGCTCGACAACACACTGACGGTACTCGGACTTCTCTTTTAGTTATGCTGTGGTGGGTAAATTGCCACCGATTCTAAACTGGTAACGCACGTACGCCCTCTAGTCCTCGTAACTTCCTCTCGACCTCCTCGGGTGCTCTCAAACAGACTTCGCGATATGGCTGTTCGATATAGCCAGTCGTCTCGTCGACGATCGAAATTAGACTGCCTGTCTGCCCACACAGATATCCAGATTCCAAACTGGTATCTGTATCTACACGGAAAAATTTTCCTACTTGCTCTGCTAACAGAACTTCCGAATTTCTGTTAGCAGCATGTTATCACGTCCCAGGGGTGATTTTTCATTCCTGAAAGAAGAAACTCGCTCATCATCGAACATCATTATCACCATCCGTGGTGGTGCTCGAAATTAAGTTCGACGGTTGTCGATTGTATGCCGCCTTATTTACATAACACATCTGGCGCGAAAGCCGAAAGATATCCTGCAATTTGCATGGATGCATGGTTCATGGGTTTTGTTTGACTTTTGTCAATACACCCGAAATCCATTAGATCTTTCTAATGGGTGTGAAATACAAACAGACACCGTGGGATCGGAGTAGTTTCCTTGTAGGTTTTCAACCTCATACCATTTGAATTATCTCGTTGAGATAATTACGGTTGCCGTTTCTTTATGTTTGCCGATAGACTTGGTGGTCTTTATGGCAGCTACTCGCACGTGCATCGTTGGTCGGCTAATTTGCATTGCATAGACGTTTGAAATTGCCGATTCAATGGAATGTTCCTGGGCGCAGGCAAATTGAATGTTTCTTTTTTGTTTCAGGTATGATGACTTACAATTGTTGAGCTTGGCATTAAAAGCTTTGGGGACGTTCAGTTCCTTGCTTTTTGGTGTCGGTCTCAACGTTGGCTGCGAGTTGCAGGCCCTATGGTGGGACTTTGGGGGCACGCGTCTGTGGGCGCGTGCAACGCTCTCAGGTAAGTAAGTTCTTTGAAGGTAGGAACCTTACCTGCGCGGAATTGTGCGTTCGTAGAACGCTACAGAACAATAAACGAATATTAGATTCGTTTATTGCGAATTAGATTTTGATTTGGGTTTTGGATTAAATTATGCCGTGGCGGCAATTGTTAAGCGATAAACGAATGTTTGATTCGTTTATTGCGAATTTTAGGTCATGTTTGGGTTTTTGTGGGTTTTGATAGGATTTTAGGTTTTAGCGTATTATTGCTGGGATTTGGATTAGGAATGGGGGAAAAGGGTGGTAGGGCTTTTTGGAGCACTACAATATTGTATAAATTAGAGTACTGGCAAAGAGCCGGTAAGTTAACATAAGAAGAATATTTGTAAAATAGGATATGCATTAAGTCTTACGTGAAGAAAAATCCATAATTCAATTCTGAACTAAGATAAATGCGGACTTTAAATCAAAAATCATCTCATTTCCACTATCCGAGTCTTTTTTTTCGCCGAAGACACATGACCGATCGTTACCAGTTGTAAACTAAATATAATTTTACCAAAAAATGCTTGTTTTCATTAAAAATCCCGGGACTTTTCAGCCTCTTTACTTTTTATGTAGATTTACGTTCTTCTACATCAACGAGTTCCTAGAATGGAGTGTTGATTTGGTATTACGAGGGTTGCCTTTTATATTTCGGGATTAAAGAACAAAAACAAATATTGATCATCGAAAATCACTTTATTGTTTTTCAAAATATTCCCCATGAAGATCTATACACTTTTGCATGCGTTTGAACCAATTGTCGAAGCACTTTTGCCACTCTGATTGAGGTATCTCCAACACATGCATTCTGAATGCAGCAACCGCTTCTTCAGGTGTCGAAAAACGTTGACCTCTCAGTTTGTTTTTTACGTACGGGAATAAAAAGAAGTCATTCGGTGCCAAGTCAGGACTATACGGCGGATGCCCAGTCAAATCGATGTTTTGGGTGCTCAAAAATGCAGTTGTCGCAGCCGATGTGTGAGAGCTCGCATTGTCGTGGTGAAGAGTGATCCGTCTTCGGCGGTTGGTTTTCCTGGTTTCTTGGAAGACAACTGGCAAACAAATGGTTGTGTACCTCTCAGAATTGACTGTTCTGCGTTGTTCTAGTGGTACGGTTGCGACATGTCCAGTTTTTCCGAAAAAACAGGCGACCATTTGCTTGGAAGTGCTTCGTGCGCGAACAACTTTTGTTGGATTTGGTTCATCTTGAAACACCCAGACAGTCGACTGCTGTTTACTTTCGGGCTCATACGCGTAATCCACGATTCATCACCTGTCACGATGTCATAGACGTGTTTCGAAGCACCGCGACCGTATTTTTTGAGCATTTCTTTCGACCAATTGACACGAGTCTTTTTTTGGGCGATTGACAAATTGTGTGGGATCCTACGCGAACAAATTTTTTTGACGGTCAAATGTTTATGCAATATTGAATGTATGCTGGTCCCACTAACGCCTAAGGTTGTCTCAATCTCACGATAGGTCACATGACGATCTTCCAATATCAGTTCGCGCACAGCATCAATGGTTTTCGGAACAACAACTGATTTTGGACGACCTTCACGAAATTCACCCTGGAGTGAACTACAACCACGATTGAATTCACCATATGGTGGGACTTTGGGGGCACGCGTCTGTGGGCGCGTGCAACGCTCTCAGGTAAGTAAGTTCTTTGAAGGTAGGAACCTTACCTGCGCGGAATTGTGCGTTCGTAGAACGCTACAAAACCACTTTCTACAACAAATTCTAGAAATCGCAATCATAAGTCGCTAAGCCCCAATAGTAAAATTGATGGACTTAGATATATTAAATACATTAGTCACCAAACAACAAGTTGGGAGAGAATAAAGTGGTCGGGCCGCGTATTGCAATGTATGCGCTGTCAACGCTTCGGCCATGTCGCATCGAATTGTAATATGCACTTCAGATACATCAAATGCCCGATATGCTTATCATTGGGCAATGCCCATTGGGCAAAGAACAGCTCCCGGATAGAAATAAACTATCACGTGTCCTCTGTAACAATACAGGTCACCCTGCTAACTTTAAAGGTTGACCTAAGTACCAACAACTAAAATCAAAGTTGGAAGCCAGAAAGAACCAAGTTGAAGAAGAGAAACAAATGAAAACTGGCTCTTACAACAACTTCGTGGCACCAATGTGTCATGCGCCCAAATGGCAGGTGGAGTAAAAAATGCACGATTCTTAAAACATTCACGCAATATCATTAAAACGCCTGCTCCGGAGCACAAACTTATATAACAGCAATATTACGGTCCGTATAAGGACAGTTCGCTGCGTTTGATAAAAAATTCGAAACGATCGCGAAAAAAAAACTGACGGAACAAGTGGCTCGAACGGACATTATCTATTTGACCCTGTTTCCAGACGAACCCGCACTTTAATCATAACGTTCACTGCGGCTGAATTAACCCTAAGAACTATTGCTGTGAATATTAATTCACTAATCCGCAAGGAAAGAAGGGATAATCTGCGAAATCTATTGGAGATGAACGGGCAGAGGTGCTTTTGGCTAGCAAGACTAAGCTAGACCATAGGCACAAATTGGGCTACCCAAATTATAAAGTAATTAGACGAGATCGTGCAAATTCCACTCAGGGGTGCGGGGTATCTGTCTTAGTTAACCCTTATGTCAATGACCAACTTTACCGACAGTAGTCAATGACCGGGTACCCGGGTACCCACATATAGAAACATTTTTTTAACAATGTTAAAACAAATATTTTGAAATAGATTTTAATTTGTTTATCAGAAACAAATATATTATGAATATTTTATGTATTTTCTATAATTATTTTTTATAAATATAATGAATTTTGACTATCTGCGGCTTCAAAAGGCCTATTGAAATCGGCGCAGAGCAAGGTCTGGATCGGCAGGTGCGTAACAAATTCAGTCATACGTGCTAGAGGGATCTCGAGTATTCGGTTGACGAATAACTTGTACGGTCAACTTTCTATTTATAACTTGCGAGTTTATGGTGAAACCATTCGAATCCGGCATTAGAGAAAGCGTGGTTCAGTCAGCGTCCTTTGTGCATCTGAGCATCTTCAAAATGACGACTTTGTTGACACGTGCTCAATTGACCACGTAATAATATTAAAATTAATAATGTTAATGTATTTAATAATATTAAATAATTTTGTTGTTGTATTTTTGTTTTTAGATTATGTAATGCCCAACGAGATGCCTACTTGAAAAGCGTGCGTGGTGAATCTGACGACGAGAGCATAAACCTTTCTGATAGTGATGACGATGATTGGATTCCTGACGAGCGAAATGAAAACGAGGTATCTGATAACGAAGAATATTGCGCAAACGAAAATGATACAACTGAAGCAGCCATTGCCGATTCTGAAAGCGAAGATGACAATGATACGAACGGAGATGTCGACGCAGTTTCAACTGCAGGTAAAAATAATTCTTTTCGTTTTATTTATTAATTTTTTATACACAACGCGTTCTTATTATTTTTATTCTTTTTTCTAGATTCAACTGGACGTACGTTTGTCGCGAAAGATAAAACTGTATGGCAAAAAGCCCCTCCTATCACAACTCAAACTCTCCGTCACAATATTGTGAGACAAAGAGCTGGTCCCCATCGCTCGACCGAAACACTCTCAGCGGCTGAAACATTCAAAAGGATTCTTACTCACGAAATAGTGGATTTGATTACTCGTTACACTAATCAGAAGGCAGATATACTTATCCGAGAGTGGAATGCTAACAATTCAAATCGACCGTCGAGAACGTGGAAAAATGTTAATCGTCAAGAGATGTATTCGTTTTTTGCAATTCTAATTGCAGCAGGGGTCAATAATGGAAACAAAGACCATACTACAGAGATGTGGAAAACGTCATCATTCCCTTTATACAGGGCCACAATGAGTATCAATCGTTTTTGGAATATCTTACGTTTTATCAGATTTGATGATGCGCGGACATGAGAGCAACGGTCCAGAGAGGACAAAGCAGCTCCAATTAGTGAGATCTGGGCGATGTTGAATGCAAATTTGTCCGCTCTCTACCGGCCCGGCACAGAACTTACCATCGACGAGCAGCTGTATCCGTACCGTGGGCGAACCAAATTTACGCAGTATATTCCATCAGAACCAGCCAAGTATAGTATCAAAGTGTGGTGGATTTGTGGTACTGAAAATGCATATCCTCTGAAAGGCATTATTTACACCAGGAAAAGTGTCAATGTTAGAGAAAAAAATCAAGGTGAAAATGTTGTCAAAAAATTAGCAGCACCGTACAAAGGGAGTGGAAGAAATATTTGTATGGACAATTTTTTCACGACGTTACCACTCGCGAAGCTTTTATTGTCGTGGGACTTGACTGTCGTAGGAACCTTACGAAAAAATAAACCCTATATTCCAAAAGAGATGGCTGCATCAAAGGATCGTGCAGAATTATCCACACTGTTCGGCTTTCACGACACTGTTCGTATAAGCCGAAGAAAAATAAAGCAGTTATACTGCTTTCGACGATGCACTCGAACATGGCAGTCGCTGACCACGCACAGAAAAAACCCGAGATTATTTTGCACTAAAATCGGTACAAAGCTGGTGTTGATACAATGGACCAAATGGCCGGTGTAGTGCTCTGAAAAGCCCTACCACCTTTTTTCCACATCCAAATCCCAGCTATTTTACTACAAAACTCAAAATCCGATCAAAACCCGAAAAAACCCAAACATAAACCAAAATTCGCAATAAACGAATCAAACATTCGTTTACCGCTTATTAGCTGCTTCCACGGCATAATTAAATCCAAAATCTTAAATTAACATCAAATTCCCAATAAACGAATCTAATATTCGTTTATTGTTCTATATTCGCCCCACGGCATCATCAAAACTCAAAATCAGAGATCGTTATCTCTATCTGAAAAATTCCATTGAGTTAAGCAAATAGAAAACCAAAACCAGATACATATCGACATCTGCGAAATAGTTTCGTAAGAATTCAAGAAATTGAATTCCTATCTTAACTAAACACTGAGCATCTCACTCAGGATTCCAAAATCGGGATTTTTGTAGGAAATTGTGTATTTTCGAGATAGAAATTTCGATTTGGTTTCACTTATAAGGGTGATGAATTTCAGATTCGAGGATCAGTCTCAATTGGCGTTCTTAGTGTAAGGACGCCAGAAAATAAATTAATAAAATAAATTTAAAATAAAATAAAAAGCATTTTAATTAATCCTGGCCGATTCCCAGGACCATATTCGATCGGTAGCTGCTCTTCCCTCAAGGTTTGAGGAAGCACGGCGGCACCGCAACGGGTCCCCTCAGGAGCTATTTTAAAGAGATCCCTCGTTCTTTTCAGGACAAGACAAGCTCCCTGAGAGAAGGACCACAACACCGGCAGATACATGACACACCGACGGACGAATAGGTGGCCCTTGGCAATGTTCTTCAATGTCCTCGATGTAAGCGCACTCGCGGCGTTCGTCATTTATAAAGAGAACAACTCCATGCTGCCGAAAAAGACGAATGCCCGTTGTATGTTTTTGCTCCAATTAAGCGAACAACTTGCCCTGCCAAGTATTCATGAACGCTCGGAAAATGTTCAAATCATGAGGCATTACTCAACAAAACTTGCAATCGAGTGCATCATCGGCAAGGTTCAGCCACTCGTGCCGACGACCCAGACAGCATGTCCGCCCCTGGATAGTACAGGAAGAAAAAAGGTCACTGGTTGTTGCCACATTTGTTTATCGCAGGCTCTGACAAAGCGGCGAAAAACAAGAAAGGCGTGTCGGCAATGTGAAATGCCGTTTTGCGGGGAACACGCAACTACGTTGGTTGAATGTAATGCATGTCAAAGAAGTCCTTCTGAATAAATTTGTTTGTTAATTTAAATCCATTTTTATTGTTTTTCATTAATTATTAGTTATTTAAATAGTTAATTATCAATAAGTAATTATCAATTAACTATTTAACATTCAATTTTGCATCATTCTTCATCATCAATGCTTTTTAAATGGGGTACCCGGGTACCCGGTCGTGGCTCAGAATACAATTTTTTAAAATGTCAATTTGAAAGTAAAAAAAAAATTTTTTTCATTGAAATTTCGTAATTATCATTCAGAAACGTTTGAATGGAGACGATCTAAGACATGGGACCGAAATTCGTCTACTAGGGCGAGCAATCGTGAAATTGCGACGAAATGGGTACCCGGGTACCCGATCATTGACATAAGGGTTAAAAATGGTCTACAACACAAAGTCGTTTACAGTAAAGATGTATACAATTTCCAGGTGCTAGAAGCCTGCATTATAGATATTCCTTTAAATAGTCAAAGGCATTTATATGCGATCTCTGTTTATGCTCCCGAAGCTCCACAGTGTGTACAGTTTATCAATGAACTTGATGCCCTTTTTCGAAGTTACACTCGGAAAATAATTATTTCTTTATGGCGGGAGATCTCAATTCCAAGCACAGTGCTTGGGGTAACTGTGGGGTTCTTCATGGCGCCCGAAGAACCATCCATCGCTTTACCCAACCAATTACAAGTTCCTGCACCTATTTAAGCATTCCTGAAATTTAAGTTCATGACAAGATTACCATCTTGCCATGACATCAAACTTTCACCAGCATCCAACGCATCATAAACCCCGAAAGCTAATTTGGTTACCTCATCAGGTAACCAGCATCGATTCATGCACAGGCCAATGCTCTATGCGAAGAAGCATTTCCTCTTACATGTGCATGACATGTTTATTACCATCACCGCTGAACCATCGGTCGATTGTATAATCAACAACCTTCAGCGCAACCATTGCTGGCCGCCTATAGGAATTCCAAGTGTTGTTTTAACACAAACAACACATCCGACAAATCGACCGATGGGAAGTCGGCAATCTGCCTACATTATAATTGATGCGTATAGGATCCTTTCAGATAACCGGCATAAACATGGAACATGTCAATATGCGGAGACGAGGAGCATTTCCTCACATGCTGCATGACATGTTCACCCCTGTCACCGGTCGATCTTTATATAGACAAATCCCAGTGTAGCCATAGCTACCTACTACTATCGATCGAGTGTTGTTTTGAGTAAACATGCACTCGACCCAGTGACCGACAATATGATACATGCAAGGAACTATCAAATGACGCTATACGCGTCGGCAAGAGATAAACAAAACATTGCCCTCATAACCATGCCCCTCGTTACGTTTTAAGTAAACACTATCCATCTGCCCTGGGCCTAGCCAGAGTCGGCAAAGGCTCTATTGCCTCAACGTCAATCATGAAACCTATCCTTATCGGACGGCGGCAATATGCCCGGTCCATACATCAATCAACATGTTTAATCTGTAGCATATGTGTTTTTCCTTTTTTCCTTTTTTTCCTTTCCTTCGCCCAAGGCATGTCATTGTCTTGCCTTCCAAGGTAAAGACATCCAATGTTTCTGGACGATGTCATGAGAACCTTCCAATGGAATGCAAATCGTTTTTCATTGGTCGTTGGGGCGAAGGAATGATTGTTTCCCCTGCGATGATGTGCGTGGAAACTCATGGCAATCCCCGAAGCTGGGTCAATGTCGCCCAGGACCGGAGAGTCAGATTTTATCATGCTAAGTGTGCACACGCACCGACCCGAGAGTCATTGTCGTTAACGGAGTCGAGTCTTTTTTTATCCCTGTTGATTGCCAATCGTCACTTGCGGATATAGTAACATTAAAGTATGGTTATCATATTTGTGAACATTACCCGTTGCGCTAGTTAATTGAACTTGTCGTTCGTGGATGTATAGTAACTTTAGTGTATCACTACCAAACTTCATATATGTGAACGTAGCCGTGGCGTTATGTAATTGAACTTGTCGTTTGTGGATATAAAGTAACCTTAGTGTATCATTATCGAACTTCATACTTGTGAACATTATAACTTAGAGCTACCCAATTATGTTAAATAAAAGTGACTTCGAATCATAAAACAACTCCAGCGTTTTATTTCACTGGCTTCTGGTGACTGTGTGTTTTATTTCAAGCTTCTGTGTGCGGAAAACAGTGCTTGGTCGAGCAACCTACAGACAACAATCCGTAGTGTTTGTACAGAATTCGCATCCGTGCTGACGCCCAGGTACATAAACCCCACATACCTTATGTTGCTGCAATGAAAAGAGAAAACCGAAACAACAAACGGCGCTTCTCTAGCGCTGCCCCAGTCTCTCCTTTAGTGGACTGTATTCCGGCGCTGGCCGGCCAAACGATGTTTTCTTTATTCGAGGGATTGTACCTCCAGAGCCGTACTCTTCTCTGGATTGGCGGGCGTTTGAGTCTTGCCCAGTACAAGTCCTTAATCTGCCAAAAGTGGACAACACGACTAGCCAAACGATGAAAACAAGGCGATGACAATATAAAAATCGCGCCAATACGGCCAGAAACGAGAATCTTCCCAACTCTTTATTTGCCTTGTATAATCTGTTAGTTATTATTCTGTGTGATCTCTTTATTCTGGTCTTGAGCAAGACCGATTGGGTAGGAGTTCCTTCGACGACTCCTGCTGCTCCATCGAAAGTGCCCGCCCTATATAGGCCCGCAGTCGTCCCCTCCTTTGCTCGTTTCCTGGGGTCTGCTTTTCTTAGTGGCTTCCTGGAATCGGTGAGCCGCTGATCGTCGTTTCCCTGGAAGTGGTATGTTAGCGCTTGCCTTGCCTTTCCTGAGAATTCGTGATCCATCGCCAACACCTTATCACAAACACAAGAGTCAATGTGTTGTTCAACTGGTGGAAAACAAACTCTTTCGAGCATAAACTAGAATTGTACGCTACAAGTACGCCGTCATATCCAATTCCTTCTTAGATTTACTGTTGCTGGACGAGCGAATACAATTATGAGATACGGATCTAACTACTTGATATTGTCTTCGTACAATCGCGTACGATAGCGATCATTATTGACTTGTCTGTAATACATGTCCCAAACGAACACTCACTACTTGAGTAGTATAAACAGATACATTCTTTTAAAAAGCACACTGGTCGCGCTTTGATCGGGTAATATAAAAAGAATTACGCTCCAATGGCATAGATCCACCAACTGACAGAAATCTTCATAATGACGAAATTGATCATTATCTTTCGACTACAATGAATCGTTCTATCCCAAAAGTGTCTCACATGGAGAGCCATACGAATCGATACAGAAACTCAACGATCGACGAGCTATATAGGCAAAAGAGTATTCTGCTCTCTAAGTTAAAACTGCTCTACAGACAGTTCAGCGATCCAAATAGCCAGGAAATAAAAACAATTAAGTCACTAATTAAAAATCTTCAAAAACTGATCCGTGACAATTATAGATCAGTAATTAATGAAGACTGGAACAAGAGAATTCATGCCATTAAAGCTAGTGGACCGACTATGTTCACCCAAATAACTAAAGTCTTTCGAAGGAAAGATTATAATGACATCCAATGTCTGTGAGTTCCGCGGGCCCCCGAGAATTGTCAAACCCTGCTGAACGCAGGACTTCCACCGGAACACATCGACCCTAACGAAGAGTTCATAATAGTCGAGGATCCGTAAGATAAAGCGAACTCAATTGGTGCTTGTTTCGAAGCAGTGCATAGATTGAATGAATCGGCTCATTCTAACCTTGACCTGGAAATTAGGGCTCTCCAAAAACATATTTCGCTACGCAATGAACTTAACAATTGGCGTCTCTTCAGTCAAAGTTTCACTATCTTTAGTGAAAATAATAGAGCGGATTCCCCGATTTGAAATCTAAACACTAGCATATTTGTACACAAGAATGAACTGACGCACATTAGATCCATTAAGAACAAAAAATCTTCTGGAATTGATAGTATTCCAAACATTGTTCTAAATCAATTATCTCTTGAAGTAGTGAAGGTTTACAGTATTTTGTTCAATAACGCTCTAAATAATGCATATTATCCAACCCAATGGAAATCTGCAGTAGTCTGTAGCGTTTTACGAACGCACAATTCTACGCAGGTAAGGTTCCTATCTTCAAAAAACTTACTTCCCTGAGAGCGTTGCACGCGCCCACAGACGCGTGCCCCAAAGTCCCGCGATAGGGCCTGCAACTCGCAGCCAACGTTGAGACCGACACCAAAAAGCAAGAAGAACTGAACGTTCCCAAAGCTTTTTAGGTCAAGCTCAACAATTATAACTCTTCATGCCTGAAACAAAGGCATAAACATCCATGCGTTCTATTCCTAAAAAAAAACAATTCCCAAAATGTCATACATGCTGCCTGCGCCCAGGAACATCTCATCGAACCGGCAATTCCGAAATTCAATACAAAAGAATTGCTATCATCAAAGAATGAGCCGATCAACGGATGCACGTGCGGGTAATCTAACGCAAGGACCACCCAAATCCGTTGAACAACAGAAGGCAGCCACGACCTATCGCAATCGAATATATCTCAACGAGATATCCGATAATTTATGAGGAGTTAAGCCAACAAAGGCAATACTCCGGTCCCACGGCCACGCTAGAATTTCGCACCATTATAAAGATCTAATGGATTTCGATTCCGGGTACCAAGTTCAAATAAGTCCCACGGACTGCACGTCAAAACAATCGCCGAATATCTCTGGTCTGGGCGCCAGATGTTCTGTGCAAACAGAAGGCCGTGGAAATGAAATTCTATCAGCGATAATAATGATGTATGCAAGATGACTTTCCCCTTTCAGGAAACTACAAAATATCCCGGGGGATGTGATAACATGCTGCTAACAGAAATTCGGAAGTTCTGTTAGCAGAGCAAATAGGGAATATTTTCCGGATAGATACAGATACCAGTTTTGAATCTTGGCATCTGTGTGAGCAGGATATGGTTGAGGGCAGATACTTAGTCTGATTTTGATCGTCACCGGGACGAGTTTTCGTCAAGGAGCAGCGGTAAGGGCAGAGAGATTTTGATCGTCAAGGCGAATAGATAAAGAAAAACGTCGAGGAGGTAGAGTACCGTATCCGATTTATAGTTAATTGGATCCAAGGGTGTAACGTGTGTGTCGTGCGTGTGTTTCGCTGCACTTTTTAATAAAATGTTGTACGGGACATTAAAGAAATAAAAAAGATTAAAGAAATAAAAAAGATTAAAGAAATAAAAAAGATTATTAAAGAAATAAAAAAAGATTAAATCCGTAAAGGATCTGTTCGTGTTTATTGTGCTGATTCGCTCCGTGTTCTGGTTTCTTGTGTTTTTTCTCTGGCGCGAACAGTGTTCGGCGGAACATTGTACCAACCCGCTGTTATAAAACAAAATACCGCCAAAAGTCCATCCCATCCCCAAAAAGGGCAAGGACAGGAGCAATCCAGCCAATTTTCCCTCGATTAGTTTGCTTCCGAACATCAGCAGGTATTCGAGAAAATTATAAATTAAGCATTGACTAACTTGCGTGATGTGACAGTATTTTTTTTTTTTGTGGTCTTGCCACAGAATCTCGATTAATGTTTAATTTTTACCTGTGCTTGTTTTTGCTGCTTGCCGCCTGGTGTGATCTCCAATCCCCGTCAATTGTTCATATGCCTCTTGACATCTTGAGCAGCTGCATGACGAGTCACTCCAAGACTTTTATATGGGTCTCCTGTGCTTGTAAAGCAAAAATGTTCTTGGAGTCCGTGGGCGCCGGAGGTCACCAAAATGCCGGTTGATAAATCACGCTCCACGTTGATCGACTGCTCCCGCCGTTGAATTTCGGTCCCTGTGCGTGGGCATTTACTGGTACGGATCACGAACTTTTTGTTTCCCTGATCCTTCGGTATGTCCTCTAGCATTCACACAGCAATCAGTTTAGATAATTGAAAATCACTTGGTTGCGAGGCTCCGTTCTCTATCACCTGAGAAATCAAACGTTAAAAATTTCACAGTTTACTTGGGTATAACGCAACGAATGTGAATAACTGCCTCGCCCAGTACACCGCCGTCGGGCCAAGTTTCCTCAACTTGAGGCTCCAATTCGTGAACAACTTAACAGGAAACAGTAACAAAAGCAGCTCCTTTAAACGTAACTGAATTTATTTAACATGACTTTTTCACATTGAACTTCATACAACATTTTATGGTCAGACCACGAATTAACAGATTCTAAGACCTTTTCCTACACTTTTACATTAATTCACTCAGTTACGAATCCTTCCTTTTTCTTAACTGCCTTTTTCTTTTCTGCCCGACAACGGAACGTCAAAAAAACCGCGCATCAAAAAAACATTAACCCTTTGTCTCTCTCGCTCCCCATTCACGTCCACTTCGAAAACCGAATTCGAACTCGAAGAACTGCACGATCCACACCCGAATCGGGGCGTGTTCGAAAACTCACTTCTGGATCGTGCAACTCCTCCACCACCTTACCACCATACCACCTTAAAACAAATTATATTAAAATTACCAAATGATTAATTGATGGGGTGGCGGGAGCACGTAACAGCCCCCCCCCCCCCCCCCCCCACAAGACTGCGTGGCATTCTTAGGAGAGGAATGTCACGCCGGAGAGTGGACGGTGAAGAGCAAACAAACAAACAATCAACAAACCAACCAATAAATAAATAAATAAATAAACAAATAAATAATGTAACAATTACATATATATAAATAAACTAGGTGTTAAGGTTAGTAAGAATTATACTACTTATGTATTAGTGTTAGTAGGAAATAAATAAATAAATTGTGCTTAAGTGCTAATGTTAGTACGTTTTAGGCTACCTATATACTAGGGTTAGTAAAAATAAATAACTAAATAAATAAATAAATAACACTTAGCTATTAACCTAAGAGGGGGAACAACAGACAAGCACTCCACAAAACCAAGGACAACACAAACGCCCGCGGCGGGTCCGACACTTAAACCGATGGTCCGACCGAAAGCTCAACCGCCCACACGATCGGTTAGGACCCCCCCGCCAAGGCGAGGCGATCCCCTCTCGTCCAACCACTCCAAAATGTCACCCGGCCGGCGAAAACGCCCCGCTCCTATATATTTAATTCAATCCTCCTTCTGTGGACTCGGTACTTGCCCCGGTACATGGGTTGGTAGATCGGGGGGTTTGTCCCGTTTCGGCGGCTAAACCTACCACACCCGACATTATAGTGCGCTTTCGCACTTGCATATTTGCGATCCAACCCCCAGCACTGGGGTTTGCCTCTGCAGTCTGCGCTGGGACTGCGCCTGCAGCATTAGGCCTGGCCTTAAAGACTTTTCGTCAGACTATCAAGTTGGTATCCTTCGACGAAGGTCCTTTACAAGGACGAAGATTCCGGAGGGTAACCAGAGTCTGGCCAGCTAGGATCAGGGTCTCCAAGTTACCGGAAGGCTTAACCTTTCCGTAATTGTTCTTTTATAAAAAAAAAAAAAAAGCGTTGTCTATAACTATATGTTAACAACGTCCGCTGTTCGGGGCTTATTCGGATGACCACGTGGGTAGCACGTGGTTGAACAGCTTTTCGCAGCCCTCCCCTGTATGGGTAGGGTCTCCGGGCGAGTAACTGCCGCCGTATCGACCTTAACAGGTCCCTTTGGCACGTCTCCCCGTTCGGCTGCCACATGTTCGACCCTTCCCGTCCCATAGTTGACAAATTGAATGGAGAATGGCACGGGATTTACGGTCGTTCGGGGAAAAACCAAACAACCACCCGGCCCGTCTACCTTACAATTCCGAGACAGGAAGTCGTACCCCAACAATCCGCCTTCCTCCAAACCCGGCAAGGAGTCTACTATTTGGAAACTGCAGGGAATCTCATGGTGCAACTTGAAATTCCCAGTGCAGCATCCCCTCGACTTGCCTTTGACAAACAGCGCTTGGAGCGTTGTTGATTTATGCACATCCATGCCATATCTAGGATGGAGTGCCTTCAGCTTCAACAGGCTGATCTCAGCGCCGGTGTCCACGATTAGGGGCGTAGGGTTCCTACGGCCAATGTCTAAAGGGATAGCGACAATCGGGACCTGAGTCAGCGAAAACTGAGAACAGCTGGAGCTGGGTTGCGTTTCTAGTGCGGTCGGGTAGGATCTTGCCGACCCGACCTTGGGGAGTTTCCCGAACTCTCCCATTTTGCCTTATGTCGACACTCTGCCGCCTTGTGAGTGTGTCGACTGCAAAACTCGCACAATGTTCCGCTCCTCCGTTCAGGAATATTCCGCCCGGGAGTCCCACTGGACTCCGAACTAGCTGAACTGGAGCTATTCTTTCTGCCCACTTTGGGCCCAATGCGCCGGGGCTGCCATTCCCGGCTCCCCGCGCTGCCTGATGCGGCGTCATGCCTCGAATCCGTTTTTGAGGACTTCGAGTCCATGGAGTCGGGTCGCTTACCGCCACCGCTCGACACTGACGATCGTCGCCCACCATCTCTACCTACTTTCCGGGAATCCTTACTCTCCGCGCTACTATTGCCGGCTTTCCGATTTCGCCGACGCTGCCTCCGACGCCCTCTGCGCTTATTTTTGGCGCTTGCCCCAGTCTCCACACGGGTGTCCTGCTCTCGGCTCGCAACAGGTACTGTTCCGTCGTGCCGCTTATGGGGAGAACCCTGGGAACCCTGTTGTTGTTCCCACCTTTGCCTGTATTCGCACCCGCGCAAGCTATGACCTTGTCGGCCACAAAACTCGCAACAGCACCGGACGCTGAATACTCTTGGGCCTGATGTCGCCGGCCCGCCGCCCGTAGACGGAGGCTGCGGCTCTGGTAGGGCTCTCCGCTGAAACTGTGGTCGCTGATAAGGCGGTTCCTGCCGTGCGAATACGCCCTGCTGACCTCTACCCCTGTATGTAGTCTGGGGACCGCGCATCCTCGTCGGACGATCCGGGCAGTGCACTATGTCGTGGCCATACCGCCAACACTCGCGACAGAAGGGAGTGTTTCGTCTTTGTAGACACTCGTCGTATACGTGACCCCTCAGATGGCAAAAATTGGATATGGTCTGGGATTCCAGGGGGTGCGCCGATCGACCAACCGGATCCCTGAACGGATTGTCGCGACCCGATCGATCCTGAGGCGCATACGTCCCCTAAGCCAAGCTCTGCGACTCTCCACTCCGGCTCAAGGAAGGCACGGTATTTGACCACGCTCCCTCGCCAGAGGAGGTCGGAGCATAGGCACCAGCATCCCTTCGATAATTGAGAGGCCCGTACGACCGCTCCCGAACGCAACTATCCTCCCCCCGTCGACGACTATCAGGCTCTTCGGTCGGCAACACGAATGAGACCGCCCGGGGATTTAAATTCGATAAAACCCGCGCCGGCGCCGCGTTGCAATCCCTAAAAGTGGAGGATGGATTTTCTAAAAGGGTCGAGCAACCTCCCGGTCCTACATCGAATGTCTCCGACACTCGCTCGGCGATTCCGTGCCGCGCATCCACAAACAGGTCGTCCTGCCTCAGCATTTCCCCACGAGCTCGTTCAAACCCGGTTAGATGGTCCACCAGGCTTCGAAAAGGGACATTACCCAACGTGAGGAGGAAGTGCTTTAGTCCTTCCTCCCTCAAACCCCTTACCAACACCGGTTTGGCCATGCCCTCAAGCTGGGTGGCGAAGACGGAACTACCCTGGCGACCATAAAAGCGCTCAGCTGCCTCCTCGCACCGTACCACGGCCCGCTTCACTCGGGAAACGAAACTTGTGGCATCCTCGGAAGGAAGTTGTCGCATTTTGGAGAGTTGTGCACACAACTCCTCATACGACACCCGGGGTTCGTAGGCCTCTCTGAGACGCTGTTCCACTTCGAGGAAGGTCGTGGGTGGTCTCTCCTCGAACATTCGATAGGCCTCGCCGCTCAGCCTAGAGGGCAGCCACCGGAGGAAGGTATGTTCCTCTTCCACCGCCAGCCCATCCAAGGTCCTTCTACAGCCTTTGAGAAACGAAGAGAGTCTCTCAGCTGTATCCGGGCCCTCCTGTCCCGAAAACATGGGGACCGCCTTCGACACGAGGTCGAAAACCCTATCCGTGCCCAACATGGTCCGTACAGGACATGGTTGCGGGCCCAGTTTAAAATATGAGGGCATCGGCGTGTCCTCCATGCTCCCAACAGGCTGTTTGCTGACGGTGGGAGGGGGCCCCGTTGGCGATCGCTTGTCCACAAATTCATCCCGCAAATCGTGGAATGCCTCCGGATCCACCTCGTCAACCGGCGGCTCGGGAAATGCCTCGGGCCGCGCCCGGGCAGGGGTGCCCTCTCGGACATCTCTTTGACGCTGCCTTGTTTGCATCTGCCGGCCGTCTAACTAAACTCAAGATTTCCCGATACTAAGAACCGAACTCGTAACCTCGACAAGCCCTGTGGCCAACAGCAAACCCGGGAAAAACAACGGTTCAACCCCGAAACAAAACAACACCCGGAACCCAAACAGAGAACCACCCCGAACGCGACAGAACCAATCCGTACACACGCCGGCCGTATATCGGATACAAACCCAAAACGTCCGTTCCGATCAACGAAATCTTCCAACCGCTAAAGGCCGCACACGAGTCGAGGGGGCGCGAAAAACAACAAGGAATACTATTTCCACAACAGACGAACAGACACCCTTGACAGGGAAGAGAAGGAGAAAGAGAAAAAAAAAAAAAAGAAACACACACACACACCACACCTGTCGGTCAAAACAAACAAACAAAAAATATACTATTCAACCAACAAACACAATCCTTAGTGGGCGAGAAACGGAGAGAGAGAAAGGGGGAAGCAAATCTAACGACCACTCTCCGGTCACCTCTGCCACACAACAGAAGAAAAACAAACGAAATCCAACCGCGCAGTCAAAAAAAGGGAAGGAAAGCATAATCACAATTAAAAACAAAAAATTTAGAGCTAAGAGTTAAGATTGAAAATCACAAAAAAAAATTATCACCTATTGACATCTGTCACACAAAATGAATAAATATTGGTATATATAATAATTGGTGTATCATATAATTGGTATTAAAAAGAAAGGAAAAGAACAAAAAAAAAAAAAAAACCAAAACAAAAAATACAAAGAAACAATAAAAAAAAATTTTGTTTCTATGTTGGGCTCTCGCCAACCGTCGCCAAAAGATCGCCTCGTTGAATCATCCACATTAAATTCTCAAACCTGCCGCGGTCCGTCTGGAAGGTTTGTCCGCAGCGCCAGTGTGACCGTATTTTTCTTGGTGGTCTTGCCACAGAATCTCGATTAATGTTTAATTTTTACCTGTGCTTGTTTTTGCTGCTTGCCGCCTGGTGTGATCTCCAATCCCCGTCAATTGTTCATATGCCTCTTGACATCTTGAGCAGCTGCATGACGAGTCACTCCAAGACTTTTATATGGGTCTCCTGTGCTTGTAAAGCAAAAATGTTCTTGGAGTCCGTGGGCGCCGGAGGTCACCAAAATGCCGGTTGATAAATCACGCTCCACGTTGATCGACTGCTCCCGCCGTTGAATTTCGGTCCCTGTGCGTGGGCATTTACTGGTGCGGATCACGAACTTTTTGTTTCCCTGATCCTTCGGTATGTCCTCTAGCATTCACACAGCAATCAGTTTAGATAATTGAAAATCACTTGGTTGCGAGGCACCGTTCTCTATCACCTGAGAAATCAAACGTTAAAAATTTCACAGTTTACTTGGGTATAACGCAACGAATGTGAATAACTGCCTCGCCCAGTACACCGCCGTCGGGCCAAGTTTCCTCAACTTGAGGCTCCAATTCGTGAACAACTTAACAGGAAACAGTAACAAAAGCAGCTCCTTTAAACGTAACTGAATTTATTTAACATGACTTTTTCACATTGAACTTCATACAACATTTTATGGTCAGACCACGAATTAACAGATTCTAAGACCTTTTCCTACACTTTTACATTAATTCACTCAGTTACGAATCCTTCCTTTTTCTTAACTGCTTTTTTCTTTTCTGCCCGACAACGGAACGTCAAAAAAACCGCACATCAAAAAAACATTAACCCTTTGTCTCTCTCGCTCCCCATTCACGTCCACTTCGAAAACCGAATTCGAACTCGAAGAACTGCACGATCCACACCCGAATCGGGGCGTGTTCGAAAACTCACTTCTGGATCGTGCAACTCCTCCACCACCTTACCATCATACCACCTTAAAACAAATTATATTAAAATTACCAAATGATTAATTGATGGGGTGGCGGACGCACGTAACAGTGAGAAAAAAGGTATTATTCCGACCAGTTGGTGTTCGATGGCAACATGACACAATTCATGCTGCGACAAAAAGTGGTTCCGACATACAGTGGAACAAGGCGAAGCGCCAATGCACAGGGGCTTGTTTGGTTGACATTGGAAAGGCTTTCGACACCATATGGTTACAAAAACTTGTATATAAGTTATCAATTCTAGGTGTGCCCGAATATTTATTATACATTATCTACGATATGATAATGGGTAAACAATTTGTAGTGAAATGTGGAGATATAATCTCGAACAAGACCTTCCACATCGAAAACGACTTACAACAGGGAGCAGTGAATTCTCCCATTTTATTTAACATTTACTCTAGTGGTCTAGTGGGTTTTCTCAAGCAAGCAATTGCATATGACAATGACATTGTGGTGTATAGATCTGGTGAAAAGATTGATGTCATCAACAGACTTCTGCAAGATGGTTGCAACAAAATCAGACGGTTTTGCAACGACTGAAAATTACAAATAAGTTTCCAAAAAACAGAGACTATCCTTTTCAGAACGCCCCTGTCCAGGGCATCAAGGGATACAAAACGGAATTGGAAAAAATGTTCCATTGCAGGAAGTAATAATCTTCCCCTACAAGTAAAAACTGTAGTCAGATACCTTGGAATCTGGCTTGATCAGTATCTTCACTTTGATATGCATACAGCAGCTGCTCTTACAACAGCTAAAAACACATATGCGATGACACGAAGTCTCTTCTGTAGTGGACTTCTGGTCACGAAGGTGAAAATAATTTCATACTCGGCATTCATTCGACCAGTATTAGTGTATGGCTGCCCGGTATGGTATAACATATCCCCATTCTGCATGGCGAAGTGTCGGGTGTTCGAGCGGCAGTGTTTGCGTTCCTGCCTCGGAATGTATAGAACCGCAGAGTCGCAATACTAGAAATACTATACCAATAAAGTCTTGTATGACAAATCAAGACTAAACAGAATAGATTATCAAGATTATCCTTGGTCACACAACAAGGGCAATGTGCAATGAAAATGATGTCATTTCGGGAGCATGCTATCCCAATGATACGCATCTGGAGAGTACTCTCCAGAATGGCTTTATTCCCCCAGAAGCGTTCCCTTTCTTGGATAAAAAAGGACTTATCCAAGGCAAACATAGAGTCGCTATTATTTACCACGCTTTTCGTGGTGCCAGAGATAAACGAATTCGCCATGATAACGATATCGCTAATATTCCAGATCGTCTGCGTTTCAATATGGTGATCGGTGAAAGAGAGAAATAAATAAAAGGTCGATCTCATCCTAACTGGTGGTGGATCAGAGATGAAGAAAGGACTATACGTCCTCAAACATAGTATGCCTCTTAGGCTTTCCTTCCTCCTATCCCCAATTCCCAATTCCCAATTTTTTTTTTTTTTTTTTTATTTAATTTAATTTATTTTTTATTTTTATTTGTATTCCTGGTTTATGGTTGTATGTTTTGTTTTGTTTTTCTTTTTTATTTTGCTTGTCAACCCCCTATATATGTAATTAAAAAAAAATGATAAATAAAATAAAACATTAGAACAAATTTTAAAAAGAAAACATATTGATTATTGTGATATGTTATAAAAACACTAGTTATTGTACGCCGAAAGCATAAGAAAAGTGAAGTGGTAATGTATAATTTAGAGTGCTGCGAAGAGCCAGTAAGTTAATGTAAGAATGATATTTGTAAAATACAAGTTAACATTTAATCTTAAATAAAATCTGGAATTGTCAATAAATGTGGAGATAAAACATAAAAACCATAATGCAATCTACGATGACATGCAAATAATCTAATTCGGATATAAAGGATGCCTTCAGGGTACGGATTCGATAGGTATTCTCCCAGAGGGATAGTGCTTACGTTAGCCTAGCGACATGTGCATTTATGTGAAAATGTGTCTAGGCGATCCTATGTCAACGTAAAGATAAAAGCCCAAGTCTTATGTATTTTTGAGATCAAACAGGAAATTCAACGAGCACATATTCCATGAATGCATTCATTGGGCAATCACAAGGTAGCCATGTGGGGGTTCTTGAAGCTCACCTGAAGAACCCCCCATATCCGCAACCCATATTTACATCCCAATCACCAGCACCTGAAAACATTTCCTTTTTCAAGGACATTAATGCATACAAGCATTACCGGCAATTCCTTAAAAGAATTACATCTACAAGGGCATTTTCCCATGCATTAACGAATCGACAAAATTTTCCCAACAAAGAATTCTTTATGGAATAAACAGCATATCCCTGAAAGAAAACAATTCCGTTCACATATCATGTAATCATCCCAACCACGGATAATGATCGTTGTGTCGCCTATTCCCAGCTTCATCATGTGTACAACAAATCCCTTTTCATACAAATTGGCTGGCGAACTTTTCTCCCAACAATAAACAACGCAAGTAGCTGCATTCAATTAGCGCAATCGAGGCTGAAGCCAATTTCCCTGACTCGCACCAAGTACAAACAAGGACCGCTGTTCCTCCATAGGCTTCCTGGCGATACCATAAACAATCCATATCGTTTGTGGTATCCTAAACGCAGTCTTCATTTAATGAGCTGACCCTCATTATGGAACGATGCATATGTCGCTTTTCCCTTTGTATTGTAATTGCACTGAATCCAGGACATCGACGCATAATCAAACATAATCATTAGCATCCCACGAAATTCGATTTATTTGTTTCAACGAACACACATCTCCTGGATGCACATTATACCCCTTCTTGGTGTTTCAGATTCGTTATCATGGTTTCGACCCATGAAAAGAACCCACGTACACATATACATGTGTACCATGACGATCTCCTTTATGAGATCCGGTTATCACCACAGTGAAAGCGAATGCACCCAGAATTTCCTTAGCCAGCGAATTGAATCTTTGAGTCAAAATCCATCCGCCGACCACAATGGTCACGCGATCTCCCGCTCCTCGTGGCGCCCCGAGGATGCAAAAATCACCGAGTCGTGTGTGTAATAATCTAGAATTAATAAGAAATCAATTTAATATCAATTTAAAATACTTGGATGCATCCAAACCAGATGACACTGTTTATAATCAATAAAATAATAATAAACTAAACCAGTGTGTTATTCTTTCCTGTGTTGGTGCTTCGGAGTTTCGTTGTGTTTCCCTCTCGGTAACATTTTGCTGTTTTTCTTTCGGCCTACGGCAGACACCAAGAATTGGTGGAGACGAGGTAGAACTCTCGCCCATGCTGACGTCGCGACCTCGTACCCCATATATAATTTTTTATTTATTTGTTGAAGGTTATGGGATGATAGGAGGCTACCGTAACTCACGCAACTGAAGAAGCTCTTCGAAACCTGAAGTTTTACCCGACTCAACATTTTGCGATCTCACCACTGTTTTTTGAATGTTTGTCTTCTATAATTTTGTATATAATTTGATCGACTTTTTCGATGATATCCACGTTTTACGATTTAATATCGACATCTTCACAAAAGCAAGCGCACGATAACATGGTAATGAAAACCAATTTCCTAATTTTTCAGACGCCCATGTCGAATCCTTCCCCTTATCATTAAAAAAAAGATGTAAAGGATGCCGAATTCTTTCCGATATTTGTCGATTTATAAAAACTTTTACCACGAGTCACCAATCTCAGTAAAGTTGTCACCGCTGATCCGTTACGTATCCATCCAAAAAAAGTTTGCTAATGCAGCTAACCCTTTCAAAGTCATAACAATTTAAAGTCAAGGAAATATAAGAACCCCGAAACTCCCCAACCGACTATACTACAAAATTATTTCAAAAATCCCTTTTAGAGGCTCTTGTATTGTAAAACCTTGTCAGAAAAGGTTTCTATATGAGCCCAGGAACGATATCGAAATTTCTAACGCAAAACTTTTCGTGCAGTATTAAACACCTGTCGTGCGATACTCGACACTGTTCATGTTGGAAAAAGCAGACATGACAGTGAAAGTTATAGAGCCACGTAACCGTGACATCAGACGTGTAAGGTAATTTTATTTTATACAAAATTGTCCTAACCAAGGCTTTAATCCGTAGCCCTTCGAAACAGAGAGATTTAAATTAACTTGTTACGGAAGGGATTAAATAAACGAAGTTGACATCCGGGCTTTAGTAAGTAATATGTGCCATGCCTTCCACCATCGCACAATCAAAAAGTAAATCATTAGATATGTCATCCACATCTTCTCTAAAGTTTTACCCACAATATTCATATCTACTCAAAGCACAATTTTCGACCAATTTATAAGCTAACGAAGACTCACTTCACCTCTTCCTATTCATAGGCGAGATGACCAATGTTTTATTCTTTCTTCTCATTGATATTCCCAAACATTTAAAACCAACCCCTACGAATGATACCTATCTGAGTTTCCTTTTCGTCGACGGTATGTAGAGTCATGAACTCGTTAGCTCTCTTAAACCTTTCTGATAACTACGAAAACCGCGTCATAATTGAATCGAAAGATTTCAGCGAACCTTCCATGTTACCCTTCTTCAACTGTTCAATCTCATGCGCACGTTTCATCATTTATGGAGCAGCATAGGTATCCCCAACATACCATAGATGCTCGTCATGGTCCTCAAGCCATTTATTCTTTTAATTATTAATCACAACACCAATGATTGTTGTTGTCGGTGTAGAACTTTCGTAATTCTCTCATCAAAATGCTATCTGAGTGCTTTCTGGGTTATAATTGTCCTCATTTCATTAATTACAACACCCGTATCAATAATCAAATACATGCGAAGGCTTTAACCTGATAAGGAAAATCCCCGCAGCTCATCAAACCACAAAGAGGACTGTAGTTCAGAATATTTTCCACACCATCCAAAGTTATTAGGATCACGTAGCATTACGAAGACTGTGCTCGTCGTAGGAGCTTTAATTAAATTTCGCTTTATCTGTTTTCAATTCAGAAGATTAAAGTAATTAAAAGGAGCGTCGTCTTCCAGTTTAAACGAAGTTTCCTGCCACTAAAGTGTGAGGTAGCTTTACGCGCTTCTCTGTATAAGAAGTGGCCGGGTGAAGTTTGGTCTTTGCTCCTATAGGTTTTCTGATTTACCTAGGCGAAATGGGTTTCGTTTACAGAAACGATAAGGACAAACGTGGTTTTGATGTCATAGATCTTTATCTTAAAGCTCTACATGAATTCCAACAACTTGAATGTTCCTCAGAACGTATTAAATTGACATGAAATATAAATAGCGATATTGTTTTAGGGTTTCAGGGCTCACAAGTATTAGACTTCGTTGATATAGGTGTGTAACGTTCTTGGATCATTTTCTATTGTACAGTTTAAGTATGATACTGGCTTTAGGAAAACAGTGCGGTCAACCACTGGCCAGACTTTGCAGCTTACTACCTTACTTACCTAAATAAATTCACCCAAACATCCCTTTGAAATCGTTTATTATTATTTATTATTTTTATTACTTTTTGGTGAGACTATTTACTTCTCCGTTGGCGTCGAAGTCGAGGTAGTGGACCACAACGAAACCCAATTTATAGTAATAAGAGACAACGGGATAAGGGGCTGTAAGAATCTGACCACCCGCTCAAGGTTGGTGTAACTTAAATAGTCATGTATAGGATGGACAATTTAAATATTCGGAGCTTTTTTTGATAATCATTTAAAAAAAAACACACTAATGATTTGTTGTGAAGTGATTTTTCGCAAATTTTAAACCTTTTAAATTAGTCGTAATCACTTTTTAAATATGATATGAAAGCTACAGGGTTGCCAGATGCGAAAGGTTTATAATAATTGTAGAAAAATAAATACCATAGTTAAAACGATCCGATTTAGATCAACTATGCACTGTTTTGTTTGATAACTTGGTACCATTTCGAAGGCAATTTCATTATGTTATAATATGAACCACTTCTTACAAATGGAAGTGTATATTGTTATCAAGGGAAATGTATTAGGAGAAAAATATGTTGATATATAAACGAGGGTTGCCTTTTATATTTCGGGATTAGAGAACAAAAACAAATATTGATCATCGAAAATCACTTTATTGTTTTTCAAAATATTCCCCATGAAGATCTATACACTTTCGCATGCGTTTGAACCAATTGTCGAAGCACTTTTGCCACTCTGATTGAGGTATCTCCAACACATGCATTCTGAATGCAGCAACCGCTTTTCAGGTGTCGAAAAACGTTGACCTCTCAGTTTGTTTTTTACGTACGGGAATAAAAAGAAGTCATTCGGTTCCAAGTCAGGACTATACGGCGGATGACCCATCAAATCGATGTTTTGGGTGCTCAAAAATGCAGTTGTCGCAGCCGATGTGTGAGAGCTCGCATTGTCGTGGTGAAGAGTGATCCGTCTTCGGCGGTTGGTTTTCCTGATTTCTTGGAAGACAACTGGCAAACAAATGGTTGTGTACCACTTAGAATTGACCGCTCTGCGTTGTTCTAGTGGTACGGTTGCGACAAGCCCAGTTTTTCCGAAAAAAACAGGCGACCATTTGCTTGGAAGTGCTTCGTGCGCGAACAACTTTTGTTGGATTTGGCTCATCTTGAAACACCCAGACAGTCGACTGCTGTTTACTTTCGGGCTCATACGCGTAAATCCACGATTCATCACCTGTCACGATGTCATAGACGTGTTTCGAAGCACCGCGACCGAATTTTTTGAGCGTTTCGTTCGACCAATTGACACGAGCCTTTTTTTGGGCGATTGACAAATTGTGTGGGATCCAACGCGAACAAATTTTTTTGACAGTCAAATGTTTATGCAATATTGAATGTATGCTGGTCCCACTAACGCCTAAGGTTGTCTCAATCTCACGATAGGTCACATGACGATCTTCCAATATCAGTTCGCGCACAGCATCAATGGTTTTCGGAACAACAACTGATTTTGGACGACCTTCACGAAATTAATCTTGGAGTGAACTACGACCACGATTGAATTCACCATACCATCGATAAACACTGGTCCTTGATGGAGCTTCATCGCCAAAAATTGAATTAAGTTCATCCATGCACTGTTGCTGAGTTAATCCACGCCGAAAGTTGTAAAAAATAATCGCACGAAAATGTTGACGATTTAATTCCATTTTCGGGCCGAGATGAATCTTTTAAGTTACTGTAAACAACACAAATAGCGCTCGTATGTCAAAACGTTCTGAGTGCGTATAACCTCAAAAATATCCAACTTTACGACAGAGCTGTCAATTGCCGGATTGCAACACTAGGGTTGCCAAATCCCGAAATATAAGAGGCAACCCTCGTAGCCTTGCGCCAACCTTTCTCAGGATATCGCTGCATGCATTGGTTCACTACTTGGCGGGTGCCCAAGAAGTTATCTAGGGGTGTCACGTGGAGACTGCATGTTAACTTGGATTGAACAGGGACAAGGATCGTCCTGGTCTTCGCCGGGTTGAAAGTAGACACTTTGACCTGTATGTTCGCCCTCCCCCCTTTCGCACAATATGTTCACGTGAAAAACTACCACTTATCTCCAACGCAGGGGAGCTACCCAACAAGTTTTTTTGATCCTAACCTATTGCCCATTTTTTCCCTTCCCAAGTCTCTCCAAACTTTTTATATAACCTTCTACTAAACAATTTTTAGAGGACTTCGCTCTAAAACCCAATCAATGGTGTAAAAACCCGTTCTCTTCCTTTTGATATATACGCTCTGACCGAAAATAGCTTATCCCAACTATCAAAAATCAGATACTATTTCCTTCCTCCTTTAACGTTTTTTTGTGATAACGATGTACATCGATCTTGCCTTACTTCCCCTTGCTAGAAGGTACTCCTAGCTATCAAAAAAAAAAAAATCTATCCCTTATTGCTGTGTCTTCTTCTCCTAAACTTGACCATGTCTCAAAGAAAATGTACCCCTAAAATGAATATACATACGTTATTTGTTTTCATATAACACCATCGCAATCCATCAAATAACAGGTCAATTGAAAGTCCCCGGCCTGACACCTAGATGGCGGCACTAGAATTAAATCCATATGATTTTTAGCTCTAACCTTCAAAAGACGCGTGTATAAATTTGACAGATGTCGGATCATTAGTTTGTGAATTATAGTATTTTGAGCTTTGAGCTTCAAAATAGGCCTCAGTTTCGGCGATTACCTCTTCATTCGACGAAAATTTCCTCCCAGCGACCATTCTTTTGAGATCTGAGAACAGGAAATAGTCGCTGGGGGCCAGATCTGGAGAATACGGTGGATGCGGAAGCAATAACTGCAATCAACCACCTAATCGGGATGAGTACTTCTCAAGACGATGTCGTCCCTGAACTCCAATGAATTTTATCAGACGATCAACCTGTTTACATCTCATTCCACACTAGTGCCAGGGAATGTCTTTTTATAGATCGCCTCTCCGACTCAATGTCCTAAATCGCATGGACAAAGAACTTGACCTTGTCTTCGCAACTAACCCTATTAATTCTTCAGTAGCGCTCAGTCCCCACGCCCTGTCAACAATTGATAATCACCACCACCACCGCCACCACCACCACCACAACCACAACCGCAACCGCAACCACAACCACAACCACAACCACAGCCACAGCCACAACCACAGCCTCAACCACCATTACGACCACCACCACTACCACCAGCACCACCATCACCACCACCACTACAACAATCACAACCACAACCACCACCACAATCTTTCATTTCTTAACTGATTCAACAACACCGAGTTGATGATAAATTGATTCATTTTGAAGAAGACTTCACCTCCAGCCCTGGCGGACTCTGCAATTTAAAAAAAAAAAATTCTCCTCCGCACTCTCCCACCAAAATCAAAACCAAAAATCGGTCGATTCGTGGCATCACCACATGTGACAGGGAACTAAATCTCCTTCCGCATGTTGATCACAATATCCTTAAATCCAAACAAAGTTAAGCCAGAGACACAAGATATGGCATAAAAACTACGATATTATACGAAGAGGCCGACCTAACTTCACTCAAGGAGGGAGTGTCGCAATCTTTATTAGAAAAGGAATCAATCATAAAGTAATATATAGTAGAGAAGTGGGCAGGTTCCGGGTGCTGGAAGGCTGTATCGTACGCATACCCCTTCAGCAAGGAAGGGGCTTGTAAGCGATTACGGTCTATGCACCTGAGGAGCACCAACCTAACCTATTTATAGCAGAGCTCGAGACACTCTTTCGATGCTTATAATTGCACCTGGACAAAAACAACTTTATCCTAGGGGGAGATATGAACGCCAAGCATAGAAAATGGGGAAATTATATATCTAATGCCAGAGGAAATCAGTTCGCTGGCTGGTTAGATCAGTATCATATTGAATATAGAACTGACCTGCTAGCTACGAAATATTCATCGTTCCCTAGAGGTAGATCGTTCTTAGATATCTTGCTAATTGACTCACGACTGAGACTACTTAACACCAACAGACGAAACAAACACTGTTTACGGACGATTGAATACGACAGTGACCACTGTGACACTGTGAATATCCACTGTGAATATCCAAATTCTACGTACTGAGGTAAACAAGCAGCTGCTAACCAAGATTGGTGTATATACGAGAACGCTATCCTCAGCAGTTGGAAAAGGTGAACGCTGTGGGAGCTGTCTTTCAGGAAATGTACAAGGTGAATGAAAGCATTCGCCGAAATCACGACCTGGAGAACAGAGTTCTACTGAATCACCTGCACCTCCGAAATAAAATTTCACATTGGCAATCGGAGAATCCGGGTTTTACCGAATTCAGTGACGATAATCTGTCAATTGACATTGACATTAATGCCAATGGTGAGGCTAATAGCCTTTTAATCACAAGGGAAGGAATCCAGAGTATCTTCGATTCATTAAGAAGCAAAAAGTCAGTGGGAATAGATGGAGTACCTAACATCGTACTCAAGAACCTGCCCCCAACGGCAATAGATATATACATGATCCTGTTTAACAACGCGTTGAATAATGCATATTATCCCGCGCGTTGGAAAACGGCTATCTTTCAGCCACCCCCAAAAAAGGGCAAAGTCTGTACAAACCCAATGAACATGTGTTCGATAAGTTTACTCCCAAGCATCAGTAAAGTATTTGAAAAGACTAATAACAAAGCTCTGCTAAAATGGGTAGACGACAACATTATTCCAAATAACCAGTTTGGCTTTAGGGCGGGTCATGAAACCACACATGCCGCAGCTAAACTGGTCTCCGACATACAATGGAATAAATGTAGGAACCAATGCACAGGTGCCTGTCTGATCGACTTGGAAAAAGCCTTTGATACCGTCTGGATCGAAGGGTTGTATTACAAACTGGTCAGACATGGCATACATAAGCCTTTACTATATGCACTTTACGATATGTCAAAGGACAGGAGGTTCGTGGTCAAAAATGGTAATGTGACCTCTAATAAAACGTATAATATCAAGAATGGCTTGCAATTGGGGACGGTACTGTCTCCGGTTCTTCTTAGCATTTACATTATCGACTTATTAGATCCACTCCCCCAGGCTTTTGCGTACGCAGACGATCTCATAATTTACAGAACAGCTCCGAAAGTTGAGATCATAAATAGTTTAATACAGCGAGACTTCAACAAAGTGCAGCGCTATTGCAATGACTGGAAACTTAAGATCAACTTCCAGAAATGTGAACCCATCTTATTTAGAACCCCATTATACAAAGCCATGAAGGACACAAGGAAAAACTGGCGAAAGCTTGTTATCGTGGGACCGCATGGAGATAAACTGGAAACCAAGAGTTTAGTTAAATACCTTGGCATCTGGATAGATCAAGATCCGTATTTTAACAGACATGTAGACGCTGCTTTGGGCAAGGCTAGAAAAACGTTTGCTATGACAAGGGGGCTATTTCACAGTAGCTAACTTGAAAGTAGGGTAAAAGTCATATGCTACATGACAGTAAGCAGGCCAATGCTCATATATGGTTGTCCAGTATGGTTTAACATAGGTTCAAATTTGATGGAAAAGATTCGGGTGTTCGAAAGGAAGTGTCTCAGAACCTGTCACAGATTATATCGAACACCGGAATCGGAATACAAAAAGTGCTACTCAAATGAGACTTTATATAATGAAGCCACCATAAATAGAGAGCATAATTTTATGATCAAATTAATCAGAGGACATATTGGGAGACCAATAAGCTCGTCCAAAACCTAATTGTCGGGGCTTATTATCCAAATAACGTGTACTATGAGATCGTGCGTCGCAACGGTTTTGTTCCACCAGAGGCGTTCCTTGATTTGGACATGAAAGGGCTTATACAGGATAGATCCGGAATTCCGCTGATCTATCATGTAAGTAGATCATCCATAGACGGGTGATTGTGCTACGACCGGGAAGTAACGCGCACCGAAGAAGAGCTGTGGCGATTCTCCCGAACGCCAGCACCCATCGTCCCATAATCTAGGTAAAAACCCCCAAATAGGGCATACAATCAAAAAGAGAAACAAGTACTGCGGCAGTTCCATTGAACGCTACTACTTACCTTACAGGTACACAATGTAACAGTTCCCTGAAATTCATTAAAAGGCTGTACTTACCTTCTGCACTGTACCTGCAAAAGCGAAGCAAAACTATGAAACACAAATTCTCGCCGATACGAAATTACAGCGGCAACTAATATAATACCTTCAAGGCAATTTGGTTTAACAACCAACCAACCAATATTGCCTGTGCAAATATCTACACGATATTCTTTTTTACGCCAGCTGCACACCAGCAGAAAAAGGTATTTTGCCTTAGCAAGCATGCCCCCATCAAACGACCGATACATGAGGGCATCCGGCTGGCGCCCCGGTAGTCGAATTCGCAAATGGAGAATTACCATCAGAGTTCGACTGCGAGGATACACCAACAACACTCACACGATCAGCATCACGCTACTCGTAGCCACTGATCGTGTAAACATTGCAACCCCTTTGCCGACGAGATACTCGCACCTGTTGCGAACTTAAAAGAGGGACTTAAGCAATGTCTGCATACTTGCGGACGCACACGATGAGCAGCGAAAGCAATCATCGTGTGTGTATTTCCACCCCTTTTTGTGTTGAACCAAATGCCAAAGGGACATATGACCAAATTTGGTCATCGAAGCGATGATGGGATTTTGGTAGCCTATCGCTAATAATGAAATGATTTAATCTCGGTTCGGATTCCGTGAGGGCAGGTCGCATCCCTCTTGGGCCGCCCCAAGGGATAAGTTAATTCTAGTTGAGTCCTGATTGTCTCGTCGGTGTCGTCGATCATTATTAAGAATAAAAAGCGGTGCAAAACGGAAACCATATCCCACGTGAAGTAATATTATAATTTGAATTGAAATCCCTTGCGCGATTGGAACTCTTACCTTGTGTAAATATAAACATTACTTCGAAGTGAAGTGAAGTAATATTATGAAATACTAACTATTAATTTTTGAATTGAAATCCCTTGCGCGATTGGAACTCTTACCTTGTGTAAATATAAACAATACTTCGAAGTGAAGTGAAGTAATATTATGAAATACTAACTATTAATTGTAATTATATGTTCTAAACGCGAAGTAATATTATAGTTTGAATTGAATTCCCTTGCGCCTAGGAACTCACACCTTGTGTTAACTAAGGCAATGTATTGAATGTGAATTGAAGTATTAAATGTAAATCAAAATTACCTTTATTTTTGAAATAAAAACTGGAGATGAAATTATATTTCGAATATTATAAACTCAGTGTTTGATTTAATCTCGATTCGAGAGTTAGTCCTGACGAGGTCGTGAAGGCTGGGCAACATACCCCACAGAGCTCTTGCGTTTCAGTAGGGCTATCTCCCACAGAGATCGGGACAATAGTATTGGACAGCGTCAACAGTTCTGGTTGTTGGAGGGCATTTAAAGACCTGGATACCAAAATCGGTATAGAATAACAGTATCATCAGCCAGCTTACATAGACTTAGCATTTCTAGAATTAGGGTAGTATAAGATTTAAGTTAAGTTCTTTTAATTAAGAAAAAAGAAAAAAAAAGTAGGTTAAATTTTAAGAAAAAAACCAAAAAAAAATTAGACACAAAGCTTTCAAAATTTTTTCTTTGTCATTTAAATAAGTATAAGTACTGCCACAAACAAAGTTCTGTCGCCGAAAGGCAAATTATACAATAGTGATATAATGTTTAGCTTAGAGCGTCTGCGTAAATAAGTAAGTAAGTTATAATATAAGATAATTAAGCTAGAATTTAAGCATTTTTTGTCTAGCATGTAATTTAGAAACTAAGAATATAAAAAGAAAATAAAAAAATGTTTTAAAAATGAAAAATGAAAAAATCCTTAAATCCAACTCCCAGTTTTCTAAAACAATTGATCGAAGGACCTTTCTAACCTCTATTTCGCGATCTCTCTTTATTCCCTTTGTTCGCCCTCTTCTAAAGCATGCCAGTCAGGTCCCGTCCACTCATCATATGAATCATACACGCAGAATCGAGAAAGTTCAAAGACGCTTCTTACGTTTTGCTCTCCGTGAATTGAGATGAGAAAACCTATTCCTGGACCCTTATACTACATAGACTGAAAATTCCCGGGATTTTTAATGAAAACAAGCGTTTTTTTTTTTTTTTTTTTGGCAATGTTATATTTATTCCTCGACATACTTACATTCGCGGGCGATACACTTGGTATAGCGATTTCTCAACATTTCGATGGCCTTTCTGCAGTATGAGACGTCCAAGACTTCGATATACGCCTCGAACTGCGACTGTAGCTCGTAAACGAATGGACGAAATGTCACGATATTTCATACATAAGCTAGTGACAGATGAACCTCTCGATATGAGTAAAGTTAATTTTGTAGTCTATTCATTTATTGAAAAATACCAGGATGTTTCAGCCCGTATAGTAAACATGCCTCAAACTAATTAACTTAAACACACTAGAAGAAGGCCGTATTCAAGCCGATATCGATCGGTTGAGTTTGAGAATTTTATCTATTCCATGAAGAAGAGAAAAATATGATCTAAATACGCGTTATTTATACATTTGTCGACCATCTATACTTCTTGTATACGATAAAGAATGTTTTTGATTTTAAAGTAATCAATTATAAAAGGCATAGATGGTTTGGTTATTTAATAACGAGCAGCTGTTCAACGTGGCTTCACTTAACTCAGGTAAATATCTTCAATACAAATAAATTAACTATGTAGTTAAATTTGTAACATCCTAAACCAAAATAATAGACATTCTTATTCATTTACATATTTATAACATGCGGCAACAGTTGAAAGGTGACAAAATATGTTTTTCTTCATCAAACAAAACACCATATTATGGAAAGTGCTTAACATCTCACTTCGTCCTGAAGATGTTCCCCATACCCAAAACTTGCTAACCGATGCCAAAGTAACAAACAAAAAGTCATAAAGTCTTGGTTGGTTAACCCTCTTGCAACGATTCCAAACCCTATCACCCTGGTAACTTTTGCCTTGCGCACCTATTATAGGGAGTACAAGTCACGACACAATATTGAATAAAAGTTTCATTCCCGCTATAAAATTTCAGGGTGGTTTAAATATTTCTTTAAAAGGCTAACGAAAACAAAATTCAAAGGCTCGCGGATAGATTTGAAAAAAACATTGCTCTTCAGTTAGACTAGGAATCAATTTCCTTCACAGAAACCCCGGATCGCATGAAATTAGCAATAAAAAGCCCTTTTTCCGTTTTATTCGACTCATAAATGATTCAAACCGCAAAGGATCTCCTGTCTACTACATGAGAAAAATGAAATACCCACGGGGAAAATGAAGCCGAAAACATCGGAAAGAAAGCTGTAGCAAAGTTGGAAATCAATTCACCCGAGAAAATGAGTACAGTACCTTTTATGGGAAGCATCAGTTTAATTTAAAAATGAAATCATTTTGCCTAAGAGCGTAGAAACCAAACTTTTAATAATTCAGTGCGGAAGAATTGTTATCCTTAAAAATATGTTTTAAGTAAACAGCTGAAAGTTAAGGCACAGAAGTGAACCAAATAAACAATTGTCATCTTACATCATCCCCCAAGAAGGTACAGTATACGACAAAAGCCTAAACACTTTATAGCAGTTGACTTTTACAATTCAATTTCAACAACTCAATGGCCATCTCAAGTAGAGTGTACAAGCACTGTGTGTCGGTAATCCCAAAATATTTCAGTTTTACAATCACAACTTAATAACCTGTGTTTTTATTGTGTTGCAAGGTCCGTCCTGAGTACTTTGACCGAGATTTAGTAGTGGATATCCTGGCTATTATACCACATCCAGACTACCCTGTACAATAGTTGACTATAAAATTAAAGTTGGTGTTGGGGAAGATGGAAAAATATTTGTCGCCCTTGACTGGCAGCGGAAATGAGTCTCGTCGCCTTTTTCTTCTATCCACAAGGATGCAGATTGAAATGAATAATGATGTTGGTAGAGATTTATTTGGGCTGCATGCTGAATCTCGTATAAATCACATTCACTATCCTGTCGTGAGGATTGCTTTTGTTGATTGGTGTGATTCATTGCCTGATATAAGTAAATCTTATTTGTGTGGACCATGTGTATCCTTACGGATTTCGGTGTTTGTTAAATGTCCTGATTTACCCACGTCACAGGTTCGGTCTATCAATCATGTCCTGAAGATGAAACTGATACTTTTGGGTGTTTGTTTATACACAATTCAAGGACAGTCTGTCAATATTTTGTGGATTATTTATTCTTATTGCGATGATCCGGATATGCTTACGGGTGTTAAGTATAATAAAACGACAAATTGTCTGCGAGTCCATAAACTTCGCCTTTATTAGTTCATTCGTTATAGAGGTTTATCTCAAATACGAACATTAGACAGTGACCAATGTCTACGACTTAGTTTTGGGGAGTTTTGTATTGTTATTTATATCAAACAAACGGCATTTTTTGGTAATAAAATAGTTAATGTGGTGAATAGGGTTTGGTTCAGCAGCCTTTAGAGCACGAAACACACTGCAAGTTTGAATAACATATACTCGTTAAACATGTCCTTTATGAATACTATGCATAATTAAGCAATAATGTATAGATTCTTCTTTTTCTCAGATATCCATACTACACACATGTTATTCACTAACATCCCCTATAGATCACACAACAATGCCCACCAAATACCCACTACAGCAGAAAATCTTTTACAATTATTGATCTTTTGCTTCCACTGATTGTAATATTTACTATGTAGTCAGGTGATTCGTAAGATAGGCAGTCTTTCCTCTTCAGATTATCCCCGTATATTCGACAATAATCGTCTCAGTCCACCATAAGCCCAACTACATTTGCATATCATCATCATCATTGGCACTACAACCGGAAACCGGTCCTGGCCTTATTTAGCAAGTCCTGAGGCTTGTTAAATTTTCCATAATGATTTGTTTTTTCCGGGCAAGGTCATTAAGTCTTGCGCCAGAGGCTCTCCGACGGGGAATCGAACCCCGGTCTCCCGCGTGACAGGCGGGTATACATTTACATATGTTAGAGAATTAAAACGAATGTCATGTTATCATCTCAATGAAAATGATATTTCGGCCTTTCCACTTATCGTTCAACTTCCCATACGACAGAGTCCAGGATTTTTACACACTAAGACCTCCTGGGGCTATCAGTTATGATATCAAGCCTCCAAATGTCAGATTGTATATAGAATAATGACATTTTCAACATTTAATGTTGCGACATCTAACCGCCGACGAGTCAGCATGTGCGCCTCTGCCTCGTGATCCGTACCAACGGATCAAGTGTGTAATCCGCATCGAAACTCTCGATTGATTTATGATCTTTAAAGGGTTTTCGGTGTTTTGAGTGGTGTAATATTCGTCACGAAAGGGATGTGACCTGGATTTCTGCACAGATCTAGTGGGGCACTGTGGGGTTTCTTCAAGGCGCCGAAGAACCACCCATCGCTTTAACCCCACCTAACCTGCAATTACCATAGCCAACTTACCTGCAATCGAGCAGCGTTAAGCTACCCATTCAATATCCTACACCTGAAAATTAAAACCTCAGCAACAGCATGTATTTTAACCAAACCATTGCGGTTCATTTTACATGGATCAATTAGGAATCTGAGCGGTTCCTCTGGGCGGCAACATGCCCATCAACATACTCCTTCATCCTGCGTCTCCTTATTTCAACAACCCGTTGGTCCAAAAAGACAAGTCGGCTACTTGCTTGCTTGCACATCTGCAAGCCAGATTTCTAATAAGAATACCCTACGATATATTTTCCAATTAAAAAATAAACAAACCTTTATCCTAGCCCTGGCCATAGCGGGTAATCTCCTGTTGACCTAACATCACAGAAGAACCCATTTCCGCTGCCTGTAATATTCCCTAGTACTGTCTACAACATGGCTTTAGCCTCCATGTACGCATATTTGTTTACATACCAACATGACCGATTATGGCGCAAGACTAATGACCTTGCCCGGAAAAAACAAATCATTATGGAAAATTTAACAAGCCTCAGGACTTGCTAAATAAGGCCAAGACCGGTTCCCGGTTGTAGTGCCGATGATGATGATGATGATGATGACCGATTATACGATCCGCTGCCGTATCGAGAAGCGATCACCAGCATCGGTCATGACTAAGGATATGTTGTCCAAACAACGAGTAGCCACGATTCTCACGCTGGCTATCGAATCGAAATGCTTCTGTTTACTCAACGTAAACAGAAGAAATTATCTTCGCCTGCAAGGCAGCATTCTCTTGTGTTAATGTATCCAAAATAAATATGCACCCTTGCATCGTAGTCTCGATCATCTCATCGAAGTCTGGTGATATAATATCAACCGCATAGGAAACCAATTCCTATGGTTTATGATGGCATAGTCAGCCAGCATCGGTATTCGATCTTTTATTTGATCAGCCGAAGTATCTGAACTTCCTTTTGCGCACCCTTCGCAGCTGCATGGTCATGGCTTCCAATAAATGTATTTTCATCTAGGCCTCTACAGCCACAAGAAAAATGCGTCGGTTGGAAATTCCAGTTCGATCGCTCTTTGGTTATCACCAGGGGAAAGATCGGATTGGCTACTTCCAGACCGATGGAAATCCATCTTCATCGCGACTAGTGGATGTTGACGGTAACAAACCACGGCGAGTCAAATTTTATCCCTCGACGGGTACACGTCGGAGTGCGGTCGCGTTCTCAAATTAATTTCAGCTTGACTTCGATAAACCGTCAATATCAATGGAATCCTTTTTTGTTTGTCAATTCTCGCTCTTTTGTTCGTACGGCGAATTGAACGGTTATTTAAGAAATGAGCAGTGTCGCGATTATTCCGATTCTACTTTACAAAGTGCTTTGACTCTTCTTTAATATAACTATGTGTCTCTAATCACAATTAACATTCCTAACTTTAAAACAGAAAAAAAAATTCGAACAATAAAAAACAGTGCTCAACACCAATACCAAGTGTTTTATTCTTTTCATCTTCTTGGCGAAAGGCTGCTGCTAGCAGTGGGACGACTGCGCGCACCACGAAGGAATTTCGGACGAGTCGATAGTGGAGTATCGACAACAAAGGACTTCCAGCCGAGTTTAGTGCTACCATCTTCACCAGTGCAGTTAGTGTTCTTGTGTTTTGCAACTGTGGAGTTTTTATTGAACCTGTATCCTTGATGATACCAAATAAAAACCGCCCACAGCACCTACTACAAGGGCATAACACCTGTAGTGGTTGCTTTCGCTTATCTATCGCCGGGTCAAACTTGCATCCTTTTCTGCGGCAGTATTGGTTTCCTGTGTCAGGCCATTTCGATGGAACAGGAATTTCAGATCGACCTCTGTAATATTCGCGGCCTAAAATGCAATTTCTCCACTGTGTCTGCCCATGTCGGTAACCAGAAACCAGCAGTTCTTGCACTTAGGAGACTTAGATAATAACTTATACAGATATTTCTGATTTTACTATACTCGGATATAATCTAGTGCCTTTGTTCTTTCCACATCCTGGTCTAGCTACATACATACGAAGTGATATTGTTTATCAGTTTCTGCCACAATATGCGAGCTGGTCCAATCCAGAATTTAATTTCTCCTGGCTAAAAATTCACGTTCGTAAGCATATCATACATTACTGCTTTCTTTATAGAAGCCCAAATTTGGATAGAAACGCATCCTTTAAGGAATTTTATGCTCTATTGTGGCGGTTCTACGAACCACACAATCCACTATTGGTCGAGATGTCGTCGTTCCGCCAAGGAACACACTCAACTATAGGTAAATTACACTTCTCCACAGACACGTGCCCTTAAAAACCTGTACCTGAAACCAAGGTAACATACATCTGGGAGGCAACGACCCCACGTGCCCACAGACACGTAGGTCACAAGTCCGATCAATCGTCCTACGCTTGCACGGCGATCGAAGGACACAACAAACTGGCAAACCTTGCCTTACCAAGGACATTTAACGCATCGTCCTAAATGCCTGAAAAAAATATTCTATATATCATTTTAACATGCAAATGGTTTGAAAGTTACTGAATTTATGAGATGCTTGGCACTGCACTTAAGCTTGTTACAAACAAAAGATTTAAATGTTACTGGAATTTGAAAAACGTACCCAATCTGGGCACAGCGAGCCAAAGTGCGTCGGCGCATCAACGTATCTAAAACACGACTCCCCTAGTTTAACGTGGAGGCCCCGACTTGCCTCCACGGAATCCGTATTTCGATTAACCTCAGTCACCGAAGCTACAGAACACCAAAATTCCATCCATCGCTTCGATGGCCATATATGGTAAGGTTCTCTTTAGCATCAGCACGTAGGGCGCGAAACATAAACGACGTTTGCTTCTGTTGCTCATGGTGTGTGTGTGTGTGTGTGTGTGTGTGTCCACAGTATGCGACCGTGGATCATCGAATCCACGTGGTTGCAGCTGGTGCAAAATATCTCGACAAGGGGTTGAAATGTTTGCACGATCAGCGATTATTGCTGATCGTGCACATGTTGATGGTATCTCCACGTAGTCGAATTCTCGATGGAGGTTTACCATTTAGGGAACCCGACTTGCCTGGCAATCAGCCACATGCCTTCATGTAATTGTCGGTTGGATGACCGATCTATGTAGGCATTATGCAAAAGGGAAAGATAAAACAATCCCTGTATGTGTGCGGCTGGCGCGTAAAGGCATATCTCATGGATATTGTTCCGACGATGTTGGTTGTTAGATGGTGCGACCAAATTGCTTTCAGGGAAATTAATATTTGTTGCTGATGAAATCTTATGTCAGCTAGAAATATTGATTCAAAGTATTTCTAAATTTATGGGTACAACTATGGAAGGTAAGTACACGTTTTGTTATGTGTTTTAGGAAACTATTTCTTTATCATAGCTGAAAGGTAAGTAGTGGAGTTCAATGAACTGCCACAATACTTGTTTTTTATGCTTTTTGTATGCCCTAGATGAGGGTTTTTACATAGGTAATGGGAAGATGATTGGTGGCGTTCAGGGGAACCGCCACAGACTCCTCTGTAGGTCCATGAACGTTTATACGGCTTATGTTCTTAAACTTGCCTCGCACGCCTAGAGTGCACAGGCTTTCATTTATTGCATTAAAGCCGATTAAGGCAGGCTTCAGTTTTTGGCTGAGTAGAACGCTTCGCGATTTTGCGTGTCATCCTTGTGATCTTCACCCAAAAAGATTATGTTGACAATTTGTTGTACATCGAAAGGCACAATCCACTTTTCATTTCTTCAACCGGGAGAAACGATAAACGTCATCAAATATTGTAAAGAAATCGACATATTGCATGCCAAATTGGCTGAAAGCCAACCTACGTTGGTCAATAGGCATGGCCCGATCTTTTTCCACGACAATTCTAGACTCCATACCTTACAAGTAATGGCGCGAAAACTGCTGCAGTTGGGATTTGAAATCCTTCTGTATTCACCGTACTCTCCTGACATTTACCCAACGGACTACCATCTTTTTCGCAATCTGGATTCATTTTGCCGGCAGAAGATCTTCCAGAACTGACAAGTGGTCATAAAAGCCTTTGAAGATTTCATTGTCTCAAAAAGTCAGCACTTCCACGAAAAAGGAATATTTGACCTTCTATCACGTTGGAAGAATATCACAGATGCCAACGGATTCTATTTTGATTGAATAAAAATATACGGAAAAATAATATTGACATTTAAATTTTTACTATAAAATCTGACATTTCATGTGGTACAACCCAATATACATGACTCAAAAACTTGTTTTCAATTTATTAATACTAGACGTAAATCTGATGGTTGCCTCCCCTCTTTTTCATTTAACTCTGAAATCTCATGGGATTTACATGTCATTGTAAACTCTTTTCCCTCCCTTTCAAACAATCCTTCATATATATTTAAATATTTAACAATCTTTTGTCTTGGTCAGTTTTTTTCTCAACTTATTAATCCATCTACGATTGAAAATAAACTGACCCAACTTGCACAAGACCCAGATGGTTTCCTCGCCGTTTTCCTTCCCCTTCTTCGCCCCTGCCGATAATTTTTAATCTGTCGCTTTCTTAAGTTAAATTATCTCACATTTGGAGAACTTATTTCATCACCCGTATACATACAAACGGAACCAAAGACAATCTCTCAAATCACCATTCCATCGCCACACTTTCCTGTATTTCAAAACTTCTTTAAAGCGCTCGGCACCAAAAGTTATGCGTACACAGCAGATCCCTTATTTCGCCCAACGAACCTTATTTCATCCATATTTGACCCAGGCAACAAGATTTTCTTGGTGCTAGACCTATCATCACAAATTTAGTTGGATACACTTCCCGCACATTCTTAGTCCTCCAGAAGGGAAATAAAGTCGACGTCATTACAACCAAATTCAATAAAGACTTCAAAACCATTTCGCAGAAGATAATCCTTTTTAAATTATCCTCTTTAGACTTCGAACCAGCATTGACGAAGTATTGAAAGCAAAATAGATATTATAATATTAGTCATCGATTATTTAATCATCTTCATATATCCCAGTTATTGAGTTAGTTTTTAGTTATTGTATGGCTTGTATTAAGCCGTATAAATGTGGGTTCTGCTTTCACCAAAACAAAAGGTCTGTTAAAATATGAACTTCCAACTACTGATAGACTGAGAAGAGAAACCTTCTGCATGTCAGTCACACGAACGTGGTACTCTCATTACAACCTTAAATCTTTCTAGAGTTTTAATAACTCTATTTTTTGTCTTTAGCTTTTTCTCAATCTGCATTGTGCTTTGACCCTCGAGTCCCCCTACAATCTTGGTGCAGAAAAAGAAAGACTCCCATCATGCCAAATATTCATATCGCCATGTGCCACACACCTACGCGGCCGCCTCATGAAACGTGGTCCTTAAAATCAATATTTTTCTTGTGCCCCTAATCATGAGTAAACATTATCGGGTAACAAGTGATAGCCAGATGTATTATTGCCAGATGTCGGCCTTCTAGAAGAATCTCAGACGATAAAAGGGCAACTAAAATGAAAATCAAACGAACACAAATACTACGATCCTCATTTGGAGGCCATGCCGTATTTTTCTTCAGAATTCAGCCGAGAGTAATTGGACCCAAAAGGGTAATAAAATGCAAAACAATTATCACTGATTATCGCTTCCATTTTATCCTGTCACAGAAAAATAAACATGAAACGTCGTCAGATTGTAGAAATGAAACAACGTTAACAAGGATCATTTACAAGGTGGCGCAAAATTAATCATCCTATTTGGTTATTAAATTACTTTTTTACTAAATAAAAAAAAATGATTTTGAGTGATGAAAATCTTTATTTGGACCTGTGGGGATTCTTTATGCCATTTCCAAAGAATCACCCATTCCCTTTAAATTAACTTCATTAATTAATTAATTTAAATGTCTCTCACTCACCTCAAGTCTTCCTACTTACCTGCACACGAGCAGCACAAAGCTCTCTTTCAATCGTTTTAACAGTGACACAGTGACCGAGTTCGGATGTTCGCTTATTGAGTGAAATTAAAAAGTTGTTTTTGTGAGTCCGGGAGCGTTTAAAACAAAAAAACTATTTATAAATAAATGCCATCGATAAAACAGTCAAAGCTAAATGAAGATATATTATTTGATTTAGTCGACCAAAATAAAAAAAAAAAACAAAAGACAAAACAAAGAAACTGCAAATCAATCCAGTGAAGTGAGAAAAAAAAAACAAAAACAAAACTGGTCTTCAGTGCCATACTTACTTCAGTTCATTTATACTCGTAATCCAATTCATAAACAAGAACGAAGCCACCAAACAGAAAAACAGTGACGTGGCGTGTTGTGACAACTAAAACAAAGTGCAACAACAACAAACAAACAAAATGTTAAAAGTGACAATAAACGTGCTTACAAAATAACTTCAGTAAGGTGCAACAACAACGTAAGACAATTTAAATATATTACCTCGGTCGTAAAAGTGAAAACTAAAACAGACAATATATTGCTAGTTACGCACAGAGTTTTCAAAGCATCATTTGGCGCGAGTGAAAGTTCACTGACTCTTAGCCGACGATAGCCGAGTTCGAGTCGGCGTGCGGAAGAAATCGACTTCGTGGTTCGTATTGCTGTCGCCTTTGTTTTTTTTAATGAAAACAAACTGGAAAGAACCAGCATGAACACGGAGGAAGACAAAAACGTGACAAACAAACGAAAGGGTACACCGAAAATCTCCATTGTGACGCGAAGTAAAACCGCGAAATTAACAATGGAGAGAAAAGGTCAGCAAATGGAGGAGGGCAGTGAGCGTCCCTCTCCCTACAATTTTAATATGTATGGGGCAAAGAATTCGTTCGCTTCTCTTGCATCCTCAGAGTCTGAGGATGAAGAAGAGGAAATTACTGAATTGGAGGCGAAACTTGCGATGGCAAGAGCCCGTCTAGAAGAGAGACGCCGAAAGAAAAAAATAGCGGCACTCGAAAAAGAAAAAGACACGGAACAACAACAAAAGCCGAAGCCAAAAGTCGGCCAACAGCAACAGCAACAGCAACAGCAACAGCAACATCAACAGCAACAATCAACACAAAATCGACCACAGCAAGCAACACAACAGCGGCAAAGCAACAATCAGAACCAAAAAATAAAGATGCCACCGATCAACACTATAGATATTGAGTGTAAGGAATTGGCAAGTCTTTGTAAGCTAGCGATAGGTAACAATTTTGTAGTTAAAAGACTGGCTGGTAATAGGCATGCCATTCAAACCTATGCGGTGGCAGACCACGAAAAAATTAAAGAGGTCTTAAAAAGGGCCACCGCGGAATTCTACTCGTTCACGCCGAAGCAAACAAAGAGGGTAACGGTTCTATTAAAGGGTGTCGACCCTGAGGTGGAACCGGAGGCTCTGCTCGAGATGCTTCAAAAGTTGAGGCACGACGATCTCGAGTTTATCTCCGTAAAACCGTTCACCACAACCAAGGCAAGAAGGGAAAACCGCAAGCTACCCTTCTTTTTAGTTCAACTAACGCCCAGCAGCAGAATTGGTGGTCTAAGAAAGATTACAGTCTTGGATCATCAAAGTGTCACATGGGACAAGTTAAAAAAAGGCAGAGACATCCTGCAATGTGTCCGCTGCCAACGGTTTGGTCACGCGGCGGCGAACTGTGAAATGCAGCACCGTTGCGTAAAGTGCGGAAAAGACCATAAGGCAGAAGAATGCCCTCTGGGAAAAGAAAGGGTAGAAGACAAAGCCCTTCTAAAGTGCGCAGTGTGCCGGAATGAGGGACACCCCGCTAATTATCGAGGATGTCCTAAATTCCGAGAAATAATGGCAAGAAGTGTGACCCGGCAAAAAAACACAGAGCCAGCTCGTACTACAACAATGCCCGTAACATCGCAGCGGTCGTACGCACAAGTTGCGTCGGGTGGGAGACCATCAAACCAGGCTACAACATTGGTAGCCACAAATACTCCCACACAGACTGAAACAACATCGCAAGCAGACGTGATCACGGTTCTGCTTAATCTGCAGAGACAGATGACACAGCTGCAAAACCAAATAAACGAGATCTATTCGTACTTGCCCAATCTAAACAAAAAGTCAATATAAACCCCCTAACCACAACATCAATAAAAGCTCTTGTCGTGAATGTAAATTCACTAATAAGAACTGAGAGAAGAGCCAATCTTTTCAACCTGTTGCAAGTTGAACAGCCTGATGTACTTCTGGCGGGGGAAACAAAGTTAAACCAGAGACACAAGATATGGCATAAAAACTACGATATTATACGAAGAGACCGACCTAACTCCTCTCAAGGGGGGGGTGTCGCAATCTTTATTAGAAAAGGGATCCCTCATAAAGTTATATATAGTGGAGAAGTGCGCAGGTTCCGGGTGCTGGAAGCCTGTATCGTCCGCATACCCCTTCAGCAAGGAAGGGGTTTGTATGCGATTGCGGTCTACGCACCTGAGGAGCACCAACATAATCTATTTATAGCAGAGCTCGAGACTCTCTTCCGATGCTTACAATTGCACCTGGGCAAAAATTACTTTATCCTAGGGGGAGATATGAACGCCAATCATAGAAATTGGGGAAATCATATATCTAATGCCAGAGGAAATCAGTTGGCTGGCTGGTTAGATCAGTTTCATATTGAATATAGAACTGACCTGCTAGCTACCGAATATCCATCGTTCCCTAGAGGTAGATCGTTCTTAGATATCTTGCTAATCGACTCACGACTGAGATTACTTAACACCAATAGACGAAATACAAACTGTTTACGGACAATTGAATACGATAGTGACCACTGTGCATTCACGGCAGTAATAGAGCTTCCGAACGAGCTCGCAGATCTGGAGGAATTCGTGATCCCGCAACCCTATAACTACGGGGCAATGCGATGGCCGCGGTTCACCAGATCATTAACAAGAGAACTTCGTTCGAACGACTTTAATCTGCCAGTAAACAGAAACCTGACAAATGACGAAATCAACAAATACATCCAACAAATGGACAAAACCGTAAAACGAACAATGGACAAAACAATTCCTAAAACAGCATTTACAGATCACATAAACATGTACAGAAACACAACAATAAACGCACTCCACAAGAAAAAGAGCAGACTGCTATCGAAACAAAAACAATTACACAGACAGTTTACTGACAGACAAGACCAGGAGATAATATCACTGAAATCCCGATTAAAAAACCTCCAACAACTGCTTAAACCTAACTATAGATTAGCAACTTAAACCTAACTATAGATTAATAACAAATTTGTATTGGAACAACGGAAATCGAGCTATAAAAACTAATAACCCGAATATGTTCCCACAAATAAATAAAATATTCAGGAGAAAAAATCAAAACGAGATTCAGTGTCTGCAAATTCTACGTACTGAGGTAAACAAGCAGCTGCTAACCAACATTGGTGTATATACGAGAACGCTTTCAGGAAATGTACAAGGTGAATGAAAGCATTCACCGAAATCACGACCTGGAGGACAGAGTTCTACTCAATCACCTGCACCTCCGGAATGAAATTTCACTTTGGCAATCGGAGAATCCGGGTTTTACCGAATTCAGTGAAGATAATTTGTCAATTGACATTAATGCCAATGGTGTAGTGGCTAATAGCCTTCTAATAACAAGGGAAGGAATCCAGAGTATCTTCGACTCATTAAGAAGCAAAAAGTCAGTGGGAATAGAGTACCTAACATCGTACTCAAGAACCTGCCCCCAATGGCAATAGATATATATACGGTCCTGTTTAACAACGCGTTGAATAATGCATATTATCCCGCGCGTTGGAAAACGGCCATCATTCAGCCCATCGCAAAAAAGGGCAAAGACTGCACAAACCCAATGAACATGCGTTCGATAAGTTTACTCCCAAGCATCAGTAAAGTATTTGAAAAAACCATTAACAAAGCTCTGGTAAAATGGGTAGAAGACAACAGCATTATTCCAAATAACCAGTTTGGCTTTAAGGCGGGTCATGAAACCACACATGCCGCAGCTAAACTGGTCTCCGACATACAATGGAATAAATGTAGGAACCAATGCACAGGTGCCTGTCTGATCGACTTGGAGAAAGCCTTTGATACCGTCTGGATCGAAGGGTTGTATTACAAACTGGTCAGACATGGCATACATAAGCCTTTACTATATGTACTTTACGATATGTTAAAGGACAGGAGGTTCGTGGTCAAAAGTGGTAATGTGACCTCTAATAAAACGTATAATATCAAGAATGGCTTGCAACAGGGTGCGGTACTCTCTCCGATTCTTTTTAACATTTACATTAGCGACTTATTAGAAGTACTTCCGCAGGCTATTGCGTACGCAGACGATCTCATAATTTACAGAACAGCTCCGAAAGTTGCGATCATAAATAAGTTAATACAGCGAGACTTCAACAAAGTGCAGCGCTATTGCGATGACTGGAAACTTAAGATCAACTTCCAGAATGAAGCCATCCTATTTAGAACCCCATTATATAAAGCCACGTACGACACAAGGAAAAACTGGCGAAAGCTAGTTATCGTGGGACCGCATGGAGATAAACTGGAAACCAAGAGTTTAGTTAAATACCTGGGCATCTGGCTAGACCAATATCTGTATTTCAACAGACATGTAGAGGCTGCTTTGCTCAAAGCGAGAAAAACTTTCGCTATGACAAGGAGGCTATTTCACAGTAGCCAACTTGACAGCAAGGTAAAAGTCATATGCTACATGACACTAATCAGGCCAATGCTCGTATATGGTTGCCCAGTATGGTTCAACATAGGTCCAAATTTGATGGAAAAGATTCGGCTGTTCGAAAGAAAGTGTCTCAGAAGTTGTCTCAGATTATATCGGGCACCGGAATCGGACTATAAAAAGTATTACTCAAATGAGACTTTATATAATGAAGCGTACATAAATAGGGTGGATAATTTTATGATTAAATTAATCAGAGGACATATTGCGAGAGCAATAAGCTCGTCCAATGACCTAATTTTCGGGGCCTATTATCCAAACACTCTGTACTATGAGAGCGTGCGTCGCAACGGCTTTGTTCCACCAGAGGCGTTCCTTGACTTGGATATGAAAGGGCTTATACAGGATAGATCCGGAATTCCCCTGATCTATCATGTAAGTAGATCATCTGTAGACGGGCGATTGTGCTACGACCGGGAAGTAGCGCGCACCGAAGAAGAGCTCCTGCGCTTCAGCAGGGCTATCTCTCACAGAGACCGGGACGATAGTATTAGACAGCGTCAACAGTTCTGGTGGTTGAATGGCATATAAAGACCTGGGTACCAAAGTCGGTAAAGAATCATACTATCATCAGCTAGCTTACATAGACTTAGCTTTTCTAGAATTAGGGTAGTATAAGATTTAAGTTAAGTTAGGTTAAGTGCTTTTACATAAAAAAACAAAAAAAAAAAAAAAAAAAAAACGTAGGTAAGTTAAGTAAGTTAAATTTTAAGAAAAAAAAACAAAAAAAAAAAAAATTGACAAAGTTTTTCAAATTTTTCTTTGTATTTCAACTAATTATAAGTATTGCCACAAAGTTCTGTCGCCGAAAGGCAAATTATACAAATGTTAAGTAATGTTTAGCTTAGAGCGTCTGCGAAGGACCAGTAAGTTATTATATAAGATAATTAAGCTAGAATTTAAGCATTTTTTGTCTAGCCTTTAATTTAGAAATTAAGAATATAAAAAGAAAAATAAAAAATGTTGTAAAAATGAAAATGAAAATGAAGCTCTCTTTCAACCATTTCTCACCTGAAAGTTAAACCGCAGCATATCTCCATCATTTTGTTCATATTACATGAACCTTACCAACCCAATCGGCTCTGCTCGTCAGCAATCTCGATTGGTAAACACACGTCAATCTAGCAATGTGTTCCTGTTTCAACAATATGTTGGTCCAAAAATACACGCTGACCAGCGTACTTGTTGACACAGCTGCAGCCGATAATTTTCCTACCATTGAATCGGACACGATTATGATTGCTATTCCAACAACCATACCAACGATCGTATCCCTTCTACCAATTCCTAGCCCAACATTGCCCCCATATCCATTAGGTTCGCAACAATTGCAACCAATTCCCCTTTATCGGACAGCAGCCGATTATCGAATTATACATGAACATGATTGTTATTTAAACAATCATACCTCATGATCGTACCCATGTACCATTACTTTCGCCTAAACAATAGCTACCCTAGCCGCAGCCATGATAAACAAATTTTCGGTTCACCTATCGTCACCGAATAATCTATAGCCTACAACGACATGATTGTGAGCGATTAAGTAAACACGACAAGGTTCCCATGTCGTACTGGCTAAACCTATCACACAGTAACCTTACTGTGTTTACTTTATCTACCATCTGTTGGCCCATGGCCACTGGGTAAGTCGTATGCTTGCACATCTGCAAGCCGGATTCCTTATGACCCATGATTGTTATTTAAACAATCGTATCGATAGCCATGCTCTATGATGCATTCTTTAAAGCAAACAAGGCAGCCAACCTCCGTATTCGATCATCTATTTGATCAGCCGAGCAATTTAGATTTTCTTTCATGCACCCAGAGTCATGATGTCCAACGAATGGGATTTCGTCCTGACCGTACATTTGCCGGGGAAATTCCGCTATTGGAAACCCAAATCGGTCGCTCATTGGCGGACATAAATGAAAAGATCGGAGTTGCTCCTCCCATATCAATGAAAATCCAGGATCATCGCGGCTGGTGGATGTGGAGTGCAACAGAAACCAGGAGTCAGATTTGTAAACGCGCATCGAACGCACGTATCAAGGTCGTTGCTGGGGGAGTTTGAAGAATCACGCGAACACTTATTAAACGTGACATCTGGTGGGAAACAAAAGTTTAGTTAACATTCGATTAAGTACCTGCAGTCGAATGTCAAGTGAAGACATTTTAATATTCAAGTTGTGTTAAGTTCAATTAAAACCATTGACAATTGAAGCTGGTGAAATTAAACTAAGACCTTTTAATACCCAAGCTGTGTTAAGTTAAACTAAAACCATTGACAATTGAAGCTGGTGAAATTAAACTAAGACCTTTTAATAGTAAAGCTGTGTAAAATAAAATAGAATTCATTAACAATAAAAGCAATGTTCACCGACCATCCACAACAGTTTTAATTGTTCCTGTGTCCTGGGTGCATATTGATCATAGTTTCTCAACAGCAAGTGGGATTTTAGTTAAAAATACCACCCCACAGACCTTTACAATTTTTTCTGTTAAGTGGAAAAGATGATATCCGTCAAGTGACCCGTCTTATCTCTTTTTCCATGACTTTCCACACTATTTCCAGTGCTAACTGTTCGCATTCCTGTCGAATATGCTCCTTAAGAGCTGCGATTGTCTGAGGCTTGTTGGCATAAACCCTCGACTTCAAGTAGCCCCAAAGCAAGAAGTCTGGGGTGGTTAAATCGAGCGAACTTGCTGGCCATGCTAAACCACCAAAACGGGAGATTACGCGACCAGGAACCGCTTCCTTCACAATATCCATTGTTGCTCGTGATGTGTTTACGGTTGCACTATTTTATTGAAACCACATGTTCACCAAGCGTCGCTTATCCAATTCCGGCAATAAGAAGTCGTTTATCCTGGCCCTGTAGCGTTCGCCAGTAACAGTGACCGTATTGCCGATGGCGTCCTAAAAAACGACTGCCCAATCACTCCTCCCGCGTAAACGCCTCACCACACAGTGGCTTAGAGTGGATGTAATGGCTCTTCATGCATCACACGCGGATTTTCAGTGCCCAAGAAACGAAGATTTTGCTTATTTTGCACCTTGTCGCTCATGATGATTTTCGACACAATATCGTCCTCTTCGTTGTTGAGATTAAGGATGGCTTGACAGTAATTCACACGCGCTCCATTGGTTACCTCTTTGTATTCTGCAACTCTCTAGTTCGCAAATGTCAAATATGATTGACGTACGACGCCATTTGCAAAAATTATAACATCTTCCGATAGGGTGATTAATTTTGTGCCACCCTGTATAACACACTTACAATTTCGTTGTAAGGCTGCTTAAAGTGTGAAAATCCCAAATGAACCTAATCATTCTTACGACAACCCAAAAGCTATCGAGGAATAAGTATGCTCGTGCAATCACCATACTACCTTCAAGCATATGGAAGCGAATTTTCCTCGGTCGTGGAAAAACAGAAGAAAATCAGTCTGGTGTCGCAAGCGAAATGGGAGACCGAATGAAAACAAATCTATAAACCGAAAGGCCAATACAAAGGTGCCATTCCTACCTGGTGTCTGATGTTGTATTTGGAAAGAGCGTATAGTTTCCAGTGAGAAAGCTGTGGTATACGAATACGTAAATGCAATCTTAATCTTTACTTTCTGGATTGAGTGTGACCAACTAAAACTACGCGTAAAAGCATATAGATGGGTATCTCTCTTTTCTAATTTCTAACCAAAACAAACATTCACAGAATCCGTCTTCTAGCCCAGATTCAAGTCAGAACGCCATTTGTATATCCACAGGCCTTCTACTGTTATCAAAGCATTTAGTGTAAAAAAAACGTTTGACCATTTCCCATGCTAGACACCCCAACACGAAAGACTGAACTCCAAATGATACAGACACAAAAATGTAACCCGCCAACAAACCAAATCCCCCTCACTGCCTAGAAACTTACTCATTTTCCCATGTTTCCCTCTAGCTTTTCTGATTTTCGATGACAATCGACAACAACAAAATATAAAAATCATGGAGGTGACAAGAAAAACGAAAAATGTGCGAAAGCACATGGAAACAAACAGCAGGACTAATCTAATCGACCGGAAGCTCTCTGCCACTTTATGCCAAGACCACAGCAGACAATTGGTCTCAAAACAGAGCAACCAATCAAAAATTCCCGCAAAACACCTCAAGTTTGTGCCAGTCATATCTAATTCAGTAAAACCCAGCAACCACTTCTCGGATTTGCATACCTAATGATCCTTTGAATATGCATGGCACGCTAACAGTGCAATCCAGAAAGTAAAACTTCCTTTAACTTGTTCCAAACCGTAACTTCTCTTTCTCGTTCTTGATTCACATTTAAATAGTGAACTCGGAAAGCTCCCTGCTCTCCCCTTAGTGGTTGCTACTCTTACCACATGAGTCTACTTTTGTTGAATTGCTCATCGGGAGGGTTTCCTAAGCCTAAGGACCCTTAGATAAATTATTTGCATAATACCCGGGATATTTTCTAACAAAATTATGGATACACCAGAATAAAGCTAATCACAATTAGTATTTTAGTTGAGGTAGAAAAATGGGGTCTGAGTGAGAATCAGATGCCTTAAAATCAGTCGAGATATTCCCATTCTGTACAAGGATAACGTACATGTACATTCCCCTTTTATATGCGTGACATCGACTCGTTTTTGTTTTGAGTAAACTCAACCGAACAGTTGGAACACCGAAGGGCGTCTAACTCTTGATGGAAAGTCAAGGTGATTTGTTACCTTAAGCGGGACAAGAGAAAGGGAGGAATATTGAAATTATACATTTACAAGGGAACAGTGAACTCCTTGTATCCGACGATGAAACATATATTACACCCATGAGGTTGCTGCAAGCAAATGAAACGCTTCTAACTGAAAATGAGTCCTGAATGATTGTGTTGTTGATTTAAGAAAGGATTTAACAATCACATCCGAGATCCAGAATACACTGAATGTACACCGTGCGTGAAATGTAATTTAAACTAGATCATTTTTGTTTTGTGAAAACATATTTTATGCCACTTGTAATAGAATACATATGGTTACCTATCCAACATTAGTGAATTGTGGATGCAAGGTATTCATTACCCAAAATATTTATAATAATATTTTTTCATTGAATACCGCACGCGTATGACCGGGTTTTTGAATGTTGAACTGGCTGACGAAACTTCTGCCGACAATATATAAAATAACTCCTTAGTGACCTGTGGCAGTTCCGCCAAACCCCACGGTTCGCTTTCCTGAAAAACCCCCATAACCTTTACCCAATCTCCTAATTTCACTAATGCAATCGCATTAGCATCTTTAATGCTTCACGCATTAATGAGATCAATCTGTAATCAAAAAAGCCCCATGGAAAAGAAAACATGCCTTTCATGCATCCCTTCGCATACAAATCCTCTGTAATAATTTCTTTCTACCTTTTCAGGAACCCCAGGCAAATTCCAGCTTTCCCACACCTGCACCGCAATCTCCACCCAGCATACCTGAAACATTTCCTTTTACAAGGGCATTTAATGCATACAACGCATTATCTAAAATTCCTAGAAATAATTCCTTAAAGTGCATATGGCATCATGAATCCCAAGGCAGTCGGTTCCCTTTGTATGTGTTAAAATCCTATGTCGGACAGCTTGTTTTTACAGATGCCATAGCCCATATTTCTACGCATGTAAACATGCACAAGATCCACCTCATCGATTGTTTTCCCACTAACAAACAATCTTCAATTACTTTCTCTGCCGCAGCTAATTACCCGGCATATACAAAGGCATGCAAGGATTCGTTCGGCCACCAATCCCATTTGCACCTTTTTTCCCAACGTCGTTAATAGCGATGACGCATCGCGTCGTCACAACCGACCCGCTCATGTCCTCAGTTGCCCCTAGCCCACACGCCCTCTCTACCATTGACAATTATCACCCCCCACTGCTCTTATCCTTATATCTCGACCATGAAACCCAGCCCCCTCTACCCCCTGACTGCTTTTCTTACAATTTCCATAAGGCTAATTTCCGCCTCCTAAATGAACATCTTAGCAAAACAGCGTTTCGCTTTGATCATTTGGGTGTAGAAGAAGCCACGGCCACTCTCTATAAGGAGATTTACTATGCCGTCGCCTTATATGTCCCCTATTCTCGCCGCAGGTCATCGGTTTCTTCGCCGCCATGGTACAACCGCAATCTCCGCAATCTTCGGAACAAAAGGAATAACTTATGGAACATTTTCCTCAAAACGCGATCCATTGAAAACTACTCCAACTATCTCGGGGCCTTTTATAAATTTTCCGAACTCTACAACTCCCTCTATTCCAAATACCTTATTAAAACACAATCCAATCTGATTAGCGATCCCAAATCCTTTTTCCACTTTATAAATTATAAACGTAAATCCGACGCCTATCCAAACTCCCTCTCTTATGGCACGACTACGTCAAACGACAACCTAACTATTGCCAACCTGTTCGCGTCGTTTTTCAATAAATCCTTCACGGAGATCTCCTTCGAACCCAATCCGTCGTATTTCAATGACTTGCCCGAATTCTCCCTTGGTCCTTTCTCTCCTCAACTTATTCACCGTCACGTAGTTGAGGAGAAACTAAACTTACTCAAAGACGAGTTCAGCCCCGGACCTGATGGACTTCCGTCTGTATTTTTTTTTTATTTTTTTTTTTATTTTTTTTTTTATAGATATCATTTTTTATTTCTTCCTATTATTATAATTTACTTACTCGCTAGACAAAAATGATTAAACTCTAGCTTATGTTATCTTATTTCTTAACTTACTGGTCCCTTGCGGACTCTCTAAGTTACATGCATACGCTTAAAGCATGAAAATTTGTCTTTCGACATTATGGTTATTTTGTTTAAATGAATTTTTAGGGAACTTAATTGGATACAAAGAAAATGAAGAAAAGAAAAAACGTTGTTCTTGTTATTGTTTTTACCTTACATCTAACTTATATACTAAACTATCTATAGAATTTTTTTTTTTTTTTTTTTTTTTTTTTTTTTTTTTCTTTAACTTAACTCTATTTTAAACCTAACATCAAAACTAAATTTTCGAAATGCTAAATCTATGTAAGCTTTCCGTTGTTTGTCGGGTTTTTTTTTTTTTTTTTTTTAATTATTATTATTATTATTTCTTTAGTTTTATAAGGAAACAGGGTTTTATTTGCCACTCAGCCACCAAAATCTCTGGTGTTGCTTATTGACGTCTTTTCGGTCTCTCTGTGCTACTGCCGTACTGAACTGCAGGCTCTCTTCATTAGTGTGCGCAACCTCTCGATTAAAACATATTCGTTTATCTATACCCGACCGACGCACGTGATAAATCAACGGTATAGCGGATTCATTTTGTATGAGGCCGTTCATGTCAAGACTAAGGAATGCTTCTGGTGGGATAAAGCCATTGCGACGTACCACCTCACAATACATATTGTTTGGGTAATATGCACCAAAAATCAAATCGTTCTGTGAGCTCATTGATCTCGCAATATGCCCTCGGATCAGCTTGATCATAAAGTTATCCACTCTGTTTATATTGGCCCCACTGTACAACGCTTCATTGGGATAATATTTTTTGTGATCGGATTCAGGAGTCCGATGTAACTTAAGGCACGTCCTGAGGCATTGCCTCTCAAAAATCCGAATCTTTTCCATTGAGCTAGGTCCCACATTAAACCACACTGGGCATCCATATATGATCATCGGTCTGATGAGAGCCATGTAGCATATAACTTTAACTCTGCTGTCAAGTTGACTACTATGAAACAGTCTTCTTGTCATAGCGTAAGCTTTCTTTGCCCTGGCTAGGGCAGCTTCCACATGTTTGTTAAAATATAGATACTGATCCAGCCAGATGCCTAAGTATTTGACTACGGTTTTGGTTTCCAGTGTTTGTTGGTGTGGTCCCATAATAGCTAGCTTTCGCCAGTTTATCCTGGTGTCTCTGGTAGCTTGAGCCAGTGGTGTTCTAAAGAGGATGGTTTCACACTTCTGGATATTGATTTTGAGTTTCCAGTTGTTGCAGTATCGCTGAACATCATTGAAATCCCCTTGTAATAATCCGTTAATGATTTCAATTTTTGGTGCTGTTCTATATATTATCAGATCGTCTGCATACGCAATAGCCTGATGAAGAGACCTTACCAGGTCGCTAGTGTAAATATTAAAAAGGATCGGAGATAACACCGCTCCCTGTTGCAGACCGTTTTCTATATTGTAAGTAATGTTAGAGGTCACATTGCCACTTTTGACGATGAATTTCCTTTCATTCAACATGTCGTATAGTATATACAGTAGTGGTCTATGAGTGCCTAGTCTCATTAGCTTGTAATATAACCCTTCTAACCAAACGGTGTCGAAGGCCCTCTCCAAGTCAATCAAACAGGCACCTGTACACTGTTTCAGATTTTTATTCCACTGAATGTCTGAAACCAGTTTAGCTGCGGCATGTGTGGTTTCATGACCAGCTTTAAAACCAAACTGGTTATTTGGAATAATATTATTGTCCTCAACCCATTTAAGTAGAGCCTTGTTTAGAACCTTTTCGAATACTTTACTGATACTCGGTAACAAACTGATCGATCGCAGATTTTTTGGGTTTGTTCTATCTTTCCCTTTTTTTGGTAACGGTTGGATGATGGCCGTTTTCCAACGTACTGGATAGTGTGCGTTGTTCAGAGCGTTGTTAAACAATACTGCATATATGTCCATTGCGATTGGAGGAAGATGTTTTAGTACGATATTGGGTACTCCATCGATTCCAACTGATTTTTTGTTTCTTAATGATGCAAAGACGCCATGGATGTCTTCACTAGTGATCAAAAGACTGTTGGCGCTTTCGACAGTAATCTCGGCGTTTGCCGTATTTTCATTACTGAATTCGTTAAAACCATGGTTTTCTGATCGCCACTGTGAAATATCATTTCGAAGATGACCATAATTCAGTAAAACTCTATCTTCCAAGCCATGGTTGCGACGAATTACTTCATTTGCCTTGTACAGTTCTTGAAAGACGGCCCCTACAACATTCACTTTTTCCAAGGGATCTTCAAACACAAAAACTTCGTCATTTAGGATGGCGTTGTTTGTGTCTATGCCTATATTTGTCAGCATTCGTTGGTTTTCGTCAGTTCGTGGTATTTGGAGACACTGAATCTCGTTTTCATTACTCCGTCTAAATATTTTATTAATTTGCGGAAACATACTAGGGTTGTTGGATTTTACCGCCCGAACTTTGTTGTTCCAATACAAATTTGCTGATAGCCTATAGTTGGCTTTTATCAGCTGTTGGAGATTTTTTAATCTGGACTTCAGTGATATTATCTCCTGGTCGTGCCTATCAATAAATCGTCTGTACCGTAGTTTTAGTTGCGACAGAAGTCTACTTTTTTTTCTGTGGAGTGCGTTGATTGTGGCGCTTCGGTACATGTTCATGTTGTCTGTAGGTGTGGTTTTTGGTATTGTTTTGTCCATAGTTTGTTTTATGGTTTCGTCCATTTTTTGTATGTATTTGTCGATGTCATCGTTGGGTATGTTTCTGTTGGTAGGAGGGTTAATGTCTTTTAAGCGAATTTCTCTTGTTAAGGTTCTCGTGAAACGCATCCATCGCATACCCCAATAGTTATAGGGTTGCGGTATCATACATTCACCGAGTTCCACAACTTCGCTTGGTGTTTTTATCAATATTGATAATGCACTATGGTCGCTGTCATACTCAATTGTGCGTAGGCAGTTTATATTTTGTCTGTTAGTATGTGTATGTTTAAGGCGTGTGTCAATAAGCATAATATCGAGGAACGAGCCCCCTCTGGGGAAAGAAGGATATTCTGTAGCTAGCAGGTCAACTTTATATTCAATGTGATGTTGATCTAGCCAACTAGCTAGTTGATTTCCTCTCGTGTTGGATATGCTATTTCCCCAATTTGGGTGTTTAGCATTCAAATCGCCACCCACGATGTAATAGTTCCCTTCCGAGTAAAGTTGTAAGCATTGGAAAAGAGTCTCTAGCTCCACTATAAATTGATTTTGTTGATGTGCTTCTGGTGCGTAGGCAGATATCACATACATCCCCCTACCTTGTCGGAGGGGTATGCGGATAATGCACGCTTCAAGCACCTGAAATCTGCGAATCTCACCACTATATATTACCTTATGTTGAAGTTGTTTTTTAATAAAGATTGCCACCCCTCCTCCTTGTGTGGAGTTGGGTCGGTCTCTTCGTATAATGTCGTAGTTTGTGTGACATATTTTATGCCTCTGATTCAGCTTAGTTTCGCTAGCCAGAAGCACGTCAGGACTTTCGTCTTGCAACAGTTTAAAGAGAGCGGCTCTTCTCTCGATTCTGATAAGTGAATTTACATTCACGACTAAAGCCTTAATTGTGCTTTCTGTTGGGGGGTTTATATTGACGGCTGGCTAGACAACTGCGAATAGACCCAGTCTAGTCTAGTGTCCTGTTCTTTTATTTGTTTTTGCATTTGTGTCATCTGCGTCTGAATAGCGAGCAAGGTTGTGAGCACATCTGCTAGTGTTACTGTTTCTGGAGGCACAGTATGTTGCGGCGGTACCCGTGTGGTGGGTTGTGGCGTGTTTCTCCTGCCAGCTGTTACTTGAGCATACGAGAACTGGGGTGTTACATTTAGTGCTGGTCGGCCTTGAACTATCGGGCGTTCTGATTTTCGTTGCTGTGAAAACTTTTTTTCCTGTAGTTCGCGGAACTTAGGACAGCCTCGATAATTAGCGGGGTGTCCCTCACTCTTACAAACTGCACACTTTAGAAGAGATCTGTCGTCTACCCTTTCTTTACCTAACGTGCATTGTTCTGCGCTGTGGTCCTGTCCGCATCTTACGCATCGATACTGCATTTCGCAGTTTGCTGCTGAGTGCCCGAACCTTTGGCAGCGAAGACATTGGATTATATCTCTGCTTTTTTTCAATTTGTCCCATGTGACAATTTGATGGTTCAGGATAGTGATTTTCCTAAGTCCACCAATTTTGCTCCCAGGGCCCAGCTGCACCAGGAAGAATGGTAATTTTCTATTCTCCCGTCTAGCCCTAGCTGTATTGAAAGGTTTTACTGCGATAAACTCAATATCATTACAGTTAAGCTCTCGCAGCGTTTGTAATAGAACTTCTGGTTCTGTTTCAGGGTCAACGCCTTTTAGTAGAACCGTTATATTCTTTATTTCTTTCGGGGTGTACGTGTAAAATTCCGCGGTGGCCCGTTTTAGCACATTTTTCATTTTTTCGAAATCCTTAACCGAATTTGTCTGTATGGCCAACCTGTTCCCTGTCAGTCTTTTAATTGAAAAATCTTCCCCAATAGAAAGCTTACATAGACTTACCAGTTCGTTACAGTCCATATCTGTAATGTTGATAGGTGGCATCTTCGTTTTCCTTTTTGCTGCCTGTTGCTCTTGTTGTGGTTGTTGTTTCGTCATCTGTTGTGGTGGACATTCTTTTTGTTGGCTTGGCTTCTGTTGTGCACATTGTTGCTGATTCTGCTGTTGTTTCGCTATTAGCTGCTCCTTTTCAGCAAATTCCTTTTTCCTGCGACGCTTCTCTGCTAATTGCGCCCTTGCTCGGGCTAGCCTTGTTTCAAGATCGCTGATTTCATCTTCTTCGTCCTCAGTGTCAGTAGTCGCTAAACATGCAAACATGTTATTGGTGAGATGGCCGTCATTATATGGAACCGGGGAGAATAGATTGTCCTCTTCCATTTTGTGCGCCTTTTCGAGCAAGTTTGCTATTGCCTCGTTTGGCTTGTTTATTTTTGTTGCAGCTCGTGTTAGTGGGGAGCTCGCCGGGCGTTTTATTAACGCGGACTTCGGTTTTAATTTTTTAATATTTTGTTTTTTGTCTGCCATTCTACATGCTGAGGGTCCATACACCGAGCTTGTTGCATCCAAGATGAGCCAGTCTTTGTTTGAAACCAGTTCTTAGGTTGGCTTCACTTTGCAATTTCACTGTATATTTTAGTTCCTTTTGTTTTTTTTTTTTATTTATATTTATTGTTTTTGTTTTGTTTTTCTCTTACTTCAATTTTTTTTTTTCGCTAAACATGTGCTCACATACACTCTCACAGTTAATTAGTATTAAACGGTGTTTGTTTTGACTGTCAAACCACGTGGCTTCGTTCTCTTTTATTAGTTTATATTTATGTATAATAACTTTGTTTCGACTGTTCTTGTCACTAGAATTGATTTATTTATAAATAGGCTTATTATTTCAAATTTCACTCGCGACTCATAAAAGTAACTTTTACATTTATCTCGATCGGCGAATTTAAAACACGTCCGCGCTCGGTCAGTGTGTATCGTTGTATGTTATATATTATACTACGACTTCCGTCTGTATTCTTAAAGAAGTGTTCCACTTCTCTTTCTCTCCCGATATCAAAGATTTTCAACCTATCTCTATCTCAAGGGACCTTCCCTAGTATATGGAAATCCTCCTATGTCACCCCCATACAAAAATGATATCAGCAACTACCGACCCATCGCCAAACTATCTCATATCCCCAAACTGTTCGAAGGGCTTCTGTACAATGCGTTATCTTTTAGTTGTAAATCCATCATCTCACCCAACCAGCACGGTTTCCTTTCGGGTAGGTCGACCACAACCAATCTGATTGAGTTCTCATCCCATACTCTCCGTGCCTTAGAGAATGGCAACGAAGTTGATGTTATCACCACCGATTTCAGCAAGGCATTTGACAAAATCTCCTATAATCTCGTCCTTTTCAAGCTGTCCTCCCTAGGCTTCGAACCCCTATTGATCAAATGGTTATCTTCTTATCTGAAAGACCGATCCTACCGTGTCAAATTCAGATCCTCCCTTTCCGATCCTTTTTTTCCCACCTCTGGGGTTCCGCAAGGAAGTCATCTAGGCCCCCTCCTTTTTATCCTAACCATCAATGATGTCGACTCTGTTATTAAACACTCATCCATATCCCTCTATGCGGACGACACCAAACTCTACAAAACAATCATCTCTCCCCTCGACTCCTCACTCCTCCAACAGGACCTCGACAGCTTCTCAACCTGGTGCCGTAATAACTGCCTTGATCTCAATGTTGCCAAATGTCACTCCATTACCTTCTCCCACAAACGTCCACCCCCACCTCCTCGCCCTTACTTCCTGCTTAACCAGCAGATCTCATACGTATCCTCAATACGTGACCTCGGAATCTTATTTGACAGGGAGCTCAGCTTTATCCCACATATCGACGATATCATTCTTAAGGCCAACTCCGCCCTAGGGTTTGTGAAACGCTGGTCTAAGGAATTCTCTAATCCTTACGTTCCCCGTTCCCTCTACATTGCCTTCGTCCGCCCCCTTCTTGAATACGCCAGTCAGGTCTGGTCTCCACATTGCTCGTCCCATATCCGCAGAATCGAAAGCGTGCAACGTCAGTTTCTGCGCTTTGCCCTCCGTGGACTGAACTGGGAGAATCCTCGGATTCTTCCCCCATACACAAGCCGGCTCCATTTGATCAACCTCAGTACACTTGAGGAACGCAGAACTCTTGCCGATATCCTCTTTATCCACCGTCTCCTCTCCGGCACAATCAACAGCCCTAGTTTGCTTTCCGCCATCGCACTCAACACCAACCCCCGCAACCTACGAAACCCTCGTCTCTTCTATCTGCCCTCCCACCACACTTCCTACGGTTGTAATGAACCAATTTCACGTATGCTTAAGCAGGCAAACTCTTACCCCACCTCCTTCGATTTCTACCTCACTTCTATTGCTCTCAAACGTCGTCTTCTGTCTTTCCCCTCGTGACCTTCCCCCACCCACTATCTACACTTTTACTACCCGTATACATTCCTATCACCCCGCCCCTTTATCCTACTACCCGGTCTTCGCCAACCCATCACGTGCACAGCCACCTTCCCACCCTTTTATCTTCTTACTTATTCGAATGTAATTTTTTGTAATCCTATTTCTTAAGTTAGTTCGTAAGTTTTTTTTTCTTTACTTTTAATTTCTTTTTCTTTTTTTTTTCTCAAACGCTTGTACTAAGTGTAATAAACGAGGGTTCTGCTCTCACTAAACATGAAAAAAATAATGAAACGCATTACCAACGGCGCATTTGGTCATATCTCCCTTTTGTCTTTGCCGCCTTTCTGCTACATTTACCCATTGCCCTCGAGCACGTGTAAAAAACTCAGATCTGAACGATCACACACATACCACCATGATCTGCATTACAAGATCTGGTTTCTTATTCCACCAAGAGAGACTTTACGTTTCTCTGGTAGTAGGTAAAAACAATATCCTTAGTGGAGAGGATATCTACCACGACACCACAAACTCACCCCATAAGCGAATCATCTCTGTACGAGATGATTATCGCTGAATCCATTTCCATCCGCCGACCGACATGGTCCTAGCTGACTACCGCTCTCCGGTGCACACGGAGTCGAATGTGTGCTATTTTTTAGCCGGTCGTATTTCAGTTTCTGTAGCTACAATATTAAAATAAAACAATAAACCTAAAAAATAAAATTAATAAAGAAATAAAAAATTATTTAGTGCGTTTATCCTTCTTGTGTAATCGTTCGCTCCGTATTCTTCAATCGTGTGTAGTTTTTTGGCGGAACATTTCATTAAGTGAATGGTGGGTTGGAAGTAGAACCGCTCAAATAACATTTGGCATGAGAAACCAGGTACAGTCTGCATTAATAGTCAAGCTCCTAAGCCCGCTAACATAAACAGACTCCTTTTTTTAAAGGTCCACCCTCTAAAACACCCATTGCATCAACATACACAGTGCGTGCTTGGAAATGAGAATCCCTTTCTGAACACGTATAGGTAAGAAGGATAGAATGTAAGGACTGAATACCATAATACGTGCTTTGTTTCTATGTTTACCGTTATGCTGGAGAATTTCACCAGAGAAGCTCTTCACAACAACAGACAACCGCACGCAACCTTAGTAAGGCACCATACAGTCGAAACGAAGGTCAAAACCTATAGCTTTTCAAACATAACGTGTCGCAAGTACTCGACCCTTGGGCCAAACGAGTTGGCCGACGTTTAAAACAACCCCCTTTAATCCTAGAATCATAGCCCTACCCCAGCCGTTATTAATTCAAATCCGTTAAAATAAACTTAAACGTCAAACAAAACAGGCCAAGTAGTGGATTTATTTATTGACTTCGATGTTGTGGAAGCGACTAACATTCGACGTTTAGCAATTTTTTACTATACAACGATCCTATGGAGGTATAATCGAATGCCCTATGACACAGAGCATTAGTTGTTAATAATGCTGAGCTAGTTTCAAAGTCCGCCAAGAAAGGCACCTGGCAGAAAACCTGATTGGTGTAAGCTGAATCCAGCGACACTAATTGTTCATGGTCATGGTCACTTCTGGTTATCAAGATCAAATATATCTAAATTAATAGACTTGAACATCTAAAAAAAAAACATGATTTTTCTCCATTGTTGACTACCTGTTGAATGTGAATGGATGGAGGTCGATCAAATAAATATGACTCCGCCATATATACATCAAATGACAATTCGTAAATTCTTACGAGGAATGGTACATACTACTCCAGTTTCGACTAGTATCGTACTTGCGTGATTTTTTCTCATTTATTTCGATAGGTACTTTTAAAATTCGTATCTGCGCACCGCACTAACAGAGTCCTGGAATTGTATTTTGTCCCTTACACATTTAGTAGTCTCACTCTCCTCAGCAACGTGTCACCCATAACTCACACTGAAGACCTATTACAGCCAGAACTTAAACTACAATCACATCCACAATTAAGGCACGGGTTCTCGTCTTCAATAAGTACAAATATCGAAGACAAGCACCGGGGTTCTTGTATGAAGTGATCTTTTGCCCGAAGAAAACTTATAACTTATGATATAGCAAATGATAAAGGTTCCATGACAACTCTTCACTAAAATATTGTTCATATGTTCGATAGCCAGCTGACAAAATCATAATTATTTTTACTAGGTTTATAATTCACAGTGGGGGGATGGAAGCAAACATACAAGGCAAAGTCACTGATTTCTTTAAACCATGCGAAGGCCAGGACGATCCTTGTCCCTGTCCAATCCAAGTTGACATGCAGTCCCCACGTGACAGCCCTGGCTTCCGCCAAGTAGTGAACCAATACTTGCTGCGACATCCTCAGAATGGTTGGCGCAGGGCTAATAACTTTGCCCGTAAAAACCAACAATTATGGCAAGTTTAACTAGCGTGGGATATGGACCGGATACACGACGACGACCACGAAATTGAAAATGGCTAAACGGCTTAAGAATTTTCTCATGGAACGTCCGCTCACTAATCAGAGCCCGAGCTGCACAGCAGCTAGCAGATACCCTGATCGAATATAAGTCTGACATAACAGCATTACAAGAAATAAGATGGACGGGGAGTGGTGTTATTCAAAGAAACGAGTTGACATTTATTACAGCTGTCATGCAAAACACCATGTGCTCGGTATAGGCTTTCTAGTTAACCAAAAACTGAAGCCTGCCAATATCGGCTTTAATGCAATAAAAGGCTGTACACTCTTCGCGTGCACGGCAAGTTTAAGACCATACGCCTCATAAACGTTCACGGACCTACAGAGGAGTCCCCTGACGACTAAAAAGAGGAACGTCGAACGGGCCCTCAATGCATGCCCAAGATACGATGTGAAAATCATTCTTGGTGATTTGAATGCGAAAATAGGTCGCCTGTCGGTTTTCAGACAATACGCAGGTTCCCATCGTTTGCATGAGCACACTAATGACAATGGACTACGAGCCATTGACCTAGCAGCATGAAAAAACTTGGTCATTGCAAGTAGGAGGTTTCCGCGTAAAGATATCCACAAAGCCACCTGGGTATCACCTGATGGAGTCACTCGCAACCAAATTGACCACGCGTTGCTAGATCGCCGCCACTCCCCAAGCGAACGAACATGCTGAGGTGCCAACGTCGACTAGGATCAATATCTTGTTGGTACAGTTTTCCGAGTGCGGATGCCGTACGGTGACGTATTGCATCCGCGGATCAGGTTCGAATCAACACGGCTGCCTTACGAAATGAGAATACCAGTAAAACCTTTGGTCATGCGTTAAGACTCGCCTTCGAAGAGCTCGACGGAGGGGAGTAAGTCCTGGGGCCAGAATGTCGGGCGTAGAAGAGAAATAGACACGCCTTAAGAATACCGTCATTAGTACTACCAACTCCATCTTAGGCACTAGTCGTAGAGATCGGAGCCACTGGTTTGATGATGAGTGCAAACTAGCGACTGAACGTAACAATGCTGTATACCGGGCAATGCAGGAGTATGAAAGGACGCTGGTACGCGAGGAGAAATACAAAGAGCTCAGAAGATCTGAAAAAAGGCTTCACAGACAAAAGAAAAGTGCCTGGGAAAAAACCTTGTCGTAGTAAAGAGAGAGGAAGTTCTACCAAATAATCCGTATGACGCTGTACACACCACGCTGCAATTATTGCAAGGATAAACAGGGAAATGTGATCTCCGATCCTGAAGGCATTTTGGAATGATGGGAAGTGCACTTCAATGAATTGTTAAATGGTCAGCTCACAGAAGAATTGCAGGCTCCACCTAAGTAAGATCAAGACCAAATGCTGCCGCCACCAAGCATTGAGGAAACATTAAGAGCCATTAGACAGCTCAACTCAAATAAAGCCCCCCGAGCTGATGGCATACTAGCTGAGCTGATCAAACAAGGAGGGACAGCGGTACATCACGCAATTCATGAGATCGTGGTGCACGTATGGGAGCAAGAGGATATGCCGGAAGATTGGGGTCGTGGTATAATTTGCCCCATACAGAAGAAGGGAGATATCACAGTGTGCTATACCTATAGGGGTATAACATTGCTGAGTACCGCCTATAAGATACTCTCCACTATCCTACAAGATCGGATACCCTATATGCTCAAGCCAGCATTGGTCAATATCAGTGCGGCTTCATCCCAGGCAAAACAGTGATTGATCAGATATTCACCCTTAGGCAGGCGATGAAAAAATGTCTGGAATTTAGTATCCCATTATATCATCTATTTATAGACTTTAAGGCCGCCTACGACAGCATAGCCAGGGTAGAACTATATAATGCCATGAGAGAGTTCAGCATTTAATGTTGAAACAAACAAGTTGATACGACTTTGTAGGTTGACCATAACCAACGTAACTAGTCAAGTAAAAAAAAAAATAGCGGGATTGCTGTCCAAACCAATAAACATCTTCTGGCCTGGCTTCTCTTCAACCTGGCATTGGAGAAAGCAATCCGTGACTCTGGTGTTACAACAAGAGGGACTATTATCACCAAGTCCTGTCAGATACTTGTCTGCGCAGATGACATCGACATCATCGGTAGAACCGAATCGGCTGTACAGGACTCCTTCACCTAGATCGAGTAGGCCGCACAAAAACTGGGACTGCACATTAATGAGGGAAAAACTAAGTACATGGTGGCAACTTCTGAGAAGAGAAGACCTAACGTTGATCAAACTATCAGGGTGGTTTAACTACCTTGGGTCAATAGTATCAGCCGATAACAATATGGAAGAAAAAATACGCGGACGGCTGATTAAATTCGACAAAGCCTACTATGGTCTATCAAGGCTCTTTAAATCCCGAAATTTATCCAGAACAACCAAGCTACTACTGTACAAGACCATGGACTTACCAGTACTCATGTATGCATCCGAGACCTGGGTGCTCAATAAAAGGCACTCTGAACCCTTAGCCGCGTTCGAGAAGAAGGTTGTAACCCTTATGTCAATGACCAACTTTACCGACAGTAGTCAATGACCGGGTACCCGGGTACCCGCATATAGAAACATTGTTTTAACAATGTTAAAACGAATATTTTGCAATAAATTTTAATTTGTTTATCAGAAACAAATATATTGTGAATATTTTATGTATTTTATATAATTATTTTTTATAAATATAAAGAATTTTGACTATCTGCGGCTACAAAAGACCTATTGAAATCGGCGCAGAGCAAGGTCAGGATCGGCAGGTGTGTAACAAATTCAGTCATACCTGCTAGAGGGATCTCGAGTATTCGGTTGACGAATAGCTTGTACGGTCAACTTTCTATTTATAACTTGCGAGTTTATGGTGAAACCATTCGAATCCGGCATTAGAGAAAGCGTGGTTCAGTCAGCGTCCTTTGTGCATCTGAGCATCTTCAAAATGACGACAATGTTGACACGTGCTCAATTCAACAGGTAATAATATTAAAATTAATATTGCTAATGTATTTAATAATATTAAATAATTTTGTTGTTGTATTTTTGTTTTTAGATTATGTAATGCCCAACGAGATGCCTACTTGAAAAGCGTGCGTGGTGAATCTGACGACGAGAGCATAAACCTTTCTGATAGTGATGACGATGATTGGATTCCTGACGAGCGAAATGAAAACGAGGTATCTGATAACGAAGAATATTGCGCAAACGAAAATGATACAACTGAAGCAGCCATTGCCGATTCTGAAAGCGAAGATGACAATGATACGAACGGAGATGTCGACGCAGTTTCAACTGCAGGTAAAAATAATTCTTTTCGTTTTATTTATTAATTTTTTATACACAACGCGTTCTTATTATTTTTATTCTTTTTTCTAGATTCAACTGGACGTACGTTTGTCGCGAAAGATAAAACTGTATGGCAAAAAGCCCCTCCTATCACAACTCAAACTCTCCGTCACAATATTGTGAGACAAAGAGCTGGTCCCCATCGCTCGACCGAAACACTCTCAGCGGCTGAAACATTCAAAAGGATTCTTACTCACGAAATAGTGGATTTGATTACTCGTTACACTAATCAGAAGGCAGATATACTTATCCGAGAGTGGAATGCTAACAATTCAAATCGACCGTCGAGAACGTGGAAAAATGTTAATCGTCAAGAGATGTATTCGTTTTTTGCAATTCTAATTGCAGCAGGGGTCAATAATGGAAACAAAGACCATACTACAGAGATGTGGAAAACGTCATCATTCCCTTTATACAGGGCCACAATGAGTATCAATCGTTTTTGGAATATCTTACGTTTTATCAGATTTGATGATGCGCGGACATGAGAGCAACGGTCCAGAGAGGACAAAGCAGCTCCAATTAGTGAGATCTGGGCGATGTTGAATGCAAATTTGTCCGCTCTCTACCGGCCCGGCACAGAACTTACCATCGACGAGCAGCTGTATCCGTACCGTGGGCGAACCAAATTTACGCAGTATATTCCATCAGAACCAGCCAAGTATAGTATCAAAGTGTGGTGGATTTGTGGTACTGAAAATGCATATCCTCTGAAAGGCATTATTTACACCAGGAAAAGTGTCAATGTTAGAGAAAAAAATCAAGGTGAAAATGTTGTCAAAAAATTAGCAGCACCGTACAAAGGGAGTGGAAGAAATATTTGTATGGACAATTTTTTCACGACGTTACCACTCGCGAAGCTTTTATTGTCGTGGGACTTGACTGTCGTAGGAACCTTACGAAAAAATAAACCCTATATTCCAAAAGAGATGGCTGCATCAAAGGATCGTGCAGAATTATCCACACTGTTCGGCTTTCACGACACTGTTCGTATAAGCCGAAGAAAAATAAAGCAGTTATACTGCTTTCGACGATGCACTCGAACATGGCAGTCGCTGACCACGCACAGAAAAAACCCGAGATTATTTTGCACTAAAATCGGTACAAAGCTGGTGTTGATACAATGGACCAAATGGCCGGTGTAGTGCTCTGAAAAGCCCTACCACCTTTTTTCCACATCCAAATCCCAGCTATTTTACTACAAAACTCAAAATCCGATCAAAACCCGAAAAAACCCAAACATAAACCAAAATTCGCAATAAACGAATCAAACATTCGTTTACCGCTTATTAGCTGCTTCCACGGCATAATTAAATCCAAAATCTTAAATTAACATCAAATTCCCAATAAACGAATCTAATATTCGTTTATTGTTCTATATTCGCCCCACGGCATCATCAAAACTCAAAATCAGAGATCGTTATCTCTATCTGAAAAATTCCATTGAGTTAAGCAAATAGAAAACCAAAACCAGATACATATCGACATCTGCGAAATAGTTTCGTAAGAATTCAAGAAATTGAATTCCTATCTTAACTAAACACTGAGCATCTCACTCAGGATTCCAAAATCGGGATTTTTGTAGGAAATTGTGTATTTTCGAGATAGAAATTTCGATTTGGTTTCACTTATAAGGGTGATGAATTTCAGATTCGAGGATCAGTCTCAATTGGCGTTCTTAGTGTAAGGACGCCAGAAAATAAATTAATAAAATAAATTTAAAATAAAATAAAAAGCATTTTAATTAATCCTGGCCGATTCCCAGGACCATATTCGATCGGTAGCTGCTCTTCCCTCAAGGTTTGAGGAAGCACGGCGGCACCGCAACGGGTCCCCTCAGGAGCTATTTTAAAGAGATCCCTCGTTCTTTTCAGGACAAGACAAGCTCCCTGAGAGAAGGACCACAACACCGGCAGATACATGACACACCGACGGACGAATAGGTGGCCCTTGGCAATGTTCTTCAATGTCCTCGATGTAAGCGCACTCGCGGCGTTCGTCATTTATAAAGAGAACAACTCCATGCTGCCGAAAAAGACGAATGCCCGTTGTATGTTTTTGCTCCAATTAAGCGAACAACTTGCCCTGCCAAGTATTCATGAACGCTCGGAAAATGTTCAAATCATGAGGCATTACTCAACAAAACTTGCAATCGAGTGCATCATCGGCAAGGTTCAGCCACTCGTGCCGACGACCCAGACAGCATGTCCGCCCCTGGATAGTACAGGAAGAAAAAAGGTCACTGGTTGTTGCCACATTTGTTTATCGCAGGCTCTGACAAAGCGGCGAAAAACAAGAAAGGCGTGTCGGCAATGTGAAATGCCGTTTTGCGGGGAACACGCAACTACGTTGGTTGAATGTAATGCATGTCAAAGAAGTCCTTCTGAATAAATTTGTTTGTTAATTTAAATCCATTTTTATTGTTTTTCATTAATTATTAGTTATTTAAATAGTTAATTATCAATAAGTAATTATCAATTAACTATTTAACATTCAATTTTGCATCATTCTTCATCATCAATGCTTTTTAAATGGGGTACCCGGGTACCCGGTCGTGGCTCAGAATACAATTTTTTAAAATGTCAATTTGAAAGTAAAAAAAAAAATTTTTTCATTGAAATTTCGTAATTATCATTCAGAAACGTTTGAATGGAGACGATCTAAGACATGGGACCGAAATTCGTCTACTAGGGCGAGCAATCGTGAAATTGCGACGAAATGGGTACCCGGGTACCCGATCATTGACATAAGGGTTAAAAATGGTCTACAACACAAAGTCGTTTACAGTAAAGATGTATACAATTTCCAGGTGCTAGAAGCCTGCATTATAGATATTCCTTTAAATAGTCAAAGGCATTTATATGCGATCTCTGTTTATGCTCCCGAAGCTCCACAGTGTGTACAGTTTATCAATGAACTTGATGCCCTTTTTCGAAGTTACACTCGGAAAATAATTATTTCTTTATGGCGGGAGATCTCAATTCCAAGCACAGTGCTTGGGGTAACTGTGGGGTTCTTCATGGCGCCCGAAGAACCATCCATCGCTTTACCCAACCAATTACAAGTTCCTGCACCTATTTAAGCATTCCTGAAATTTAAGTTCATGACAAGATTACCATCTTGCCATGACATCAAACTTTCACCAGCATCCAACGCATCATAAACCCCGAAAGCTAATTTGGTTACCTCATCAGGTAACCAGCATCGATTCATGCACAGGCCAATGCTCTATGCGAAGAAGCATTTCCTCTTACATGTGCATGACATGTTTATTACCATCACCGCTGAACCATCGGTCGATTGTATAATCAACAACCTTCAGCGCAACCATTGCTGGCCGCCTATAGGAATTCCAAGTGTTGTTTTAACACAAACAACACATCCGACAAATCGACCGATGGGAAGTCGGCAATCTGCCTACATTATAATTGATGCGTATAGGATCCTTTCAGATAACCGGCATAAACATGGAACATGTCAATATGCGGAGACGAGGAGCATTTCCTCACATGCTGCATGACATGTTCACCCCTGTCACCGGTCGATCTTTATATAGACAAATCCCAGTGTAGCCATAGCTACCTACTACTATCGATCGAGTGTTGTTTTGAGTAAACATGCACTCGACCCAGTGACCGACAATATGATACATGCAAGGAACTATCAAATGACGCTATACGCGTCGGCAAGAGATAAACAAAACATTGCCCTCATAACCATGCCCCTCGTTACGTTTTAAGTAAACACTATCCATCTGCCCTGGGCCTAGCCAGAGTCGGCAAAGGCTCTATTGCCTCAACGTCAATCATGAAACCTATCCTTATCGGACGGCGGCAATATGCCCGGTCCATACATCAATCAACATGTTTAATCTGTAGCATATGTGTTTTTCCTTTTTTCCTTTTTTTCCTTTCCTTCGCCCAAGGCATGTCATTGTCTTGCCTTCCAAGGTAAAGACATCCAATGTTTCTGGACGATGTCATGAGAACCTTCCAATGGAATGCAAATCGTTTTTCATTGGTCGTTGGGGCGAAGGAATGATTGTTTCCCCTGCGATGATGTGCGTGGAAACTCATGGCAATCCCCGAAGCTGGGTCAATGTCGCCCAGGACCGGAGAGTCAGATTTTATCATGCTAAGTGTGCACACGCACCGACCCGAGAGTCATTGTCGTTAACGGAGTCGAGTCTTTTTTTATCCCTGTTGATTGCCAATCGTCACTTGCGGATATAGTAACATTAAAGTATGGTTATCATATTTGTGAACATTACCCGTTGCGCTAGTTAATTGAACTTGTCGTTCGTGGATGTATAGTAACTTTAGTGTATCACTACCAAACTTCATATATGTGAACGTAGCCGTGGCGTTATGTAATTGAACTTGTCGTTTGTGGATATAAAGTAACCTTAGTGTATCATTATCGAACTTCATACTTGTGAACATTATAACTTAGAGCTACCCAATTATGTTAAATAAAAGTGACTTCGAATCATAAAACAACTCCAGCGTTTTATTTCACTGGCTTCTGGTGACTGTGTGTTTTATTTCAAGCTTCTGTGTGCGGAAAACAGTGCTTGGTCGAGCAACCTACAGACAACAATCCGTAGTGTTTGTACAGAATTCGCATCCGTGCTGACGCCCAGGTACATAAACCCCACATACCTTATGTTGCTGCAATGAAAAGAGAAAACCGAAACAACAAACGGCGCTTCTCTAGCGCTGCCCCAGTCTCTCCTTTAGTGGACTGTATTCCGGCGCTGGCCGGCCAAACGATGTTTTCTTTATTCGAGGGATTGTACCTCCAGAGCCGTACTCTTCTCTGGATTGGCGGGCGTTTGAGTCTTGCCCAGTACAAGTCCTTAATCTGCCAAAAGTGGACAACACGACTAGCCAAACGATGAAAACAAGGCGATGACAATATAAAAATCGCGCCAATACGGCCAGAAACGAGAATCTTCCCAACTCTTTATTTGCCTTGTATAATCTGTTAGTTATTATTCTGTGTGATCTCTTTATTCTGGTCTTGAGCAAGACCGATTGGGTAGGAGTTCCTTCGACGACTCCTGCTGCTCCATCGAAAGTGCCCGCCCTATATAGGCCCGCAGTCGTCCCCTCCTTTGCTCGTTTCCTGGGGTCTGCTTTTCTTAGTGGCTTCCTGGAATCGGTGAGCCGCTGATCGTCGTTTCCCTGGAAGTGGTATGTTAGCGCTTGCCTTGCCTTTCCTGAGAATTCGTGATCCATCGCCAACACCTTATCACAAACACAAGAGTCAATGTGTTGTTCAACTGGTGGAAAACAAACTCTTTCGAGCATAAACTAGAATTGTACGCTACAAGTACGCCGTCATATCCAATTCCTTCTTAGATTTACTGTTGCTGGACGAGCGAATACAATTATGAGATACGGATCTAACTACTTGATATTGTCTTCGTACAATCGCGTACGATAGCGATCATTATTGACTTGTCTGTAATACATGTCCCAAACGAACACTCACTACTTGAGTAGTATAAACAGATACATTCTTTTAAAAAGCACACTGGTCGCGCTTTGATCGGGTAATATAAAAAGAATTACGCTCCAATGGCATAGATCCACCAACTGACAGAAATCTTCATAATGACGAAATTGATCATTATCTTTCGACTACAATGAATCGTTCTATCCCAAAAGTGTCTCACATGGAGAGCCATACGAATCGATACAGAAACTCAACGATCGACGAGCTATATAGGCAAAAGAGTATTCTGCTCTCTAAGTTAAAACTGCTCTACAGACAGTTCAGCGATCCAAATAGCCAGGAAATAAAAACAATTAAGTCACTAATTAAAAATCTTCAAAAACTGATCCGTGACAATTATAGATCAGTAATTAATGAAGACTGGAACAAGAGAATTCATGCCATTAAAGCTAGTGGACCGACTATGTTCACCCAAATAACTAAAGTCTTTCGAAGGAAAGATTATAATGACATCCAATGTCTGTGAGTTCCGCGGGCCCCCGAGAATTGTCAAACCCTGCTGAACGCAGGACTTCCACCGGAACACATCGACCCTAACGAAGAGTTCATAATAGTCGAGGATCCGTAAGATAAAGCGAACTCAATTGGTGCTTGTTTCGAAGCAGTGCATAGATTGAATGAATCGGCTCATTCTAACCTTGACCTGGAAATTAGGGCTCTCCAAAAACATATTTCGCTACGCAATGAACTTAACAATTGGCGTCTCTTCAGTCAAAGTTTCACTATCTTTAGTGAAAATAATAGAGCGGATTCCCCGATTTGAAATCTAAACACTAGCATATTTGTACACAAGAATGAACTGACGCACATTAGATCCATTAAGAACAAAAAATCTTCTGGAATTGATAGTATTCCAAACATTGTTCTAAATCAATTATCTCTTGAAGTAGTGAAGGTTTACAGTATTTTGTTCAATAACGCTCTAAATAATGCATATTATCCAACCCAATGGAAATCTGCAGTAGTCTGTAGCGTTTTACGAACGCACAATTCTACGCAGGTAAGGTTCCTATCTTCAAAAAACTTACTTCCCTGAGAGCGTTGCACGCGCCCACAGACGCGTGCCCCAAAGTCCCGCGATAGGGCCTGCAACTCGCAGCCAACGTTGAGACCGACACCAAAAAGCAAGAAGAACTGAACGTTCCCAAAGCTTTTTAGGTCAAGCTCAACAATTATAACTCTTCATGCCTGAAACAAAGGCATAAACATCCATGCGTTCTATTCCTAAAAAAAAACAATTCCCAAAATGTCATACATGCTGCCTGCGCCCAGGAACATCTCATCGAACCGGCAATTCCGAAATTCAATACAAAAGAATTGCTATCATCAAAGAATGAGCCGATCAACGGATGCACGTGCGGGTAATCTAACGCAAGGACCACCCAAATCCGTTGAACAACAGAAGGCAGCCACGACCTATCGCAATCGAATATATCTCAACGAGATATCCGATAATTTATGAGGAGTTAAGCCAACAAAGGCAATACTCCGGTCCCACGGCCACGCTAGAATTTCGCACCATTATAAAGATCTAATGGATTTCGATTCCGGGTACCAAGTTCAAATAAGTCCCACGGACTGCACGTCAAAACAATCGCCGAATATCTCTGGTCTGGGCGCCAGATGTTCTGTGCAAACAGAAGGCCGTGGAAATGAAATTCTATCAGCGATAATAATGATGTATGCAAGATGACTTTCCCCTTTCAGGAAACTACAAAATATCCCGGAGGATGTGATAACATGCTGCTAACAGAAATTCGGAAGTTCTGTTAGCAGAGCAAATAGGGAATATTTTCCGGATAGATACAGATACCAGTTTTGAATCTTGGCATCTGTGTGAGCAGGATATGGTTGAGGGCAGATACTTAGTCTGATTTTGATCGTCACCGGGACGAGTTTTCGTCAAGGAGCAGCGGTAAGGGCAGAGAGATTTTGATCGTCAAGGCGAATAGATAAAGAAAAACGTCGAGGAGGTAGAGTACCGTATCCGATTTATAGTTAATTGGATCCAAGGGTGTAACGTGTGTGTCGTGCGTGTGTTTCGCTGCACTTTTTAATAAAATGTTGTACGGGACATTAAAGAAATAAAAAAGATTAAAGAAATAAAAAAGATTAAAGAAATAAAAAAGATTATTAAAGAAATAAAAAAAGATTAAATCCGTAAAGGATCTGTTCGTGTTTATTGTGCTGATTCGCTCCGTGTTCTGGTTTCTTGTGTTTTTTCTCTGGCGCGAACAGTGTTCGGCGGAACATTGTACCAACCCGCTGTTATAAAACAAAATACCGCCAAAAGTCCATCCCATCCCCAAAAAGGGCAAGGACAGGAGCAATCCAGCCAATTTTCCCTCGATTAGTTTGCTTCCGAACATCAGCAGGTATTCGAGAAAATTATAAATTAAGCATTGACTAACTTGCGTGATGTGACAGTATTTTTTTTTTTTGTGGTCTTGCCACAGAATCTCGATTAATGTTTAATTTTTACCTGTGCTTGTTTTTGCTGCTTGCCGCCTGGTGTGATCTCCAATCCCCGTCAATTGTTCATATGCCTCTTGACATCTTGAGCAGCTGCATGACGAGTCACTCCAAGACTTTTATATGGGTCTCCTGTGCTTGTAAAGCAAAAATGTTCTTGGAGTCCGTGGGCGCCGGAGGTCACCAAAATGCCGGTTGATAAATCACGCTCCACGTTGATCGACTGCTCCCGCCGTTGAATTTCGGTCCCTGTGCGTGGGCATTTACTGGTACGGATCACGAACTTTTTGTTTCCCTGATCCTTCGGTATGTCCTCTAGCATTCACACAGCAATCAGTTTAGATAATTGAAAATCACTTGGTTGCGAGGCTCCGTTCTCTATCACCTGAGAAATCAAACGTTAAAAATTTCACAGTTTACTTGGGTATAACGCAACGAATGTGAATAACTGCCTCGCCCAGTACACCGCCGTCGGGCCAAGTTTCCTCAACTTGAGGCTCCAATTCGTGAACAACTTAACAGGAAACAGTAACAAAAGCAGCTCCTTTAAACGTAACTGAATTTATTTAACATGACTTTTTCACATTGAACTTCATACAACATTTTATGGTCAGACCACGAATTAACAGATTCTAAGACCTTTTCCTACACTTTTACATTAATTCACTCAGTTACGAATCCTTCCTTTTTCTTAACTGCCTTTTTCTTTTCTGCCCGACAACGGAACGTCAAAAAAACCGCGCATCAAAAAAACATTAACCCTTTGTCTCTCTCGCTCCCCATTCACGTCCACTTCGAAAACCGAATTCGAACTCGAAGAACTGCACGATCCACACCCGAATCGGGGCGTGTTCGAAAACTCACTTCTGGATCGTGCAACTCCTCCACCACCTTACCACCATACCACCTTAAAACAAATTATATTAAAATTACCAAATGATTAATTGATGGGGTGGCGGGAGCACGTAACAGCCCCCCCCCCCCCCCCCCCACAAGACTGCGTGGCATTCTTAGGAGAGGAATGTCACGCCGGAGAGTGGACGGTGAAGAGCAAACAAACAAACAATCAACAAACCAACCAATAAATAAATAAATAAATAAACAAATAAATAATGTAACAATTACATATATATAAATAAACTAGGTGTTAAGGTTAGTAAGAATTATACTACTTATGTATTAGTGTTAGTAGGAAATAAATAAATAAATTGTGCTTAAGTGCTAATGTTAGTACGTTTTAGGCTACCTATATACTAGGGTTAGTAAAAATAAATAACTAAATAAATAAATAAATAACACTTAGCTATTAACCTAAGAGGGGGAACAACAGACAAGCACTCCACAAAACCAAGGACAACACAAACGCCCGCGGCGGGTCCGACACTTAAACCGATGGTCCGACCGAAAGCTCAACCGCCCACACGATCGGTTAGGACCCCCCCGCCAAGGCGAGGCGATCCCCTCTCGTCCAACCACTCCAAAATGTCACCCGGCCGGCGAAAACGCCCCGCTCCTATATATTTAATTCAATCCTCCTTCTGTGGACTCGGTACTTGCCCCGGTACATGGGTTGGTAGATCGGGGGGTTTGTCCCGTTTCGGCGGCTAAACCTACCACACCCGACATTATAGTGCGCTTTCGCACTTGCATATTTGCGATCCAACCCCCAGCACTGGGGTTTGCCTCTGCAGTCTGCGCTGGGACTGCGCCTGCAGCATTAGGCCTGGCCTTAAAGACTTTTCGTCAGACTATCAAGTTGGTATCCTTCGACGAAGGTCCTTTACAAGGACGAAGATTCCGGAGGGTAACCAGAGTCTGGCCAGCTAGGATCAGGGTCTCCAAGTTACCGGAAGGCTTAACCTTTCCGTAATTGTTCTTTTATAAAAAAAAAAAAAAAGCGTTGTCTATAACTATATGTTAACAACGTCCGCTGTTCGGGGCTTATTCGGATGACCACGTGGGTAGCACGTGGTTGAACAGCTTTTCGCAGCCCTCCCCTGTATGGGTAGGGTCTCCGGGCGAGTAACTGCCGCCGTATCGACCTTAACAGGTCCCTTTGGCACGTCTCCCCGTTCGGCTGCCACATGTTCGACCCTTCCCGTCCCATAGTTGACAAATTGAATGGAGAATGGCACGGGATTTACGGTCGTTCGGGGAAAAACCAAACAACCACCCGGCCCGTCTACCTTACAATTCCGAGACAGGAAGTCGTACCCCAACAATCCGCCTTCCTCCAAACCCGGCAAGGAGTCTACTATTTGGAAACTGCAGGGAATCTCATGGTGCAACTTGAAATTCCCAGTGCAGCATCCCCTCGACTTGCCTTTGACAAACAGCGCTTGGAGCGTTGTTGATTTATGCACATCCATGCCATATCTAGGATGGAGTGCCTTCAGCTTCAACAGGCTGATCTCAGCGCCGGTGTCCACGATTAGGGGCGTAGGGTTCCTACGGCCAATGTCTAAAGGGATAGCGACAATCGGGACCTGAGTCAGCGAAAACTGAGAACAGCTGGAGCTGGGTTGCGTTTCTAGTGCGGTCGGGTAGGATCTTGCCGACCCGACCTTGGGGAGTTTCCCGAACTCTCCCATTTTGCCTTATGTCGACACTCTGCCGCCTTGTGAGTGTGTCGACTGCAAAACTCGCACAATGTTCCGCTCCTCCGTTCAGGAATATTCCGCCCGGGAGTCCCACTGGACTCCGAACTAGCTGAACTGGAGCTATTCTTTCTGCCCACTTTGGGCCCAATGCGCCGGGGCTGCCATTCCCGGCTCCCCGCGCTGCCTGATGCGGCGTCATGCCTCGAATCCGTTTTTGAGGACTTCGAGTCCATGGAGTCGGGTCGCTTACCGCCACCGCTCGACACTGACGATCGTCGCCCACCATCTCTACCTACTTTCCGGGAATCCTTACTCTCCGCGCTACTATTGCCGGCTTTCCGATTTCGCCGACGCTGCCTCCGACGCCCTCTGCGCTTATTTTTGGCGCTTGCCCCAGTCTCCACACGGGTGTCCTGCTCTCGGCTCGCAACAGGTACTGTTCCGTCGTGCCGCTTATGGGGAGAACCCTGGGAACCCTGTTGTTGTTCCCACCTTTGCCTGTATTCGCACCCGCGCAAGCTATGACCTTGTCGGCCACAAAACTCGCAACAGCACCGGACGCTGAATACTCTTGGGCCTGATGTCGCCGGCCCGCCGCCCGTAGACGGAGGCTGCGGCTCTGGTAGGGCTCTCCGCTGAAACTGTGGTCGCTGATAAGGCGGTTCCTGCCGTGCGAATACGCCCTGCTGACCTCTACCCCTGTATGTAGTCTGGGGACCGCGCATCCTCGTCGGACGATCCGGGCAGTGCACTATGTCGTGGCCATACCGCCAACACTCGCGACAGAAGGGAGTGTTTCGTCTTTGTAGACACTCGTCGTATACGTGACCCCTCAGATGGCAAAAATTGGATATGGTCTGGGATTCCAGGGGGTGCGCCGATCGACCAACCGGATCCCTGAACGGATTGTCGCGACCCGATCGATCCTGAGGCGCATACGTCCCCTAAGCCAAGCTCTGCGACTCTCCACTCCGGCTCAAGGAAGGCACGGTATTTGACCACGCTCCCTCGCCAGAGGAGGTCGGAGCATAGGCACCAGCATCCCTTCGATAATTGAGAGGCCCGTACGACCGCTCCCGAACGCAACTATCCTCCCCCCGTCGACGACTATCAGGCTCTTCGGTCGGCAACACGAATGAGACCGCCCGGGGATTTAAATTCGATAAAACCCGCGCCGGCGCCGCGTTGCAATCCCTAAAAGTGGAGGATGGATTTTCTAAAAGGGTCGAGCAACCTCCCGGTCCTACATCGAATGTCTCCGACACTCGCTCGGCGATTCCGTGCCGCGCATCCACAAACAGGTCGTCCTGCCTCAGCATTTCCCCACGAGCTCGTTCAAACCCGGTTAGATGGTCCACCAGGCTTCGAAAAGGGACATTACCCAACGTGAGGAGGAAGTGCTTTAGTCCTTCCTCCCTCAGACCCCTTACCAACACCGGTTTGGCCATGCCCTCAAGCTGGGTGGCGAAGACGGACCTACCCTGGCGACCATAAAAGCGCTCAGCTGCCTCCTCGCACCGTACCACGGCCCGCTTCACTCGGGAAACGAAACTTGTGGCATCCTCGGAAGGAAGTTGTCGCATTTTGGAGAGTTGTGCACACAACTCCTCATACGACACCCGGGGTTCGTAGGCCTCTCTGAGACGCTGTTCCACTTCGAGGAAGGTCGTGGGTGGTCTCTCCTCGAACATTCGATAGGCCTCGCCGCTCAGCCTAGAGGGCAGCCACCGGAGGAAGGTATGTTCCTCTTCCACCGCCAGCCCATCCAAGGTCCTTCTACAGCCTTTGAGAAACGAAGAGAGTCTCTCAGCTGTATCCGGGCCCTCCTGTCCCGAAAACATGGGGACCGCCTTCGACACGAGGTCGAAAACCCTATCCGTGCCCAACATGGTCCGTACAGGACATGGTTGCGGGCCCAGTTTAAAATATGAGGGCATCGGCGTGTCCTCCATGCTCCCAACAGGCTGTTTGCTGACGGTGGGAGGGGGCCCCGTTGGCGATCGCTTGTCCACAAATTCATCCCGCAAATCGTGGAATGCCTCCGGATCCACCTCGTCAACCGGCGGCTCGGGAAATGCCTCGGGCCGCGCCCGGGCAGGGGTGCCCTCTCGGACATCTCTTTGACGCTGCCTTGTTTGCATCTGCCGGCCGTCTAACTAAACTCAAGATTTCCCGATACTAAGAACCGAACTCGTAACCTCGACAAGCCCTGTGGCCAACAGCAAACCCGGGAAAAACAACGGTTCAACCCCGAAACAAAACAACACCCGGAACCCAAACAGAGAACCACCCCGAACGCGACAGAACCAATCCGTACACACGCCGGCCGTATATCGGATACAAACCCAAAACGTCCGTTCCGATCAACGAAATCTTCCAACCGCTAAAGGCCGCACACGAGTCGAGGGGGCGCGAAAAACAACAAGGAATACTATTTCCACAACAGACGAACAGACACCCTTGACAGGGAAGAGAAGGAGAAAGAGAAAAAAAAAAAAAAGAAACACACACACACACCACACCTGTCGGTCAAAACAAACAAACAAAAAATATACTATTCAACCAACAAACACAATCCTTAGTGGGCGAGAAACGGAGAGAGAGAAAGGGGGAAGCAAATCTAACGACCACTCTCCGGTCACCTCTGCCACACAACAGAAGAAAAACAAACGAAATCCAACCGCGCAGTCAAAAAAAGGGAAGGAAAGCATAATCACAATTAAAAACAAAAAATTTAGAGCTAAGAGTTAAGATTGAAAATCACAAAAAAAAATTATCACCTATTGACATCTGTCACACAAAATGAATAAATATTGGTATATATAATAATTGGTGTATCATATAATTGGTATTAAAAAGAAAGGAAAAGAACAAAAAAAAAAAAAAAACCAAAACAAAAAATACAAAGAAACAATAAAAAAAAATTTTGTTTCTATGTTGGGCTCTCGCCAACCGTCGCCAAAAGATCGCCTCGTTGAATCATCCACATTAAATTCTCAAACCTGCCGCGGTCCGTCTGGAAGGTTTGTCCGCAGCGCCAGTGTGACCGTATTTTTCTTGGTGGTCTTGCCACAGAATCTCGATTAATGTTTAATTTTTACCTGTGCTTGTTTTTGCTGCTTGCCGCCTGGTGTGATCTCCAATCCCCGTCAATTGTTCATATGCCTCTTGACATCTTGAGCAGCTGCATGACGAGTCACTCCAAGACTTTTATATGGGTCTCCTGTGCTTGTAAAGCAAAAATGTTCTTGGAGTCCGTGGGCGCCGGAGGTCACCAAAATGCCGGTTGATAAATCACGCTCCACGTTGATCGACTGCTCCCGCCGTTGAATTTCGGTCCCTGTGCGTGGGCATTTACTGGTGCGGATCACGAACTTTTTGTTTCCCTGATCCTTCGGTATGTCCTCTAGCATTCACACAGCAATCAGTTTAGATAATTGAAAATCACTTGGTTGCGAGGCACCGTTCTCTATCACCTGAGAAATCAAACGTTAAAAATTTCACAGTTTACTTGGGTATAACGCAACGAATGTGAATAACTGCCTCGCCCAGTACACCGCCGTCGGGCCAAGTTTCCTCAACTTGAGGCTCCAATTCGTGAACAACTTAACAGGAAACAGTAACAAAAGCAGCTCCTTTAAACGTAACTGAATTTATTTAACATGACTTTTTCACATTGAACTTCATACAACATTTTATGGTCAGACCACGAATTAACAGATTCTAAGACCTTTTCCTACACTTTTACATTAATTCACTCAGTTACGAATCCTTCCTTTTTCTTAACTGCTTTTTTCTTTTCTGCCCGACAACGGAACGTCAAAAAAACCGCACATCAAAAAAACATTAACCCTTTGTCTCTCTCGCTCCCCATTCACGTCCACTTCGAAAACCGAATTCGAACTCGAAGAACTGCACGATCCACACCCGAATCGGGGCGTGTTCGAAAACTCACTTCTGGATCGTGCAACTCCTCCACCACCTTACCATCATACCACCTTAAAACAAATTATATTAAAATTACCAAATGATTAATTGATGGGGTGGCGGACGCACGTAACAGTGAGAAAAAAGGTATTATTCCGACCAGTTGGTGTTCGATGGCAACATGACACAATTCATGCTGCGACAAAAAGTGGTTCCGACATACAGTGGAACAAGGCGAAGCGCCAATGCACAGGGGCTTGTTTGGTTGACATTGGAAAGGCTTTCGACACCATATGGTTACAAAAACTTGTATATAAGTTATCAATTCTAGGTGTGCCCGAATATTTATTATACATTATCTACGATATGATAATGGGTAAACAATTTGTAGTGAAATGTGGAGATATAATCTCGAACAAGACCTTCCACATCGAAAACGACTTACAACAGGGAGCAGTGAATTCTCCCATTTTATTTAACATTTACTCTAGTGGTCTAGTGGGTTTTCTCAACCAAGCAATTGCATATGACAATGACATTGTGGTGTATAGATCTGGTGAAAAGATTGATGTCATCAACAGACTTCTGCAAGATGGTTGCAACAAAATCAGACGGTTTTGCAACGACTGAAAATTACAAATAAGTTTCCAAAAAACAGAGACTATCCTTTTCAGAACGCCCCTGTCCAGGGCATCAAGGGATACAAAACGGAATTGGAAAAAATGTTCCATTGCAGGAAGTAATAATCTTCCCCTACAAGTAAAAACTGTAGTCAGATACCTTGGAATCTGGCTTGATCAGTATCTTCACTTTGATATGCATACAGCAGCTGCTCTTACAACAGCTAAAAACACATATGCGATGACACGAAGTCTCTTCTGTAGTGGACTTCTGGTCACGAAGGTGAAAATAATTTCATACTCGGCATTCATTCGACCAGTATTAGTGTATGGCTGCCCGGTATGGTATAACATATCCCCATTCTGCATGGCGAAGTGTCGGGTGTTCGAGCGGCAGTGTTTGCGTTCCTGCCTCGGAATGTATAGAACCGCAGAGTCGCAATACTAGAAATACTATACCAATAAAGTCTTGTATGACAAATCAAGACTAAACAGAATAGATTATCAAGATTATCCTTGGTCACACAACAAGGGCAATGTGCAATGAAAATGATGTCATTTCGGGAGCATGCTATCCCAATGATACGCATCTGGAGAGTACTCTCCAGAATGGCTTTATTCCCCCAGAAGCGTTCCCTTTCTTGGATAAAAAAGGACTTATCCAAGGCAAACATAGAGTCGCTATTATTTACCACGCTTTTCGTGGTGCCAGAGATAAACGAATTCGCCATGATAACGATATCGCTAATATTCCAGATCGTCTGCGTTTCAATATGGTGATCGGTGAAAGAGAGAAATAAATAAAAGGTCGATCTCATCCTAACTGGTGGTGGATCAGAGATGAAGAAAGGACTATACGTCCTCAAACATAGTATGCCTCTTAGGCTTTCCTTCCTCCTATCCCCAATTCCCAATTCCCAATTTTTTTTTTTTTTTTTTTATTTAATTTAATTTATTTTTTATTTTTATTTGTATTCCTGGTTTATGGTTGTATGTTTTGTTTTGTTTTTCTTTTTTATTTTGCTTGTCAACCCCCTATATATGTAATTAAAAAAAAATGATAAATAAAATAAAACATTAGAACAAATTTTAAAAAGAAAACATATTGATTATTGTGATATGTTATAAAAACACTAGTTATTGTACGCCGAAAGCATAAGAAAAGTGAAGTGGTAATGTATAATTTAGAGTGCTGCGAAGAGCCAGTAAGTTAATGTAAGAATGATATTTGTAAAATACAAGTTAACATTTAATCTTAAATAAAATCTGGAATTGTCAATAAATGTGGAGATAAAACATAAAAACCATAATGCAATCTACGATGACATGCAAATAATCTAATTCGGATATAAAGGATGCCTTCAGGGTACGGATTCGATAGGTATTCTCCCAGAGGGATAGTGCTTACGTTAGCCTAGCGACATGTGCATTTATGTGAAAATGTGTCTAGGCGATCCTATGTCAACGTAAAGATAAAAGCCCAAGTCTTATGTATTTTTGAGATCAAACAGGAAATTCAACGAGCACATATTCCATGAATGCATTCATTGGGCAATCACAAGGTAGCCATGTGGGGGTTCTTGAAGCTCACCTGAAGAACCCCCCATATCCGCAACCCATATTTACATCCCAATCACCAGCACCTGAAAACATTTCCTTTTTCAAGGACATTAATGCATACAAGCATTACCGGCAATTCCTTAAAAGAATTACATCTACAAGGGCATTTTCCCATGCATTAACGAATCGACAAAATTTTCCCAACAAAGAATTCTTTATGGAATAAACAGCATATCCCTGAAAGAAAACAATTCCGTTCACATATCATGTAATCATCCCAACCACGGATAATGATCGTTGTGTCGCCTATTCCCAGCTTCATCATGTGTACAACAAATCCCTTTTCATACAAATTGGCTGGCGAACTTTTCTCCCAACAATAAACAACGCAAGTAGCTGCATTCAATTAGCGCAATCGAGGCTGAAGCCAATTTCCCTGACTCGCACCAAGTACAAACAAGGACCGCTGTTCCTCCATAGGCTTCCTGGCGATACCATAAACAATCCATATCGTTTGTGGTATCCTAAACGCAGTCTTCATTTAATGAGCTGACCCTCATTATGGAACGATGCATATGTCGCTTTTCCCTTTGTATTGTAATTGCACTGAATCCAGGACATCGACGCATAATCAAACATAATCATTAGCATCCCACGAAATTCGATTTATTTGTTTCAACGAACACACATCTCCTGGATGCACATTATACCCCTTCTTGGTGTTTCAGATTCGTTATCATGGTTTCGACCCATGAAAAGAACCCACGTACACATATACATGTGTACCATGACGATCTCCTTTATGAGATCCGGTTATCACCACAGTGAAAGCGAATGCACCCAGAATTTCCTTAGCCAGCGAATTGAATCTTTGAGTCAAAATCCATCCGCCGACCACAATGGTCACGCGATCTCCCGCTCCTCGTGGCGCCCCGAGGATGCAAAAATCACCGAGTCGTGTGTGTAATAATCTAGAATTAATAAGAAATCAATTTAATATCAATTTAAAATACTTGGATGCATCCAAACCAGATGACACTGTTTATAATCAATAAAATAATAATAAACTAAACCAGTGTGTTATTCTTTCCTGTGTTGGTGCTTCGGAGTTTCGTTGTGTTTCCCTCTCGGTAACATTTTGCTGTTTTTCTTTCGGCCTACGGCAGACACCAAGAATTGGTGGAGACGAGGTAGAACTCTCGCCCATGCTGACGTCGCGACCTCGTACCCCATATATAATTTTTTATTTATTTGTTGAAGGTTATGGGATGATAGGAGGCTACCGTAACTCACGCAACTGAAGAAGCTCTTCGAAACCTGAAGTTTTACCCGACTCAACATTTTGCGATCTCACCACTGTTTTTTGAATGTTTGTCTTCTATAATTTTGTATATAATTTGATCGACTTTTTCGATGATATCCACGTTTTACGATTTAATATCGACATCTTCACAAAAGCAAGCGCACGATAACATGGTAATGAAAACCAATTTCCTAATTTTTCAGACGCCCATGTCGAATCCTTCCCCTTATCATTAAAAAAAAGATGTAAAGGATGCCGAATTCTTTCCGATATTTGTCGATTTATAAAAACTTTTACCACGAGTCACCAATCTCAGTAAAGTTGTCACCGCTGATCCGTTACGTATCCATCCAAAAAAAGTTTGCTAATGCAGCTAACCCTTTCAAAGTCATAACAATTTAAAGTCAAGGAAATATAAGAACCCCGAAACTCCCCAACCGACTATACTACAAAATTATTTCAAAAATCCCTTTTAGAGGCTCTTGTATTGTAAAACCTTGTCAGAAAAGGTTTCTATATGAGCCCAGGAACGATATCGAAATTTCTAACGCAAAACTTTTCGTGCAGTATTAAACACCTGTCGTGCGATACTCGACACTGTTCATGTTGGAAAAAGCAGACATGACAGTGAAAGTTATAGAGCCACGTAACCGTGACATCAGACGTGTAAGGTAATTTTATTTTATACAAAATTGTCCTAACCAAGGCTTTAATCCGTAGCCCTTCGAAACAGAGAGATTTAAATTAACTTGTTACGGAAGGGATTAAATAAACGAAGTTGACATCCGGGCTTTAGTAAGTAATATGTGCCATGCCTTCCACCATCGCACAATCAAAAAGTAAATCATTAGATATGTCATCCACATCTTCTCTAAAGTTTTACCCACAATATTCATATCTACTCAAAGCACAATTTTCGACCAATTTATAAGCTAACGAAGACTCACTTCACCTCTTCCTATTCATAGGCGAGATGACCAATGTTTTATTCTTTCTTCTCATTGATATTCCCAAACATTTAAAACCAACCCCTACGAATGATACCTATCTGAGTTTCCTTTTCGTCGACGGTATGTAGAGTCATGAACTCGTTAGCTCTCTTAAACCTTTCTGATAACTACGAAAACCGCGTCATAATTGAATCGAAAGATTTCAGCGAACCTTCCATGTTACCCTTCTTCAACTGTTCAATCTCATGCGCACGTTTCATCATTTATGGAGCAGCATAGGTATCCCCAACATACCATAGATGCTCGTCATGGTCCTCAAGCCATTTATTCTTTTAATTATTAATCACAACACCAATGATTGTTGTTGTCGGTGTAGAACTTTCGTAATTCTCTCATCAAAATGCTATCTGAGTGCTTTCTGGGTTATAATTGTCCTCATTTCATTAATTACAACACCCGTATCAATAATCAAATACATGCGAAGGCTTTAACCTGATAAGGAAAATCCCCGCAGCTCATCAAACCACAAAGAGGACTGTAGTTCAGAATATTTTCCACACCATCCAAAGTTATTAGGATCACGTAGCATTACGAAGACTGTGCTCGTCGTAGGAGCTTTAATTAAATTTCGCTTTATCTGTTTTCAATTCAGAAGATTAAAGTAATTAAAAGGAGCGTCGTCTTCCAGTTTAAACGAAGTTTCCTGCCACTAAAGTGTGAGGTAGCTTTACGCGCTTCTCTGTATAAGAAGTGGCCGGGTGAAGTTTGGTCTTTGCTCCTATAGGTTTTCTGATTTACCTAGGCGAAATGGGTTTCGTTTACAGAAACGATAAGGACAAACGTGGTTTTGATGTCATAGATCTTTATCTTAAAGCTCTACATGAATTCCAACAACTTGAATGTTCCTCAGAACGTATTAAATTGACATGAAATATAAATAGCGATATTGTTTTAGGGTTTCAGGGCTCACAAGTATTAGACTTCGTTGATATAGGTGTGTAACGTTCTTGGATCATTTTCTATTGTACAGTTTAAGTATGATACTGGCTTTAGGAAAACAGTGCGGTCAACCACTGGCCAGACTTTGCAGCTTACTACCTTACTTACCTAAATAAATTCACCCAAACATCCCTTTGAAATCGTTTATTATTATTTATTATTTTTATTACTTTTTGGTGAGACTATTTACTTCTCCGTTGGCGTCGAAGTCGAGGTAGTGGACCACAACGAAACCCAATTTATAGTAATAAGAGACAACGGGATAAGGGGCTGTAAGAATCTGACCACCCGCTCAAGGTTGGTGTAACTTAAATAGTCATGTATAGGATGGACAATTTAAATATTCGGAGCTTTTTTTGATAATCATTTAAAAAAAAACACACTAATGATTTGTTGTGAAGTGATTTTTCGCAAATTTTAAACCTTTTAAATTAGTCGTAATCACTTTTTAAATATGATATGAAAGCTACAGGGTTGCCAGATGCGAAAGGTTTATAATAATTGTAGAAAAATAAATACCATAGTTAAAACGATCCGATTTAGATCAACTATGCACTGTTTTGTTTGATAACTTGGTACCATTTCGAAGGCAATTTCATTATGTTATAATATGAACCACTTCTTACAAATGGAAGTGTATATTGTTATCAAGGGAAATGTATTAGGAGAAAAATATGTTGATATATAAACGAGGGTTGCCTTTTATATTTCGGGATTAGAGAACAAAAACAAATATTGATCATCGAAAATCACTTTATTGTTTTTCAAAATATTCCCCATGAAGATCTATACACTTTCGCATGCGTTTGAACCAATTGTCGAAGCACTTTTGCCACTCTGATTGAGGTATCTCCAACACATGCATTCTGAATGCAGCAACCGCTTTTCAGGTGTCGAAAAACGTTGACCTCTCAGTTTGTTTTTTACGTACGGGAATAAAAAGAAGTCATTCGGTTCCAAGTCAGGACTATACGGCGGATGACCCATCAAATCGATGTTTTGGGTGCTCAAAAATGCAGTTGTCGCAGCCGATGTGTGAGAGCTCGCATTGTCGTGGTGAAGAGTGATCCGTCTTCGGCGGTTGGTTTTCCTGATTTCTTGGAAGACAACTGGCAAACAAATGGTTGTGTACCACTTAGAATTGACCGCTCTGCGTTGTTCTAGTGGTACGGTTGCGACAAGCCCAGTTTTTCCGAAAAAAACAGGCGACCATTTGCTTGGAAGTGCTTCGTGCGCGAACAACTTTTGTTGGATTTGGCTCATCTTGAAACACCCAGACAGTCGACTGCTGTTTACTTTCGGGCTCATACGCGTAAATCCACGATTCATCACCTGTCACGATGTCATAGACGTGTTTCGAAGCACCGCGACCGAATTTTTTGAGCGTTTCGTTCGACCAATTGACACGAGCCTTTTTTTGGGCGATTGACAAATTGTGTGGGATCCAACGCGAACAAATTTTTTTGACAGTCAAATGTTTATGCAATATTGAATGTATGCTGGTCCCACTAACGCCTAAGGTTGTCTCAATCTCACGATAGGTCACATGACGATCTTCCAATATCAGTTCGCGCACAGCATCAATGGTTTTCGGAACAACAACTGATTTTGGACGACCTTCACGAAATTAATCTTGGAGTGAACTACGACCACGATTGAATTCACCATACCATCGATAAACACTGGTCCTTGATGGAGCTTCATCGCCAAAAATTGAATTAAGTTCATCCATGCACTGTTGCTGAGTTAATCCACGCCGAAAGTTGTAAAAAATAATCGCACGAAAATGTTGACGATTTAATTCCATTTTCGGGCCGAGATGAATCTTTTAAGTTACTGTAAACAACACAAATAGCGCTCGTATGTCAAAACGTTCTGAGTGCGTATAACCTCAAAAATATCCAACTTTACGACAGAGCTGTCAATTGCCGGATTGCAACACTAGGGTTGCCAAATCCCGAAATATAAGAGGCAACCCTCGTAGCCTTGCGCCAACCTTTCTCAGGATATCGCTGCATGCATTGGTTCACTACTTGGCGGGTGCCCAAGAAGTTATCTAGGGGTGTCACGTGGAGACTGCATGTTAACTTGGATTGAACAGGGACAAGGATCGTCCTGGTCTTCGCCGGGTTGAAAGTAGACACTTTGACCTGTATGTTCGCCCTCCCCCCTTTCGCACAATATGTTCACGTGAAAAACTACCACTTATCTCCAACGCAGGGGAGCTACCCAACAAGTTTTTTTGATCCTAACCTATTGCCCATTTTTTCCCTTCCCAAGTCTCTCCAAACTTTTTATATAACCTTCTACTAAACAATTTTTAGAGGACTTCGCTCTAAAACCCAATCAATGGTGTAAAAACCCGTTCTCTTCCTTTTGATATATACGCTCTGACCGAAAATAGCTTATCCCAACTATCAAAAATCAGATACTATTTCCTTCCTCCTTTAACGTTTTTTTGTGATAACGATGTACATCGATCTTGCCTTACTTCCCCTTGCTAGAAGGTACTCCTAGCTATCAAAAAAAAAAAAATCTATCCCTTATTGCTGTGTCTTCTTCTCCTAAACTTGACCATGTCTCAAAGAAAATGTACCCCTAAAATGAATATACATACGTTATTTGTTTTCATATAACACCATCGCAATCCATCAAATAACAGGTCAATTGAAAGTCCCCGGCCTGACACCTAGATGGCGGCACTAGAATTAAATCCATATGATTTTTAGCTCTAACCTTCAAAAGACGCGTGTATAAATTTGACAGATGTCGGATCATTAGTTTGTGAATTATAGTATTTTGAGCTTTGAGCTTCAAAATAGGCCTCAGTTTCGGCGATTACCTCTTCATTCGACGAAAATTTCCTCCCAGCGACCATTCTTTTGAGATCTGAGAACAGGAAATAGTCGCTGGGGGCCAGATCTGGAGAATACGGTGGATGCGGAAGCAATAACTGCAATCAACCACCTAATCGGGATGAGTACTTCTCAAGACGATGTCGTCCCTGAACTCCAATGAATTTTATCAGACGATCAACCTGTTTACATCTCATTCCACACTAGTGCCAGGGAATGTCTTTTTATAGATCGCCTCTCCGACTCAATGTCCTAAATCGCATGGACAAAGAACTTGACCTTGTCTTCGCAACTAACCCTATTAATTCTTCAGTAGCGCTCAGTCCCCACGCCCTGTCAACAATTGATAATCACCACCACCACCGCCACCACCACCACCGCCACCACCACCACAACCACAACCGCAACCGCAACCACAACCACAACCACAACCACAGCCACAGCCACAACCACAGCCTCAACCACCATTACGACCACCACCACTACCACCAGCACCACCATCACCACCACCACTACAACAATCACAACCACAACCACCACCACAATCTTTCATTTCTTAACTGATTCAACAACACCGAGTTGATGATAAATTGATTCATTTTGAAGAAGACTTCACCTCCAGCCCTGGCGGACTCTGCAATTTAAAAAAAAAAAATTCTCCTCCGCACTCTCCCACCAAAATCAAAACCAAAAATCGGTCGATTCGTGGCATCACCACATGTGACAGGGAACTAAATCTCCTTCCGCATGTTGATCACAATATCCTTAAATCCAAACAAAGTTAAGCCAGAGACACAAGATATGGCATAAAAACTACGATATTATACGAAGAGGCCGACCTAACTTCACTCAAGGAGGGAGTGTCGCAATCTTTATTAGAAAAGGAATCAATCATAAAGTAATATATAGTAGAGAAGTGGGCAGGTTCCGGGTGCTGGAAGGCTGTATCGTACGCATACCCCTTCAGCAAGGAAGGGGCTTGTAAGCGATTACGGTCTATGCACCTGAGGAGCACCAACCTAACCTATTTATAGCAGAGCTCGAGACACTCTTTCGATGCTTATAATTGCACCTGGACAAAAACAACTTTATCCTAGGGGGAGATATGAACGCCAAGCATAGAAAATGGGGAAATTATATATCTAATGCCAGAGGAAATCAGTTCGCTGGCTGGTTAGATCAGTATCATATTGAATATAGAACTGACCTGCTAGCTACGAAATATTCATCGTTCCCTAGAGGTAGATCGTTCTTAGATATCTTGCTAATTGACTCACGACTGAGACTACTTAACACCAACAGACGAAACAAACACTGTTTACGGACGATTGAATACGACAGTGACCACTGTGACACTGTGAATATCCACTGTGAATATCCAAATTCTACGTACTGAGGTAAACAAGCAGCTGCTAACCAAGATTGGTGTATATACGAGAACGCTATCCTCAGCAGTTGGAAAAGGTGAACGCTGTGGGAGCTGTCTTTCAGGAAATGTACAAGGTGAATGAAAGCATTCGCCGAAATCACGACCTGGAGAACAGAGTTCTACTGAATCACCTGCACCTCCGAAATAAAATTTCACATTGGCAATCGGAGAATCCGGGTTTTACCGAATTCAGTGACGATAATCTGTCAATTGACATTGACATTAATGCCAATGGTGAGGCTAATAGCCTTTTAATCACAAGGGAAGGAATCCAGAGTATCTTCGATTCATTAAGAAGCAAAAAGTCAGTGGGAATAGATGGAGTACCTAACATCGTACTCAAGAACCTGCCCCCAACGGCAATAGATATATACATGATCCTGTTTAACAACGCGTTGAATAATGCATATTATCCCGCGCGTTGGAAAACGGCTATCTTTCAGCCACCCCCAAAAAAGGGCAAAGTCTGTACAAACCCAATGAACATGTGTTCGATAAGTTTACTCCCAAGCATCAGTAAAGTATTTGAAAAGACTAATAACAAAGCTCTGCTAAAATGGGTAGACGACAACATTATTCCAAATAACCAGTTTGGCTTTAGGGCGGGTCATGAAACCACACATGCCGCAGCTAAACTGGTCTCCGACATACAATGGAATAAATGTAGGAACCAATGCACAGGTGCCTGTCTGATCGACTTGGAAAAAGCCTTTGATACCGTCTGGATCGAAGGGTTGTATTACAAACTGGTCAGACATGGCATACATAAGCCTTTACTATATGCACTTTACGATATGTCAAAGGACAGGAGGTTCGTGGTCAAAAATGGTAATGTGACCTCTAATAAAACGTATAATATCAAGAATGGCTTGCAATTGGGGACGGTACTGTCTCCGGTTCTTCTTAGCATTTACATTATCGACTTATTAGATCCACTCCCCCAGGCTTTTGCGTACGCAGACGATCTCATAATTTACAGAACAGCTCCGAAAGTTGAGATCATAAATAGTTTAATACAGCGAGACTTCAACAAAGTGCAGCGCTATTGCAATGACTGGAAACTTAAGATCAACTTCCAGAAATGTGAACCCATCTTATTTAGAACCCCATTATACAAAGCCATGAAGGACACAAGGAAAAACTGGCGAAAGCTTGTTATCGTGGGACCGCATGGAGATAAACTGGAAACCAAGAGTTTAGTTAAATACCTTGGCATCTGGATAGATCAAGATCCGTATTTTAACAGACATGTAGACGCTGCTTTGGGCAAGGCTAGAAAAACGTTTGCTATGACAAGGGGGCTATTTCACAGTAGCTAACTTGAAAGTAGGGTAAAAGTCATATGCTACATGACAGTAAGCAGGCCAATGCTCATATATGGTTGTCCAGTATGGTTTAACATAGGTTCAAATTTGATGGAAAAGATTCGGGTGTTCGAAAGGAAGTGTCTCAGAACCTGTCACAGATTATATCGAACACCGGAATCGGAATACAAAAAGTGCTACTCAAATGAGACTTTATATAATGAAGCCACCATAAATAGAGAGCATAATTTTATGATCAAATTAATCAGAGGACATATTGGGAGACCAATAAGCTCGTCCAAAACCTAATTGTCGGGGCTTATTATCCAAATAACGTGTACTATGAGATCGTGCGTCGCAACGGTTTTGTTCCACCAGAGGCGTTCCTTGATTTGGACATGAAAGGGCTTATACAGGATAGATCCGGAATTCCGCTGATCTATCATGTAAGTAGATCATCCATAGACGGGTGATTGTGCTACGACCGGGAAGTAACGCGCACCGAAGAAGAGCTGTGGCGATTCTCCCGAACGCCAGCACCCATCGTCCCATAATCTAGGTAAAAACCCCCAAATAGGGCATACAATCAAAAAGAGAAACAAGTACTGCGGCAGTTCCATTGAACGCTACTACTTACCTTACAGGTACACAATGTAACAGTTCCCTGAAATTCATTAAAAGGCTGTACTTACCTTCTGCACTGTACCTGCAAAAGCGAAGCAAAACTATGAAACACAAATTCTCGCCGATACGAAATTACAGCGGCAACTAATATAATACCTTCAAGGCAATTTGGTTTAACAACCAACCAACCAATATTGCCTGTGCAAATATCTACACGATATTCTTTTTTACGCCAGCTGCACACCAGCAGAAAAAGGTATTTTGCCTTAGCAAGCATGCCCCCATCAAACGACCGATACATGAGGGCATCCGGCTGGCGCCCCGGTAGTCGAATTCGCAAATGGAGAATTACCATCAGAGTTCGACTGCGAGGATACACCAACAACACTCACACGATCAGCATCACGCTACTCGTAGCCACTGATCGTGTAAACATTGCAACCCCTTTGCCGACGAGATACTCGCACCTGTTGCGAACTTAAAAGAGGGACTTAAGCAATGTCTGCATACTTGCGGACGCACACGATGAGCAGCGAAAGCAATCATCGTGTGTGTATTTCCACCCCTTTTTGTGTTGAACCAAATGCCAAAGGGACATATGACCAAATTTGGTCATCGAAGCGATGATGGGATTTTGGTAGCCTATCGCTAATAATGAAATGATTTAATCTCGGTTCGGATTCCGTGAGGGCAGGTCGCATCCCTCTTGGGCCGCCCCAAGGGATAAGTTAATTCTAGTTGAGTCCTGATTGTCTCGTCGGTGTCGTCGATCATTATTAAGAATAAAAAGCGGTGCAAAACGGAAACCATATCCCACGTGAAGTAATATTATAATTTGAATTGAAATCCCTTGCGCGATTGGAACTCTTACCTTGTGTAAATATAAACATTACTTCGAAGTGAAGTGAAGTAATATTATGAAATACTAACTATTAATTTTTGAATTGAAATCCCTTGCGCGATTGGAACTCTTACCTTGTGTAAATATAAACAATACTTCGAAGTGAAGTGAAGTAATATTATGAAATACTAACTATTAATTGTAATTATATGTTCTAAACGCGAAGTAATATTATAGTTTGAATTGAATTCCCTTGCGCCTAGGAACTCACACCTTGTGTTAACTAAGGCAATGTATTGAATGTGAATTGAAGTATTAAATGTAAATCAAAATTACCTTTATTTTTGAAATAAAAACTGGAGATGAAATTATATTTCGAATATTATAAACTCAGTGTTTGATTTAATCTCGATTCGAGAGTTAGTCCTGACGAGGTCGTGAAGGCTGGGCAACATACCCCACAGAGCTCTTGCGTTTCAGTAGGGCTATCTCCCACAGAGATCGGGACAATAGTATTGGACAGCGTCAACAGTTCTGGTTGTTGGAGGGCATTTAAAGACCTGGATACCAAAATCGGTATAGAATAACAGTATCATCAGCCAGCTTACATAGACTTAGCATTTCTAGAATTAGGGTAGTATAAGATTTAAGTTAAGTTCTTTTAATTAAGAAAAAAGAAAAAAAAAGTAGGTTAAATTTTAAGAAAAAAACCAAAAAAAAATTAGACACAAAGCTTTCAAAATTTTTTCTTTGTCATTTAAATAAGTATAAGTACTGCCACAAACAAAGTTCTGTCGCCGAAAGGCAAATTATACAATAGTGATATAATGTTTAGCTTAGAGCGTCTGCGTAAATAAGTAAGTAAGTTATAATATAAGATAATTAAGCTAGAATTTAAGCATTTTTTGTCTAGCATGTAATTTAGAAACTAAGAATATAAAAAGAAAATAAAAAAATGTTTTAAAAATGAAAAATGAAAAAATCCTTAAATCCAACTCCCAGTTTTCTAAAACAATTGATCGAAGGACCTTTCTAACCTCTATTTCGCGATCTCTCTTTATTCCCTTTGTTCGCCCTCTTCTAAAGCATGCCAGTCAGGTCCCGTCCACTCATCATATGAATCATACACGCAGAATCGAGAAAGTTCAAAGACGCTTCTTACGTTTTGCTCTCCGTGAATTGAGATGAGAAAACCTATTCCTGGACCCTTATACTACATAGACTGAAAATTCCCGGGATTTTTAATGAAAACAAGCGTTTTTTTTTTTTTTTTTTTGGCAATGTTATATTTATTCCTCGACATACTTACATTCGCGGGCGATACACTTGGTATAGCGATTTCTCAACATTTCGATGGCCTTTCTGCAGTATGAGACGTCCAAGACTTCGATATACGCCTCGAACTGCGACTGTAGCTCGTAAACGAATGGACGAAATGTCACGATATTTCATACATAAGCTAGTGACAGATGAACCTCTCGATATGAGTAAAGTTAATTTTGTAGTCTATTCATTTATTGAAAAATACCAGGATGTTTCAGCCCGTATAGTAAACATGCCTCAAACTAATTAACTTAAACACACTAGAAGAAGGCCGTATTCAAGCCGATATCGATCGGTTGAGTTTGAGAATTTTATCTATTCCATGAAGAAGAGAAAAATATGATCTAAATACGCGTTATTTATACATTTGTCGACCATCTATACTTCTTGTATACGATAAAGAATGTTTTTGATTTTAAAGTAATCAATTATAAAAGGCATAGATGGTTTGGTTATTTAATAACGAGCAGCTGTTCAACGTGGCTTCACTTAACTCAGGTAAATATCTTCAATACAAATAAATTAACTATGTAGTTAAATTTGTAACATCCTAAACCAAAATAATAGACATTCTTATTCATTTACATATTTATAACATGCGGCAACAGTTGAAAGGTGACAAAATATGTTTTTCTTCATCAAACAAAACACCATATTATGGAAAGTGCTTAACATCTCACTTCGTCCTGAAGATGTTCCCCATACCCAAAACTTGCTAACCGATGCCAAAGTAACAAACAAAAAGTCATAAAGTCTTGGTTGGTTAACCCTCTTGCAACGATTCCAAACCCTATCACCCTGGTAACTTTTGCCTTGCGCACCTATTATAGGGAGTACAAGTCACGACACAATATTGAATAAAAGTTTCATTCCCGCTATAAAATTTCAGGGTGGTTTAAATATTTCTTTAAAAGGCTAACGAAAACAAAATTCAAAGGCTCGCGGATAGATTTGAAAAAAACATTGCTCTTCAGTTAGACTAGGAATCAATTTCCTTCACAGAAACCCCGGATCGCATGAAATTAGCAATAAAAAGCCCTTTTTCCGTTTTATTCGACTCATAAATGATTCAAACCGCAAAGGATCTCCTGTCTACTACATGAGAAAAATGAAATACCCACGGGGAAAATGAAGCCGAAAACATCGGAAAGAAAGCTGTAGCAAAGTTGGAAATCAATTCACCCGAGAAAATGAGTACAGTACCTTTTATGGGAAGCATCAGTTTAATTTAAAAATGAAATCATTTTGCCTAAGAGCGTAGAAACCAAACTTTTAATAATTCAGTGCGGAAGAATTGTTATCCTTAAAAATATGTTTTAAGTAAACAGCTGAAAGTTAAGGCACAGAAGTGAACCAAATAAACAATTGTCATCTTACATCATCCCCCAAGAAGGTACAGTATACGACAAAAGCCTAAACACTTTATAGCAGTTGACTTTTACAATTCAATTTCAACAACTCAATGGCCATCTCAAGTAGAGTGTACAAGCACTGTGTGTCGGTAATCCCAAAATATTTCAGTTTTACAATCACAACTTAATAACCTGTGTTTTTATTGTGTTGCAAGGTCCGTCCTGAGTACTTTGACCGAGATTTAGTAGTGGATATCCTGGCTATTATACCACATCCAGACTACCCTGTACAATAGTTGACTATAAAATTAAAGTTGGTGTTGGGGAAGATGGAAAAATATTTGTCGCCCTTGACTGGCAGCGGAAATGAGTCTCGTCGCCTTTTTCTTCTATCCACAAGGATGCAGATTGAAATGAATAATGATGTTGGTAGAGATTTATTTGGGCTGCATGCTGAATCTCGTATAAATCACATTCACTATCCTGTCGTGAGGATTGCTTTTGTTGATTGGTGTGATTCATTGCCTGATATAAGTAAATCTTATTTGTGTGGACCATGTGTATCCTTACGGATTTCGGTGTTTGTTAAATGTCCTGATTTACCCACGTCACAGGTTCGGTCTATCAATCATGTCCTGAAGATGAAACTGATACTTTTGGGTGTTTGTTTATACACAATTCAAGGACAGTCTGTCAATATTTTGTGGATTATTTATTCTTATTGCGATGATCCGGATATGCTTACGGGTGTTAAGTATAATAAAACGACAAATTGTCTGCGAGTCCATAAACTTCGCCTTTATTAGTTCATTCGTTATAGAGGTTTATCTCAAATACGAACATTAGACAGTGACCAATGTCTACGACTTAGTTTTGGGGAGTTTTGTATTGTTATTTATATCAAACAAACGGCATTTTTTGGTAATAAAATAGTTAATGTGGTGAATAGGGTTTGGTTCAGCAGCCTTTAGAGCACGAAACACACTGCAAGTTTGAATAACATATACTCGTTAAACATGTCCTTTATGAATACTATGCATAATTAAGCAATAATGTATAGATTCTTCTTTTTCTCAGATATCCATACTACACACATGTTATTCACTAACATCCCCTATAGATCACACAACAATGCCCACCAAATACCCACTACAGCAGAAAATCTTTTACAATTATTGATCTTTTGCTTCCACTGATTGTAATATTTACTATGTAGTCAGGTGATTCGTAAGATAGGCAGTCTTTCCTCTTCAGATTATCCCCGTATATTCGACAATAATCGTCTCAGTCCACCATAAGCCCAACTACATTTGCATATCATCATCATCATTGGCACTACAACCGGAAACCGGTCCTGGCCTTATTTAGCAAGTCCTGAGGCTTGTTAAATTTTCCATAATGATTTGTTTTTTCCGGGCAAGGTCATTAAGTCTTGCGCCAGAGGCTCTCCGACGGGGAATCGAACCCCGGTCTCCCGCGTGACAGGCGGGTATACATTTACATATGTTAGAGAATTAAAACGAATGTCATGTTATCATCTCAATGAAAATGATATTTCGGCCTTTCCACTTATCGTTCAACTTCCCATACGACAGAGTCCAGGATTTTTACACACTAAGACCTCCTGGGGCTATCAGTTATGATATCAAGCCTCCAAATGTCAGATTGTATATAGAATAATGACATTTTCAACATTTAATGTTGCGACATCTAACCGCCGACGAGTCAGCATGTGCGCCTCTGCCTCGTGATCCGTACCAACGGATCAAGTGTGTAATCCGCATCGAAACTCTCGATTGATTTATGATCTTTAAAGGGTTTTCGGTGTTTTGAGTGGTGTAATATTCGTCACGAAAGGGATGTGACCTGGATTTCTGCACAGATCTAGTGGGGCACTGTGGGGTTTCTTCAAGGCGCCGAAGAACCACCCATCGCTTTAACCCCACCTAACCTGCAATTACCATAGCCAACTTACCTGCAATCGAGCAGCGTTAAGCTACCCATTCAATATCCTACACCTGAAAATTAAAACCTCAGCAACAGCATGTATTTTAACCAAACCATTGCGGTTCATTTTACATGGATCAATTAGGAATCTGAGCGGTTCCTCTGGGCGGCAACATGCCCATCAACATACTCCTTCATCCTGCGTCTCCTTATTTCAACAACCCGTTGGTCCAAAAAGACAAGTCGGCTACTTGCTTGCTTGCACATCTGCAAGCCAGATTTCTAATAAGAATACCCTACGATATATTTTCCAATTAAAAAATAAACAAACCTTTATCCTAGCCCTGGCCATAGCGGGTAATCTCCTGTTGACCTAACATCACAGAAGAACCCATTTCCGCTGCCTGTAATATTCCCTAGTACTGTCTACAACATGGCTTTAGCCTCCATGTACGCATATTTGTTTACATACCAACATGACCGATTATGGCGCAAGACTAATGACCTTGCCCGGAAAAAACAAATCATTATGGAAAATTTAACAAGCCTCAGGACTTGCTAAATAAGGCCAAGACCGGTTCCCGGTTGTAGTGCCGATGATGATGATGATGATGATGACCGATTATACGATCCGCTGCCGTATCGAGAAGCGATCACCAGCATCGGTCATGACTAAGGATATGTTGTCCAAACAACGAGTAGCCACGATTCTCACGCTGGCTATCGAATCGAAATGCTTCTGTTTACTCAACGTAAACAGAAGAAATTATCTTCGCCTGCAAGGCAGCATTCTCTTGTGTTAATGTATCCAAAATAAATATGCACCCTTGCATCGTAGTCTCGATCATCTCATCGAAGTCTGGTGATATAATATCAACCGCATAGGAAACCAATTCCTATGGTTTATGATGGCATAGTCAGCCAGCATCGGTATTCGATCTTTTATTTGATCAGCCGAAGTATCTGAACTTCCTTTTGCGCACCCTTCGCAGCTGCATGGTCATGGCTTCCAATAAATGTATTTTCATCTAGGCCTCTACAGCCACAAGAAAAATGCGTCGGTTGGAAATTCCAGTTCGATCGCTCTTTGGTTATCACCAGGGGAAAGATCGGATTGGCTACTTCCAGACCGATGGAAATCCATCTTCATCGCGACTAGTGGATGTTGACGGTAACAAACCACGGCGAGTCAAATTTTATCCCTCGACGGGTACACGTCGGAGTGCGGTCGCGTTCTCAAATTAATTTCAGCTTGACTTCGATAAACCGTCAATATCAATGGAATCCTTTTTTGTTTGTCAATTCTCGCTCTTTTGTTCGTACGGCGAATTGAACGGTTATTTAAGAAATGAGCAGTGTCGCGATTATTCCGATTCTACTTTACAAAGTGCTTTGACTCTTCTTTAATATAACTATGTGTCTCTAATCACAATTAACATTCCTAACTTTAAAACAGAAAAAAAAATTCGAACAATAAAAAACAGTGCTCAACACCAATACCAAGTATTTTATTCTTTTCATCTTCTTGGCGAAAGGCTGCTGCTAGCAGTGGGACGACTGCGCGCACCACGAAGGAATTTCGGACGAGTCGATAGTGGAGTATCGACAACAAAGGACTTCCAGCCGAGTTTAGTGCTACCATCTTCACCAGTGCAGTTAGTGTTCTTGTGTTTTGCAACTGTGGAGTTTTTATTGAACCTGTATCCTTGATGATACCAAATAAAAACCGCCCACAGCACCTACTACAAGGGCATAACACCTGTAGTGGTTGCTTTCGCTTATCTATCGCCGGGTCAAACTTGCATCCTTTTCTGCGGCAGTATTGGTTTCCTGTGTCAGGCCATTTCGATGGAACAGGAATTTCAGGTCGACCTCTGTAATATTCGCGGCCTAAAATGCAATTTCTCCACTGTGTCTGCCCATGTCGGTAACCAGAAACCAGCAGTTCTTGCACTTAGGAGACTTAGATAATAACTTATACAGATATTTCTGATTTTACTATACTCGGATATAATCTAGTGCCTTTGTTCTTTCCACATCCTGGTCTAGCTACATACATACGAAGTGATATTGTTTATCAGTTTCTGCCACAATATGCGAGCTGGTCCAATCCAGAATTTAATTTCTCCTGGCTAAAAATTCACGTTCGTAAGCATATCATACATTACTGCTTTCTTTATAGAAGCCCAAATTTGGATAGAAACGCATCCTTTAAGGAATTTTATGCTCTATTGTGGCGGTTCTACGAACCACACAATCCACTATTGGTCGAGATGTCGTCGTTCCGCCAAGGAACACACTCAACTATAGGTAAATTACACTTCTCCACAGACACGTGCCCTTAAAAACCTGTACCTGAAACCAAGGTAACATACATCTGGGAGGCAACGACCCCACGTGCCCACAGACACGTAGGTCACAAGTCCGATCAATCGTCCTACGCTTGCACGGCGATCGAAGGACACAACAAACTGGCAAACCTTGCCTTACCAAGGACATTTAACGCATCGTCCTAAATGCCTGAAAAAAATATTCTATATATCATTTTAACATGCAAATGGTTTGAAAGTTACTGAATTTATGAGATGCTTGGCACTGCACTTAAGCTTGTTACAAACAAAAGATTTAAATGTTACTGGAATTTGAAAAACGTACCCAATCTGGGCACAGCGAGCCAAAGTGCGTCGGCGCATCAACGTATCTAAAACACGACTCCCCTAGTTTAACGTGGAGGCCCCGACTTGCCTCCACGGAATCCGTATTTCGATTAACCTCAGTCACCGAAGCTACAGAACACCAAAATTCCATCCATCGCTTCGATGGCCATATATGGTAAGGTTCTCTTTAGCATCAGCACGTAGGGCGCGAAACATAAACGACGTTTGCTTCTGTTGCTCATGGTGTGTGTGTGTGTGTGTGTGTGTGTGTCCACAGTATGCGACCGTGGATCATCGAATCCACGTGGTTGCAGCTGGTGCAAAATATCTCGACAAGGGGTTGAAATGTTTGCACGATCAGCGATTATTGCTGATCGTGCACATGTTGATGGTATCTCCACGTAGTCGAATTCTCGATGGAGGTTTACCATTTAGGGAACCCGACTTGCCTGGCAATCAGCCACATGCCTTCATGTAATTGTCGGTTGGATGACCGATCTATGTAGGCATTATGCAAAAGGGAAAGATAAAACAATCCCTGTATGTGTGCGGCTGGCGCGTAAAGGCATATCTCATGGATATTGTTCCGACGATGTTGGTTGTTAGATGGTGCGACCAAATTGCTTTCAGGGAAATTAATATTTGTTGCTGATGAAATCTTATGTCAGCTAGAAATATTGATTCAAAGTATTTCTAAATTTATGGGTACAACTATGGAAGGTAAGTACACGTTTTGTTATGTGTTTTAGGAAACTATTTCTTTATCATAGCTGAAAGGTAAGTAGTGGAGTTCAATGAACTGCCACAATACTTGTTTTTTATGCTTTTTGTATGCCCTAGATGAGGGTTTTTACATAGGTAATGGGAAGATGATTGGTGGCGTTCAGGGGAACCGCCACAGACTCCTCTGTAGGTCCATGAACGTTTATACGGCTTATGTTCTTAAACTTGCCTCGCACGCCTAGAGTGCACAGGCTTTCATTTATTGCATTAAAGCCGATTAAGGCAGGCTTCAGTTTTTGGCTGAGTAGAACGCTTCGCGATTTTGCGTGTCATCCTTGTGATCTTCACCCAAAAAGATTATGTTGACAATTTGTTGTACATCGAAAGGCACAATCCACTTTTCATTTCTTCAACCGGGAGAAACGATAAACGTCATCAAATATTGTAAAGAAATCGACATATTGCATGCCAAATTGGCTGAAAGCCAACCTACGTTGGTCAATAGGCATGGCCCGATCTTTTTCCACGACAATTCTAGACTCCATACCTTACAAGTAATGGCGCGAAAACTGCTGCAGTTGGGATTTGAAATCCTTCTGTATTCACCGTACTCTCCTGACATTTACCCAACGGACTACCATCTTTTTCGCAATCTGGATTCATTTTGCCGGCAGAAGATCTTCCAGAACTGACAAGTGGTCATAAAAGCCTTTGAAGATTTCATTGTCTCAAAAAGTCAGCACTTCCACGAAAAAGGAATATTTGACCTTCTATCACGTTGGAAGAATATCACAGATGCCAACGGATTCTATTTTGATTGAATAAAAATATACGGAAAAATAATATTGACATTTAAATTTTTACTATAAAATCTGACATTTCATGTGGTACAACCCAATATACATGACTCAAAAACTTGTTTTCAATTTATTAATACTAGACGTAAATCTGATGGTTGCCTCCCCTCTTTTTCATTTAACTCTGAAATCTCATGGGATTTACATGTCATTGTAAACTCTTTTCCCTCCCTTTCAAACAATCCTTCATATATATTTAAATATTTAACAATCTTTTGTCTTGGTCAGTTTTTTTCTCAACTTATTAATCCATCTACGATTGAAAATAAACTGACCCAACTTGCACAAGACCCAGATGGTTTCCTCGCCGTTTTCCTTCCCCTTCTTCGCCCCTGCCGATAATTTTTAATCTGTCGCTTTCTTAAGTTAAATTATCTCACATTTGGAGAACTTATTTCATCACCCGTATACATACAAACGGAACCAAAGACAATCTCTCAAATCACCATTCCATCGCCACACTTTCCTGTATTTCAAAACTTCTTTAAAGCGCTCGGCACCAAAAGTTATGCGTACACAGCAGATCCCTTATTTCGCCCAACGAACCTTATTTCATCCATATTTGACCCAGGCAACAAGATTTTCTTGGTGCTAGACCTATCATCACAAATTTAGTTGGATACACTTCCCGCACATTCTTAGTCCTCCAGAAGGGAAATAAAGTCGACGTCATTACAACCAAATTCAATAAAGACTTCAAAACCATTTCGCAGAAGATAATCCTTTTTAAATTATCCTCTTTAGACTTCGAACCAGCATTGACGAAGTATTGAAAGCAAAATAGATATTATAATATTAGTCATCGATTATTTAATCATCTTCATATATCCCAGTTATTGAGTTAGTTTTTAGTTATTGTATGGCTTGTATTAAGCCGTATAAATGTGGGTTCTGCTTTCACCAAAACAAAAGGTCTGTTAAAATATGAACTTCCAACTACTGATAGACTGAGAAGAGAAACCTTCTGCATGTCAGTCACACGAACGTGGTACTCTCATTACAACCTTAAATCTTTCTAGAGTTTTAATAACTCTATTTTTTGTCTTTAGCTTTTTCTCAATCTGCATTGTGCTTTGACCCTCGAGTCCCCCTACAATCTTGGTGCAGAAAAAGAAAGACTCCCATCATGCCAAATATTCATATCGCCATGTGCCACACACCTACGCGGCCGCCTCATGAAACGTGGTCCTTAAAATCAATATTTTTCTTGTGCCCCTAATCATGAGTAAACATTATCGGGTAACAAGTGATAGCCAGATGTATTATTGCCAGATGTCGGCCTTCTAGAAGAATCTCAGACGATAAAAGGGCAACTAAAATGAAAATCAAACGAACACAAATACTACGATCCTCATTTGGAGGCCATGCCGTATTTTTCTTCAGAATTCAGCCGAGAGTAATTGGACCCAAAAGGGTAATAAAATGCAAAACAATTATCACTGATTATCGCTTCCATTTTATCCTGTCACAGAAAAATAAACATGAAACGTCGTCAGATTGTAGAAATGAAACAACGTTAACAAGGATCATTTACAAGGTGGCGCAAAATTAATCATCCTATTTGGTTATTAAATTACTTTTTTACTAAATAAAAAAAAATGATTTTGAGTGATGAAAATCTTTATTTGGACCTGTGGGGATTCTTTATGCCATTTCCAAAGAATCACCCATTCCCTTTAAATTAACTTCATTAATTAATTAATTTAAATGTCTCTCACTCACCTCAAGTCTTCCTACTTACCTGCACACGAGCAGCACAAAGCTCTCTTTCAATCGTTTTAACAGTGACACAGTGACCGAGTTCGGATGTTCGCTTATTGAGTGAAATTAAAAAGTTGTTTTTGTGAGTCCGGGAGCGTTTAAAACAAAAAAACTATTTATAAATAAATGCCATCGATAAAACAGTCAAAGCTAAATGAAGATATATTATTTGATTTAGTCGACCAAAATAAAAAAAAAAAACAAAAGACAAAACAAAGAAACTGCAAATCAATCCAGTGAAGTGAGAAAAAAAAAACAAAAACAAAACTGGTCTTCAGTGCCATACTTACTTCAGTTCATTTATACTCGTAATCCAATTCATAAACAAGAACGAAGCCACCAAACAGAAAAACAGTGACGTGGCGTGTTGTGACAACTAAAACAAAGTGCAACAACAACAAACAAACAAAATGTTAAAAGTGACAATAAACGTGCTTACAAAATAACTTCAGTAAGGTGCAACAACAACGTAAGACAATTTAAATATATTACCTCGGTCGTAAAAGTGAAAACTAAAACAGACAATATATTGCTAGTTACGCACAGAGTTTTCAAAGCATCATTTGGCGCGAGTGAAAGTTCACTGACTCTTAGCCGACGATAGCCGAGTTCGAGTCGGCGTGCGGAAGAAATCGACTTCGTGGTTCGTATTGCTGTCGCCTTTGTTTTTTTTAATGAAAACAAACTGGAAAGAACCAGCATGAACACGGAGGAAGACAAAAACGTGACAAACAAACGAAAGGGTACACCGAAAATCTCCATTGTGACGCGAAGTAAAACCGCGAAATTAACAATGGAGAGAAAAGGTCAGCAAATGGAGGAGGGCAGTGAGCGTCCCTCTCCCTACAATTTTAATATGTATGGGGCAAAGAATTCGTTCGCTTCTCTTGCATCCTCAGAGTCTGAGGATGAAGAAGAGGAAATTACTGAATTGGAGGCGAAACTTGCGATGGCAAGAGCCCGTCTAGAAGAGAGACGCCGAAAGAAAAAAATAGCGGCACTCGAAAAAGAAAAAGACACGGAACAACAACAAAAGCCGAAGCCAAAAGTCGGCCAACAGCAACAGCAACAGCAACAGCAACAGCAACATCAACAGCAACAATCAACACAAAATCGACCACAGCAAGCAACACAACAGCGGCAAAGCAACAATCAGAACCAAAAAATAAAGATGCCACCGATCAACACTATAGATATTGAGTGTAAGGAATTGGCAAGTCTTTGTAAGCTAGCGATAGGTAACAATTTTGTAGTTAAAAGACTGGCTGGTAATAGGCATGCCATTCAAACCTATGCGGTGGCAGACCACGAAAAAATTAAAGAGGTCTTAAAAAGGGCCACCGCGGAATTCTACTCGTTCACGCCGAAGCAAACAAAGAGGGTAACGGTTCTATTAAAGGGTGTCGACCCTGAGGTGGAACCGGAGGCTCTGCTCGAGATGCTTCAAAAGTTGAGGCACGACGATCTCGAGTTTATCTCCGTAAAACCGTTCACCACAACCAAGGCAAGAAGGGAAAACCGCAAGCTACCCTTCTTTTTAGTTCAACTAACGCCCAGCAGCAGAATTGGTGGTCTAAGAAAGATTACAGTCTTGGATCATCAAAGTGTCACATGGGACAAGTTAAAAAAAGGCAGAGACATCCTGCAATGTGTCCGCTGCCAACGGTTTGGTCACGCGGCGGCGAACTGTGAAATGCAGCACCGTTGCGTAAAGTGCGGAAAAGACCATAAGGCAGAAGAATGCCCTCTGGGAAAAGAAAGGGTAGAAGACAAAGCCCTTCTAAAGTGCGCAGTGTGCCGGAATGAGGGACACCCCGCTAATTATCGAGGATGTCCTAAATTCCGAGAAATAATGGCAAGAAGTGTGACCCGGCAAAAAAACACAGAGCCAGCTCGTACTACAACAATGCCCGTAACATCGCAGCGGTCGTACGCACAAGTTGCGTCGGGTGGGAGACCATCAAACCAGGCTACAACATTGGTAGCCACAAATACTCCCACACAGACTGAAACAACATCGCAAGCAGACGTGATCACGGTTCTGCTTAATCTGCAGAGACAGATGACACAGCTGCAAAACCAAATAAACGAGATCTATTCGTACTTGCCCAATCTAAACAAAAAGTCAATATAAACCCCCTAACCACAACATCAATAAAAGCTCTTGTCGTGAATGTAAATTCACTAATAAGAACTGAGAGAAGAGCCAATCTTTTCAACCTGTTGCAAGTTGAACAGCCTGATGTACTTCTGGCGGGGGAAACAAAGTTAAACCAGAGACACAAGATATGGCATAAAAACTACGATATTATACGAAGAGACCGACCTAACTCCTCTCAAGGGGGGGGTGTCGCAATCTTTATTAGAAAAGGGATCCCTCATAAAGTTATATATAGTGGAGAAGTGCGCAGGTTCCGGGTGCTGGAAGCCTGTATCGTCCGCATACCCCTTCAGCAAGGAAGGGGTTTGTATGCGATTGCGGTCTACGCACCTGAGGAGCACCAACATAATCTATTTATAGCAGAGCTCGAGACTCTCTTCCGATGCTTACAATTGCACCTGGGCAAAAATTACTTTATCCTAGGGGGAGATATGAACGCCAATCATAGAAATTGGGGAAATCATATATCTAATGCCAGAGGAAATCAGTTGGCTGGCTGGTTAGATCAGTTTCATATTGAATATAGAACTGACCTGCTAGCTACCGAATATCCATCGTTCCCTAGAGGTAGATCGTTCTTAGATATCTTGCTAATCGACTCACGACTGAGATTACTTAACACCAATAGACGAAATACAAACTGTTTACGGACAATTGAATACGATAGTGACCACTGTGCATTCACGGCAGTAATAGAGCTTCCGAACGAGCTCGCAGATCTGGAGGAATTCGTGATCCCGCAACCCTATAACTACGGGGCAATGCGATGGCCGCGGTTCACCAGATCATTAACAAGAGAACTTCGTTCGAACGACTTTAATCTGCCAGTAAACAGAAACCTGACAAATGACGAAATCAACAAATACATCCAACAAATGGACAAAACCGTAAAACGAACAATGGACAAAACAATTCCTAAAACAGCATTTACAGATCACATAAACATGTACAGAAACACAACAATAAACGCACTCCACAAGAAAAAGAGCAGACTGCTATCGAAACAAAAACAATTACACAGACAGTTTACTGACAGACAAGACCAGGAGATAATATCACTGAAATCCCGATTAAAAAACCTCCAACAACTGCTTAAACCTAACTATAGATTAGCAACTTAAACCTAACTATAGATTAATAACAAATTTGTATTGGAACAACGGAAATCGAGCTATAAAAACTAATAACCCGAATATGTTCCCACAAATAAATAAAATATTCAGGAGAAAAAATCAAAACGAGATTCAGTGTCTGCAAATTCTACGTACTGAGGTAAACAAGCAGCTGCTAACCAACATTGGTGTATATACGAGAACGCTTTCAGGAAATGTACAAGGTGAATGAAAGCATTCACCGAAATCACGACCTGGAGGACAGAGTTCTACTCAATCACCTGCACCTCCGGAATGAAATTTCACTTTGGCAATCGGAGAATCCGGGTTTTACCGAATTCAGTGAAGATAATTTGTCAATTGACATTAATGCCAATGGTGTAGTGGCTAATAGCCTTCTAATAACAAGGGAAGGAATCCAGAGTATCTTCGACTCATTAAGAAGCAAAAAGTCAGTGGGAATAGAGTACCTAACATCGTACTCAAGAACCTGCCCCCAATGGCAATAGATATATATACGGTCCTGTTTAACAACGCGTTGAATAATGCATATTATCCCGCGCGTTGGAAAACGGCCATCATTCAGCCCATCGCAAAAAAGGGCAAAGACTGCACAAACCCAATGAACATGCGTTCGATAAGTTTACTCCCAAGCATCAGTAAAGTATTTGAAAAAACCATTAACAAAGCTCTGGTAAAATGGGTAGAAGACAACAGCATTATTCCAAATAACCAGTTTGGCTTTAAGGCGGGTCATGAAACCACACATGCCGCAGCTAAACTGGTCTCCGACATACAATGGAATAAATGTAGGAACCAATGCACAGGTGCCTGTCTGATCGACTTGGAGAAAGCCTTTGATACCGTCTGGATCGAAGGGTTGTATTACAAACTGGTCAGACATGGCATACATAAGCCTTTACTATATGTACTTTACGATATGTTAAAGGACAGGAGGTTCGTGGTCAAAAGTGGTAATGTGACCTCTAATAAAACGTATAATATCAAGAATGGCTTGCAACAGGGTGCGGTACTCTCTCCGATTCTTTTTAACATTTACATTAGCGACTTATTAGAAGTACTTCCGCAGGCTATTGCGTACGCAGACGATCTCATAATTTACAGAACAGCTCCGAAAGTTGCGATCATAAATAAGTTAATACAGCGAGACTTCAACAAAGTGCAGCGCTATTGCGATGACTGGAAACTTAAGATCAACTTCCAGAAATGTGAAGCCATCCTATTTAGAACCCCATTATATAAAGCCACGTACGACACAAGGAAAAACTGGCGAAAGCTAGTTATCGTGGGACCGCATGGAGATAAACTGGAAACCAAGAGTTTAGTTAAATACCTGGGCATCTGGCTAGACCAATATCTGTATTTCAACAGACATGTAGAGGCTGCTTTGCTCAAAGCGAGAAAAACTTTCGCTATGACAAGGAGGCTATTTCACAGTAGCCAACTTGACAGCAAGGTAAAAGTCATATGCTACATGACACTAATCAGGCCAATGCTCGTATATGGTTGCCCAGTATGGTTCAACATAGGTCCAAATTTGATGGAAAAGATTCGGCTGTTCAAAAGAAAGTGTCTCAGAAGTTGTCTCAGATTATATCGGGCACCGGAATCGGACTATAAAAAGTATTACTCAAATGAGACTTTATATAATGAAGCGTACATAAATAGGGTGGATAATTTTATGATTAAATTAATCAGAGGACATATTGCGAGAGCAATAAGCTCGTCCAATGACCTAATTTTCGGGGCCTATTATCCAAACACTCTGTACTATGAGAGCGTGCGTCGCAACGGCTTTGTTCCACCAGAGGCGTTCCTTGACTTGGATATGAAAGGGCTTATACAGGATAGATCCGGAATTCCCCTGATCTATCATGTAAGTAGATCATCTGTAGACGGGCGATTGTGCTACGACCGGGAAGTAGCGCGCACCGAAGAAGAGCTCCTGCGCTTCAGCAGGGCTATCTCTCACAGAGACCGGGACGATAGTATTAGACAGCGTCAACAGTTCTGGTGGTTGAATGGCATATAAAGACCTGGGTACCAAAGTCGGTAAAGAATCATACTATCATCAGCTAGCTTACATAGACTTAGCTTTTCTAGAATTAGGGTAGTATAAGATTTAAGTTAAGTTAGGTTAAGTGCTTTTACATAAAAAAAAAAAAAAAAACGTAGGTAAGTTAAGTAAGTTAAATTTTAAGAAAAAAAAACAAAAAAAAAAAAAATTGACAAAGTTTTTCAAATTTTTCTTTGTATTTCAACTAATTATAAGTATTGCCACAAAGTTCTGTCGCCGAAAGGCAAATTATACAAATGTTAAGTAATGTTTAGCTTAGAGCGTCTGCGAAGGACCAGTAAGTTATTATATAAGATAATTAAGCTAGAATTTAAGCATTTTTTGTCTAGCCTTTAATTTAGAAATTAAGAATATAAAAAGAAAAATAAAAAATGTTGTAAAAATGAAAATGAAAATGAAGCTCTCTTTCAACCATTTCTCACCTGAAAGTTAAACCGCAGCATATCTCCATCATTTTGTTCATATTACATGAACCTTACCAACCCAATCGGCTCTGCTCGTCAGCAATCTCGATTGGTAAACACACGTCAATCTAGCAATGTGTTCCTGTTTCAACAATATGTTGGTCCAAAAATACACGCTGACCAGCGTACTTGTTGACACAGCTGCAGCCGATAATTTTCCTACCATTGAATCGGACACGATTATGATTGCTATTCCAACAACCATACCAACGATCGTATCCCTTCTACCAATTCCTAGCCCAACATTGCCCCCATATCCATTAGGTTCGCAACAATTGCAACCAATTCCCCTTTATCGGACAGCAGCCGATTATCGAATTATACATGAACATGATTGTTATTTAAACAATCATACCTCATGATCGTACCCATGTACCATTACTTTCGCCTAAACAATAGCTACCCTAGCCGCAGCCATGATAAACAAATTTTCGGTTCACCTATCGTCACCGAATAATCTATAGCCTACAACGACATGATTGTGAGCGATTAAGTAAACACGACAAGGTTCCCATGTCGTACTGGCTAAACCTATCACACAGTAACCTTACTGTGTTTACTTTATCTACCATCTGTTGGCCCATGGCCACTGGGTAAGTCGTATGCTTGCACATCTGCAAGCCGGATTCCTTATGACCCATGATTGTTATTTAAACAATCGTATCGATAGCCATGCTCTATGATGCATTCTTTAAAGCAAACAAGGCAGCCAACCTCCGTATTCGATCATCTATTTGATCAGCCGAGCAATTTAGATTTTCTTTCATGCACCCAGAGTCATGATGTCCAACGAATGGGATTTCGTCCTGACCGTACATTTGCCGGGGAAATTCCGCTATTGGAAACCCAAATCGGTCGCTCATTGGCGGACATAAATGAAAAGATCGGAGTTGCTCCTCCCATATCAATGAAAATCCAGGATCATCGCGGCTGGTGGATGTGGAGTGCAACAGAAACCAGGAGTCAGATTTGTAAACGCGCATCGAACGCACGTATCAAGGTCGTTGCTGGGGGAGTTTGAAGAATCACGCGAACACTTATTAAACGTGACATCTGGTGGGAAACAAAAGTTTAGTTAACATTCGATTAAGTACCTGCAGTCGAATGTCAAGTGAAGACATTTTAATATTCAAGTTGTGTTAAGTTCAATTAAAACCATTGACAATTGAAGCTGGTGAAATTAAACTAAGACCTTTTAATACCCAAGCTGTGTTAAGTTAAACTAAAACCATTGACAATTGAAGCTGGTGAAATTAAACTAAGACCTTTTAATAGTAAAGCTGTGTAAAATAAAATAGAATTCATTAACAATAAAAGCAATGTTCACCGACCATCCACAACAGTTTTAATTGTTCCTGTGTCCTGGGTGCATATTGATCATAGTTTCTCAACAGCAAGTGGGATTTTAGTTAAAAATACCACCCCACAGACCTTTACAATTTTTTCTGTTAAGTGGAAAAGATGATATCCGTCAAGTGACCCGTCTTATCTCTTTTTCCATGACTTTCCACACTATTTCCAGTGCTAACTGTTCGCATTCCTGTCGAATATGCTCCTTAAGAGCTGCGATTGTCTGAGGCTTGTTGGCATAAACCCTCGACTTCAAGTAGCCCCAAAGCAAGAAGTCTGGGGTGGTTAAATCGAGCGAACTTGCTGGCCATGCTAAACCACCAAAACGGGAGATTACGCGACCAGGAACCGCTTCCTTCACAATATCCATTGTTGCTCGTGATGTGTTTACGGTTGCACTATTTTATTGAAACCACATGTTCACCAAGCGTCGCTTATCCAATTCCGGCAATAAGAAGTCGTTTATCCTGGCCCTGTAGCGTTCGCCAGTAACAGTGACCGTATTGCCGATGGCGTCCTAAAAAACGACTGCCCAATCACTCCTCCCGCGTAAACGCCTCACCACACAGTGGCTTAGAGTGGATGTAATGGCTCTTCATGCATCACACGCGGATTTTCAGTGCCCAAGAAACGAAGATTTTGCTTATTTTGCACCTTGTCGCTCATGATGATTTTCGACACAATATCGTCCTCTTCGTTGTTGAGATTAAGGATGGCTTGACAGTAATTCACACGCGCTCCATTGGTTACCTCTTTGTATTCTGCAACTCTCTAGTTCGCAAATGTCAAATATGATTGACGTACGACGCCATTTGCAAAAATTATAACATCTTCCGATAGGGTGATTAATTTTGTGCCACCCTGTATAACACACTTACAATTTCGTTGTAAGGCTGCTTAAAGTGTGAAAATCCCAAATGAACCTAATCATTCTTACGACAACCCAAAAGCTATCGAGGAATAAGTATGCTCGTGCAATCACCATACTACCTTCAAGCATATGGAAGCGAATTTTCCTCGGTCGTGGAAAAACAGAAGAAAATCAGTCTGGTGTCGCAAGCGAAATGGGAGACCGAATGAAAACAAATCTATAAACCGAAAGGCCAATACAAAGGTGCCATTCCTACCTGGTGTCTGATGTTGTATTTGGAAAGAGCGTATAGTTTCCAGTGAGAAAGCTGTGGTATACGAATACGTAAATGCAATCTTAATCTTTACTTTCTGGATTGAGTGTGACCAACTAAAACTACGCGTAAAAGCATATAGATGGGTATCTCTCTTTTCTAATTTCTAACCAAAACAAACATTCACAGAATCCGTCTTCTAGCCCAGATTCAAGTCAGAACGCCATTTGTATATCCACAGGCCTTCTACTGTTATCAAAGCATTTAGTGTAAAAAAAACGTTTGACCATTTCCCATGCTAGACACCCCAACACGAAAGACTGAACTCCAAATGATACAGACACAAAAATGTAACCCGCCAACAAACCAAATCCCCCTCACTGCCTAGAAACTTACTCATTTTCCCATGTTTCCCTCTAGCTTTTCTGATTTTCGATGACAATCGACAACAACAAAATATAAAAATCATGGAGGTGACAAGAAAAACGAAAAATGTGCGAAAGCACATGGAAACAAACAGCAGGACTAATCTAATCGACCGGAAGCTCTCTGCCACTTTATGCCAAGACCACAGCAGACAATTGGTCTCAAAACAGAGCAACCAATCAAAAATTCCCGCAAAACACCTCAAGTTTGTGCCAGTCATATCTAATTCAGTAAAACCCAGCAACCACTTCTCGGATTTGCATACCTAATGATCCTTTGAATATGCATGGCACGCTAACAGTGCAATCCAGAAAGTAAAACTTCCTTTAACTTGTTCCAAACCGTAACTTCTCTTTCTCGTTCTTGATTCACATTTAAATAGTGAACTCGGAAAGCTCCCTGCTCTCCCCTTAGTGGTTGCTACTCTTACCACATGAGTCTACTTTTGTTGAATTGCTCATCGGGAGGGTTTCCTAAGCCTAAGGACCCTTAGATAAATTATTTGCATAATACCCGGGATATTTTCTAACAAAATTATGGATACACCAGAATAAAGCTAATCACAATTAGTATTTTAGTTGAGGTAGAAAAATGGGGTCTGAGTGAGAATCAGATGCCTTAAAATCAGTCGAGATATTCCCATTCTGTACAAGGATAACGTACATGTACATTCCCCTTTTATATGCGTGACATCGACTCGTTTTTGTTTTGAGTAAACTCAACCGAACAGTTGGAACACCGAAGGGCGTCTAACTCTTGATGGAAAGTCAAGGTGATTTGTTACCTTAAGCGGGACAAGAGAAAGGGAGGAATATTGAAATTATACATTTACAAGGGAACAGTGAACTCCTTGTATCCGACGATGAAACATATATTACACCCATGAGGTTGCTGCAAGCAAATGAAACGCTTCTAACTGAAAATGAGTCCTGAATGATTGTGTTGTTGATTTAAGAAAGGATTTAACAATCACATCCGAGATCCAGAATACACTGAATGTACACCGTGCGTGAAATGTAATTTAAACTAGATCATTTTTGTTTTGTGAAAACATATTTTATGCCACTTGTAATAGAATACATATGGTTACCTATCCAACATTAGTGAATTGTGGATGCAAGGTATTCATTACCCAAAATATTTATAATAATATTTTTTCATTGAATACCGCACGCGTATGACCGGGTTTTTGAATGTTGAACTGGCTGACGAAACTTCTGCCGACAATATATAAAATAACTCCTTAGTGACCTGTGGCAGTTCCGCCAAACCCCACGGTTCGCTTTCCTGAAAAACCCCCATAACCTTTACCCAATCTCCTAATTTCACTAATGCAATCGCATTAGCATCTTTAATGCTTCACGCATTAATGAGATCAATCTGTAATCAAAAAAGCCCCATGGAAAAGAAAACATGCCTTTCATGCATCCCTTCGCATACAAATCCTCTGTAATAATTTCTTTCTACCTTTTCAGGAACCCCAGGCAAATTCCAGCTTTCCCACACCTGCACCGCAATCTCCACCCAGCATACCTGAAACATTTCCTTTTACAAGGGCATTTAATGCATACAACGCATTATCTAAAATTCCTAGAAATAATTCCTTAAAGTGCATATGGCATCATGAATCCCAAGGCAGTCGGTTCCCTTTGTATGTGTTAAAATCCTATGTCGGACAGCTTGTTTTTACAGATGCCATAGCCCATATTTCTACGCATGTAAACATGCACAAGATCCACCTCATCGATTGTTTTCCCACTAACAAACAATCTTCAATTACTTTCTCTGCCGCAGCTAATTACCCGGCATATACAAAGGCATGCAAGGATTCGTTCGGCCACCAATCCCATTTGCACCTTTTTTCCCAACGTCGTTAATAGCGATGACGCATCGCGTCGTCACAACCGACCCGCTCATGTCCTCAGTTGCCCCTAGCCCACACGCCCTCTCTACCATTGACAATTATCACCCCCCACTGCTCTTATCCTTATATCTCGACCATGAAACCCAGCCCCCTCTACCCCCTGACTGCTTTTCTTACAATTTCCATAAGGCTAATTTCCGCCTCCTAAATGAACATCTTAGCAAAACAGCGTTTCGCTTTGATCATTTGGGTGTAGAAGAAGCCACGGCCACTCTCTATAAGGAGATTTACTATGCCGTCGCCTTATATGTCCCCTATTCTCGCCGCAGGTCATCGGTTTCTTCGCCGCCATGGTACAACCGCAATCTCCGCAATCTTCGGAACAAAAGGAATAACTTATGGAACATTTTCCTCAAAACGCGATCCATTGAAAACTACTCCAACTATCTCGGGGCCTTTTATAAATTTTCCGAACTCTACAACTCCCTCTATTCCAAATACCTTATTAAAACACAATCCAATCTGATTAGCGATCCCAAATCCTTTTTCCACTTTATAAATTATAAACGTAAATCCGACGCCTATCCAAACTCCCTCTCTTATGGCACGACTACGTCAAACGACAACCTAACTATTGCCAACCTGTTCGCGTCGTTTTTCAATAAATCCTTCACGGAGATCTCCTTCGAACCCAATCCGTCGTATTTCAATGACTTGCCCGAATTCTCCCTTGGTCCTTTCTCTCCTCAACTTATTCACCGTCACGTAGTTGAGGAGAAACTAAACTTACTCAAAGACGAGTTCAGCCCCGGACCTGATGGACTTCCGTCTGTATTTTTTTTTAATTTTTTTTTTTATTTTTTTTTTTATAGATATCATTTTTTATTTCTTCCTATTATTATAATTTACTTACTCGCTAGACAAAAATGATTAAACTCTAGCTTATGTTATCTTATTTCTTAACTTACTGGTCCCTTGCGGACTCTCTAAGTTACATGCATACGCTTAAAGCATGAAAATTTGTCTTTCGACATTATGGTTATTTTGTTTAAATGAATTTTTAGGGAACTTAATTGGATACAAAGAAAATGAAGAAAAGAAAAAACGTTGTTCTTGTTATTGTTTTTACCTTACATCTAACTTATATACTAAACTATCTATAGAATTTTTTTTTTTTTTTTTTTTTTTTTTTTTTTTTTTCTTTAACTTAACTCTATTTTAAACCTAACATCAAAACTAAATTTTCGAAATGCTAAATCTATGTAAGCTTTCCGTTGTTTGTCGGGTTTTTTTTTTTTTTTTTTTTTAATTATTATTATTATTATTTCTTTAGTTTTATAAGGAAACAGGGTTTTATTTGCCACTCAGCCACCAAAATCTCTGGTGTTGCTTATTGACGTCTTTTCGGTCTCTCTGTGCTACTGCCGTACTGAACTGCAGGCTCTCTTCATTAGTGTGCGCAACCTCTCGATTAAAACATATTCGTTTATCTATACCCGACCGACGCACGTGATAAATCAACGGTATAGCGGATTCATTTTGTATGAGGCCGTTCATGTCAAGACTAAGGAATGCTTCTGGTGGGATAAAGCCATTGCGACGTACCACCTCACAATACATATTGTTTGGGTAATATGCACCAAAAATCAAATCGTTCTGTGAGCTCATTGATCTCGCAATATGCCCTCGGATCAGCTTGATCATAAAGTTATCCACTCTGTTTATATTGGCCCCACTGTACAACGCTTCATTGGGATAATATTTTTTGTGATCGGATTCAGGAGTCCGATGTAACTTAAGGCACGTCCTGAGGCATTGCCTCTCAAAAATCCGAATCTTTTCCATTGAGCTAGGTCCCACATTAAACCACACTGGGCATCCATATATGATCATCGGTCTGATGAGAGCCATGTAGCATATAACTTTAACTCTGCTGTCAAGTTGACTACTATGAAACAGTCTTCTTGTCATAGCGTAAGCTTTCTTTGCCCTGGCTAGGGCAGCTTCCACATGTTTGTTAAAATATAGATACTGATCCAGCCAGATGCCTAAGTATTTGACTACGGTTTTGGTTTCCAGTGTTTGTTGGTGTGGTCCCATAATAGCTAGCTTTCGCCAGTTTATCCTGGTGTCTCTGGTAGCTTGAGCCAGTGGTGTTCTAAAGAGGATGGTTTCACACTTCTGGATATTGATTTTGAGTTTCCAGTTGTTGCAGTATCGCTGAACATCATTGAAATCCCCTTGTAATAATCCGTTAATGATTTCAATTTTTGGTGCTGTTCTATATATTATCAGATCGTCTGCATACGCAATAGCCTGATGAAGAGACCTTACCAGGTCGCTAGTGTAAATATTAAAAAGGATCGGAGATAACACCGCTCCCTGTTGCAGACCGTTTTCTATATTGTAAGTAATGTTAGAGGTCACATTGCCACTTTTGACGATGAATTTCCTTTCATTCAACATGTCGTATAGTATATACAGTAGTGGTCTATGAGTGCCTAGTCTCATTAGCTTGTAATATAACCCTTCTAACCAAACGGTGTCGAAGGCCCTCTCCAAGTCAATCAAACAGGCACCTGTACACTGTTTCAGATTTTTATTCCACTGAATGTCTGAAACCAGTTTAGCTGCGGCATGTGTGGTTTCATGACCAGCTTTAAAACCAAACTGGTTATTTGGAATAATATTATTGTCCTCAACCCATTTAAGTAGAGCCTTGTTTAGAACCTTTTCGAATACTTTACTGATACTCGGTAACAAACTGATCGATCGCAGATTTTTTGGGTTTGTTCTATCTTTCCCTTTTTTTGGTAACGGTTGGATGATGGCCGTTTTCCAACGTACTGGATAGTGTGCGTTGTTCAGAGCGTTGTTAAACAATACTGCATATATGTCCATTGCGATTGGAGGAAGATGTTTTAGTACGATATTGGGTACTCCATCGATTCCAACTGATTTTTTGTTTCTTAATGATGCAAAGACGCCATGGATGTCTTCACTAGTGATCAAAAGACTGTTGGCGCTTTCGACAGTAATCTCGGCGTTTGCCGTATTTTCATTACTGAATTCGTTAAAACCATGGTTTTCTGATCGCCACTGTGAAATATCATTTCGAAGATGACCATAATTCAGTAAAACTCTATCTTCCAAGCCATGGTTGCGACGAATTACTTCATTTGCCTTGTACAGTTCTTGAAAGACGGCCCCTACAACATTCACTTTTTCCAAGGGATCTTCAAACACAAAAACTTCGTCATTTAGGATGGCGTTGTTTGTGTCTATGCCTATATTTGTCAGCATTCGTTGGTTTTCGTCAGTTCGTGGTATTTGGAGACACTGAATCTCGTTTTCATTACTCCGTCTAAATATTTTATTAATTTGCGGAAACATACTAGGGTTGTTGGATTTTACCGCCCGAACTTTGTTGTTCCAATACAAATTTGCTGATAGCCTATAGTTGGCTTTTATCAGCTGTTGGAGATTTTTTAATCTGGACTTCAGTGATATTATCTCCTGGTCGTGCCTATCAATAAATCGTCTGTACCGTAGTTTTAGTTGCGACAGAAGTCTACTTTTTTTTCTGTGGAGTGCGTTGATTGTGGCGCTTCGGTACATGTTCATGTTGTCTGTAGGTGTGGTTTTTGGTATTGTTTTGTCCATAGTTTGTTTTATGGTTTCGTCCATTTTTTGTATGTATTTGTCGATGTCATCGTTGGGTATGTTTCTGTTGGTAGGAGGGTTAATGTCTTTTAAGCGAATTTCTCTTGTTAAGGTTCTCGTGAAACGCATCCATCGCATACCCCAATAGTTATAGGGTTGCGGTATCATACATTCACCGAGTTCCACAACTTCGCTTGGTGTTTTTATCAATATTGATAATGCACTATGGTCGCTGTCATACTCAATTGTGCGTAGGCAGTTTATATTTTGTCTGTTAGTATGTGTATGTTTAAGGCGTGTGTCAATAAGCATAATATCGAGGAACGAGCCCCCTCTGGGGAAAGAAGGATATTCTGTAGCTAGCAGGTCAACTTTATATTCAATGTGATGTTGATCTAGCCAACTAGCTAGTTGATTTCCTCTCGTGTTGGATATGCTATTTCCCCAATTTGGGTGTTTAGCATTCAAATCGCCACCCACGATGTAATAGTTCCCTTCCGAGTAAAGTTGTAAGCATTGGAAAAGAGTCTCTAGCTCCACTATAAATTGATTTTGTTGATGTGCTTCTGGTGCGTAGGCAGATATCACATACATCCCCCTACCTTGTCGGAGGGGTATGCGGATAATGCACGCTTCAAGCACCTGAAATCTGCGAATCTCACCACTATATATTACCTTATGTTGAAGTTGTTTTTTAATAAAGATTGCCACCCCTCCTCCTTGTGTGGAGTTGGGTCGGTCTCTTCGTATAATGTCGTAGTTTGTGTGACATATTTTATGCCTCTGATTCAGCTTAGTTTCGCTAGCCAGAAGCACGTCAGGACTTTCGTCTTGCAACAGTTTAAAGAGAGCGGCTCTTCTCTCGATTCTGATAAGTGAATTTACATTCACGACTAAAGCCTTAATTGTGCTTTCTGTTGGGGGGTTTATATTGACGGCTGGCTAGACAACTGCGAATAGACCCAGTCTAGTCTAGTGTCCTGTTCTTTTATTTGTTTTTGCATTTGTGTCATCTGCGTCTGAATAGCGAGCAAGGTTGTGAGCACATCTGCTAGTGTTACTGTTTCTGGAGGCACAGTATGTTGCGGCGGTACCCGTGTGGTGGGTTGTGGCGTGTTTCTCCTGCCAGCTGTTACTTGAGCATACGAGAACTGGGGTGTTACATTTAGTGCTGGTCGGCCTTGAACTATCGGGCGTTCTGATTTTCGTTGCTGTGAAAACTTTTTTTCCTGTAGTTCGCGGAACTTAGGACAGCCTCGATAATTAGCGGGGTGTCCCTCACTCTTACAAACTGCACACTTTAGAAGAGATCTGTCGTCTACCCTTTCTTTACCTAACGTGCATTGTTCTGCGCTGTGGTCCTGTCCGCATCTTACGCATCGATACTGCATTTCGCAGTTTGCTGCTGAGTGCCCGAACCTTTGGCAGCGAAGACATTGGATTATATCTCTGCTTTTTTTCAATTTGTCCCATGTGACAATTTGATGGTTCAGGATAGTGATTTTCCTAAGTCCACCAATTTTGCTCCCAGGGCCCAGCTGCACCAGGAAGAATGGTAATTTTCTATTCTCCCGTCTAGCCCTAGCTGTATTGAAAGGTTTTACTGCGATAAACTCAATATCATTACAGTTAAGCTCTCGCAGCGTTTGTAATAGAACTTCTGGTTCTGTTTCAGGGTCAACGCCTTTTAGTAGAACCGTTATATTCTTTATTTCTTTCGGGGTGTACGTGTAAAATTCCGCGGTGGCCCGTTTTAGCACATTTTTCATTTTTTCGAAATCCTTAACCGAATTTGTCTGTATGGCCAACCTGTTCCCTGTCAGTCTTTTAATTGAAAAATCTTCCCCAATAGAAAGCTTACATAGACTTACCAGTTCGTTACAGTCCATATCTGTAATGTTGATAGGTGGCATCTTCGTTTTCCTTTTTGCTGCCTGTTGCTCTTGTTGTGGTTGTTGTTTCGTCATCTGTTGTGGTGGACATTCTTTTTGTTGGCTTGGCTTCTGTTGTGCACATTGTTGCTGATTCTGCTGTTGTTTCGCTATTAGCTGCTCCTTTTCAGCAAATTCCTTTTTCCTGCGACGCTTCTCTGCTAATTGCGCCCTTGCTCGGGCTAGCCTTGTTTCAAGATCGCTGATTTCATCTTCTTCGTCCTCAGTGTCAGTAGTCGCTAAACATGCAAACATGTTATTGGTGAGATGGCCGTCATTATATGGAACCGGGGAGAATAGATTGTCCTCTTCCATTTTGTGCGCCTTTTCGAGCAAGTTTGCTATTGCCTCGTTTGGCTTGTTTATTTTTGTTGCAGCTCGTGTTAGTGGGGAGCTCGCCGGGCGTTTTATTAACGCGGACTTCGGTTTTAATTTTTTAATATTTTGTTTTTTGTCTGCCATTCTACATGCTGAGGGTCCATACACCGAGCTTGTTGCATCCAAGATGAGCCAGTCTTTGTTTGAAACCAGTTCTTAGGTTGGCTTCACTTTGCAATTTCACTGTATATTTTAGTTCCTTTTGTTTTTTTTTTTTATTTATATTTATTGTTTTTGTTTTGTTTTTCTCTTACTTCAATTTTTTTTTTTCGCTAAACATGTGCTCACATACACTCTCACAGTTAATTAGTATTAAACGGTGTTTGTTTTGACTGTCAAACCACGTGGCTTCGTTCTCTTTTATTAGTTTATATTTATGTATAATAACTTTGTTTCGACTGTTCTTGTCACTAGAATTGATTTATTTATAAATAGGCTTATTATTTCAAATTTCACTCGCGACTCATAAAAGTAACTTTTACATTTATCTCGATCGGCGAATTTAAAACACGTCCGCGCTCGGTCAGTGTGTATCGTTGTATGTTATATATTATACTACGACTTCCGTCTGTATTCTTAAAGAAGTGTTCCACTTCTCTTTCTCTCCCGATATCAAAGATTTTCAACCTATCTCTATCTCAAGGGACCTTCCCTAGTATATGGAAATCCTCCTATGTCACCCCCATACAAAAATGATATCAGCAACTACCGACCCATCGCCAAACTATCTCATATCCCCAAACTGTTCGAAGGGCTTCTGTACAATGCGTTATCTTTTAGTTGTAAATCCATCATCTCACCCAACCAGCACGGTTTCCTTTCGGGTAGGTCGACCACAACCAATCTGATTGAGTTCTCATCCCATACTCTCCGTGCCTTAGAGAATGGCAACGAAGTTGATGTTATCACCACCGATTTCAGCAAGGCATTTGACAAAATCTCCTATAATCTCGTCCTTTTCAAGCTGTCCTCCCTAGGCTTCGAACCCCTATTGATCAAATGGTTATCTTCTTATCTGAAAGACCGATCCTACCGTGTCAAATTCAGATCCTCCCTTTCCGATCCTTTTTTTCCCACCTCTGGGGTTCCGCAAGGAAGTCATCTAGGCCCCCTCCTTTTTATCCTAACCATCAATGATGTCGACTCTGTTATTAAACACTCATCCATATCCCTCTATGCGGACGACACCAAACTCTACAAAACAATCATCTCTCCCCTCGACTCCTCACTCCTCCAACAGGACCTCGACAGCTTCTCAACCTGGTGCCGTAATAACTGCCTTGATCTCAATGTTGCCAAATGTCACTCCATTACCTTCTCCCACAAACGTCCACCCCCACCTCCTCGCCCTTACTTCCTGCTTAACCAGCAGATCTCATACGTATCCTCAATACGTGACCTCGGAATCTTATTTGACAGGGAGCTCAGCTTTATCCCACATATCGACGATATCATTCTTAAGGCCAACTCCGCCCTAGGGTTTGTGAAACGCTGGTCTAAGGAATTCTCTAATCCTTACGTTCCCCGTTCCCTCTACATTGCCTTCGTCCGCCCCCTTCTTGAATACGCCAGTCAGGTCTGGTCTCCACATTGCTCGTCCCATATCCGCAGAATCGAAAGCGTGCAACGTCAGTTTCTGCGCTTTGCCCTCCGTGGACTGAACTGGGAGAATCCTCGGATTCTTCCCCCATACACAAGCCGGCTCCATTTGATCAACCTCAGTACACTTGAGGAACGCAGAACTCTTGCCGATATCCTCTTTATCCACCGTCTCCTCTCCGGCACAATCAACAGCCCTAGTTTGCTTTCCGCCATCGCACTCAACACCAACCCCCGCAACCTACGAAACCCTCGTCTCTTCTATCTGCCCTCCCACCACACTTCCTACGGTTGTAATGAACCAATTTCACGTATGCTTAAGCAGGCAAACTCTTACCCCACCTCCTTCGATTTCTACCTCACTTCTATTGCTCTCAAACGTCGTCTTCTGTCTTTCCCCTCGTGACCTTCCCCCACCCACTATCTACACTTTTACTACCCGTATACATTCCTATCACCCCGCCCCTTTATCCTACTACCCGGTCTTCGCCAACCCATCACGTGCACAGCCACCTTCCCACCCTTTTATCTTCTTACTTATTCGAATGTAATTTTTTGTAATCCTATTTCTTAAGTTAGTTCGTAAGTTTTTTTTTCTTTACTTTTAATTTCTTTTTCTTTTTTTTTTCTCAAACGCTTGTACTAAGTGTAATAAACGAGGGTTCTGCTCTCACTAAACATGAAAAAAATAATGAAACGCATTACCAACGGCGCATTTGGTCATATCTCCCTTTTGTCTTTGCCGCCTTTCTGCTACATTTACCCATTGCCCTCGAGCACGTGTAAAAAACTCAGATCTGAACGATCACACACATACCACCATGATCTGCATTACAAGATCTGGTTTCTTATTCCACCAAGAGAGACTTTACGTTTCTCTGGTAGTAGGTAAAAACAATATCCTTAGTGGAGAGGATATCTACCACGACACCACAAACTCACCCCATAAGCGAATCATCTCTGTACGAGATGATTATCGCTGAATCCATTTCCATCCGCCGACCGACATGGTCCTAGCTGACTACCGCTCTCCGGTGCACACGGAGTCGAATGTGTGCTATTTTTTAGCCGGTCGTATTTCAGTTTCTGTAGCTACAATATTAAAATAAAACAATAAACCTAAAAAATAAAATTAATAAAGAAATAAAAAATTATTTAGTGCGTTTATCCTTCTTGTGTAATCGTTCGCTCCGTATTCTTCAATCGTGTGTAGTTTTTTGGCGGAACATTTCATTAAGTGAATGGTGGGTTGGAAGTAGAACCGCTCAAATAACATTTGGCATGAGAAACCAGGTACAGTCTGCATTAATAGTCAAGCTCCTAAGCCCGCTAACATAAACAGACTCCTTTTTTTAAAGGTCCACCCTCTAAAACACCCATTGCATCAACATACACAGTGCGTGCTTGGAAATGAGAATCCCTTTCTGAACACGTATAGGTAAGAAGGATAGAATGTAAGGACTGAATACCATAATACGTGCTTTGTTTCTATGTTTACCGTTATGCTGGAGAATTTCACCAGAGAAGCTCTTCACAACAACAGACAACCGCACGCAACCTTAGTAAGGCACCATACAGTCGAAACGAAGGTCAAAACCTATAGCTTTTCAAACATAACGTGTCGCAAGTACTCGACCCTTGGGCCAAACGAGTTGGCCGACGTTTAAAACAACCCCCTTTAATCCTAGAATCATAGCCCTACCCCAGCCGTTATTAATTCAAATCCGTTAAAATAAACTTAAACGTCAAACAAAACAGGCCAAGTAGTGGATTTATTTATTGACTTCGATGTTGTGGAAGCGACTAACATTCGACGTTTAGCAATTTTTTACTATACAACGATCCTATGGAGGTATAATCGAATGCCCTATGACACAGAGCATTAGTTGTTAATAATGCTGAGCTAGTTTCAAAGTCCGCCAAGAAAGGCACCTGGCAGAAAACCTGATTGGTGTAAGCTGAATCCAGCGACACTAATTGTTCATGGTCATGGTCACTTCTGGTTATCAAGATCAAATATATCTAAATTAATAGACTTGAACATCTAAAAAAAAAACATGATTTTTCTCCATTGTTGACTACCTGTTGAATGTGAATGGATGGAGGTCGATCAAATAAATATGACTCCGCCATATATACATCAAATGACAATTCGTAAATTCTTACGAGGAATGGTACATACTACTCCAGTTTCGACTAGTATCGTACTTGCGTGATTTTTTCTCATTTATTTCGATAGGTACTTTTAAAATTCGTATCTGCGCACCGCACTAACAGAGTCCTGGAATTGTATTTTGTCCCTTACACATTTAGTAGTCTCACTCTCCTCAGCAACGTGTCACCCATAACTCACACTGAAGACCTATTACAGCCAGAACTTAAACTACAATCACATCCACAATTAAGGCACGGGTTCTCGTCTTCAATAAGTACAAATATCGAAGACAAGCACCGGGGTTCTTGTATGAAGTGATCTTTTGCCCGAAGAAAACTTATAACTTATGATATAGCAAATGATAAAGGTTCCATGACAACTCTTCACTAAAATATTGTTCATATGTTCGATAGCCAGCTGACAAAATCATAATTATTTTTACTAGGTTTATAATTCACAGTGGGGGGATGGAAGCAAACATACAAGGCAAAGTCACTGATTTCTTTAAACCATGCGAAGGCCAGGACGATCCTTGTCCCTGTCCAATCCAAGTTGACATGCAGTCCCCACGTGACAGCCCTGGCTTCCGCCAAGTAGTGAACCAATACTTGCTGCGACATCCTCAGAATGGTTGGCGCAGGGCTAATAACTTTGCCCGTAAAAACCAACAATTATGGCAAGTTTAACTAGCGTGGGATATGGACCGGATACACGACGACGACCACGAAATTGAAAATGGCTAAACGGCTTAAGAATTTTCTCATGGAACGTCCGCTCACTAATCAGAGCCCGAGCTGCACAGCAGCTAGCAGATACCCTGATCGAATATAAGTCTGACATAACAGCATTACAAGAAATAAGATGGACGGGGAGTGGTGTTATTCAAAGAAACGAGTTGACATTTATTACAGCTGTCATGCAAAACACCATGTGCTCGGTATAGGCTTTCTAGTTAACCAAAAACTGAAGCCTGCCAATATCGGCTTTAATGCAATAAAAGGCTGTACACTCTTCGCGTGCACGGCAAGTTTAAGACCATACGCCTCATAAACGTTCACGGACCTACAGAGGAGTCCCCTGACGACTAAAAAGAGGAACGTCGAACGGGCCCTCAATGCATGCCCAAGATACGATGTGAAAATCATTCTTGGTGATTTGAATGCGAAAATAGGTCGCCTGTCGGTTTTCAGACAATACGCAGGTTCCCATCGTTTGCATGAGCACACTAATGACAATGGACTACGAGCCATTGACCTAGCAGCATGAAAAAACTTGGTCATTGCAAGTAGGAGGTTTCCGCGTAAAGATATCCACAAAGCCACCTGGGTATCACCTGATGGAGTCACTCGCAACCAAATTGACCACGCGTTGCTAGATCGCCGCCACTCCCCAAGCGAACGAACATGCTGAGGTGCCAACGTCGACTAGGATCAATATCTTGTTGGTACAGTTTTCCGAGTGCGGATGCCGTACGGTGACGTATTGCATCCGCGGATCAGGTTCGAATCAACACGGCTGCCTTACGAAATGAGAATACCAGTAAAACCTTTGGTCATGCGTTAAGACTCGCCTTCGAAGAGCTCGACGGAGGGGAGTAAGTCCTGGGGCCAGAATGTCGGGCGTAGAAGAGAAATAGACACGCCTTAAGAATACCGTCATTAGTACTACCAACTCCATCTTAGGCACTAGTCGTAGAGATCGGAGCCACTGGTTTGATGATGAGTGCAAACTAGCGACTGAACGTAACAATGCTGTATACCGGGCAATGCAGGAGTATGAAAGGACGCTGGTACGCGAGGAGAAATACAAAGAGCTCAGAAGATCTGAAAAAAGGCTTCACAGACAAAAGAAAAGTGCCTGGGAAAAAACCTTGTCGTAGTAAAGAGAGAGGAAGTTCTACCAAATAATCCGTATGACGCTGTACACACCACGCTGCAATTATTGCAAGGATAAACAGGGAAATGTGATCTCCGATCCTGAAGGCATTTTGGAATGATGGGAAGTGCACTTCAATGAATTGTTAAATGGTCAGCTCACAGAAGAATTGCAGGCTCCACCTAAGTAAGATCAAGACCAAATGCTGCCGCCACCAAGCATTGAGGAAACATTAAGAGCCATTAGACAGCTCAACTCAAATAAAGCCCCCCGAGCTGATGGCATACTAGCTGAGCTGATCAAACAAGGAGGGACAGCGGTACATCACGCAATTCATGAGATCGTGGTGCACGTATGGGAGCAAGAGGATATGCCGGAAGATTGGGGTCGTGGTATAATTTGCCCCATACAGAAGAAGGGAGATATCACAGTGTGCTATACCTATAGGGGTATAACATTGCTGAGTACCGCCTATAAGATACTCTCCACTATCCTACAAGATCGGATACCCTATATGCTCAAGCCAGCATTGGTCAATATCAGTGCGGCTTCATCCCAGGCAAAACAGTGATTGATCAGATATTCACCCTTAGGCAGGCGATGAAAAAATGTCTGGAATTTAGTATCCCATTATATCATCTATTTATAGACTTTAAGGCCGCCTACGACAGCATAGCCAGGGTAGAACTATATAATGCCATGAGAGAGTTCAGCATTTAATGTTGAAACAAACAAGTTGATACGACTTTGTAGGTTGACCATAACCAACGTAACTAGTCAAGTAAAAAAAAAAATAGCGGGATTGCTGTCCAAACCAATAAACATCTTCTGGCCTGGCTTCTCTTCAACCTGGCATTGGAGAAAGCAATCCGTGACTCTGGTGTTACAACAAGAGGGACTATTATCACCAAGTCCTGTCAGATACTTGTCTGCGCAGATGACATCGACATCATCGGTAGAACCGAATCGGCTGTACAGGACTCCTTCACCTAGATCGAGTAGGCCGCACAAAAACTGGGACTGCACATTAATGAGGGAAAAACTAAGTACATGGTGGCAACTTCTGAGAAGAGAAGACCTAACGTTGATCAAACTATCAGGGTGGTTTAACTACCTTGGGTCAATAGTATCAGCCGATAACAATATGGAAGAAAAAATACGCGGACGGCTGATTAAATTCGACAAAGCCTACTATGGTCTATCAAGGCTCTTTAAATCCCGAAATTTATCCAGAACAACCAAGCTACTACTGTACAAGACCATGGACTTACCAGTACTCATGTATGCATCCGAGACCTGGGTGCTCAATAAAAGGCACTCTGAACCCTTAGCCGCGTTCGAGAAGAAGGTTGTAACCCTTATGTCAATGACCAACTTTACCGACAGTAGTCAATGACCGGGTACCCGGGTACCCGCATATAGAAACATTGTTTTAACAATGTTAAAACGAATATTTTGCAATAAATTTTAATTTGTTTATCAGAAACAAATATATTGTGAATATTTTATGTATTTTATATAATTATTTTTTATAAATATAAAGAATTTTGACTATCTGCGGCTACAAAAGACCTATTGAAATCGGCGCAGAGCAAGGTCAGGATCGGCAGGTGTGTAACAAATTCAGTCATACCTGCTAGAGGGATCTCGAGTATTCGGTTGACGAATAGCTTGTACGGTCAACTTTCTATTTATAACTTGCGAGTTTATGGTGAAACCATTCGAATCCGGCATTAGAGAAAGCGTGGTTCAGTCAGCGTCCTTTGTGCATCTGAGCATCTTCAAAATGACGACAATGTTGACACGTGCTCAATTCAACAGGTAATAATATTAAAATTAATATTGCTAATGTATTTAATAATATTAAATAATTTTGTTGTTGTATTTTTGTTTTTGGATTATGTAATGCACAACGAGATGCCTACTTGAAAAGCGTGTGTGGTGAATCTGACGACGAGAGCATAAACCTTTCTGAGAGTGATGACGATGATTGGATTCACGACGAGCGAAATGAAAACGAGGTATCTGATAACGAAGAATATTGCGCAAACGAAAATGATACAACTGAAGCAGCCATTGCCGATTCTGAAAGCGAAGATGACAATGATACGAACGGAGATGTCGACGCAGTTTCAACTGCAGGTAAAAATAATTCTTTTCGTTTTATTTATTAATTTTTCATGCACAACGCCTTCTTATTATTTTTATTCTTTTTTATAGATTCAACTGGACGTACGTTTGTCGCGAAAGATAAAACTGTATGGCAAAAAACACCTCCTATCACAACTCAAACTCTCCGTCACAATATTGTGAGACAAAGAGCTGGTCCCCATCGCTCGACCGAACCACTCTCAGCGGCTGAAACATTCAAAAGGATTCTAACTCACGAAATAGTGGATTAGATTACTCGTTACACTAATCAGAAGGCAGATCTAGTTATCCGAGAGTGGAATGCTAACAATTCAAATCGACCGTCGAGAACGTGGAAAAATGTTAATCGTCAAGAGATGTATTCGCTTTTTTGCAATTCTAATTGCAGCAGGGGTCAATAATGGAAACAAAGACCATACTACAGAGATGTGGAAAACGTCATCATTCCCTTTATACAGGGCCACAATGAGTATCAATCGTTTGTGGAATATCTTACGTTTTATCAGATTTGATGATGCGCGGACACGAGAGGAACGGTCCAGAGAGGACAAAGCAGCTCCAATTAGTGAGATCTGGGCGATGTTGAATGCAAATTTGTCCGCTCTGTACAGAACTTACCATCGACGAGCAACTGTATCCGTACCGTGGGCGAACCAAATTTACACAGTATATTCCATCAAAACCAGCCAAGTATGGTATCAAAGTGTGGTGGATTTGTGATGCTGAAAATGCATATCCTCTGAAAGGCATTATTTACACCGGGAAAAGTGACAATGTTAGAGAAAAAAATCAAGGTGAAAATGTTGTCAAAAAATTAGCAGCACCGTACAAAGGGAGTGGAAGGAATATTTGTATGGACAATTTTTTCACGACGTTACCGTTCGCGAAGCTTTTATTGTCGTGGGACTTGACTGTCGTAGGAACCTTACGAAAAAATAAACCCTATATTCCAAAAGAGATGGCTGCATCAAAGGATCGTGCAGAATTATCCACACTGTTCGGCTTTCACGACAAAACGACGATTTGTTCGTATGTGCCGAAGAAAAATAAAGCAGTTATACTGCTTTCGACGATACACTCGAACATGGCAGTCGCTAACCACGCACAGAAAAAACCCGAGATTATTTTGCACTATAATCGGCACAAAGCTGGTGTTGATACAATGGACCAAATGACCGGCAGATAGACGACACACCGACGGACGAATAGGTGGCCTTTGGCAATGTTCTTCAATGTCCTCGATGTAAGCGCACTCGCGGCGTTCGTCATTTATAAAGAGAACAACTCATTGCTGCCTAAAAAGACGAACATCCGTTGTATGTTTTTGCTCCAATTAAGCGAACAACTTTCCCTGCCAAGTATTCATGAACGCTCGGAAAATGTTCAAATCATGAGGCATTACTCAACAAAACTTGCAATCGAGTGCATCATCGGCAAGGTTCAGCCACTCGTGCCGACGACCCAGACAGCATGTCCGCCCCTGGATAGTACAGGAAGAAAAAAGGTCACTGGTTGTTGCCACATTTGTTTATCGCAGGCTCTGAAAAAGCGGCGAAAAACAAGAAAGGCGTGTCTGCAATGTGAAATGCCAGTTTGCGACGAACACGCAACTACGTTGGTTGAATGTAATGCATGTCACAGAAGTCCTTCTGGTTAAATTTGTTTGTTAATTTAAATGCATTTTTATTGTTTTTCATTAATTATTAGTTATTTAAATAGTTAATTATCAATAATTAATTATTAATTAACTATTTAACATTCAATTTTGCATCATTCTTCATCATCAATGCTTTTTTAATGGGGTACCCGGTCGTGGCTCAGAATACAATTTTTTAAAATGTCAATTTGAAAGTAAAAAAAAATTTTTTTTCATTGAAATTTCGTAATTATCATTCAGAAACGTTTGAATGGAGATGATCTAAGACATGGGACCGAAATTCGTCTACTAGGCAGAGCAATCGTGAAATTGCGACGAAATGGGCCGGCTACCCGGTCATTGACACAAGCGTTAAGGAGAATTGTTGGCCCCGTATGTGAGAGAGGACGATTGTGGAGACGCTACAACCATGAGTTGTACGCAATCTATCTTGAAGCTAATGTTGTAAGAAAAATCAAGCTCGGTAGACTCCGATGGGCGGGCCACCTAGCTCGAATGAAAGACCTTTGTGGTAGGATGTATGGAAGGAGACAGCGCGGCAGACCTTGTCTGCGATGGAGGGATGGCGTAGACCCGGACACCCAGAGCATGGGAGTGCCAAATTGGATGACATCGGCTGGAAATCGGGACCGGTGGAGAGATTTGTTAAATAAGGCCAAGAACGGATCATGGTTGTAGTGCCAATGATGATGATGATAATTCACAGTTATTTCATATTCATTAAAAAATCAGTTATTGTTGGCCAATTTCACGGTCTTGGCCAAAAAGTTACTGTTTTTATTATTTATTTCTGTACGGAGTCTAGTAGTGTATCCATATCTCGTCCGCAATTATACATCGGTGAAGAAACTCTGCAGGACTCCGATGGAAAGTCACCGATATTAAACGGGACACCCATCTTGCCGAAAATTTACTCATATCTATTTTTCTGTGTAGTTGTCTGGTGATTAATGATGCTTACTTGTAAGGAGTCTAGTCAGTAAAAATGTTTACTAAATGTTCTACCGTTAGAAACTAAATCATCATCGTCATCGGCACTACAACCGGGAACCGGTCTTGTCCTTATTTAGCAAGTACTGAGGCTTGTTAAACTTTCCATAATGATTTGTTTTTTCCGGGCAAGGTCATTAGTCTTGCGCCAGAGGCTCCCCGGCGGGGAATTCAACCCCGGTCTCCCGCGTGACAGGTGGGTATACTAACCACTATACTATCGAGGAGCGTTAGAAACTAAATAAAAACGTTAATTAACTAGAAGGTAGAATACAAAAGGAGAATTGTTGTAGAACCCACAAAAATTTTGAAATCCATATCAATAATCACACAACTGAATATTTCCCAACACATTTGTCGGCATATCTTATCCGCTTTAACAGTACGTCTAAGCTAAGCATATACACCAGATACGAACTTGTTAAATTATTTTTTTTAATCAAGTTTTATATGTTATAAAAACAAACAAAAACTGCATATGCAAGTTTATATACTTGGCAGACTCTTCATCGATGTCATTTTCTATTTTCAAGGATTTACAATATCATTTTCTTCATGAAAATCTGTTATATGCAAAAGTAAAGCAACTCTAAATTTCCCTTTATACAACATAAGATTTTGAAACAAACTTTATGTTCAATGTAATAAACAAAAACATCCCTTTATCCCAAACTATTCTAAGTATACTCTAAATTTGTCTACACATAGTATTAAAATACCATCACTTACCCTTATTGTTAATAATGGTAAGCATCAAGTTAAAGATGTAGAGGAATAAATCGAGCCTACTACTCGTATATTGAATGATTATAGCAAGTAATAGCGAAACCAAGTTTACACAGCTTTGATCGAAGTTTCATGTAGATTATATAAAAAGGTGCTACACCCCGATGACAAGTGAAACAATCGATTTATTATAAAAAAAAAGTTTAACGCTTCAACAATTTCAAAAAATGAACCCATAAATTCGTTTCAGGATAAGGTGGTGTAACTCTCCGGGGTTATATACTCGGCGAACACTTAAGGATATCACTATACGTGCCCAAACAACCGACAGTCAAATATATGCAAAAGACCATATTTAAGTCGTTGTGTCAAAGAAATATCACCGAATTTATTTGATAGGTGACTCAAATTTATTGGAGAGCAGCCAGGGTAAGGCCTAAGCCCATTGACGAAGTGGTCTGAATAATTTAAAGGAATTTTCATGAATAAAGAAATTACCATATAGAAAAGAAACGACTGAATTGTGAGGAAGTTTGAAACTTGAGTTGTACTGATAAGTGTAATCGAATGCCATGTGTGCAGTTGATTTGTTGTTCATTTTATATAACTGTTGTTTAGTGCAATAGGAGTTTTCAAGTGGAAGAAGATTAAGTTGTTACCCTAACTAAACAATTAAAATTCCATACAATTTTGTAAACGGCAGTTCAAAATTTTTTTCACAACCTTCAATCAAGAATTAAAGTTGACGGATCTTGACTGTGGTGCTTTGATATATCCACCATATAGTCGTAAGACTGCACCGTCAAATTATCATTTGTTCAGAGTTCTTCAAAACTTTCCTGCTGTCATGCTCTACTATCTAATATATTTACATGTGGCCCGTTTGACATCATTTACGTAGTTAAATGGTGTTCTATGAATATTGATGTTTTGTATCTCGACTTCTTGTGATTTCTCCCTGAGACCTGTACTCAGAAACAAGTTGTTCACACAGACGAAACAAAAAGTCATTTCTTGATATATTTTCACCGGTCGTATTTTTGTACAATATCCAGGTTTTTATTCCAGCTAAGTCCAAATTATTGAAAAAAGCTCGAAGTGGCCATGTTCTTGGTCTTGATTTGATACTAAATTCATTTGGTCAGTCTACCAAATTTAGTTTTGTTATGAAATACTGTTTCAGGTAAGTCGCCGAGGGGAGCATCGAAAAGACAACAATCGGGAAGCCTATTGGACTCTTCGAGTTGCGGGTACAACCTTAGGTCTGACGAAAGCAAGCCAACCAATGCCGCGTGTCCTCAACTTTGTACTCCACAAGCTGCCGTTCATAGGAGTCAGACGGAAACGACCAACACTTTACAAAGCTCATTCCTTCTCTTAATAAAGATCACGCAGCTTACCGGCGAAGCTATTGATTGCCAAACATATAGACAGGAAGGTATATGATAATATATCTTTCTTACTACCGTAACTCCACAAACAAATCTGATTCTGTCTGCTACTATATTGTAGCGAGCTTAGGGTTCGCTGGATTAATTATTTTTAATAAATAAGAGCCGTTAAATTGATTTTGAATTAATGTAACACTTTATTAGTCCGTTAATAACAACCGTTACTTTTACCGTATACTTAATGATTTCTTGACTTATCGCTTCTGTACTTATCGAGTCTTTGACTGCTTACTTCTTCCTTCTTACTTCTTACTGATCTTCCCGATCTGTGTGCGACGTATTTATACCGTTACCTCATTCTGATACGGCGTTTCGTTTCCGTCCGTTTCGTAGCCTCGAATTTTCTACTGCTCATAGTCTCCAGTTTTCCAGTACTTTCTAGAATATTCTAGTACTGATTGTCATATGCGTCACACTACCCTCCGCCTAGATTAGTTCGTCCCGAACTAAGTTCACTGGTCTTCTGGGTTAACAAAAAGTCGGTCACGATGTACCACCTTCATCTTGCCGTTCGGTCTTTGCTGAATCCTATAGACAACGTCGTTAATTCTTGTGGGAATCTTATACGGTCCTTCCCAATGTTGCTGCAACTTCGGAGACCTTCCTTTTTGCCGATGAGGGTTATAAAGCCATACGTTATCGCCTGCATTAAATCCGGATGCGTTGGTTCGAACGTCGTACTTTGTTTTCATCCTGTCACTGGATACCTTGATTTTCTTTCGAATTAAATGATGAATCTCATCGAGGCGATTTCTCCATTCGGCTACGTAGTCTTCAGTCTTATCTATGGCGTTTGGAGGTATTCCGAATCGCAGATCGGCTGGTAATCGTATCTCTCGTCCAAATATAATTCTTGCTAGAGAATGGCCTGTCGTATCGTGATTAGCCGATCTATAACTCATGAGAAAGGTTTGTACATATTTGTCCCAATCTCGTTGGTGATCACTAACGACCGTCGGTAAATACTCTTATATTGTTCGGTTGAACCTTTCAACCATTCCGTCTAACTGCGGACGTAATGGTGTGGTCCTGGTTTTCCTTACGCCCAGTGCCGCACAGAGGCGTTGAAATATCTGTGATTCGAAGTTTCGGCCTTGATCGGAATGAAGCTCACAGGGAACTCCATATCTGCTGATCCAATTATTGATAAGCTGCTCAATGATGGTTGTTGCTTCTTGATTCGGAATTGTAAGGACTTCCACCCACTTGCTGAAGTAATCCATGATAACCAACATGTATTTGTTATTGTCGTTTATTTTTGGGAATGGTCCTGAGATATCAATCGGAATTCGCTGGAAAGGGGCACCCACGTTGTAGCAAGATCGTAATTTTGAAAGTATCTTATTAACTCTCAGATGTCCACCGGAGGCCCCGTCGTGCATTTCTCTTAGTACATCCTTCACTTTTGATGGTGGGACTAGAATCGGCATTCGATGGGATTTTCCGTCCGCGGCTTCCCATTTAGGCTTTAGAGTTCCATCTTCCACCAGCAAGGAATTCCATTGTGCCCAATATGCCTTAAATGTTCAACTCTTGTCGGAAATATTGTTCCAAGTTTGCCGCTCCTTCTTTTCTCTGTGTTCCTGGATTAGCGACATATCTACATCCTGAAATTGAGCTGCCCGTATAGCATCACTCGTCCACCCATCTAGTACTTCTACTTGTACATTTCGGAGGTCGTACGCCTCTTGTTTTAAACGATCAATTTCTACTTCCGAATCCTGAAGGCGACGCTTTAGGGTCAAAATTTTAGCTTGCCTCTTTGCTAGATCAGCTGATAAGCGATTGTTCTCCTCAATGACCCTTTCTCGGCTGGTCTTAAGAGCAATTATCTGTTGATGCAAGGATTTACATTCGGTCGTGGGGGTGTCCAAGTCTGAATCACGCTGAAGGCTTCTCTTGTGATTAGGGCATAAACAACAATTCTCAATTGACGTTTCATTCATTCGTCGATGTTTCTTACACTTAACAGAGATGTGGCCGACTTCGCCGTATTCATATCTGGTCTCTGGATTCTCCGTTGTACATGCCCGATTCTTTGGCAGAAACATTCCTGGACGGACATTTCTCGGACTCTATATGTACTCCTGGTAGCCAGTTTAGCAGATTCATATACCAATGCGAACGCCAGTATTTCATTAGTCGTCTTCTTTCCCACTAAACGAACGGCTTGTTGCAAGTCCCGATCTTGGAGTGTATTTATAAATACATCCATTGCTACCTCGTTTAGAAATTCCTTAGTCATATTTGAGTAAGACAAGTTTGCCAATCGCTCAATATCTGCCTGCAACTGTTGAAGATTTTCCCCAGGTTTCTGCGTTGCATGCGGTAGACCTGCTACATGTGGTTGTCCCCATACCTAGCTTCAAGGCCGTCTCTTACCGCTTGGAAATGTGTTTGCTTCTCTGCTGGCATGGTTTGTAGCAATTCTGCAGCCGCCCCGCGGAGTAACAAGATTAGTGATGTTGACTTTTGCTCATCCAAACTGACGTATAAATACGGAGAAGGGTCCCGTTCCATCGAAGGTTGGCGGTTGCATCCTTGTATCTTTGTAGTCATGTTGATTGCAAGGCGATGTCTTATTTCTCTCAACACACTTAAGTTCGAAAAATCGGAAAGAGATCCGCGTTATTTCATCAGTGACGTTTAGGTCCAGATTTCCTACTTCGTTTCGAATTTCTTCCTTAAAGTGTTGAAAATTACATTTGATCCACTGCGTTTGGGCATCCAATTTGACATTCAGATCTACAGCTTGAATTTTGAATTTTGCGCGTCCAATTTTGTATTAATATCTGTAGCTTGCGCGTCCAGTTTTGTCATCATCATCCTGAGCATCTCCGAAATGTCCAACTGTGGCAAACTCTTCTCCGTTATATTGGCACCATCTTGACTCGCTGTTTCTTCTCCACGCGTACAGTCTGGCCCAATCGTAGAAACATATGTGTCGACATCAATACCCTCTTCCGCCATTGCTGCTTGCAGACGCTGTCGAAGAATTTGCTTCTGTCCTCTACTATCCAGATTCCGGTCCTCAAGTTCCTTCTTCAACTCTGGAACGCGAAGATCCTCCAAATGTCGATCTGACGTAGTCACAACACACTTTCACAGCCTTATTTACTTCACCAATAATTAATCCCGCTTCTGACGCCAATTGTAGCGAGCCTAAAGTTCGCTGGATTAATTATTTCAATAAATAAGAGCTGTTAAATGGATTCTCTTTGCCAACACTTTATTAGTCTGTTAATAACAACCGTTTCTTGATACATCGTTTCTTTACTTTTCGCTTCCGTACTTATCGCTTCCTTACTTCTTGCTTTCTTACTTATCGCGTCTTTGACTGTTTACTTCTTCCTTCTTACTTCTTACTCATCTTCCTGATCTGCGTGCGACGTATTTATACAGTTTCCTCATTCTGATTCGGCGTTTCGTTTCCGTCCGTTCCTTAGCCTCGAATTTTCTACTGCTCATAGTCTCCAGTTTTCCAGTACTTTCTAGAATATTCTAGGACTTTGTTTTGGACTTTCTAGAATATTCTAGTACTGATTGTCATATGCGTCACAATATTAACACCAAAAACAGTGTTAAAGTCTCTATTCAGCAGGAAGGCTTACAAACCGACGTTCCCAGTCCCCACAAGCTCCTCGTAAAATTCCATGAAATTATCAATTTCATTCGACCACTACGTTCACTCCATAAGGCTATCACATCTTCAACGTAATAAGACCGATCTCAAAACCATAACGTTGACAATAATCATCCCAAGTTTTGCTTAGACTGCTCACAGGGGACCAGTTAGTTAGAACACAATATAAATAAACTATAATTTAAGCATTTCTATTAACTAAGATAACTATAAGAGAAAGAACAAAATAACAAAGGTAGGTAAAATGGAAGAAAAGGCCGATCTCAACCAGTTTCTCCGTTTCTAAACTCCTACCTCCCCCACCCTCTCTCAAAACGGACCGTATAACGCCTCTTAACTTCTACTATCGGAACGTAAGAGATCTTCGCTCAAAAACCCAATGCAACAAGTTCGCTTTAAGCGAAACGAATTTAATCCCCAGCATTCACAACCTGGAACTATTTCCTCCCACGTTCAATGTCTTTCCTCGCTTGTAATCAAGCAACATTTACTTTCCCCGAAAATCATTCCGGCTCCCATCCTACCCAATACCAATTCCCCTTACTGGCAAGTCACCAGCACGATGTGTCGCATCGACCAAGACCCACATCCCTTTGTCTAACCGACAACTCATGCCCATATTCGGTCGTATTTCCAAACCAATTTCCTCGTATACATAGCGCCAGAGGAATTTAACTCAGCCTGTACGGCAATGATTCTCCAGAACTAAATTCCCTATGCAGGCACAGCAACCCTTTTCAAAGTTCCTAGTAAATGGCAGTGAGTTTATTTTAGCTATGACACCACTGCCGCCACGCGACGAACTTTTCCTCGCTAGTAATGAGTCAGTGGAGTTTGAATTGTAAATTGCGGTAATGGCGCAATATTTCGTGCTGTATAAAATATCGAAGAAATAAAGAACATTAACGTGGAAATCATTCAGTGCTTTTCATTCGTCTTTTACCTTGTGGTGTCTCCTCCTCGCGGATGACAGTTTCGCATCAGATCTTCAAGTGCTCGCAACGTGCCCGAAGTGCGATCTTCTAGTGGGTGGCGAATAACTACAAGGTATGGTCCAATTAATCGGACCTTTAAAATAGATGCAAACGACCCAGACTGGCTCAGTGGTGACTGTTCCTTGGCCGCGAGTTGCGAATGAGAAAAGGAAAATAGAGAAAGACACAGAGTGCGAACGGGCTTACCATTACCGGTGCTATTACCCGCAACTATTTGCCGTCCTACGGATTTCTGTTGGTGGATGGGAGCGAATCCGTGCCGCACGTCGGCACCCACAACACTCACCCCCACAGACCCCATTCGTCACTTATCGCTTTCTCTACCTCTTCCAATCTCTACTTTGTCTCAGTCAAAATCACTCTTCCTCTCAAATCAATCTTTGTCATGTGCTTTTATATCTTGGCATTTCAGTTCATCGAAGTTTACGAGGCCGTTCTTAACGAGATTGATCACATAATCGAGCTGAGTAATTGCCAGTACGACATCATCGTCTTTGGAGATTTTAACCTTTCACAACTAAACTGGGCCTCGTCTGATGATCAATTATACTTTATCTCCCATCCGACCTCTGCCAAGAAATGTATTTTGATTGATTGTGTTGCGGATTCGCAATGAGGTTCATTGAGAATTGCCTCGGGCAACTCTATTATTATATATTGCGATTGCTATCTTCTAACCGATAACGGTTGGTCGGTGACAGGAAAAAGGAGGTTATATTTTGTCCGGTGTGATAGAAGACGCCTGGGATTTTTAGATAGAAGTTGGTGTGGGTCATGGTTTTTTATTGAGATATTTCGAAAGGCAGGAACTTGCTTTTTCTCGAAGTTCAAATATGCATGTGTAATGAGCTCAAAGTTGAGCAAATTATCAATTATCGAATCGGCAAACATTTAATGGTCCTTCGTCATCATCATCGACACTACAGCCGGGAACGGTCTTGGTCTTATTAACAAGTCCTGAGGCTTGTTAAATATTCCATAATGATTTGTTTTTTCCGGGCAAGGTCATTAGTCTTGCGCCAGAGGCTCCCCGACGGGGAATCGAACCCCGGCCTCCCGCGTGACAGGCGGGTATACTAACGACTATACTATCGAGGAGCCTAAGCCGGATTGTTATCGACCTGAAAATTGTACGCGATAAATTGAACCAGATATCAAATAATAACTTAATGCGCAAGTGTTTATCGGTGGTCAAAGTACCAACTATCTTGTCTTCTCTTTGTGCGTGGGCGTTGCTAACCTTAGCTCAGCCGTCTTTATCTCAGTTCTATCGTTGGCGAAGACTCGGGGCACTTTCGCTGACATTTCTTTTGATGACAAGTGCTCACGATAGTTAAGATTGAGGAGCTTATCGACAAAATGTGTCGCGCGTTCCTCAGTCTCGAGAAAATGGCACCATCAACATTGGGTTCCGTAGAGACTCGCCAGCAAGAACCTTATCCTGAAAGAGGAAGACATTCTGAAACGACACAAATAAATCGTGCAGATGGCAACTCCGGAAATCAATGTTCAACGGCATTTCGCGAAAGATATTATCACCTCAGCCGAGGAAATCTATTTAGACGAACTTCGTCGATGCTCACCATAGCTTCACATCGGCCTTCCCGGCACCATCAACTGCTTCCGCAACAATGCAAACCATCAACCATGCTAATCGCGTCCCCTCTCTTAAGCTGTGGGTACGTACTCGGAATGGAAGCCCTACAAGGATCTGTTCCAGGTGATACTGCCGACCATCCATATCTCACTGATGTGGAACCTCTCTATTACCTAAAGTCCATTGTCCGTGACGATGCCGTTAAGATTATCAAGAATATCCTGGTCTCAGACGGGCTCGGGACAAACTGGTTGAGCATTATAATAACACTAGTGCTCTCGTGCATTCTGTTCTTTAGGCTGTCCTCCAGGTTCCTGCTGTCACCAAAGGGTTTGTCGTTGGCCTAGTCGAGAGATGCGCTTAGTCGTCCCGTGAGGTACTGGACGACATGACCCCACAGTGCCTGGATCCACGTACGGGACGCGATTGGCAGACATTGCAGGGCGATAAAATTTTCACAGCAAATTTCGTATCTTTCCAAAGCAACGTGGTGTTCTTACTGGCAGATGAACCACTACCTACCTTGTCGAATTCACTTCATTTACACTCTCGTCACTAGAGCGCAGCAAAGAGGTCGAAATCGTCTCAACCGATCGATGTAAAGCCTTTGACAAAATCCCGCACAATTTTACCCTCTTCAATTTTATCGGCTTCGAACCTTGACAGCTGAAATGAATTTCTTCCTGCCTTAGTGGTTCAGATCAGATCCGTGATATCCAATCCCTTCCAGGCTGCTTCTGGAATCCCTCAAGAACGCCACTTTGACCCTGTCTTATTTATATTAAACACTAATGCTATTGAAAAGGTCATAAAAAATGTTTGCCTGTCTATGTACGCTGATGTCATTACTTTCTAAAAGATCATCGCGTCACCAATGGTTTCTGCAGTGCTAAAAATTGATCAGCTTGGTATAGTAGTAAAAACTGCTTTGTGCTTAACATTGCCAAATAACAATATAATGGGTTTTCCAATAGCGACTTGACAACTTTTTTTCGGTAGTAAATTTTTATAATTTGCAGACGTTGTTCGTTCGTGTACTTAACCATGATGAAAATTTTGAGTTGACTGAATAAATTGACAGTGACAGTCCGATGATTAGTGAAAGGGTGCGTTCACAAATTAAATTCAAAGTTGTCAAGTCCCGAGTGGAAAACTCCATATCATTTTTTCTCGTAAACGTATTCACTCCTCCCCACGCCCCTATTTCCTTCTTAACAAACCCCTAACCATTGCCGAAACGATCGGTCATCTTGAGATCCTATGTGACGGGGAGCTTACGCTCCTCTCACATGCTGATAGGATGATCATGAAAACCAACGCAGCCCTCGGGTTATTGAAATACTGGTCAGGAAAATGTTCCAACCCCTACACGACACGATTCCTTTATCCTTCCGTCGTTCGTTCACTGCTAGAATATGCAAGTCATCTACAGTCCCCTTATCGAAATATCCATATCCACACCATTAAATGCAATCAACGTGGTTTTGACAATTCGCTCTCCGTGGTCTGGGATAGGAAGACCCTTTGATCGTTATTTTTAGGAAGCAAATCGCCGCAGACATCCATTGAGTTTATACATAGCATCTGGAAGTCTCATTTTAATTTTTTTCTGTCTCGACTTAAAAATCTATTTTCGATCGTCATCGCTGATCAGAGCAGTCGGACCAGGGCTTGTTTAATTTTCAGTTCAAGTACGGCCTTTAACACAATTTCGTATATGTGATGTTAACAAGCGAAAAAAAGGTTCTCTGTCAAATTTTTGCTCGAAACGCACACAAGCCCTATTAGGACGACCCATATTTGAAGCCATAGTATTTGAACATAGAATATGGACTTTGTCTTTGAGATTCCTTCTTCTAAACGCCTGTTCTTTGTGTGTCAAATTATTTCCTCGCATCAAAGAAATGAGGTCTTTTTGATATCCTTATAGGATATCTACAAGCAAACATTTTTCCTTAGATTTTCGAACATTCAAAACAGGTACTTTGTTTTGGAAATTAATTTTCATGTGCTTCTCGCGAACCTCCCGTTCTTCTGTTCGAATTCCTTGATTTGAAGACTCACTCATCTAAAATGTGTCCACATTATATCCAAGTGCCCCAATAGTAGCTTCAAGAATAAACACGCGATGCCAGAAAATGATGGAAAAGATAAGAAAAACAATGTTCGTATTTAATTACATGGGCTTTGCAATGTTTTGGTGTGTTATTAATTTCTTCATCGTCCATCCTCCTCTATTTCATCTCGAATTAATTTGATCCAAATCTTCGTGGATCACATTCTACCTTATTTGGCACGAAATGTATCCACAGAGTCGTCCAGCTTATTGCACATTCGCCGTCAACGTCTGTATCCAAAAATAACTGGCTCCGATCCAGTTCACTTTTATCCACCTGGATTGAAATGCAAATAACCAGTTAACCCATGTTGCTAGTCGCTCCAGTGCTAAACGTTCCGGCTAAAAATGTATGGCATCCTTCAACAAGGACGAAGTGACCGATATTGAGAATGATGTTTGTCGTTCATTTGAAAGGATGTGCTCCTTTTATATTGTCGAACGATTATTCCCCTTCGCTAGTGTCCGTCTATGTACATTGGTGCCAAAGTAACCGGTAAACACATGGTGTACGACACAACTCGGTTCCTTTTGCGTTCACTTCCACATGAAGAACGTCCTATAACATGGTAATAACCCCACCTCATATGACCAGACATCCACAGTCGTTGCAAGGAACCAATATATCTGAGGAGGTTTGGATCCTGAAACTCAAAGAGACATTTTTTACGAGTTCTTAACAGATTTTCACCAAAGTGTTTTTAAATCATTTTGGTCGAAGTCCTTCCCCGGAATATTCCCTCAATTTGGTAGTCTGTTTCCTTAGGACTTTCGCTCTCCGTGATTTCGATCTGAAGCTGATTTAATCCACAGTTTGTGCATTAAAAATCATAGGCATCTATCTGAAAGGAAGGTTAAGTCAATGTCTGTGACTTTACGTTGGTTGCAGTTCAAACACCAGAGAACTGTGCACAACGGTGACTCTTAAAGGAATCTACAGTAAATTGAATTTAAATTTCAACCAATGAAATGAATTTAGCAAAAACTTTGCAGAATTCTTGCCAACAGTAGAAAAAAGAAAAGAAAAAAAAGGAGAAAAACGCCCCACAATGGCTCCTTTGACAGACTGAATTCACCCGAAACAATTGGAAGACGGTGCTATGGCATTAGGACGTGACTGCCCTAGACAGAGATAATTTATATTGAAGTAATCCTAATTGCGATTGGAAGGAGCGCCACGAATAAAGTGCTGGAATGATCGCTTTGCAATGAAAACAATCCGATGAATAAGTAATTGAATTGGACTTCTAGCGAATTTTTGTGAAATTGACTTTGATAGACAGACGGATGGGATTTTGCACGTCCATTGTAATACCGGTTAATGCTTTATTGTCTCATTTCTTATATTTAAATACTGGTCACAGTTCGATGACGGCTCTCTGCGATGACGGCGATGATAGGGATGGTTAATAATTTACTTATTGTTAATATTAATTCAAACGAACAAATAAATGAAACGAACTTAATTCCAGTCTTACATTTTGTTATTAAAAACGTTTTGCCTAATGGTATTGGTTAAAATCATGTTTATTAGATTACTATAAGCTTTTAAAAATAATTATTAGTAAACTTAAGAACCAACTTAACAAGACTTAACGTTACTAAACTTTAACTATGAGGACGACAGAATAAGGGGTGGGTTTTAAAACAGAAGTTTGATGGTTATGAGGTAAATTTAACTTTACTCAACATTCGGGTGTTGTGTTGGTCAAGATCATAGGAAATTCGATGAGGAGAAAGTAAAACAGACCCGAGTTTTATTTTTCAAATAGATAAAGTCGATTTTTCTCTTTTAATGTTATTTGTATTTATACGAAACTGAGAGAAATGGAGCAAACCCATCGTCACAGACTTCAAAGAAGGAGATATTGAAAACAGAAAGGCGGATACCATAGCCTGATGGTGAGCAGATGTTCTTATAGTCACGCGGAAGATCAACAAGCGGAATACATCATTGAATACTTTTAATCCTGAAGATGTGAACGGTATGATTGAAGACCATACTTGTGACACATATCCAAGGAGAGGTCGGTCATAGGAAATATTAAGTGAATTATTGGGAGTACAAATTAATTCGGTCCGTTTTTCTAACGTCAAAAAGTTATTATACAGTTATTTCAAAACAAAAGGAATTAACAGATAAATCAAAATATTGCCCATCGCGGGCTACTACTTTTAAGAGCGGTCTTCGAATCCCATCTAGAAAAAAAAAAAGTCTCGTCTTTCGAAGCGATCAAAGTTAGAAACCAATTTCTACTTTCTGCGAAATAAGTTTTGGAGCTATCGGGTATGATACACAGAGTATGTATAAACTTTGTATGGTGCGTAAATATTTTGTGGATATAGAGAAAACAGCTAAAAAGCCCCGGGATTTTTAATCACAACAAGCGTTTATTGGGTTGTGGGGGTTCAACCCCCACATTAGTGAACCCTTTTTAGACAGTGAACACGCCTCCTTCCGAACACCCTTTTGGTGTTAAAACACACGCAACCGCTGAACATAGTGCCGTTAAAACAGTGCCAAAGTGCTAACAAAAAAACACAAACATTGAAAGGGCAAGTAGAACCCCCACTCACCTTTACCTAACATCACCGGGCCAGGAGCAGAGCCCCAAATCAACATTAACCAGTCCAGGCGCCAGAATATCACCGGACCGAATTGCCGCGTAACATCAACAGAACAACTTCCAACAACCACCAAACTTAAGTTAAGTATCCTCACCCCCCCCCCCCCCCCTCATTTTCTTTTCCTTTCCTTTTTCATTCAGATTAAAAATAATCCGTATCAAATTCGAAAAATGTATCTCCAATAATTTCTTTTTCACTAACTAACCGAAGGATATAGATTAAGTCGCTTTCGATTTAGTTTTGTATTAATACCCCTATCACCGTCCCTTATATTTAAGCAACCCGTGTCCATGTTTTAATTTGTATGTTTTCTACCCTTATAGTGATATTAAACCTTTTACAATAATAAATTGATAATGTCTCTATTTCGGGCTCGATTCTTTCCTTCGGCTTTTACCTAAAAACGAAACCTATTTATGTAAGTCAAAGAATATTTAACAAAACTAAATTCCGAAGATTGTTTAGAATAATTAACTTGAAAGCAAAAACCAAAACTGTACAACAACTTTATTAACCTTAAATAAGTGGACAACAACAACAGAAACACCTAAATCTAATACGAGGGTTGTCTTTTATATTTCGGGATTAGAGAACAAAAACAAATATTGATCATCGAAAATCACTTTATTGTTTTTCAAAATATTCCCCATGAAAATCTATACACTTTTGCATGCGTTCGAACCAATTGTCGAAGCACTTTTGCCACTCTGATTGAGGTATCTCCAACACTTGCAGCATTCTGAATGCTGCAACCGCTTCTTCAGATGTCGAAAAACGTTGACCTCTCAGTTTGTTTTTTACGTACGGGAATAAAATGAAGTCATTCGGTGCCAAGTCAGGACTATACGGCGGATGACCCATCAAATCGATGTTTTGGGTGCTCAAAAATGCAGTTGTCGCAGCCGATGTGTGAGAGCTCGCATTGTCGTGGTGAAGAGTGATCCGTCTTCGGCGGTTGGTTTTCCTGATTTCTTGGAAGACAACTGGCAAACAAATGGTTGTGTACCACTCAGAATTGACTGTTCTGCGTTGTTCTAGTGGTACGGTTGCGACATGTCCAGTTTTTCCGAAAAAACAGGCGACCATTTGCTTGGAAGTGCTTCGTGCGCGAACAACTTTTGTTGGATTTGGCTCATCTTGAAACACCCAGACAATCGACTGCTGTTTACTTTCGGGCTCATACGCGTAAATCCACGATTCATCACCTGTCACGATGTCATAGACGTCTTTCGAAGCACCGCGACCGTATTTTTTGAGCATTTCTTTCGACCAATTGACACGAGCCTTTTATTGGGCGATTGACAAATTGTGTGGGATCCAACGCGAACAAATTTTTTTGACAGTCAAATGTTTATGCAATATTGAATGTATACTAACGCCTAAGGTTGTCTCAATCTCACGATAGGTCACATGACGATCTTCCAATATCAGTTCGCGCACAGCATCAATGGTTTTCGGAACAACAACTGATTTTGGACGACCTTCACGAAATTCATCTTGGAGTGAACTACGACCACGATTGAATTCACCATACCATCGATAAACACTGGTCCTTGATGGAGCTTCATCGCCAAAAATTGAATTAAGTTCATCCATGCACTGTTACTGAGTTAATCCACGCCGAAAGTTGTAAAAAATAATCGCACGAAAATGTTGACGATTTAATTCCATTTTTGGGCCGAGATGAATCTTTTAAGTTACTATAAACAACACAAATAGCGCTCGTATGTCAAAACGTTCTGAGTGCGTATAACCTCAAAAATGTCCAACTTTACGACAGAGCTGTCAATTGCCGGATTGCAACACTAGGGTTGCCAAATCCCGAAACATAAGAGGCAACCCTCGTAAGTAATTTCAGATCCCACTCAGGTTTTATAGTCCATCCGTCAATTTATAAACGTCCAAAATGCCTATATCTAAACTGAATGTAATTCCTCAGTACTACAATTGTGAGAATAAACCGTTTATAACCGTCTGTTACTGTTGTGGTCCTTCTCTCAGGGAGCTTGTCTTCTCCTGTGGGGACCCGTTGCGGTCGCCACCGTGCTTCCGGGGCCTCCGGGAAGAGTGACAACCGATTATTTATGAAAAAGGCTCGGAAATCGACTTGGTTTAATAAAAGAACACAAATCCTTTGTATACTTCACTTTAAATATATTTATTAATTTTTATTTAAATTTCGTTGAGTTTAGATACATTTACTGGCGTCCTCACACCTAGGACACCAATTTCGGCTGATGCTGGAATAAAAAAAAAACAAAAAAAATGGGTGGCGAGAGGTCCGAATTTTAGCGAGACAAGGACAGATGTGTCCTTCATCTTGTCTCTGACTTCTGGTCATCTTGCGATAACCACAATCACCCACATCCGTGAGGATGTTGGGCTCAGTCTCGCGATATCTGAAAAGAAAAGAAAAAAGGGGGGGTATCCAAGGATAGTGTGGACAGTGTTAGTCCAGGTGTTCTCTAACTACTTTTATAGAGGGATGATGGGAAAGAAATCATACACGACCGGTAGATCTTGGGTGCGGTAGTAAACGCAGATCACACTGATGCTCGAATACGAATTTCATCACCCTTATAAAGAGAAACAATTCGAGGTTTGTATCTCGAAAATACACAATTTCATACAAAAATCCCGATTTTGGTATCCTGAGTGACATGCTCAGTGTTTATTTAAGATAAGAATTCAATTTCTTGAATTCTTACGAAACTATTTCGCAGAGGTGGATATGTATCTGGACTGGGTTTTCTATTTATTGTTATATAATTAATGTCAATTAATTATCACTCCCCCTTGAATTATTAACATCTCGTGTCTTTACCCACATATCCTTCATCCTCCCCATATCCTTCCCTTCCCTACAAAGTACGAATTGCCTATTCCCTTTACAATAGAATCTAATTTAAATAAACGTAAAACCAATTTAAAACCCGATTCACATTGCAATAGTCATCTTCTTTGTATTAGCCATAGTCGCCCCCTATTAGCCATTAGCCATCTCGGCCGCTTCCTCGAAATCACTACCGTGGAAGCGAAACGAAAAAGGATGTGTAGCAAAAAAAACGAGATGTTTCCTTCTCGTGAATAGAGTCATGGTAGCGAGTGGTTGTGCGGTGCGCTCCTACCTAATTTAAATATTGATTTTTCTTGTTAATTCGTGAGTTCATGGCGTGTGGTCGTCGCTCAAATTTTGAATCGAGTCGTGTGTGCGGGTGAAATTATTAATGAATAACTAACCTTAATTGTCTTACGTGTATATACTAAACTTAATTGTGTTACGTGTATATATTGACTGTGTAAATACTTTTATTTACAAATAAATAATTATAAATAAAATTAAACGTTTAATAACTGTCAACAATTAATTTAAAGGAGTAATAATTACAAATCAGATGTACTGAATTCAGAGATATGAATGTGTGAAGAGCAGAGATAGCCACAAGCCGCGTGTCGGTACCCACATAGGATAAGACTCAAGAAAGAAAAAAAAAACGGGGTAAGTTCGGTTAAAAACCAGAGAAATAATATTCAATTGTTGTAGAAATAACCTACAACAAAATTGGTTCTACCTTTATTTAAATTAGATTCTATTGTAAAGGGAATAAGCAATTCGTACTTTATAGGGAAGGGAAGGATACGGGAAGGATGAAGGATATGTGCGTAAAGACAGGAGATGTTAATAATTCAAGGGGGAGTGATAATTAATTGACATTAATTATATAACATTATTTAGTTTAATGGAATTTTTCAGATAGAGATAACGTTCTCTGAATTTTGGATATGATGATGCCGTGGGTCAAAGTGAAACGATAAACGAATATTAGATTCGTTTATTGCGAATTTTGGATCATGTTTGGGTTTTTTCGGGTTTTGATAGGATTTTGGGTTTTGGAGTATTATTGCTGAGATTTGGATGTAGGAATGGGGGAAAAGGGTGGTAGAGCTTTTTAGAGCACTACATTACGATACGCTGTGTCAAATTTTGCTTATAATATAACTACTTCAATCGTATCCCTTTTTATGTTCTACCAATTGATACAAGATAAAAAAAAAGTCACAAAAAACATCCATTTAAAAATTAAACAAAAGGTCATTTGTTTCTTGTTGTTCGCTGCTGTCTGCCACAAAAGAAAGACGGGCGAAAATATACTTACATATAACAATTAATTATAAGAATACGAATTGGAATACTCCCAGAATTGTACTAAATTTACTTAACCACATAAATAACGCATATAAAACATAGAAATAATTAACATAAAAACCGCGACAATATTCACAACTCCACTCGACCTCACGCGGCCGCCCATTCCCCTTTGCTACTCGCGCAGACACGACTCGACTCTTTCCAACCTCCCCAACCCCGGCTCCCCAACCCCGGCTCCCCTTTAGACTTCGACACCACAATGCCCACCACACGAGCCGGTACTACCCAGCAGGGACAACCGCGACCCGATACCACCGCGTTCCAGGACGCTTCCAGCGTCGAACCCAGCCCCCATCCTCCCAATATCAAGCTCCCTCCCTTCGACGAAGAGGACGCAGAGCTATGGTTTGCCATAGCAGACCGCAACTTCCGGGCCGCCAACATGCACGACGAGGAAGTCTGTGCAGTTGAACTGATGCGAGTGCTCGAGCGCACTCAACGAACGCATGTTGCGTACATTATTAAGTCAGCCGACCCCAACCCCTATAGCAACATGCGGGAGACTTTGCTCAACCCCCGGGACGAGCCTAGAAGCATCAGGCAACAACGCTTGGCAAGCGAGACCAACCTTCCGGGAATGAAACCGTCCCTTTTACTGACCCACTTACGCTCAATAGCGGCGACCAGGATCTCGGACGATTTCATTAGGCCTCATTTCTTGAGATGTCTCCCACAGCATGCCCGCTCGGCATTAATAGCCCAACCCAACCAGAGCTTGGGCTACCTATCGAAAATCGCCGACGCGATTATGGAAAACTCAGACCCGCAGTCTGAGCTACCTGCATACCAAATAGCGGCAGATAATCAACACGCGGCCCCACCTAGACGGTGGGGGTGCACCACTACCCCCCCCCCCCCCCTCTCCCCACCGGGTAAAGTTATATTTATTCTTCAATATAGTTTCCTTCGAGGGAGATACTTGGAATAGCGATTTTCCAACATTTCGATACCCTCTCTGTAGTACGAAACGTTCAAACCTTCGAAGTACGTCTCAGATTCAGAGATAACTTCTTCATTCGGTCTCTTTCCCTGGAACCACCGCTTGAGGTTTGGGAACAGATATTAGTGTCTGGGAACCAAGTCTGGAGATAACAGTGGGTGACCAAGCAATTCAAATCGCAATTGGTCCCATTTGGCCATCGCTTTCAAGGACGCGTGTGATACGAAGACGAAAGTAGCGTCACTCAAATGACTGTAGCTTGTAAAGGAATGGACGAAATGTCACGAAACCTCATACATAAACTAGTGACAAGTGAGCCCCTGGAAATGAGTCATGCTGATTTTCTGGTGGCGCCCCCTTTTGCCAAATGCCGAGACTTTTCTGCCCATGTAGTATTATACTATTTGCGCGTTGTGAAATGACTACGATAAATAAAAAGTCTGTGTTCAGGAGTAACCACAGGCACACCAAAAAACGTAAATTTCATCTGTAAACAATTACGCGTGAGAATATTATCAGTCAACAGTGACTGCAGTGTTCTAAATCATGGTTCCCAAAGAAATTGTGGAGGAAAAAACAAGAGACCTTTATATGCAGGTATGGCGGTTCCGCCAAACCCCACGGTCTACTTACCGTAAAAGCTCCATAACATTCAGCCAATCTCCTAACTTTGCTAATGCAACACCATTAGCACCTGTAAATGCTTCACGCATTATATAGATCAAATCTATAATCTAAAAAGTCCCTGTGAAAGAAAACTTACTTTCATGCATCTCTTCGCATATAATTTCCTGTAAGAATTTCTTTCTACCTTTTCAAGAATCCCATGCTAAATTCTATTTCCCATACCTGCACCGCAATATCCACCCTGAAACATTTCCTTTTGCAAGCACATTAATGCATACAACGCGTTAGATAAGGTTCCTGGAAATAATTCTTTAAAGTGCGTATGGCATCATGAATCCCAAGCTAGTCGGCACCCTTTGTCTGTGTTAAAATCCTATGTCGGACAGCTTGGTTTTACAGCTGTAATAAACCGAACCCCGATTCGTTTGTACAATCGACAGTCACCGTATCTTAGGCATTATCAACGAAACCAAATTTTCTAACATTTGCTAATGGAAACACGAACCCGGTTTCTACTGCAGACAGAGATGCCATAAACATCCAATTTGCTCTTAGCACCATTTCCCGGATGACTAGCGGTTTATTTATTCAACTGCAATGCACATTTTCCCTTTCCTTGTTTCCGGTTTATTCCCATGGCCTTGTGTATGAAAAAAAAAACCAATGTGATCTACACATACATTGCCAAGTCTTTCTTTCTTGGGAAAACTCACCCCAAAACGATGAAATATCGTTGATTCGAATTTCATCTGCTGACCACGCTGGTCGCAGACACGAGCTCCCGCCCTCCGTACCGCAGCGGAGGAGCGTAGATATTTACGTTTGAGTCGCAGGAGTTGTGTCGAACTTGTCGGTTTCTAATTTTTTGCCGAGTTTGTGCCGCAGTTCGTTTGAGCTACCTAAAAGTAATTAATGAATGAGAACAGTAACTTTATATTAAAACAATGAACTCTAAATGGCCGTTTCTGTGTAAGACGTTCCGGACCCACCAAAAGGTGTCAACTAAATGCATGTGCGCAATATATGTAAAGTGCAAGAAGTTTTTTTTCTGTATCATCACTCTCTTTTAAAATATTAAAATCATAAAGAATAAATAAACCAGCTCTTTCTTACGAACAATAACCGAGCGTCTTAGTTCTTGAACGTGTGTTTCCTTTTCCTGTTGTGAACGTTGCGGTGTGGAGTTTTGTTTGTTCGACATTGACTGAGCGCGCCTATTAAGTGAATGGTTCGTGGGACGAAGTAGAACACTGCGCCCAAGCTGGTGCCACGACTTCGTCCCCCACACAGGTCCTGCTAATAATAAGAAAATTTTAAAAAGAAGTTGACGAATTAAAAGAAAAGCTATTAGACAATGCTGTTAAAAACAGAAACAATCACCAGTATTAACAATAACCATAACAACGCATACGAAATACTAGAAGATCTCGACATCTATCCAACGATCAGCGAGCCATTGACGTCAGCCCTAATAAGATGCTATTGGTGCAACAAGAGCATATTATCGAAGGAACCAACAACCAGCACCAAATTGACCACCATCCGTTGTAGACGTCTCGGCAATCGACAAACAATAGTTGATGAACCGTTCACCGAAACGACCTTCAAAGTGAAGTGTATGTAAAATTATTATTATTAAATTATTATTATCAAATTATTATTAAATTATTAATTATTAAATTATTATTATCAAATTAAACTGCGTTGCACATCTTAAATCAGTACGGGCTCACTTGGGACTTCTCTGCACCCAAAATAATTTAAAAATCAATTAGTGCCGATACGCGCCATACGAATTGTTCCTGTTTGTGTATGTGCGTAGTTTAATAAATAAACTCTTGAACGTGATTTTCTATTTGTCACTCGCACAAAAAAAAATACCAAAAATAAAGAAATGACAACACGTGGTCCATAATATGGAGGTAAATCAAAGAAATGCCAAAATGGCGCTTCGGAGAAAGCAAAATACAGACCCAAATCTAAAGGCTAAACGCTATAAAGCCAATAAAAACAAGGATACAGACACATTGAGTAACAACAGCGACGACGAAGACAACGCCCATGGTGCCCAGTACTCAGGGGCTGGAAACCAATTCCAAGAACTAGCTGCCAGCGAAACAAATGCAGACGCCAGCAATCAAATCGGGGTCCTCAACAAACTCATCCATGAGATTAGTCTTAAAAAACAAGAACTGCATAAACAAATGGAAGAAATTCTTAAACTAAAAAACAATCTCAGCCAGAATGAGGAGAAAACGAATATGATACAACAACAATAGCAAGAACAAAGGCAACAGCAACCCGCGAAGACCAAGAAAACACGACAAGATATGGAAATTCAACAGCAGGAATCAATTCAACAGCAGGAACCACATGAACTGCAGGAACCACTGTAGGCGCTTGTGTAGTGCCTGAAAACCGGCTCCCGACCTATTTTTGCATTCAAATCCCCAAGAACGATTTTCACATCGTATCTTGGGCGTGCATTGAGGGCCCGTTCGACGTTCTTATAGTATTCTTCTTTTTCGTCTTCAGGGGACACCTCTGTATGTCCATGAACTCTTATGAGGCTTATGTCCTTATACTTGCCTCTCACGCGAAGAGTGCACAGCCTTTCGTTTATTGCATTAAAGCCGATAACGGGCGGTTTCAGTTTTTGGCCGGCTAAAAACCCATCCCGAGCACATGATGTTTTTCATGACAGCTATACATGTCATGGATAGGTGCGAACATACAGGGCAAAGTCACTGATTGCTTTCAACCCGCCGAAGGCCAGGACGATCCTTGTCCCTGTTCAATCCAAGTTGACATGCAGTCTCCATGTGACACCCCTGGATAGCTACTTTGACACCCGCCAAGTAGTGAACCAATGCATGCAGCGACATCCTCAGAAAGGTTAGCGCAAGGCTAATAACCAGGCCCGTAAAAATGAATTATTATGGCAAATTTAACAAGCCTCGGATATGGACCGGATACACGACGACGACGGAAACGAAAATGGGTAAATGATTTAAGAATTTTTTCATGGAACGTACGCTCACTATACAGAGCTCGAGTTGCACAGCAGCTAGCCGATGCCCTGTCCGAATATAAGGACGACATAACAGCATTACAAGAAATAAGATGGACGGGGAGTGGTGTTTTTCAAAGAAAAGAGTATGACATTTATTACAGCTGTCACGCAAAACACCATGTGCTCGGGGTAGGCTTTCTAGTCAGCCAAAAACAGAAGCCTGCCATCATCGGCTTTAATACAATAAATGAAAGGCTATGCACTCTTCGCGTGCGAGGCAAGTTTAAGAACATAAGCCTCATAAACGTTCATGGACCTACAGAGGAGTCCCCTGAAGACGAAAAAGAAGAATACTATGAGAACGTCGAACGGGCCCTCAATGCACGCCCAAGATACGATGTGAAAATCGTTCTTGGTGATTTGAATGCAAAAATAGGTCGGGAGCCGATTTTCAGGCACTACACAGGTTCCCATAGTTTGCATGAGAACACTAATGACAATGGACTACGAGTCATCGAATTGGCATCATCGAAAAACTTGGTCGTTGCCAGTACCAGGTTTCCGCGTAAAGATATCCACAAAGCCACCTGGATATCACCTGATGGAGCCACTCGCAACCAAATTGACCACGTGCTGATAGATCGCCGCCACTCCTCGAGCCTGATAACGGTACGAACGTACCAAGGTGCCAACGTCGACTCGGATCACTATCTTGTTGGTACAGTTTTCCGAGCGCGAATTGCCGTACGGAGACGTATTGCATCCGCGGATCAGGTTCTAATCAACACGGCTGCCTTACGCAATGAGAATACCAGTAACACCTTTGATCATGCGTTAAGACTCGCCCTCGAAGAGCTCGACGGACGGAGAGTAAGTCCTGGGGCCAGAATGCCGGGCGTAGAAGAAAAATGGACACGCCTTAAGAATACTGTCATTAGTACTGCCAACTCCATCTTAGGCAGTAGTCGAAGAGATCGGAGCGACTGGTTTGATGATGAGTGCAAACTAGCGACTGAACGTAAGAATCCTGCATACCGGGCAATGCAGCAGTCTCATAGGACGCGGGTACGCGAGGAGAAATACGAAGAGCTCAGAAGATCTGAAAAAAGACTTCACAGACAAAAGAAAAGTGCCTGGGAAAAAAACCTTGTCTGTGAAATAGAGAAAAGTTGAGAGTGAGGTCCGCACCAGGCGCGGAAGTTCTACCAAATAATCCGCAGTATGACGCGGTACACACCACCCTGCACTTACTGCAAGGATAAAGAGGGTAATCTGATCACCGATCCTGAAGGCATTCTGGAGTAATGGGAAGTGCACTTTAATGAATTGCTGAATGGTCAGCTGACAGAAGAATTGTAGGCTCCACCAATACAAGACCAAGACCAAATGCTGCCGCCACCAAGCATTGAGGAAACATTAAAAGCCATTAGACAGCTAAAATCAAATAAAGCCCCTGGAGCTGATGGCATACCAGCTGAGCTGATCAAACAAGGAGGGACAGCTTTACATCACAGAATTCATGAGATCGTGGTGCACGCATGGGAGCAAGAGGAAATGCCGGAAGATTGGCGTCGTGGTATAATTTGCCCCATACATAAGAAAGGAGATATCACACTGTGCAGCAACTATAGGGGTATAACATTGCTGAGTACCGCCTATAAGATACTCTCCACTACCCTACAAGACCGGATAGGCCCATACGCTAAAGCCATCATTGGTCAATATCATTGTGGACTCACCCCAGGCAAATCAGCGATTGATCAGATATTCAACCTTAGGCAGGCGATGGAAAAATGTCTGGAATTTAATATTCCATTATATCATCTCTTTATAGACTTTAAGGCCGCCTACGACAGCGTAGCCAGGGTAGAACTATATAATGCCATGAGAGAATTCGGCATTCCAAACAAATTGATACGACTTTGTAGGTTGACCATAACCAACGTAACTAGTCAAGTAAAAGTGGCGGGATTGCTGTCCAAACTAATAAACATCTATAATGGACTCCGACAATGGAACGGTCTGGCCTGCCTCCTCTTCAACCCGGCGTTGGAGAAAGCAATCCGTGACTCTGGCGTTACAACAAGAGGGACTATTGTCACCAAGTCCAGCCAGATTCTTGCCTACGCAGATGACATCGACATCATCGGTAGAACCGAATCGCCAGTACAGGAATCTTTCACCCAGCGGCTAGCTGCTGTGCAGTTCGAGCTCTGTATAGTTAGCGGACATTCCATGAGAAGATTCTTAAATCGTTTAGCCATTATCGTTTCCGTGGTCGTCGTCGTGTATCCGGTCCATATCCGAGGCTTGTTAAATTTGCCATAATAGTTTGTTTTTCTGCCCAAGGTTATTTGCCTTGCGCCAACCTTTAGCGGGTGCCAAAATAACTATCCAGGGGTGTCACGTAGAAACTGCATGTCAACTTGGATTGAACAGGGACAAGGACGTCCTAGCCTTCGCCGGGTTGAAAGCAATTAGTGACTTTGCCCTGTATGTTCGCTCCCATCCCCCCACTTTACACCTATAGCATTTTGCAATTGGAGTGAGAAACATGATTCAAAGCGGTGCTATGAAAAGGTTAGAACCAAAATACCTACATATAACATAAGATAACGAGCAAATGCTAGGTTGACTCGCTATATAAGCTGTTATTGCTATACTCATGCTCTGGTATGCAGCGCTGATGGTTTATTCGAGTCTCTTTTTGCCCGGTGCTCTTCGCAACGGTTGCGTGTGCCTAATCTGTCCAAGTAGCTGCACGACCTATAACTCACAGATTAATCAAGCAATCAAAAAACTGATTCTTTTCTTTTTAGTACAGAATAACATTTTTCGGAAAGCACAAGTCTGAATTTATTTGATCGATACTTTTGATAGCACTACAGATATCTATCAACAAAATACATAGATTTCTTTTTCCCCGAACGAAAACTGTAGAGATAAATAAACTTTCACATGGAAGATAAAGTCTACCAGATTCTGCTCATATTCCAATGAAACCACGAATTCTCTGCAATCTTTAAATATTTCATTGAAAATTCGAAAGAAACATTCATTTTCTTCACCACGGCCATTTTAAAATGCATAGTGAAAAACACTGACTATTATCTTATTATACTTCTCTCTTACTGCATCAAAAATTGAACTCGTCCACAGTTCTATCTGCCTCTTATCTTTCCCGAACGAAATGTGTGAGATATGCAATTGCTCTTGGAAACATATTTGCACTATTTGTAATTTCAAATGATTACCTTGGAGCGTTTTCGAACCAGAACACCATCATTTTATCGAATACAAACTAGAAATTACGAATCCAGAGCTCGCGGGCCTACCGATGAACCAATTAACTTTTATGGAGTCGTCACAATGAAAAAATTGTGTGGGGAAGCTTTAACTGTGTCATTGAATTATCCATATTGACTTCAGAATGCCATTTGCCAATTGGGGTGTATGAACGATTTTATTTGTTACATCGATAAACCGGCGCCACACCCCCCTGTACGGCTAACCAGAGCCATGACTGTTCTACCCAATCTGTAATCAAAGAGATTCCACAGTGATTTGGTAACCATGAATGCAACCAATTTTTGAAGGATTTCAGCGAGTAATAGTTTTGTAATAGTGTTATTGCAACCAAAAAGGATTATTATAACCGGCGGTGGTTGGATAGTAATAAGCGGTTGTATTAATCCTTGGTAGCACTGAGGATTGTCTGGTCCAAATGTATAAAGTTATTTGCTCGAATCTCCAACTCACTCTTTATCTATCCAAGATGATGATGATTTCAAATTCCATATCCCTAACCACAAACAATGGCATGGATATTACTCTATGGTAACATACTTATGGCAAACAAACACCAAAGGGGGCTGCTTAGATTGTACGAAGCACGTTTATGTCTTTTGTAAAGATGTGACTTCGAGCTTGGGTAGTTAACGAATAACGAAGTGTACATTCCGTATATACTGAATATGATTTTTCAATAAGTCCCCTTCCACAGACTTTAATTTGATGCTCTCCTTTAATATGGTAGATGATCCATTGTATTGAGAACTACTATAACCTCTGCAAAGTAGGTGGTTTTGTCACAAAGCTAAAAGACACGATTATATTTTGGAAAAAACACCTCCCCTTGGAAATTTGAGAATATTAATAATAACACCGGCAGGAAACATACCTAGATGCGCTGTCAATCCCCCAGTCCACAGTCCATAATCAAACACGGCATTCCATATTCGTGTGGTTCGACTAAAGAATGATTCTCTGGGTTTATTCGTACGGCTGTAGTTTACATTCCCCGTGAACTGGACACTCTGGTTGACCGCTAGCACGAGAGAATGGTCAGAGCAGTGAAATATATTTGCCAATCTCAATTGAACAACAACCTACGAACACCTATAAAAAATGATTGACAAGATACGTTAGGCCTATCCACTACCAAGGAAAATTAACGACTTACCCCAATGAGTTCCACTGCTGGTTTCTGCATCCTGTCGAACACATGCAGCGCAATGTTGGAAGCGTCTAACCATATATGGCAATTGAATTCCATTTTGGGACGCCTTGTGAATTGTGGTCAGTTTGGATGAAGTGAAGTATTTCTTTCATCTATTAAGCAACCGTATACATTTCCCCGAACTTGTCGCAGCTTCAAATATGTAGTTCTTCCAAATTATAGTCAAACTAATTCAAGTGAATATGATTGATAGTTCCTTGGATTTAATGATGTATCTGCCGTTAATCAACAGTGTATTTACATTCGGGTTCGTCTTTGACAGACCGACAAGAGACAGCACTTGGCTTCAAGACACTCGATTCTACTCGCTTAGATAATCTCCATTGATATGCCCTGTTAAGGTTGTAACACCTGAGCGTAACCCCAGGTATTAACATTTATTATGTTATGTTATCTCTCGGGGGTACTCCTCTGAGGTTATTAATTTGTTATATTCACCTGCTTGTGTTGCGTTGCTCTTTTGGCAGTCCGTAAGGGGGTTTGTTCTCCAGATGGCTAGCTTCTAGTCCTTCGAGCCGTGTAACACCTGTTTGTGTTAAGTTGATCCTATGTCGTGTTGGATAAAAAGACTTCTTCCTTCTTTGTGACTTTAATTTTATTCATAACCATCCCTTGTTTATTTACACTTTACAAAATCAAGAGTAATTTATTTTATTTAAAAACAAGAAGACCCGCTGTACAGTTTCGATGGCCGCAGCCTTCTTGTTTATTACTTTACACTGCGCCGCAACTCTTTTGCACACCTCTTTTTATACACAATTATTGGTAAGTTAATGCAGATGATGCATTTTCCTCACCTGGAACGTGTAACCTATTCGGAGGTTATTCGCCTGTCATAAGCCATTCGCAATATTCATTAATTGTTTAATTTGCCATGCTAAAACTGCAACGGCAATGAATTGAGCAATTACTTAATTGGTTTCATACGAAGAACCAATTATAGGACATTGCCCGCGTGTGCCAATCGTATCATACGATTAATTGTGCCTCACTGCTGTGTTCGCTACTTCTTGGAACTCAAATAACAGGGATTCAAATGTGCAGAAGCGAATTTAAATCCTTGGAGTACCACTATTAGAATAATCATGGCAAAACTGAAGGTACATATGTCAAAGCCACACACATAACTAAATATACTGCGTTTTATAGAAGAGACTTGTGGCGGTTCCTTTGAACGCCACTGCTTACCATTCCCATTAACCATCCAGGTAACTGCTCTCTAGAACACCAAAACACATAAAAGCATATACTTACCTCTGCATAGTTGTACTATTAATTCCTAAAACCCTGTAAATTCGCAATATTCGCTGATGAAAAGGCCATCGGCACCAAACAGACATGTTCCGTATAAGCAATTTGGTTGCATCGTCAAGCATCCAACATTGCCCGAACCACATCAAGGAGATATACCCTTACACGTCAGCCGCACATGTGCAGGAGATGTGTGGGTGGTTCTGACCATGGCATCGTCAAGGATGCAGATTCGACAAAAACACCCACGTCACTCGAAAACCGAAAACAAAATGAAGCTGACGAACACTGGCCCCTGCACTCAAGTTCCTGGGTTCTGTGCACTACGAAACAAACGTCAAATAAAAACACGATGTAGTTGTTCTGTTAGGAGTCTTTTTATTTTCGTAAGCTCCTTGATAATTTACAGTATTAGTCGACAATTTAACAATCTCTTTGTTTCTGAACAAACTTTACTAATATATTATTAATATTGTCGCGACCACTTTATTCTAAATTAGACTTGGCTTTAACGATGTTACTTTAGCAGGATGAATTGGGCACCGACCCTTCGACTACGTTAGTCAAGACTCCGCTCGAATGAATCCGTGCGCGCTCTTACGATGTGTTAATCTGGCAGCAAGAAGAAGTGCCTACCCTAAAGGTTATTATCAGACTCCTCGTTGGATGGCTCTTTACAGACATCCGACGAAAACCTAAAAAAAACTAAAGGATCCGCCGCCAATGGCGAAGGTCCAAAACAAAAAGGAAAAGAGAAAAATTCATGTAGCAGATCGAGTCGGCTGCTACATGTTTGGGCAAGATAAACTGCCGCCATACGCAAGGGATAGATTCTTGATTGACGTGAGTCAATAAAACCCTTGCCGAAGGCAGAAATCTATCTTGGAAAAATGTATCGAACATTGGGCATGGCCGTTGTTAGATCATCTAGCATAAACAAATTTCGGTCGTATGATTCGATGCATGTTATTATTTATCCCGTTGAAAAGGCACTGTCAGGCGAAAGTATCCGCTTGAATGTTTACTTTGTGTAAACTAAAATTGGTGGCCATGACCGATGCTGGTGATCGTTCCAAGAAACGGCAACGGATCATAAAATCGGTCATGCTTAGATCCAAGCAAAATATGCGCGCCTGAAAGGCCAATGTTTGATTTGATCTTCTTTGCTTACGGAAAGCTAGATCGTAGACGTGCCGTTGGAAATCTGACTTGCAGCTGTGCAAGCAACCCGAAATAATGCTAGGTCAATGAATGGGTACGAAAATAACACACGGAAAGATCAGCGTGTGTTGGTGGATATGTGCCATCCATTGTTCGGTCGCGGAAGCTCGGTTGATGAATTGATGTCATGGCAAGATGATAATCTTGCCGTGAATTATGCTTTTAGGAATGACCGTGGGGAAGAGGTTTGGAAAAGCACCCAAAAAAGGTAAGCTGCCTAATATATATTGATGTCGGTTATCCTTGGGGATAACCGAATTAATTCCAGCGAATTGATTGGCGGTTAATGCCGTAGCAAGGTTGCGTAACCTTGCTGAAGATTCGACTTCAAGGTAAGTCGCATCGCTGGGAATGGTGGGGATCGAGCAATGCATGGCTCTTCGGGCCCTGAAAAGCCCCACAGATGTTTCATCTTTTCCTTTTGTATACATGCCCAGATCGGTCGTTCATCCGACCGACAAATACATTAAGGCATACGGCTGACCGCCCAAGGAATTCGAGTTCTCATAAAGGGAAAATTACCATCGAGAATTGGACTACGTGGAGATGCCGCCAAGATGTGCACGATCAGCATAAATGCTTTACGCAGTCGCTGTTCGTCTAAACAACTAAATCCCGACATCGAGATAATAGCATCAGCTGCAACCATGCCAGCTAACGTTCCCCTTATAGATTTGGTCGATCCACGGTCCGCATACTTGTGGACACACACACCATGAGCAACTGAGGCAAACATCGAATATGTTTCGCGTCCTTTGTGCTGCTGCAAGGTAAATCATCCCCTTTTAGGTCGACAGTAAAAGATGAAATTTTATTTTCGAAAATTTAATTAATCGCGTTACGGATTCCGTGGAGGCGAGTCGTGCCTCCACGTTAAATAATAAAAGTCAGAAAACAGATACCATTAAAGTGAGGGTGCCGGTCATCTGTATTTTGTGTCAGTATTTCCAAAAGTTATATCAAAAGTTTAATTCTGTTTATTATGAAAATAAAAGTGTACCGACGATAGTCTGTAATAAATGTTAATTCTACCTAAGACTGTATATTCCAAAGTTATATCGAAAGTTTAATTCTGTTTCTTATGAAAATAAAAGTGTACCGACGATAGTCTGTAATTAATGTTAATTCTACCTAAGACTGTATATTCTAAAGTTATATCGAAAGTTTAATTCTGTTTCTTACGAAAATAAAAGTGTACCGACGATAGTCTGTAATTAATGTTAATTCTACCTAAGACTATATATTCTAAAGTTATATTAAAAGTTTTTATTAAGAAGTGTTCCTTAGTTCCGGTTATGGTTTATTTACTACTGAATGACAATAAAGATTATCCTTTGAATGAAAGCCGGTGTTTAATTTCTTGTTTTGATTGACGGCGAGTGACGAAGATCCTCTATTAAGCTTGTGACGAATGAATTTCTCCTCGGTGTTGCCACAAGACTTACCACAGACTCTCTTGTACCAGAAACCGGACACGGAATGGAACGTTGTCATACATTATAGCACCGAGACTACCCAACGCTGTCTTCGGAAGAAATGCAGCAACAAACAAGTTCTTAGGACCATCACGATCCCAACGAATGCTATGAAGGCTACGCTTAGAACGAGACCAGGTGTACTCCAAGTCGCGTTGCAGAAATGCCTAGAAAGAAGAATATTTACAGATACATTGAAAATGGAAAGTACAGTACCATATACTTCTGTCTAAGGAAAGCATAAATCGCCATGTATTCCATAATATGATCGCCCCATATGCCTCCTGGATTCCATGAAAAAAAAAAAAAAAAAATCAGGAATACATTATATACGATAGTTTGCGAGCCATAGCGGAAAACAGCGGAGCTATATCGGATCATCAATATGGCTTCACGATCGACCATCGACGCCATCAAAACAGTGGTGAATATGGCTACAAAATGGAGAAAAAGAAAACAATGGAAATGAGCAACAAAGAAATACTGTTCTGTTCCACGGTAAGAGTGGGCATAACTAGATTATCCATCAGAAAAACCCTTAGTCGTATGATTACTCTGCTAAACCACTTCACGAACAGAAATCGAATCTAGTAAAGATACCGACGAAAACAGATAATCCTATGATATTTCGCCAGGAGTTCCCCAAGGATCAGTACTTGGTCCATTTCTGTGGAATATTATTTATGATGTAGTTTTATAATAAAAGAGGGAAAGTTATTTATTTCGCAGACGACATCACGGTTGCACCAGTCGCTAAATATATAAACAAGGTGGAAGCGACCACTAAAGACGCATTCGATTAATGAAGGGCTGCTGCCATCTACCAGACTAGAATCAATCGTTCACAGAACGGAACCAATCTTAATAACTAGTTGAGAGCATGTGGAATATTGTAATTTCCAGATCGGAAATCAGACTATACGATCAAACAAACGAAGCTGTTAAGTACTTGGGGGTTATAGTCAACAATATACTAGGATTTAAATCTTGGCAAATAAAAACATTTGCTGGCATACAATGTGCTCTATCCGGCATATTGATAAACACTTATGGACCAAGATAAGCAAATAATCCTGAAAAGGGCAGTCACATCATTAGTAGTGTATACTGCGGTAACGTGGGCAAACAAACTGAAGGTTATGGTGAAAGCAACACAGGAACAGCTTCATGACGATCAACGATGAAGCAGCATTTGATATAGCCGGATTACTCCCATATAGATATCCTTACTAAGAATCTATAAAGGGAGAGCTACGAAAGAGGAAATACATGGTGAAATGGCGACGACGAAGGTTAAAGAAAAACAAGTTTCTTTTGCTATATGTCTGGCCAGATGGAACACCAGCTTAAAAGACAAATGGTCTATAGCGTTTGCGACGATAGTGAAGAACCGACAATACTGCCACGTGTACGAATTCGATTGGTATGGTCAAGTACACCCAACTGTGAAATATGGTTCTGATGTTTTTGCTCATTTTCGATATATATGTATATATATATATATATATATATATATATATATATATATATATATATATATATATATATGTATGTATATATGTAAGGAAAGTACCCTCAGTATAATTAAATTTAGTAATGTAAACCCACAATGTAAACCATGATGTAAGCCTCGTACAATTAAACTCAGTAATGTAAACCCACAAAAAACCTCGATGTAAACCACGAAGAGCACATGTCACAAAAAAGACGAAGAACAAAAACGTGTTTGTGAAATTTTATTTCAATTAGTGCAATTAATAACATTGAATCTGGCGCAGGGCTAATAACCTTGCCCAGATAACTAGATAATTATGGACAATTTAACAAGTCTCGGATAAGGACCGGATAACGGTGGAGAGACTTGCTAAATAAGGCCAAGACCGGATCCCGATTGTAGTACCGATAATGATGATGAATAACATTGAATGTTGTTTTTTTGTTACTGTAGGTAAGAACAAAATTAGAGTAAGGTATAATATTGTAAATGTTGTATATATTAATAAAAAAAACTTTGTAACTATAGAGAAAGGCTTCTATTATCAATTGCGCCACGGGAACAAGCCATCACATTATAAAACAACATTCTCGTTGGAACGCACAATGGAAAAGCTGTAATTCACAGTCAGGGTACTCTAAACTGTGGATGATCCGAAGTCGAACGCGCTATGTCTAACCTCAATCGGCACGCCGGACAACCGAACTTACACAATTCCAGATGAATACCTAAGTGTGGAATGTCATCCGGAAATTATGAAAACAACAGCTTTTGATAAGGTAAGAAAAATGTTAACTAAAAGACACCAGACAAGAAAAATTTGGATAGTACTAAGTAAAGAATTGCGCAAAACGTATCTGGACGACGGTGGAAAATTACAATTCTCTGACGTGTATTTAAAAGAAAGTAGCACACAAGAAAATACAGGTACTGTGACTGCCTCAGAACAACCATTAATACAATTGCTACAAAAATTGCTTGAGAAAAACCAAGAAAAGTCCGAAGAAAAGAATAGTGGCAAAATAGCTAAAGAATTTCCTATTGAAAAATTTAATGGTAAAAACCCAAATGCAGATCAATGGATTACCAGCTTTGAAAAAGAATGCGAAAGGTTTGATATAACCAGAAACGACAACAAAATCGAACTTCTAAAATCATTTATGAAAAAAGGTGCAGCAGATTGGTATGGTTGCACACTTCTGAAACTAACAATTCAAGCAAACTGGGAAGATTGGAAAAATAAGTTTCGCGATACATTTGCAGGCAAAGGCTGGTCTTCAAAAGATATGCACTGCAATTTAAATACAATAAATACAATAAAAAAAAGAAAAACTCTTATTAGAAGTAAGACTATCTATTGAGAACGGAACATTAATTGATTTAATTGCCACGAGCCTGCCAAATTTTGTAGCCGATAGAATTAATAGAGAAATATTACGAAAGAGCGAAGACTTACACAATGAAATAGGTAGATTGGAACACTTAGTCCACAAGAAAAGTTCAGAAATAAAAAAGATTAAAAATTACAGTAATAAAGAAAAGACAGAAAAAATACCATGCAAAACTTGTAAAAAAAAGGTAAGGGCACACGCTTCCATCCTGAAGCTGACTGCTGGTTTAAAGAGAAAAAATTCAAAATAAAACATGTTAGCAACTCGGTATTAGAAGCAGAACTAAGTGATAATGATTCAAAAACTAATTATTCCACCATTAGTTAGACTTAAAATAAGATTAAACAATATTTTAGAAGTATCCGCTGTTTATGATTCAGGCTCCACTTATAAATTCAAAAGTAGTTCATTTGAACCAAAAAAGAATTGGTGTAAGGCAGAGGGTTAACTTAAGAACGATTAATGGTGTGTATAAATCAGAAGAATTGATAAAAATCAAAGCAAAAATATTAAATATAGAAGAATACATAGACTAATGAACACTTTGAATATGATTTCCTAATAGAATTAGATTGTGTAAACAAATTCAAGCCAATAGAAAATGAAAAACTAGAGATAGAACAGAGAAACTCTGATCCCACAGAAAAACAAAAATATCGAATAAACTTCAATGAACACGTAGATTTAGACAACTTCACAATCTTAACATATCACTTGAGTCATTATAAAGAAGATAAAATAAAAAATCTCATAGATAAATATAAAAATATTGTGACGAATTTACGAACATGAAGCACGCCATCTAGTGCGAGATAGACGACATAGAGAAGCAGGCAAACTGACAGCAGAATAATAAGAGTCCGTCAAGAGTCAAGAAGAATGGAACTGACAGCGAACACGAGGATCAATGTTAAGACATAAGTGTAATTAACACGCGCAAAATAATAAGTAAAAACAAAGTAAATCCATTAAACCATGGAGAAGGAGCTTTTGGAGTTTGATTTTAATTATTTCGCGATCCAGAGATCGGACCTGGGAAGCCGCTAAACGTAAAGCCGAAAATCCGTAACAATATATTTGCAAAAGACAAATATGATATGGGCGTAGTAAAAGATTGGGGGGATGGGTGCGAACATACAGGGCAAAGTCTCTGATTGCTTTCAACCCGGCGAAGGCCAGGACGATCCTTGTCCCTGTTCAATCCAAGTTGACATGCAGTCTCCACGTGACACCCCTGGATAGCTACTTTGACACCCGCCAAGTAGTAAACCAATGCATGCAGCGACATCCTGAGAAAGGTTGGCGCAAGGCTAATAACCAGGCCCGTAAAAATGAATTATTATGGCAAATTTAACAGCCTCGGATATGGACCGGATACACGACGACGACCACGGAAACGAAAACGGCTAAATGATTTAAAGATTTTTTCATGGAACATGCGCTCACTATACAGAGCTCGAGCTGCACAGCAACTAGCCGATGCCCTGTCCGAATATAAGGCTGACATAACAGCATTACAAGAAATAAGATGGACGGGGAGTGGTGTTTTTCAAAGAAAAGAGTATGACATTTATTACAGCTGTCACGCAAAACACCATGTGCTCGGGCTAGGCTTTCTAGTCAGCCAAAAACTGAAGCCTGCCATCATCGGTTTTAATGCAATAAATGAAAGGCTATGCACTCTTCGCGTGCGAGGCAAATTTAAGAACATAAGCCTCATAAACGTTCACGGACCTACAGAGGAGTCCCCTGACGACGAAAAAGAAGAATACTATGAGAACGTCGAACGGGCCCTCAATGCCGGCCCAAGATACGATGTGAAAATCGTTCTTGGGGATTTGAATGCGAAAATAGGTCGGGAGCCGGTTTTCAGGCACTACGCAGGTTCCCATAGTTTGCATGAGAACACTAATGACAAAAAATTGACAAAGTTTTTCAAATTTTTCTTTGTATTTCAACTAATTATCAGTACTGCCACAAAGTTCTGTCGCCGAAAGGCAAATTATACAAATGTTAAGTAATGTTTAGCTTAGAGCGTCTGCGAAGGACCAGTAAGTTATTATATAAGATAATTAAGCTAGAATTTAAGCATTTTTTGTCTAGCCTTTAATTTAGAAATTAAGAATATAAAAAGAAAAATAAAAAATGTTGTAAAAACGAAAAATGAACACTAATGACAATGGACTACGAGTCATAGAACTGGCAGCATCGAAAAACTTGGTCGTTGCGAGTACCAGGTTTCCGCGTAAAGATATCCACAAAGCCACCTGGGTATCACCTGATGGAGCCACTCGCAACCAAATTGACCACGTGTTGATAGATCGCCGCCACTCTTCGAGCCTGATGACGGTACGAACGTACCGAGGTGCCAACGTCGACTCGGATCACTATCTTGTGGGTACAGTTTTCCGAGCGCGGATTGCTTTACGGAGACGTATTGCATCCGCGTATCAGGTTCGAATCAACACGGCTGCCTTACGCAATGAGAACACCAGCAACACCTTTGGTCATACGTTAAGACTCGCCCTCGAAGAGCTCGACGGAGGGAGAGTAAGTCCTGGGGCCAGAATGCCGGGCGTAGAAGAAAAATGGACACGCCTTAAGAATACTGTCATTAGTACTGCCAACTCCATCTTAGGCAGTAGTCGAAGAGATCGGAACGACTGGTTTGATGATGAGTGCAAACTAGCGACTGAACGCAAGAATGCTGCATACCGGGCAATGCAGCAGTCTCATAGGACGCGGGTACGCGAGGAGAAATACAAAGAGCTCAGAAGATCTGAAAAAAGACTTCACAGACAAAAGAAAAGTGCCTGGGAAAAAAATCTTGTCTGTGAAATAGAGAAAAGTAGAGAGTGAGGTCCGCACCAGGCGCGGAAGTTCTACCAAACAATCCGCAGTATGACGCGGTACACACCACCCTGCACTTACTGCAAGGATAAAGAGGGTAATCTGATCACCGATCCTGAAGGCATTCTGCTAAATGGTCAGCTGACAGAAGAATTGGAGGCTCCACCAATGCAAGACCAAGACCAAATGCTGCCGCCACCAAGCATTGAGGAAACATTCAAAGCCATTAGACAGCTAAAATCAAATAAATCCCCTGGAGCTGATGGCATACCAGCTGAGCTGATCAAACAAGGAGGGACAGCGTTATATCACGCAATTCACGAGATCGTGGTGCACGTATGGGAGCAAGAGGAGATGCCGGGAGATTGGCGTCGTGGTATAATTTGCCCCATACATAAGAAGGGAGATATCACACTGTGCAGCAACTATAGGGGTATAACATTGCTGAGTACCGCCTATAAGATACTCCCCACTATCCTACAAGACCGGATATCCCCATACGCTAAAGCCATCATTGGTCAATATCAGTGTGGCTTCATCCCAGGCAAATCAGCAATTGATCAGATATTCACCCTTAGGCAGGCGATGGAAAAATGTCTGGAATTTAAGATTCCACTATATCATCTGTTTATAGACTTCAAGGCCGCCTACGACAGCATAGCCAGGGTAGAACTATATAATGCCATGAGAGAGTTCGGCATTCCAAATAAATTGGTACGACTTTGTAGGTTGACCATGACCAACGTAACTAGTCAAGTAAAAGTAGCGGGATTGCTGTCCAAACCAATAAACATCTATAATGGACTCCGACAATGGGACGGTCTGGCCTGCCTCCTCTTCAACCTGGGGTTGGAGAAAGCAATCCGTGACTCTGGCGTTACAACAAGAGGGACTATTGTCACCAAGTCCAGCCAGATACTTGCCCACGCAGATGACATCGACATCATCGGTAGAACCGAATCGGCGGTACAAGAATCCTTCACCCAGATCGAGCAGGCGGCACAAAAACTGGGACTGCGCATTAATGAGGGAAAAACCAAGTACATGGTGGCAACTTCTGCGAAGAGAAGACCTAACGTTGGTCAAACTATCAGGGTAGTGGAGCACGAATTTGAAGTAGTGCAATCCTTTAACTACCTTGGGTCAATAGTATCAGCCGATAACAATATGGAAGAAGAAATACGCGAACGGGTGATCAAATCCAACAAAGCCTACTATGGTCTATCAAGGCTCTTTAAATCCCGAAATTTATCCAGAACATCCAAGCTACTAGTGTACAAGACCATGATCTTACCAGTACTCATGTATGGATCCGAGACCTGAGTGCTTAATAAAAGGCACTCTGAACTCTTGGCCGCGTTCGAGAGAAAGGTCTTAAGGAGAATTGTTGGCCCCGTATGTGAGGGAGGACGATTCCGGAGACGCTACAACCATGAGTTGTACGCAATCTACCTTGAAGCTCATATTGTAAGAAAAATCAAGCTCGGTAGACTCCGGTGGGCGGGACACCCAGCTCGAATGAGCGAAGAGGAGCCTGTCCGGAAGGTCCTTTGTGGCAGGATGTATGGAAGGAGACAGCGCGGCAGACCTTGTCTGCGATGGAGGGATGGCGTATACCAGGACGCCCAGAGCCTGGGGGTGCTAAACTGGATGACATCGGCTCGAAATCGGGACCGGTGGAGAGATTTGTTAAATAAGGCCAAGACCGGATCCCGGTTGTAGTGCCGATGATGATGATGTAGTAAAAGATTACGAAACCAGAATAGATCTCATAGTAGATAAATATTGTAGCAAAAGGCCTTATCGACGCATTTATATAATTAAGTTCAATTGAAAATACCACGAATATAATATAAAAATTATACGACAAGAACAGAAAAGCGATTTCAAGATCGGGGACACGGTCTACGTTGAAAATGGGAACCGACTGGGCCAGAGAACGTTAGATGAACTAAGAATTGGTCCGTACAAAATTTTAAATAAGCTATCGAAATCGACACAGGACACAAAAAATCAGAATCAAATCTGTTTCATGTCTCTAAACTCATTCCAACCCCTAACATCCTAAACGTAGAAAATACCTAAGGCGCTCAGCCATAACTTTATGTAAAATTGTACCACAATTCTGTACCAAAATGTTTACCTTAGGGAGGGGGAGATGTAAGGAAAGTACCCTCAGTATAATTAAATTTAGTAATGTAAACCCACAATGTAAACCATGATGTAAACCTCGTACAATTAAACTCAGTAATGTGAACCCACAAAAAACCTCGATGTAAACGACGAAGAGCACATGACGCAATAAAGACGAAGAACGCAAACGCGTTTGTGAAATTTTATTTCAATTAGTGCAATTAATAACATTGAATGTTGTTTCTTTGATACTATAGGTAAGAACAACAATTAGTTTAAGTTATAATATTGTAAATTTTGTATATATTGTAGCGAGCCCTAACGCTGGATTAATTATTTTTAATAATTAAGAGCCGTAAAATCGATTTTGATTTAATTTAACACTTTATTAGGCCGTTTATAACAACCGTTACTTTTACCGTACACTTAACGATTTTTTGACTAATCGCTTCCGTACTTGTCGCGTCTTTTACTGCTTACTTCTACTTATAACTTTTACTACCGCACTTATCGCTTGCTTCACTTTCTACTTCTTACTCCATGATCTGTGTGCGACGTATTTATACCGTTTCCTTATTCTGATTCGGCGTTTCGTTTCCGTCCGTTCCATAGTCTTCAATGTTCTACTGTTCACGGTCTCCAGATTTCCATTACTTTCTAGAATATTCTAGTACTCTGTTTCGGACTCTCTAAAATATTCTTGTACTGATTGTCATAGGCGTCACAATATTAATAAAAAAAACGTTGTTAATATAAAGAAATACTTCTATTATCAATTGCACCACGGGAAAAATATATATATATATTGCAAGTGAAGAAAGTCCTAAGCCCTATTTATTAGCTGAGTACAAGCCCATATAGTTAAATTCCATTTATTATAATAAAACTTATAAAATTTCTAAGTAATTTAACTACACTTCACTTAAGGAAGGAAGGAAAAGGAACAGAAACAATTGTTTTTTAATTTTATTACTTTGGTTGAGGGATAAACAACGATAAGACAAAAAAGGACCATGGATAACACAAGGTAACTCAGATTTATAAGAATATTTCTTTTTCCTTCTTCCCTCTTTCGAACTTCACTCACCCAAGTTTGGACGCTTATTACGAAAACTTCGTAAGTAGTGTAGCTCAGAGCCACTGTGTCCCCAAAAGTCGTTGTTCAAAGTTTTCACAGTGATTCAAATATTTCTACAGACGAAAAAAAATTAATTTAAAAAAAAAATTATTATCGTCAAGTTTTAATCAACCACACTGAATTGTTTTCCGCCAACCTTATACACCACATTTGTTATTTATATAACCATTATTGTCATCCTAATTTTCCTCCGATCCTTATGCAATTCTACAACCGCAAATCGGCTCTGCTTAACTGGTCCCTCTATTATACTCCCAAATTAACAATCAGGATAAAAGACGACTTTAAAACTTCTTCATCGCCGAAAAGTTTATACAGTTCCGGACTTTAAAACCCTCATTATACCAAAACATCCACCTAAAAGAACTTCTGCTTCCTGTGCTTTCTATGCAACTAGCGTACACATGTGCCAACTAAAAATAATGTCAATGCATTTTATTTGCCAGGTAAACATAAACCCAACCGACAAGGACAATCGATGAGAAACGTTAAAGGAATTAATTCCTAGAGGAGGAAGAGCAAAAAAAGAGAAAAACATGAAATGAAAGGATTCAAAGCAAACTGTTTGTTTTCAAACGACCGACGTGCACAAACGATAAATGCAACATTTCCAGTATTAAGAAGAACACATCGTGCTTTCGTTCAAGGATCCGGAGGTGGAAGTAAAATAGGGCTGGACTTGGATTAGACGTGAAATGGATCTTTATTTCTTTAGCAGTCTAGTTGCTGCTTCACTGAAGGTACTTACGTCCTTCCTGTACGGAGGTGATTTAATTGAACATTTTACGGCGGATTGGCGGGAAAAGTTGGTATCCGTTTTGTATGGGTGATGGTTAACTGTAATTGAAGCAGCGCGAAGTAAAACAGCACTACTAGATGTTGCACTAAGGACATTATACAAGTGGCTCACTAGCATACCGTTTGTTGAAAGGAGTTGGACGATACGATGACCGTAGTGTAACATACCACAATGTATCTTCTATACAAATAAAGGTTCAGAATCATCGATAAACTATTTTCATTAGACTACTAGACCCTCCCAATTCATCAATATTACCTTTGCTGTATTTTATGGGATCATAAGGAATTCCAATTCGAAATTACCAGGTTCAGATCATTCGTAAAAACTGCAGTTCGAAAATTATGCGATAAATGTTGTCGCGCAGTTGTTGGGTGAAATAGAATAGAATAGAGGGGAGACCATTATACAATTTGTTGTACAATTTTGGCTGAAATATATTTAAAATAAATAATAAAGTTAGCGAATTAATTACGTCATAAGAAAACATAAAACAAAACCCTTTACTGACAATACTTAAACTTATTCAAACAAACACAGAAATTAATAAGAAAAAACCAAAATTATAATACATCAATAGATATTCTAAAATAAAAAAAAAAAATTTCCAGGTAACAAAAAACCGTATACTTCATGGCAGAGTAAAGCAAGGCAAAATTAAGGCTGTTATAAAAAATGTTTGCTTATACCACTTTCCACACACACACACACACACACACGCGCGCACACACACACACACACACACACACACACACACACACACACACACACACAGGGAATGAACACACAATTAATTTAATACACATTAATTTTAATTTTATTTTAAGCTCTATGGCTTGGTTAATTAAATTACACACACGGCACACGACCCGTCTTCGTTGGCGGTTTTAATCGCCTCTTTTAAAACAAACTTTCAAGCGCGGCGGACTTTATTAAATTACGTCCATCTAGGACGATGATGAATCAGACTCTGTGATAGAATGTCCAAACCGGACGACGTTCATACACACACACACCCTTATCTCTCTTTCGATCGTGCAGACCAAAAGATGCATCCATTATTTACACACAATAGATCGTTTTTGATACACATGAGGTATGCTTCGCAGTACATTTCCATTGAAAATGTTTATGATCTGCGAGATCTGATTGTGTGGATGCGTGTATACAATTCGTAGGACCTTGTATTTACACAAGTGTTCATTTATGGTCACCGATGGCAAAGATATTTTGTATACCTTATTGCTTCGTTACCATGGAATTGTTCTTTGTTTTGAGTAGCACATTATTTTCTTTGTGCCGTCATGGATTTTTCCCAGATGTGGTATCTGGATTCCATGATTCGCCCTATTGCTGAAATGAAAAGAAACCGAAACCAACAAACGGCGCTTCTCTAGCGCTGCTCCAGTCTCTCTTTCAAGTGGACTGTATCTTCCGGCACTGGCCGGCCAACATTCAAGAAATCAAGAAGAGAAGATAAGCGGAACGACGCGTTTCAATACAAACGCCAGTACGATTAGAACGAGACTTTGCTAATTCTTTATTGAACGTTGCTTAATGCTGTATTAATTGTTATTATTCGAATATTTCTAGATTATTTTTCTGTTATTTCTCTTTATCCCTGGTCTTGAACAATACCTATTGTGGAGGAGTTCCTTCGACGACCCCTACTGCTTCAAAAAAAAAAATGGGTGGCGAGAGGGCCGACTTTGGCGAGACAAGGACAGATGTGTCCTGCATCTTGTCTCTGGCTTCTGGTCTCGGTCTCGAGATATCTGAAAAAGAAAAAAGGGGGGGAGGTATCTAAGGATAGTGTGGACAGGGTTAGTTCGGATGTTCTCTAACTACTTGGATGGAGGGATAGTGGGAAAGAAATCGTACAAGACCGGTAGGTCTAGAGTGCGGTAGTAAACGCAGATCACGTCTTTGGCGTCTGATAATCTGCGGTTTGGTCGGTGTGTGTGTGTGTGTGTGCTTGTGCTGTCTTGTACTGTGCTTGCGTGTTTGTAGTGTGTCAGCAGTAGACCCTATGGGAGGGGTCCAGGAATCCTCTATTATAGAGGAGAATGTTGTTGGGAAGGGTGCTTTCTTCAGTTTTGTACTGAAGACGAAATTGTGGTGGTCTGATCCGAAGAGATTGAGAGAGAGAAGGGTCACGAACGCAAGATTCCCCTACAAGTGGGTTCTTGCTGTTGTGAATGCCTTCGAGGTACTTGTATGCTAATTGTAGCAAGTACTCGTCGATGGGGGTAATGGAGGCACCTTTGTATAGGTGACAGTTCGGGTAATGGCCACTGTCGGGCCTTCTAAAGGGGTTTAAAATATGTTGAGAGCCATAGTGGTGCTGTGCGCTCTTTTGCATCCAAATTGGTAATCACGTATTAGATTCCTGGCACTGATAAAGTGATTATTTACCTTCTCGTATATGCATTTTTCATATATTTTGCTGATGCAAGTGAGAAGCGAAATAGGATGAAAGCTTGAGGGGTGATACGTTGGTTTCATCTTTTGCTATTGGACAAACAATAGCATGATGATCACGAATCCAAAATGTGCCGCCTTTTTATTCTCTGTGGCAACAGAGATTTGTCAAAAATTTTACTTAAAAATTCCAAGAAGCATCTATCAAGATTTTGTGTGCTTCAATTGGAATAGGATTCTGGGAAGTCCAACGAATTTTTTCAAACAAATTCCCGGAGGGTAAGATCATGAAATGCATTTGGAGTTAGGCATTTCATGATGTTAGGATTAATAGGAATTGAATCAATGTGCAACAAATGGACTTTCGGTTAATTTTGTAGTGCATATGATTCAATTGGGAAACATGATTTGGATTATGGGTAAGGGTAAAATAATTGGGAATTGAATCAAAGCACGACAAATTAACTTTTGGTTTAACTTGTCGCTCATTTGATTCACTATGGGAATAAAGTTGGGATTATAGGTAAAATTGGGGATTGGGTGGGAGTAGTGATTTAGGATCACTACACCCCATACATTGAAAATCGTCATATCAATTCAATATCAAACAAATTGAACTAAACGTTCAATTTGCCCACATTGAATTCAACTTAAAAATCCAATAGGTGATAAACGAACCATATGTTCAACACGCAAAATCCCCTGGATCCAAATGTGCGGACCAGATGACCAACTTTCAAACAAAATTGTTGAGAATCATAAAATGCGCGTCTACTATTTTATAATCCTTTAAAATTTTGTTTACCCAAATCATTTCCCACAATCAACATCCTTTTCCATTCTCCTTACCCAAGTTAAAACAAACAACCACATGTTCGTTTTATCGCCCACCGACATTGAGGATCGCAAATGCTCATCAGCAAGATCCTTTGTTGATTGTTCCTTTGTGTTTTCCCCTTTTTGATCCCAATCCGGGAAACATAAAGATAGGAAATGGTGGGTGGCAAAAGGGCCATGCAAATAAAATAGTGTATCCTTCGATCTGCACTAAAGGAAAGAGTTTTCGTTCGGGCAGACCAGACCAAGAGGAAAACAAAAATTTGGTTCTAGACGACTGACCGAGACGGTCAGGGAGTTTGATGAAAACGAGGGAACGGTTGTGTAGTGACGTGTCCGGAATTTTTGAAAGATAATTAAATGTTTGTGCAGTGTATATTCTAGTAATAAGATAGTTAGTGGTATATCATCGCCCGTGCATTAATGCGTTAATTAATCTATGACCAGTGTGTTTGTGCAGTGTATAAGGCACACCATCATAAGACAAAAACCAAAGTACTCTAAATATAGGGTGGCCCATAAATGTTTGCAAATTGAAACATGAATAGAAATAAAACTACAAATATTTAAGGTAATAAACGTCTATTGTTATTTATTATTTAAAAATAACATCGTCGAGATGTGTCGTCGTCTCGTCGTTGGCACTCCTGCAATCGACTACTCAAACTTTGGAAAGCTCGGAGCATGTTTAGGTATGGAAATTTCAACCTCCCGAATGTTGTCACCGCTTCTTCGTGAACGTGGCCGCCCTGTTTGTTTAATATTCATTGTCGATCCCGTTTGTTCGAACTTCTTGATCCAAGCTTTGATTAAATTTACACTTGGACACTCATTTACATGGCGTAATCCGTATTCAATTCTAAATAGGCGTCGTACAGTAACGTAGGAATCGTTGTTTTTGTTAAATTGTTTTACACAGAAAGTACGCTGTTGTTCCGTGGAGCGCTTCAACATGACTAAAATCGCATGAAGCGACGCACAATTCCCCGCCACTCGCGGACCTCTTCCCCTAACGGTTTTTAAGAAATCAAGTCTTGCCATTTGCAAAAATGTAAGGCCACCCTATATATGGAGTAACCCATGTAAAAGTTGTGCAGTGTATAAGGAACATTATCATAAGACAAAACCCAAAGTCCTCTAAATTTGTAAAAGTATTCTTTCGGCCGATTTAATTGTATTAAGTGTTAATGAAAATATCAAATAAACTAACAAGTGGCATTTCTTTTATTGCATTTCCTAATAAGAGGTGTAAATTATTTAAAGCAACAAAGGACTATCATTGGAGAACCGCTCCATTGTGGAAATAAGAACCGGATTGACCCCGAACGGTCTTTCAGCCAACAAGCAGCAAAGTACATCAGGGGGAAACCGCCATCAACACCATCAGAAGGGATCTAGGCAAAGCACGTAAGGTGGTAATACAATTCAACTAATAAAATACCCCCAAAAAGATCAAGAACAAATCAATCAAGAACAAAACGTATGAATTGCCACTGCCCAAGAATGAACTGCTTCCCGCTTCTGGTACTCATAATCACACGAACTCATTCTCAAATGTGGCCTACAATGGCGGTGAAGTCGCATCTGTTATGTTAAAATAAATAAAGTAACATTTAACCAGGTACTCGCCGTTTCTCGGCTTTTACCTGTCGTCCAGTAGTCCTAGTAATTAGTGGTTGAGTGTTGTTGATGGACGCTGCTGGGAGGCGTTGATTCTTGAACCCCCAGTTGTCGTGAAATACACCTTCCTAATTTAATTGTTCACACAACCCGATAACTCCGGAACTTTTACAGCGCATATGTTTTATTAATTTTCGAACACACGCGAATTCGTTAGTAGCTTTCGTTTTATATCCCGTAGGCAAAGGTTTTATTAACGAGACACGGAACTATTTTACGAAAACAGTTTTCTATTTTCTAATGCATGTATTCACGGTTCGAAGTTTTCTTTGCGAATGAATTATTTTTCATTTTTTGTTTTTTGTTTAGTTTTTCGCCGCGTCTACTTTTTTTATTTTCATACAGTAGTTTTCTGTTTTTATTCAACATTATGTAACATCAGGGGCATCGGTTTCACCAATACGAATGTAGACGCCGCCCACCAATATTTACAAACAACGAAACCTGATATCCTTGCTCTAACTGAGACCCAGGTCGATTCGTCAACTGATTCGACATATCTTCGTTGCTCAGGATACGACTTACATTCGAGATTCCGTTTTAAGGGCGGAGTCTACGTCTTCGCGCGGTCCGATCTGGTTTGCCAAAGGTTGGAAGCGCTGGAACCCAATAATATGGACATCATATGGTTGAGGGTCGTGCTGAGGAATTCCGTTAAATTTCTTTGTTGTCTTTACCGCTCCCCGAATGACGATCGACCGGCGACATTTTTCAAACATCTTTCACATACCATCAACTGGATACAGACCAACCACCCAGCTTATGAAATTGTCCTCCTTGGCGATTTTAATGTACACGATTCCGGCTGGTTGTTACATTCTAACAGAACCGAAGAGGCTGGGAGGCTGGCGGAGATATTTGCTGTAAGCCACAACTTGACTCAACTCGAGCCGACGCGGGTGCCGGATGCCCAAGGCGATTGTGCGAACACCCTGGATCTGTTTTTGACATCCGAATCGAGTATTTATACCGTAGAGGTTTCTGCGCCACTGGGAAACTCAGATCACTGCTTGGTGTCTGTCGTGCAAGCACTTGCTTATCAAGCGAATAACCGGCCTAGGCAGCTTCGCCATGTATGGAAGTATGGGGCTGCTAACTGGGAGGATTTGAGAGATTTCTTCGCATCCTTTCCATGGTAAGAGGTTTGCTTCAGAGACTCCGATGTTAACGCTTGCGCGGAGTCGGTATCAGAGATTATTCTTCTGGGGATGGAGATGTATATTCCACATTCCATCAAACGAAGTTCGTCTGATAAACTTTGGTTTGACAAAAAATGCGAGCTGATTACAGCGGCAAAAAATAGAGCTTTTAAGCAATGGCGCTCCAATCCCACCAATGTTAACAGAACGAATTTTGTTAGAAACAGAAACGCGTGCAGCCAGGCGATTGATACCGCGAAGAAAGCTCACAACGACAGGGTGATCAATAAGCTCCTTCAGTGACCAACTGGTCCGCGCTCCTTCTGGTCAATGGCAAGAGCTGTCAGCACCAACTTCGCATCCTCCTCCTTCCCTCCGTTGGTGACAGACAGCGGAACGTTAGTCACGAATTCAAAGGATAAGGCTGGTGTGTTCGCGAATTTATTTTCCACCAATTCAAACCTCGATCCCGGCCTTTTGTAGCCACCTGTGATCGCGCCGGTGCGGTCTTCGTTGCGGGATGTGAGATTTTGTCCTCGCACTATTCAACGCATTCTACGTGAACTGGATTGTAGGAAGGCAACCGGCCCGGACGGAATACCAGCAATAGTCTTTAAGAACTGTGCTCCAGAACTATCGCCGGTTCTTGGCAGACTCTTCCTCTTATCTTATGCACGGAGGTCCTTTCATGCCTGCTGGAAGATCGCTCGAGTTCAGCCAATCCCAAAGACGCGAAAAAAGTGTCTCCCACAAAATTACCGTCCGATAGCATTACTGTCTATTTTATCTAAAGTAATGGAAAAAGTCATCAATACAGAGTTAGTTAAGTATTTGGAGTGCAACGGACTTCAGAACGATCGTCAATAAGGATTCCGTGGCAGGAGGTCCACGGGAGACCTTTTGACACTTATAACCGATATATGGACATCTGGGATTGAACGGCATGGTGAGTCAAGGGCGGTCGCATTGGATATCTCCAAGGCTTTTGACCGCGTCTGGCACGGGGCATTGCTTAGCAAACTTCGTTCATATGGACTTTCTCAACAACTTTGCGACTGGACGAGGAGCCTCCTCGAGAATCGATCGATCCGGATTGTTGTAGACGGCGATTGTTCGGATCTGTATCCTGTTAGTACAGGGGTGCCCCAAGGTTCTATTTTGGCACCAACCTTGTTCTTGCTTCACATAAATGATTTGTTGGGCACAACGGATAACAAGGTGGTCAGTTTTGTGGATAATAGTACGCTTGTTTCCTCCTTTTCGACTGTTCGACCGATTGGTGCATCTGCGTCGCATCAGCTGAGATGTGGACAGATTGACTCTCTGAATCAGGATCTAGATAGGGGCCTGCAGTGGGGAAGGGCCAATCTTGTCGACTTCAATGTAGCGAAGACACAATATACAACATTCACAAAAAAAAGCGGATCATCCGTTCCACGGCTGATGATGAATAGCCAGGCCCTCGAGGCTGGGGAAAACTTGAAATTGCTCGGCGTCACGGTATGTGGGAATGTATCATGGCATAAACACGTATCGGGTATCGCCAGGTCAGCCTCAGGAAAACTGAACTATCTTTTTAGAGCCAAGAAATATTTTACTCCGGCCCAACTTCTTCTCCTATATAAATCCCAAATTAGACCCACACTCGCACTACAAATGCAACGAAGACACAATATACAACATTCACAAAGAAAAGTGGATCATCGGTTCCACAGCTGATATTGAATGGCCGGGCTCTCGAGGTCGGGGAAAGCTTGAAATAGTTGTATACTTAATATGTTATATATATCTCCGTCGTGGGCCGACGGTTTTGTTGCAAAAATAAATATATTTATATAAATGACTTACTTTTTGTATCGTTGAGGTGGCGATGGAGGTACTCCTTGGTATACCTTGTCTTTTACTTTGACCTTTGAATTAGAAGTACTTCCCTTTTGTATGGTTATGGCTATCCTTCTTCCCGCTGGTCATTTTAATTGGATTGGTCCTTGGTCGTAAATCCGTTTGATGTTTTAGAACGGCACTTAAGTAACACAGCTATAAGCTAATTCTAATTTAAAACACGCTGGCTGCAATTCTTCTTTGTTGGGAACAATAGATATATACAAGTTGCAAAATTAAGAATAGAAATATTTGTGGTTTTGTGTTCTCAAAATCAACTTATTTCACTACGGGTCTTACAAATTAATATTTCATATCCCGGACTCAGTAGCACACACACCGAAAGTCACGATCAGCTGATTTTACTTAGTTCAGACACTCCCGTGGCGGTCTGCGTTACTCGTTCCCAATCAACTGTGACCGTCCTGGTCAACTAGCGAAAACCAACTCTTTCCTTTTTCGATCGTTTTGTCGCAGGAACCTTTTTTCTTTTTTTCTTGCTAACACAAGCCAACGTGTTAGGTTCTTTGTGCGATGATCACACTCGAGGTCCTTTGTATGAGGATTTCTCTTATTGTCCGCGCATCATTTGTCTGATCCCGAGGTGTTTTACCTTGGATCGACAACCGTCTGGAATCCTTAAAAGTATTGTTATTTTATTGGTGCCCAGACTTGGCAATTTATTTTTCTCTGAACATTTGGAGCCAAAGATATTTTTGTATCTTATGGGTCTGTTGTTCAGCGATTGTTTTTACGATCGCCGTCCTTTGTTCCGTATAGGAAATCTTTCCTTGAAGAGGATTTTAAACGGACGGTGTCGCCGTGAATTTTATGGTTTTTTGCCAACTTTACTTATGAGTTGGCCATGTGGTCCGCAGATTTGGGTCCAGGAGAATTTCTGTGTTGAACATCTGGTTCATCACGTTTTGGGTTTTTATGGAATTCAATATGGATAAATTGCACGTGTAGTTCAATTTCTTTGATATTGAATTATTGAATTTGATATAGGCAAATGGAACGTTTAGTTCAATTTGATTGATATCAATTTTGGTGTTGGGCCGTTTAGTGTATGGGGCATGCTAAGGCTTGGGGAGTGCTTCATCCTTTTAGTGGATGGTTTTGCGTGTACTGCAATTCATTGGTGGAGGGTGACTCCAAAGAGGTATATATTTATGGGTGGGTGGTTTTGGGCGTAACAAAATTGCTCGGCGTCACGGTCTGTGGGAATGTATTATGGAATAAACACGTGTCGAGCATCGCCAGATCAGCCTCAGAAAAACTGAGTTATCTTTTTAGAGCCAAGAAATATTTTACTCCGGCCCAACTTCTTCTCCTATATAAATCCCAAATTAGATCCGCGCTCGAATATTGCTCTCATGTTTGGTGCTGACATCGGGACTACAGTCGCTATCACATCGAAGGCGCGTAGCCGACCTCTGTCTGTTTTACAGATATTATCACGGGTACCGTTCTTCAGAGATTCGTGGTATTTTGCATCTCCCGATGGCGCGAACATTCCTGCATCAGAACTCGTTCCGTTACAGAGCGGGGAAGCTGCGGAACTCCCTTCCCACGCGACTGTTCCCTGCAACAGTTATTTGAGGCATCTCGGGGCTATAGGTTCACCTCTCCCGAGAGAAGTCTAATATTAAAAAAAAAAAAAAAAAAAAAATTATTAATGATTATGATTAATATTTAAAAGCTATTTTAATTAGGTATTGTATAATTAACAAATAAGATTATCACATGTTCTACCTAAAAAGACCAAAAAAAAAGACGCAGCACTTCAACGCATTATAGTGATATTCGATTTCAAGGATCAATAATATTCATCATTTCATAGTAATTTTTTTGGATGTAATCATTATTATATTAATTTCAAATTAAATTGCATTTTAAATTCTGAACTAAACTAATTATCCTTAATTGTTACAAAGCATTTATTACAATGGCACTAAATAATAATGGTTCGACAACCTTGCGGTTTAATTACAAACCCCAATGATTATTTCTCGTTAAACAGCAACACTCTATCCCTCTCAATTCAATTGAATCGCATTTTATTTATCTCCATTTTATTTGTTATCTTTTTTTAAAGGATCCACAAGTTATTGGCAGATGAAAATCCTGTTTAATGGAAGGAACACAAGTGGAATGAATTTTGTTGAAACCAACAAAAAAATATTCGAACAAAATAGACAATCCCGGATGCCGCAACCAACAACAGGGTGCATATCTTGTTTTCAATCCACTGTAACTGCGAGTAGTGCACGTAAAGGAACAAACTGTTCTGGGAACGTTAGGAAGGGAAATGAACTGAATACCAAACCGCAAAACTAACGAGTGTCAGCCTCAAAGTGAATCGAATCTGGGCATTCCTATGTCCAGTCCTACAATACAGGTGCGATTTTTGTTTTTCCAAAGTTTCGAATCCAATTATACGCTAGGGAAATATTGCAAATTAATTTCAGGATCCGCGGCGATGGCTGCGAGGAGATTTCAATAAATAAATTCATGCAAGAAATGATATCCTTCAGTTCCTGATACTCAAAAGAAAAAACACGAATGGACAGACTTTGCATTTCAAATTGGAACTCTGTTCAATGTGTAAGGACTACAAGGAATTGCGATTTCTCCAGTACTCTATTGTGCAGTACTGCATATTCATTTGAAGCTTTGCGAAGGGGCAGTTTACAACTACCAGCTTTTCCAGTTTTTCAATTCTGTTGTTAATCGTGATCTCAAACAGTTTCACTGAATACATGTACTGATTGCGAGTATTCTCGCAGACTGTGTGTAAATTGAGATTGCAATTTCTCCCACGATCCATGCCCTTGTCAAAGGAGTACTTTTGCTAAAGGGGTGGGAAAACTACCTAAATATGAATGCTTTAAATTGGCTCACCACTATAACAGAACATTAATTAAACGCACGTCACCATAGAAAACAGAATTTCATAACATTTGGCAAAGAAACTCAACAACACTCTCATAAGTTATTGGGAAACTGCTAGTTTTTCTTCTCCTGCCGGACGCAACACCAGGCGTTACCCAGTGAGCAGTGAAACTCATTAATTATTTCAGACACGCATTTTTAAGTCTGATTGTTTGAAAATGTTATCTAACTCTGTCTATTGTACCTTAAACAATGGTTTACACATTGTACACTCGGGTACACAGAGCAAGGGAACCTCTACCACTCGTATTAACGCCACATCGTGATTACGTCGAAAATTATGATCGACGCATTGTCTGTGTGACCCCTCACAACATACTCCGAGCATTTGGATGCAATTTGAAATCGCTTTCAATGGAGTAATTGTGTTCCATTCATTCCCCAAATCTTGAAATGCTGATAACTACAGTACTCGCGTTCAGCCAACACTCGACTGACCCTAGGTTCATCTGAGTTACATTACAAATCCACTTACAACATCTGACAATTTACCGAAAGTACTGAGTAAGCACTTTTGATGACAAAATAGCTAAATGAACGAACTCATCTCAATGGGCTCTATAAGAGCCCTGATCCCAAATTTAAGTGTCTCAATTAGTACGACCCTCTGTGTAGATGCATACTTTTACCAACATCGTCTGCAAATATAGATATAAGTCATTCTTTAACGAACCTGAAACAATGCCCATGGGCACTCGTCCATAATACGTAATGAACTACCAACAAAGACCTTTTTGTGGAATAATACTAAAGGACAAGAAACTCCTTCAAGAGGATTCATACGTATACTATTGAAAATTCTAAGCTGACTACGAGGGTCGGCTGAAAATTGTCCGACCTAACAAGTCGAAAAAACAATTTTTGCTTTTTTGAAGCCGATTCCCCCTTTGCAGTCCACTGTTTTGACTGTATTTTTGTTTCGAGCGTATAATGGTGTATCCAAGTTTCATCGACAGAAATTAATTGGCGCCAAAACTCGAATTTATTGCGCCTAAACTGCGCCAACAGAGCGTTGGAAATGTTCATTTGAACACGTTTTTGGTCTAACGTGAGCAAACGCGGCACCCAACGCGCGGACACGTTCTTTGGACATTTTCATAGTCTCTGCTATCTCTCTCCCTTTAATTCGGCCGTCGTCTAGCACCATTTGGTGAACTTTAACGATGTTATCGTCAGTTGTTGCAGTTTTTGGACGTCCCGAACGTTCATCGTCTCCCAAGCTCTCACGGCCGCGTTTATATTCAGCTGCCCAAAATTTCATTGTGGTAAATGATGGTGCAGAGGCTCCATAAACAGAGTCCAACTTTGATTTGCGTAGACGTATTCCCTTTCAAAAACAAGAATTTAATGACATCTCGATACTCAATTTTGTCCATTTTCACACAAACACTCGCATCGACTCACTCAACCACTGACAAATAAAAAATACGCGTCCAAAATGGCCGAAATTTTGTTGAGTAACTGTCAAAAGATGCACAACTACATTCACTAGCTTTTTTTATGAGTACTGCTATCTTCACGTTGATATCGGAAAAGACCACCCTCGTATTAAGATGTTTCTAAACTGAATAAATCTTGCTGTTTCGAAAAATACATCGACGTTTAGCATTATAATACTTTCTATGATTCAACAAACAAACCCTCAATAAATACAGCAAAGGCCTTTTTTTTCTATTTCTTTTTTTTACACTAACGCGTGCACAAAAGGGGATTTTGAAGTACCCTTAAATGTCAGAGCACAGTGCGAGCGGATGGAGAGGAAGTGGATAAGGAAAGGAGGTCTCGATGCATATTGGTCTTGAATGTCTGGACATGACAACGACCAGGGAACACATGATCAGGCAGAACATTCCACATTCGTGTGGTTCGGCTAAAGAATGACTCTCTATGTTGATTTGTGCGCCTGAAGTCCACTTTCAACGTGAACTGATGCGCATTCACAGGTGGACGGGTATCGCGGAAAAATGCCTGAAGGGGCGGAACACATTCAGGAACTTCAGTTGAGCAACGACCGTGGTAATACCTATAGAAAAGAGATAGGCATGATACGTTGCGACTGTGTTCTAAGGACGGAATTGATCGACTTGCGGTTGGGTCCCCAATAAGTTTCACTGCTCGTTTTTGGATCCTGTCGAACATGTGTAGTGCAGTTTTGGATGCGCCTGACCAAATATGGGAGTTGAATTCCATTTTTGGACGAATATACGCCTTGAAAATAGTAGCCAGGTTGGATGGAGTGAAGTATCTTTTGCATCTCCTTAGGAATCCCATATATTTGGCTGCACTTTTCGCAGCTTCAAATATGTGGTCATTCCAGTTGAGAGTCGAATTAATTCGAGTGCCGAGGATTGATAATTCCTTGGCTTCGTCAATGCAAGTGCCGTTTATAGACAGTATATTTACTTTTGGGTTCGCTTTTGACGACAAGAGGCAGCACTGAGTTTTTAGGGCATTGAATTCTACTCGGTTAGATAATCCCCACTGATATATCTTGTTGAGGTCTGAATTCAATGTATCAAGCATAAGTTGCTGGTTGGTAGTGATGTTCGACGAGTTTGGACGGGAGTGTTCGTATGAGTATGAGAAACTCAACTTGCTATCATCAGCAAACGAGTGAATTGTGTTGTGAGTAATTGACTAGAGATCATTTATAAAGGTGAGGAAGAGAGTGGGTGAGAGTAGCGAACCCTGGGGAATACCTGCATTAATTTGAATCAAGAACCACTTGGATTGAACGGATAGAAGGATAGTGTCTTAGCCATTGGATCAGGGAATTGTCCACTCCATATGAATGCAATTTTGACAAAAGGGCTGGATGCCAAACTCCGTCGAAGGCTTTTGAAATATCCAATGCGACTACCTTGCTTTCACCGAGGTAGTGGATGGAATGGCTCCACTTGTCGGTAAGGTACGCCATCAAATCTCCTATGGACCTGTTGCTACGAATGCCATATTGGCGGTCATTGAGGAGGTCATTTGTTTCCAGATATTTGGAAAGTGGACGGTTGATAAGAAATTCCATTACCTTAGAGAGAATAGCAGTTGGTGCTATAAGTCGATAAGAAGAAAGGGATGATTTGTCACCCTTTTTGGGAATTGGCTGAATGTTCGCTGACTTCCATCTATTTGGGAAACGATCAGTAAAATAACACAAATGGAAGAGTTTCCTCAGGGGTTTGGCGAGTGAAGAGGAACATCTCTTCAAGAGAATTGGGGGAATGCCGTCCGGACCAGCGGATTTGTGTGCGTTTAACTCTTTGAGTTCGCGGGCAACAGTACGCGGTCGGAACCGTATCTGGCTCATGGCGTGCTGCTTATGCTCAAGTTGAGGTGGGAGTGAGGTGGTATTATGGCGCTTCCTTTGAACACCACTACTTACCTGCCCATTAACCATCCAAGTAACTGCTCTCTGGAGCACCGAAACACATAAAAGCATGTACTTACCTTCACATAGTTTACTATAGATAACTGTAATTCTCTAAATTTCATAATATTCGCTGATGCAAAATCTATCAGCAACAAACCGACATGTTCCTAATAAGTAGTTTGGTTGTATCACTAAGCAACCAACATGAACCGAACCAAATCAGCACACATGTTTCTGATCGAATTCCATCGGCATAGTGGGTATCTTCTACAAGTAAAGGCAATTTGGTCGCACTGTAGTGCTCTAAAAAGCCCTACCACCTTTTTCCCCCATTCATACATCCAATCGTATACCCGCCTGTCACGCGGGAGACCGGGGTTCGATTCCCCGTCGGAGAGCCCCCGGCGCAAGACTAATGACCTTGCCCGGAAAAAACAAATCATTATGAAAAATTTAACAAGCCTCAGGACTTGCTAAATAAGGTGAAGACCGGTTCCCGGTTGTAGTGCCGATGATGATGATACATCCAATCAAAACCCATAAAAACCCAAACATAAGCCAAAATTCGCAATAAACGAATCAAACATTCGTTTATAGCCTATCATTTGCCCCCACGGCATAATTATAACCAAAAACCTAAATTAAAATTCACAATAAACGAATCTAATATTCATTTACGTTTCACATTTGCTCCACGGCATCATTGATATCCAAAAATTCAGAGATCATTATCATCTCTATCTGAAAATTTTCCATTGAGAAAAACAAACAGAAAACCAAAAGCAGATACATTCCCACATCTGCGAAATATTTTCGAAAGAATTCAAGAAATTGAATTCTTATCTTATGTAAGCACAACATCTCACTCAAAATACCCAAAAATCGAGATTGTTGTACGAAAATGTGTATTTTCGGGATACAATTTTCGATTTCTTTTCCTTTATAAAGGAATAGTAAAATGATCTCCGGGTCTTCGGTACTGCGTCCAGCCGCTTGAAATTCAGTTGTGCAGATGTACGGTTCGGTCGCCCTTTGACACCAATTTTTTTTAAAAAAAATAAGTTTCTGAATTGTGTCGTCGACGAATACATTTCGGTCGCCCGAAGGAAAAATAATGGTGTGCGCGTGCGGTAGTGACTCAGATATTTAAATCTAAGGAAAAATTTTAGTTTTGGTGTTAAATGAATCATTTATGAAAAAGATTAAATAAATATTTTGGTGCAGTTTATGGAAACTATTAAATAAATAGTCCACATTAACTAAATTGTTAACAAATCAGTAACAGTTTTATGAACATTATTAAATAATTAACAAATCAGTAACAGTTTTATGAACATTATTAAATCATTAACAGTTTATGGAAGATATTAAATAAATAGTCCGCATTAACTAAATTATTAACAAATCTAACAGTTTTATGAACATTATTAAATCATTAACAGTTTATGGAAAATACTAAATAAATAGTACGCATTTACTAACTTAACTAATCTTTATTGAACATTACTAAACAAATAGTACGCATTAAGTAAGTTATTAACAAATCAGTAACAGTTTTATGAAAATTATTAAATCATTAACTAAATTAACTTAAATAAATAATTTGGTGTAAATAAATTAAGAAACTCCTTTAATTTGTGGACCTTAAATAAATAATTTGGTGCAAATAAATTAAAAAACTCCTTTAATTTGTGGAATTGCAAACAAGGAAGCTGAAGAAGCTGAAGTAAGGAAACGCCTCAAACACACCACACGCACCTCCACCAAGTCACCGAGCGTAAGTAATAATTGGAAAATCTTAATATATATAAACAATCTGACTAAATATACCATGTAACAATTGTTATGTATAAATAACAACAACCTAACGATATATACTAAATAACACCCCCTCATCTCAGCATACTTTAACAAAAGGGAAATTCGCCTCAACCCAACCAAAACCCAGCTAACAGTATTTAAGGGTAAAAACGCTCACTGCACAAACAACACTAAATGTTGCCACCACAAAATTAAATTTAAGCTTAATAACACCCTCATAAAACCTTCCAAAACTCTAAAATATTTGGGAGTAACCCTTTCCAACAACTGGTCATTCTCAACCCACATCAAAAATTCCCTTTAAAAAGCCTGTGCAGACGAGTGTTATGGAAGCCTAAAGGCCTCTCTCTTAAGGTCCAACAGCTCATCTACAAACAGATAATCAGACCTACTCTTACATACGCCTGCCCATTATGGTACTGTGGGGGTATAAGTATGGATGTGCCGACGTATGGCACGTATTCCTTATATCTCCCATCGATCCGTGGGAAGAATTTGTTCGAATATTCACGCCCGAAAAGAGTTGCTCGTAACCCCAGGTTTGTCGTATAGCCATTCGTCTCTCAAAATGCGGCATCGATTTATGTTCATCTTTATTGAGGAATGTGTAATTGTAAACATTTCTGGGACGCACGTCCACTTCCTGGTTGTACCGAATCCGATGCGCATATTGGACGACATCTCCTTCGAGTGGATAAATAAATAAACAATTGAAGTCGAATTCGAATAAGTGAGTTAAGACACCAAAGTAATCAATAAAAAAGATAACAGATAGCAATGCCAGCAAGCGTTTTAATTTATTGAAAATATTCACTAGTGAGAACATTCCGATGCGGTCACACAACACATAACTCTACAACTAAAATTCGGATGTCCGCGGACGAGCGTGTGCATGAGCATGCACACGCGGCGGCAATTTGCGACACCTCCTTCCTTGATTAAACACGTTAATCGACTGACTTGAAAAGGGAAGAAATTGGATACAACCAAAAGAGAACATGCGTCTGCTCTCTCATTGCCACGTCCTTCGATGTGTGGTAGGTTACATCGGTAATCTGATGATCGAAGAAAGCGGGACAATAAGAGAACAGAAACATGCTGTACGATTATCTTGGGGTGGATTTGGTTGTATGTGCATGAATCAATGTAGTTCTGAGCGGAACCCATTGACCTGATTCGGTAGTATGGTGGGTTCAGTGTACATTGATCCATACGAAGACAGAACTGAGAAAGAGAGGAGAATTAAGCTGATGATATTCACCTGCAAAAAGAGAACATTGATCCCCAGCGAATGAAGTGTCTGGAGAAAAGCCGAAGTAACGCTAGGGAAATATTATCACGTGATTCAGTCGGATGTGGTGATAAATTTCCCGAGCGGATCTGCAATGATGCGACAACTTCGTCCGGCTGGATTTGGTTGTCGCTAATCGACATGGACACGAGTTGCCGTATGGCAAAAAAGGTAAGCTAAACTCATTTATGCATTGTCTCCGTGGTACAATGAGTTTAGCTATGTGTCCTTGGTGGAAACATGCTTTGCAGGTGAACAGGTAAGTAGGGGGAAATGGGGTTGATTTGACGCGCTGAAAGGCGGTCGAAACTAGGTAGGAAATGTTGGTTGGAATTGTGGGTTGTTTCTCATGTAGAATAGAGAAACCCCCACAGTACCACATCTCACCCTCCCAAATGGAGAAATTACGAGTGTTTGAACGAAAATGTTTCCGGTTTATCACTGGCTTACACCGCAAAACCAACTCATATAGATACCATTGTAACAACGACCCTTACAACACCGCAGGTATCGAACGACTGGATAGACGGATCCTAGAACTGTCGATAAATTTCATAGAAAACACTCCTAACAATCCCAACCCGATAATAACGGACCTACCATCACCCTCCTCCAATACGGGAGCTCACTACCGTAATTGTCTCCAAATCAGGACCCTCTTCGCCGCAGGCAGACTGGTTAACGATCTAAACGAGATCGTGTACCACAACACCGAACTGGCACCCAATCATTTCAAATACAGCAACATCCAACCATTCTCCAAGATCCTTACCTTTAACACAGAACCGAATGGCTCTCCCATCCTTCAAGAACTTACCTGATCCTATCCCTTAGTATCGTCAATCCCAACGAGAAATCCCACATCCATAACTAAAAATTGTAAATATTATTTTTAAGTCAAATTCGATTTGTCACTATCATTGCAAGATCAAATATTGTAAATTGTATATAAGATTAGACTAAGTTAGATTAAGTTATGTTAAGTCATTTTAAGTAGGCTAAGTTAAAATAAACAGAGTTCCTGGTTTTTCTTCTGACCTTTTCCAGGAAAAACAAAATTAACAATATATATAATCACATTAAATCTTAAGCACATCTAAAAAGAATTGTTTGAAAAATGTTAACAAATAGCATGTAAACACTTATTATGTAACCAATCTATTATAAGTTAGCTGTATTACTTATTGTAACTATTAATTTTTAGTCAAATAAATGCAGTATATTAAAAAAAAAAAAAAAAAAAAAAAAAAATTATCTCCGGGTCGCAGTATCTTAATCCTCGTGCCACAGAACAGTAATTCTCAAATTTAATTTTACATATCCCTCTTGCCTTGGAGGCATGGCCCCCAGGAAAATCAACAATAAAACTTAAACTGAAATTAAAACCAAAACTTCTTTTAATATTTTGGAAATTGTGCGTCGTCTCCAACGTTGGCTGATTCTTTTGTGTACCAGGACGACTCCAAAAAATTGGAACAGGAACCGGTGAGTAGAGTGGTGTCAACACCGAAATTTTAACCCGTATAGCGTCCACGATTACGGACATCAACCGAAGGTACTAAGGTTGCAGGGTACAGGGGCGCTATTCCCAAAGTGACGTCCCACGAACGATCAGAAGAAGCACGGCAACGACCCCTTGCTGAAGTGTGTTGTTTCAGGAGCGGTCTATTAAAGAGATCACCCATCCTTTTTCAAGGATGAGGAGACGCGCTTGCTGAAGCAGAAACTCACAACAGCAGAACAGCACTATCAAGCAACCAAGATTGCCTGTACAATATCAATGAGAGATACCCTTACGTGTCAGCCGCACACATGCAGGAGATATTCCAGCTTTCCCTTTTTTTTAATACATGCCCACATCGGTCGGTCACCCGACCAACAAATACATTAAGGCATACGCCTGATCGCCCAAGGAAGTCGAGTTCTCCAAAGTGGAAAAGTACTATCGAGAATTCGGCTGCTTGGAGATGCCGCCAAGATGTGCACGATCAACATAAATGCTGTGTGTCTGATGTATGGAATAAACATCCAATGCCCTCCTAATGCCACATAGCGTTCAATTGCAACCCTTTCGGTTGCACAACAGTTTTCCGTTGTGCCGACCGTCTGCTGTGAGCTGTGATTTAGATGAATGCTATCGTACGTTGAATTGCCGCGGCTGCGGGGGTTGCTCACGTCCCGGTGTCGTGTTTGTGTGTGCGCTTCTTCGCTGGAACCAATCGTCGGAGATCGTTTCCGATGGATCGTGTTGAGCCAAGGATGAGAAGCGAAGTTTTGCTTTCGTTTCTTTTCTTTTCTTTTCCTTCGGAGTATCTAGCAAATAACAATTTATGCGGATAATCGAGGAGTCTTAAAATCGCTGTCGGTGGATGTGCATCGTCGTTTGAGCTTGAGGTAAACTAAATAAAATAAGGATTATCGTGTGCAGTTGATTAAAGTTAAGAATAAACATTGTGTGAATTTGATCAAAGTAAAGAATGAATACTACGTGCACTAGAATTAAACTAACTAAGTAAGAACTACATGTGGACTAGATGTAAACTAAATAAAATAAGGATTATCGTGTGCACTTGTTTAAAGTTAAGAATAAATATTGTGTGAACTGGATTAAAATAAAATAATGGATACTGTGTGCACTTGATCAAAATTAAGAATGGATACCGTGTGAACTTGATTAAAATAAAGTATGAAACTGTTTGATACCCGCCTGTCACGCGGGAGACCGGGGTTCGATTCCCCGTCGGGGAGCCTCTGGCGCACGACTAATGACCTTGCCCGGAAAAAACAAATCATTATGGAAAATTTAACAAGCCTCAGGACTTGCTAAATAAGGCCAAGACCGGCTCCCGGTTGTAGTGCCCATGATGATGATGAAACTGTTTGAACTAGACTTAAATAAGAGTGACTTTGTTACGTTTTGTTTTTTCGTGTAATTAAGACAATTAAAAAATAAAACTAAAGAAAAGAATTACGTTTCTTGTTTCACTAAACTGAGTTCGATGTTCAAGGCCCACGTTTTGCTGTAGTTGTTGCACCGGAGTTTCACAATAATTGAATGGGTAGGTCTTAGTGAAACAGGGCATTTGCCGGCACGTAACCAACACTAGGACTAAAGGCTACGATAACGAATAAAAACATACCCATAGTATCAGGCAGCGTTGAGTTGCCTGCAAAATGTGCAGCAAGTAGACTCACTTTCTCTATTGCTGTGGTGACTGGTTTGTCGTCGACTATAAGCGATCGAATCGATGAAGAGGCTGGGTTTTGAATGTTTTTCACGAATGTCCAGAAGTTTCTACTACCTGTGGGAGAGTGTAGTATTTTTTGTCTCACTTTCTGGTCATGCAACAACTTGGCGCGTTGAATATACGCATTGGAGTCATTCCTAGCTCTCTTAAATCTTTTCAGGTTTTCCTCAGTATTGTTTGATTTATACACCCGGAAGCTCAACTCTTTAGCCTTAATGGCTTCTCTGCACCTAGAATCGAACCACATATTTCTCTTGGGTTTGAGACTCTTTACTCTGTGTGGAATAAAGGACCGCATGCCAAGTAGAATCGTGTCTGTCAATGTGTCCGCTACATAGTCAACATCGTTATGGAGGAAAAATAACGACCAATTTAATCTCCCAAAAATGTCGTTCAGACTTTCCCAGTTGGCTGTTGGTTAGAGGAAATTTAGCTGACACGACACAATGGTCTGAAGTGCCCAAGGGCGAAGAAACTTCCATTGTGTATTTGTTTGAGTGGGAGGTGAGAGCGAAATGTCCAGTGTGTTGGCGAAATGACCATATATGTCTCGTAACCGTGTTGGCTCATTGACACGTTGAGTTAAATTATTTGAATCAGCAAAGAGATGGACATGTAGACCTTCAAGTGTTGTGCGTCCGGAGTGGCGAAGCCACTGAGAGCTATGCATATTAAAATCACCCATAATAACGATTTCAGTGTGCGGATATCGGGTCAAGATCTTATCGATGGAATCAGACAGAGCATCAAATTCGTTAAAGGATGCATTTCTATCAAGTTTGGGCTTCTGTAAAGAATGCAGTAATGTATGATATGCTTACGAGCGTGTAGTTTTAGCCAAGAGAAATTAAATTCTGGGTTGGAACAGAGCCCATATTGTAGCAGAAGCTGATAAGCAATATCATTTCGTATGTATATGGCTATACCTCGATGTGAGAAGAACAGTGGCACTAAGTTATATCCAGGTAGATTAAAACCGGAAATATCTGTATTAGTAATTACCTGGGTTTCGCTAAGTGCAAGGATAGTTGGGTTCTGGCTAGAAACATGGGCAGACACAGACGAGAAATTGCATCTCAAGCCGCGAATGTTACACAAATCAACGCGAAATTGCCGTTCCGTTGAAATGGCCCTACACAGAAAACTTATAATATTTAAAGTGCATGACACTGTGAACAGATATGAAAATGTATGCTAAATACTTGCGGCACATGTTCAAAAGCCCTGATGCTTCAAATGAACTCCCGCCGAAGCAACACCTGTTTTCGAAATTTCCGTTTTTCGCATTTCGGCAATACATGGGACAGGAGTAACTTAAACCAGCAACAAATAATATACATTTCGATTTTTTTTTTACACTAACGCGAGCACAAAAGGGGATTTTTAAGTACCCTTAATTGAGAGCACAGTGCGAGCGGAAGGAGAGGAATTGGATAAGGAATGTACATTGGTCTTAAATATCTAGATATTACAACGGCAAGAAAACAGATCATCGGGTAGAGCATTCCATATTCGTGTGGTTCGGCTAAAGAATGACTCTCTCTATGTTTATTTGTGCGCCTGAAATGGACGGTAATTGGTGCGCATTCCCTAATTGATGGGTATCGCGGGAAAAGATCTGAAGTGGCGGAACCCATTCGGCAAGTTCAGTTGAGCAACGACCGTGATAATACCTATAAAGAACATTTTGTTGGTGCAAAGTTATGTTTTGTAACTTAAGGGAGCAGTCTGGTTCTTTTCGGCATATTTTTAACATTTTATTTTCATAAAAAAAGTTGCCACTAATTTTATACATTAATGCGTACGTATTGCAATATCGAAAAACTTCTTTTTTTTCAAGGTTGATATGGCGGAGATAGGGCAAACTGAACGCAATCCAGTTTAAAACTGCTTGACATGATTTCTCAACTCTGGAGCGACTGAAACAAAACAAATTAAAATTCTGATTAAAATATAAGTTACTCTATATCTCCAGTAGTTAGACCAAGTATTTTGAACAAAAAAAAACCACATGGCGGAGTTTTGAATTTTTTTACCCTATTTTTATGTTAGGTTGCATCAAAAAAAAGTTAATTGGTAATTTTATTACGAGACATAAGTAAACGTCTGTAGAATACTATCTGAACATTTTAGTCCGATTGGTTGAATAGTTTTTTCGGAGTCACGTCAAGGAGATTGAAAAACGTTGTTTCGAGAAAAACTTGCTTCACGTTTTTTTGTTAGAATTTTGCGAAAAATTGGAAAAAAAAATTATTCTGAACAATGAGTTTCTCCATCTCGGCGGCCCAAATAAAATATAGTATAGTATTTCTAATGGTATATAGCATATAAAACTGGGTTTTTTAGAAAATCGTATTTTGAACAAAATAGAACCAGACTGACCCTTAAAAAAGAGGATATCTGTGCATCCAACAGAAATAGTGTTTGAGTAAGATTGCTATGATATTATTTGCACTATGAAAAAGTGTCAACCATTTCCATATCCCCACGTATTTGTCTACCCCCTAATTAACATAAATTTCGAATTAATATATTAGTTCGCGCAGTAGTGTGAAACTTGTGTGAAAGTGTACACTGCGGGATATTTTCTCATAGCTTTCCCTCCCTTGCGTCTGTTTTTCCTTTTCTTCGCACCTCTGTTGCATCCCTCGGGCATCAATTCTCTCGATTAATTCATAATCTATGGAGAGCTTTCGGTGTTTTAGTGGCGTCATATTCGTCATGGAAAGGATGTGACCTGGATTTTGACGGGGATCCAGTGGGACACCTACTACAGGAGCATAACACGTGCGGTGGTTGCTTTCGCTTATCTATCGCTGGTTTCGAGTTGCATCCTTTTCTGACGCGGTATAGGTTTTTTGTGTCAGGCCATTTCAATGGAACGGGAATTTCACGTCAATCTTTGTAACATTCTAAGTGCAATTTCTCCTGTGGGTCAGTGCACGTCTCTAACCAGAAACCAACTATCCTTGCACTTAACGAAACCCGACTAATAACTGATAGAGATATTTCCGATTTTACTATACCCGGTTACAACTTAGTACATCTCTTCTTTCCACATCGTGGTCTAGCCACATACATACGAAATGATATTGCGTATCAGCTTCTGCTACAATATGGGCTCTGTCCCAACCCAGAATTTAATTTCTCTTGGCTAAAACTACACGTTCGTAAGCATATCATACATTACTGCATTCTTTACAGAAGCCCAAACTTGGATAGAAATGCATCCTTTAACGAATTTGATGCTCTGTCTGATTCCATCGATAAGATCTTGACCCGATATCCGCACACTGAAATCGTTATTATGGGTGATTTCAATGTGCATAACTTTCAGTGGCTTCTCCACTCCAGACACACAGCACCTGAAGTATGTTCAGGTTTTTGCTGATTCAAAGACTCTAACTCAACTCGTCAATATGCCAATACGGGTACCAGACATATATGGTCATTCCGCCACCACACTCTTCCTACTTCTCACCTCCCACCCAAACAAATACATAATTGAAGATTCTTCGCATTTTGGCACTTCAGACGACAGTGTCGTGTCAGCTAAATTTCCTCTAATCGAGAGCAACGCTAACGAGAAAACTCCCAAAAGAACAGTATTGTTCTATAAGAAAGCCAATTGGGAAGGTCTGAACGACTTTTTTGGGAGGTTACATTGGTCGTTATTTTTCCTCAATAACAATATTGACTCTATAGCGGACGCATTGATAGACACGATTCTACTTGGCATGCGAAGCTTTATTCCACACAGGGTGAATAGTATCAAACCCACGAGAGATATGTGGTTCAATTCTGGGTGCAGAGGCTATTAAAGCTAAAGAGTTGAGCTTCCGGTTATATAAATCAAATCATATTGAGAAAAACCGGAAAAGATTCAGGAAAACTAGAAATGACTGCAATGCGTATATTCAACGTGCCAAGTTCTTGCATGAGACACAAAAATACTACACTCTCCCACAGGTAGCAGAAACTTCTGGGCATTCGTGAAAAACATCCAAAACTCGATCTCCTCATTCCTTCCTTCGCTAATAGTCGATGACTGACTAGTCACCAGTGCAATAGGGAAGGCGAATCTGTGGCGGTTCCGCCAAACCCCACGGTTCGCTTTCCTCTAAAACCCCCATAACATTCACCCCTTAGCTTTCGCTAATGCAATTGCATTAGCATCTTAAATGTTTCACGCATTAAAGAGAACTAATTTGTAATCAAAAAAGCCCCTGGAAAAGAGAATTCTTACCTACATGCATAACTTCGCATTTAAAATACCCTATAAGAGTTCTCTCCAAGCTTATCATCAATTTCCTGAGAGAAAATTCATCGGTTCATATATAATAACATACAACCGCATATTCAGGAAATCTTACCCTTAAGTTGGCTTATCCCAGCTTCATCATGTGTATCATAAATTACCAGACAAACACATTGGCTGACGACCTACACCCAACGGACCAAAATAAATACACGCATCTCTTGGCACCAATCAAATAGGAATTCAATACTTACTAATTAGCATCCGACGAGTTTCGGTTTTGTTTGCTTTACCAGACTCGCATCCCATGAATGCACATTTTCCCTTTCTTTGTTTAGATTCCTTCCCATGGCTTTGATCCATAAATAATTTATGTTTATTTAGGCTTAATCCAAGCAACTTAAGCTAATATAATATAACAACTTACAGACTAACTTAAAAACTAAAGTAGTACGAGTAGTTAAAAAAAAAAGTAAATAAATAAAAAAAAAATATATATATATATATAATTAAAAAAAAGAAAAGAAGAAAAAAAACACGGAAGGAGAAGAGGGCTTGAGGTGTGGCAGTGAGGGGTACGTCTACACAGTCGTAAGGGGCGGTGCTGGAGAGCTGGAGGAGAGATTTGAAATTGAGGTGGGTGGGGTTAGGACGGGTTTATTCTGAGACGTCGTTTGAGGGCAGGAGTGGAGAGGTTGAAATCAAAGGAGGTGGGGAAAGAGTTGGCATGTCGTAGCATACGCGAGATGGGCTCGTTAACGCCGTAAGACGTGTGATGAGTGGGCACGTAAAACAGACGAGGGTTCCGCATATTACGGGGGTTTGTATAAAATGATAAAGAGGAGAGCAAGCATGGGCAATTGATTGAACCTGACAGAAGGCGATGGATAAAGATGATGTCAGCATGGATTCTGCGCTCTTCAAGCGTGTTAAGATTGATTAGAAGGAGCCGGTCTGTGTATGTTGGGAGAATGAGTGGGTTTTCCCAGTTCAGTCCACGGAGGGCGAAGCGCAAAAAACGACGTTGAACGTCCTCGGTCCTACGAATGTGAGACTGTTGATACGGGGACCAGACCTGACTGGCATATTCGAGTAGTGGCCGGACAAAAGTTGTGTAGAGGGATCGGGTGACGTGGGGGTTTAGGAATTCCTTCGACCAGCGTTTTACAAAGCCAAGGGCGCGTTGGCTTTTAGGATTGTGTTATCGAGATGTGCGGTAAATCTAAGTTCCTTGTCACATAGGACGCCCAGGTCGCAGATTGATTCAACCGATGTTATCGGTTGGCCTAGCAAGAGATAGGAACGTGGCTGGGAGGGGGAGCGTTTCCGAGAGAAGGTGATTGTGTGACATTTGGCGATATTCAAATCTAGGCAGTTAATTTGGCACCATGTCGAAAAGCTGTCAAGATCCGATTGGAGAAGTGAGGAGTCAAGGGGAGAGCGGATTGTCTTGAAGATTTTGGTATCATCCGCGTAAAGCGAGATGAGGGAGTGATTGATGCTCGAACCTATGTCGTTTATGGTAAGGATAAATAGTAGGGGGCCGAGATGACTGCCCTGGGGGACACCTGAGGTTGGAGAGAAAGGATCGGAGAGGGTGGATCTAAATCGCACCCGACAGGTTCGAGAGTTAAGGTAGGATGAGATCCACTTAATCAACAGCGGTTGAAAACCAAGGGAAGATAATTTAAAGAGAATGAGGTTATGGGAAATCTTGTCGAAGGCCTTGCTAAAGTCGGTAGTGGCTACATCAACCTCATCGCCGTTCTCTAGGGCAAGGAGTGTGTGAGATGTGAATTCTACAATGTTGGTAGTAGTGGACCTGCCGGAGAGGAAGCCGTGCTGGTTAGGAGAGATGATGGGGGTGCAGCGAAAACGTAACGCTTCGTATAGAAGGCCTTCGAACAGTTTAGGAATGTGCGAAAGCTTAGTAATGGGACGATAATTGGATATATCGATTTTAGGGCCCTTTTTATGTATGGGGGTTATGTAGGAGGATTTCCAAAAGTCGGGAAATAGACCTCGTGGAAGGGATAGATTGATGATTGACGCGAGCGGGAGAGAGAAGAGAGAGAAGAGGAGCATTTTTTTAAGAAGATAGCAGGGAGTCCGTCTGGGCCGGGACTGAAATCGTCTTTAAGTTGTTCAAGTTTTTCTTTAACTTGGTGTTGTTGTATGTGCAGAGGGATGAGTGGGCCAAGGGAGAATTGAAACATGCCAGTAAAGTAGGAGGGGTTAGGCTCGAACGAGTCGTCCGTGAAGGATAGTTTGAAGAAGGACGCCAAAAGATTGGCTATGGTTTGGGAGTCAGATGAAGTAGTTGAGTTGTAGAAAAGAGAGTTGGGATAGGCCTCTGATTTCCGTTTATAGTTGATAAAGTGGTAGAAGGATTTGGGGTCATTGATCAGATTCAGTTGGGCTTTGGCAAGGTAATTGTGGTAAAGGGAGCTATAAAGCTCGGTGAATTGGTAAAAGTAACCGAGATAGTTGGAATAGTCCAGAGGAGAACGCGTATTTAAGAAAATGTTCCACATCTTATTTCTCTTGTTACGGAGTGTGCGGAGTCTGCGGTTATACCAAGGGGGCGATGAGAATGATAACCTGTTTCGGGAATAAGGGGCAAATAGGGATATGGCGTTGAAGATTACTGTGTAGAGTGAGGCTGTAGCGACCCCTACACTAATATCATTTAAGCGGGGTAAGGTATTGCTGAGGTACTCATTTATGCGCCGGAAATTGGCTTTTCGGAAATTGAAAGAATATTGGTAGGGGAGGGGAGTGGGTGTGCTGTGGGCTGGGTGGTCGCGGAATACGGATAAGAGAAGTGGGGGGTGGTGGTTGTCAATGGTTGGGGGGATGTGGGGACTAGGGGTAACTGAAGAGTTGCAGGGGTCTGTCGTGAACACTAGGTCGAGTTGTCTGCCCAGATGATTTAGGATATTGCTGACTTGGTAAAGGCTAGAGTCAGTGAGGTTGTCTATTAAGAGACACTCCTTGGTAGTGGAGGGGCTAGAGATATAGTGGGACTCATCGTCAGACAACGACCATGGGAGATGGGGGAGATTGAAATCGCCCAGGACTACAATGTCGTCTTGGGAAGAACTCAGTTCCGTTAAGCAGTCGATTGCAGCAATAGCGAGTTCGTATGCCTCGGTAGCTTGCGAAGGTGGGATGTAGAAGCAAATGATATACAAGGACTTTGAGCGGTGTTCAACTTTTATAGCGACATAGTCGAGGTAGGGTGAAGAGGAGAAGGTGATAAGAGAAGATGTTAGTCCGTTTTGGACGGCGAGCAACACACCTCGGCACGGGGTGTCAGGCAAGGTATGATGGACATCGTCGTCACGAAAAACTGTTAGGGAGGGGGGGGGGGGGGGACAGTTCTAGGCTGTTGATACTGGGGATGAGGTTGGTTTCGGTCAGGGCGTATATATCAAAGGGAAAGGAGTGGGTATTGTGTAAGATCGACTGTGTTTTGGAGCGAAGTCCTCTGACATTCTGGTAGTAAATGGTTAGGGGACAAGAATTGGGAGACCCCATGGAGAGTGGGGTGGGCAGCCGATTAGGGCCGAAAAAGTTTATTATTAGTGGGTTCGCTGCGTGGTGAGCCAGGTGCCATTTTCGAGCAAATGTATTGTCGGAGACCCGAGAGGTCTCTAGTTACTTTAAGAGGGGGAATATTAAAATGTTCGTGGAACTTTATGAACAGGTTACGAAGGCTAGGGAAATCGGTGGAGAGGCCTTCTTGTTGAATGGAGATCTTAACGCTCGTTTTCGTTTTGCCTTCATAGCAAACTGCATCAGATTTACCATGAAGATAAGCTAGATAAATGCGGACGTTGTCGTAGGTCCGATTATTTCGAAGCTTTGAGAGGGCATAGCGGCAATCAGATGTCTTAAGGGATTGTTGGGTAATCTTGACGGGGGGCGGCAGAAGGGGATCAAAAACGTGGCGGCGGGGCGGGGGGCTGGGGCGAGATGGGGGAGAGGGGCGAGAGGGTAAGAGATCCGAACTTATACACGGTTCGGAGGACAAATGGGCTGAGCTTTCGTGGGCGAGGCCTAAGGGATTGAGAGTGTGCGATCTGTGGAAATTGGTATATTTAGCGCCTGTTTTAAGGTCAAAGAGCGGAAAGGGGCTGGGGTTGGGGGCAGGATGAGACGCGGGGGGAGTGGTTTGGTTGGTGTTGGGCAGGATGACATGACGGGAATGTGAGGGTGTGGGTTTGGGATAAGGAATGCGGTCACGGCGAGGTAAAGGGGGGGAAGATCGTTTGAACCTAGGCTTGGGAGAGGGTTTGGTGGGTCGACGAATTCGTTTGGCGACTAACTTTTGCCAGAACTTTAGTGACAGTCGGATGGGAATAGGAGTGAACCTAGTGTCCGTGTTTGGCACAATACTCCTAATCCCCACAAATCTACTCGGTGTCCATGTTGCAGCGAACTCGACGCTGCTTGATACGAAATCAGTTCCACTTCAACTTGAACATAAGCAGCACACAATGAGCCAGGTTCGCTTCCGAACGTGTAGTGTTGCCCGGGCACTCAAGGAGCTAAACGCAAACAAATCCGCTGGTCCAGATGGAATTTCCCCAATGTTCTTGAAGAAATGTTACTCTTCACTCGCTAAACCAGTACGGAAACTCTTTCATTTGTCTTATTCTACTGGCCGTTTCCCAAATAGATGGAAGTCAACGAACATTCAGTCAGTTCCCAAAAAGGACGACAAATCGTCCCTCTCATCTTATCGACCTATAGCATTAACTTCTATTCTCTCGAAGGTAATGGAATTGTGGGGGGCGAAGTCAGTACGCCGGTATGGGCGCTGGGTTCTACCACGACCCTACAAACTTGTGCGCTGGCACCAAAGTGGGTAAGTAGTATGTTGGTATATCAACACGGACACTGGTTCACATACACTCCACGATATTGTTCCGCCGAATGAAAATAATAACACTAATTTGTTTTGTCTCTTTAATCGTCCTCCTTTGTTTATTGGTAATTTAACATTCACTACAGTTTAATACATTAAAAATTGTTTTGAAAAAAACATTAAAAAACTAACTTCACGATCACCATTCACAAGTATCTTCTTTTGCCCACTATTGTTCACTAAGTTTTGTTTTGTTCGTATCTTCGCACGTATAGTTTTTGATTCCGGGATGTACGCATCCCCGGCGCGCTACGGGGAGCGGAAGACGACTCGACCGGCTCGTCTTGTGGTTGTAAAACGACTCTCCGATGGTTGAATTCCGACTTGCATTCAACCCTCGGTTCGAGGTGATATTGGGAGAAGAGAGAGAAAATTTCGCTCTATGGTGTGGTAAAAAAGAAATGAAACTTTCCTTTTGCCCAGTGACCAATGGGGGACGATCTCTGGTACGTAGATCCAAGTGGTGTATGTGTGGTGATCTTAGCAATGTGCTAATGAATCACTGTTTGCTCATGCAATGAAGGTCATGAGAAACGAAGTCTGAAACGTAAAACCGAAATTTGGACAAGGGGCATTATTCGAGATGTGCATTGCAGCTGTATAAATAGACCGCCAGTCATCTGGGAAATGGTGGTAAAAGCAAATTAGATGTTTATGGCATCTCTGCCGGCGGTAAGAACCGAGTTCTTGTTTGCATTTGTAAATGCTGAAGAATTCGGTTTTAGCGGCTATACCGCTGATTGTTTGTCGGTTGGACAAAGGGATTGGGGTAATTAATATTGCAGCTGAGTCAACAAGCTGCTTGTCGTTGCTTTGTCGTTGGACAAAAGGGTCGCCAACCAATGTGCATGTAAGAACAATTGTTGGGCACATGTGAGGCTGGGATTTGCTTGGCAAACAAGGGTACCGAATAGTTTTTGAATTTATGACGCCCGTGTGATGTAAAGAATTCTTCTCAGGGAATTTAGGAAATGCATTGGATGCATGAATGAAAGAATTCTTTTGTAGGGAATTTTATGTAATACGTTAGGTGCATTACATGCCCTTGAAGAAGGAAATGTTTAGGTGTGCGAGGGAGATGGGGTTAGAATTGTGGGTGGTTCTTGCACACCCCCACAGAATCACTTTTCAGCCGTTAACTTTCGAAATATTTGAGATCAAATGACCTCCTCAATGACCGCCAATGTGACTTTCGTAGCAACCGATCCACAGGAGATTTGATGGCGTACCTCACCGAAAAGTGGAGGCATTCCATCCACTGCTTCGGTGAAAGTAAGGTTGTTACACTGGATATTTCAAAAGCCTTCGACAGTGTTGGCATCCAGTCCTTTTATCGATATTACATTCATATGGGGTTGACAATTCACTGATTCAATACGTAAGAGACTATTTTTCTGGCCGTTCAATCCAACTAATAGGTATACTCGGTGGCGTCAAATCTGCCTCCCATCAAATCTGTGCAGGTGTTCCCCAAGGTTCTGTATTCTCACCCACTCTCTTCCTCGTCTTTATAAACGATATCTTGTCCATTACCCACAACACAATTCACTCGATTGCTGATGATAGCACGTTGAGTTTCTCATACTCATATGAACATTCCCGACCAAGGAACTATCAATCCTTAGCACTTGAATTAATTCGACTCTTAATTGGAGCAACCACATATTTGAAGCAGCGGAAAATGCGACCAAATGTACGGGGTTCCTTAACAGATGCAAAATATACTTCATTCCGTCCAAACTGGTCACAATTTACAGGGCGTATATCCGTCCCAAAATAGAGTTCAACTCCCATATTTGGTCAGGCGCACGCAAACCGCACTACACTAGAATGCAAAAACGACCAGTGAGTTCCATCGTTAGAACATAGGCGCAACGTATCATGTCTTTCTCTTTTCTATAGGTATTATCACGGCTATTGTTCAATATCATTTTCCCGCGATACCCGTCAATCTAGGAATGCGCATTACTCCACGTTGAAAGTAAACTACAGGCGCACAAATAAACATAGAGAGTCATTCTGTAGCCGAACCATACGAATATAATTCTCTACCTGATCATCTGTTTTCTCGTCGTTGTAATGTCCAGGCATTTAAGACCAATGTATCGTGTGATACCTCTTTTCCCCATCCACTTCTTCTCCATGTAAAAAAAATATATATAAGGAAAAACACCACTGTAGGCGTCTAAATAAAAGAATTTTTCATATGATTATAAAGTAACAATAATGAGTTATTGATTCGGTTGTTCGAAAAATATACCATTGTAGTTTTGACAGCTGTCAAACATGTTGCATTTTTATTTGCCCACAATTGAAATATAAATGATATATTGATATTAGGGAACCTACTGGCAGTTTATCGCCTGTCTGGTAGTCCCTCCTATCTTGTACGGGGTTGTATACCTTTCCGACCGGCACGAAATAAAAAATTGTCAGTTGTTTTTTTTTTCATATATCTCTATTTTCGTTTTATTCAGAATTTACTATAGCACCCCACGCACGACGATTTTTTTATTATTCCTCGAGCCAATTTTCAATTCCCCAACCGCAAGGCTCTCGATCAAAATTACACACCGAGTTTTAAAATCTGAGCTGCCCCCTTGGATATTTCAAATCCAACTCTCTCATAATCGCAAATTCATGTCCTTTATATACTGGGGTACAATTAGTCCTACTAATTATTTAGTATCGTTTATCGATTCGTCAAAATTGCATTGGCTCCCGTGAACCTGACCCCTTTCATCGAATCGTCAGGTGTTCGGTACATAAGATAGCAGTAAAATTGCCGGGAAAGGTTCATTGTGCTAGGTTGCGTGTAAAAATATTCAAAGGGACCTCGTTTAGAGAATTTTGTAATTCTTTTTGATTTAAGAATTGCAAAAATGCGAGATAGGGGATGAAAAGGGGGAAAAATGTTTGTATGTTATATAGGGTGGAGTGTTTTGACCATGAATTATCATTGTAGGGATAGGATTATGTGTTGTGGAGTGGGGAAAATGTAATCTCAAATGTGCTATTGATATGTAGGACAATGTTCTTTCTGGATATGGTGTGTATTGTATGGGGTAACGACTCGAATTTGTGATATTGATTTAAATGGAAGGGGCGGGGAAGGGAGGAGATAATTAACATTGTTAATTATGTAACAAATCTAAACATCATCCAACTTTTGATTTATTCAGTGTGATGTTTGTCATTTCACAATATTAATAACCAAACTACCAACATGTTAAGATTGTAAAAGCCACGTTTTTTCTTTTTTTGTGGCCGAAGACACTGAATCAGCCAGACTTGTGTCTCATCGGAGCTCGCGTTCGATGGAAAATATTGCTATTTTTAGTTTAAACATGATGAGAAGATCCAAATTTATCGAATTATTGGTGTTCTTGGGCTCCGACTCGAAAAAATAAATGTTACGGTGCCAATCTGCCTTTTATCTAGAAGCGGCATCCGCTTTCCCTTTTTGTATTGTGGACTGTATGTTATAACAAATTCGAAGCTAGCTAACCTAACAATTGTCTTCAAGATAAAGATTCAATGTATTTAAAATTACATTTGTTACATAAATGAAAAACTGCCAGATCACTTTTAAGGAGAAGTTTTCATTAAGAAGATTTAAAAAATCGATTTTTATTTTTCATTTTTTGATAGCTTATAGTGTGTACAATAAGTTTCCAAAACCATTTTTGCAAAAATCATTTTATAAAAAAGTTACACTATAACGAGGTCAAGTGAGGTCGTTTCTTTTTCACTTCGAAGCATAGTAGTAGGCTCTCAAATGTATACTAACCTAGCAATCGACCTGCAAATTTATATACAATCCAATGAGACATGGTACTGTAGCGTTCTACGAACGCACAATTCCGCGCAGGTAAGGTTCCTACCTTCAAAGAACTTACTTACCTGAGAGCGTTGCACGCGCCCACAGACGCGTGCCCCCAAAGTCCCACCATAGGACCTGCAACTCGCAGCCAACGTTGAGACCGACACCAAAAAGCAAGGAACTGAACGTCCCCAAAGCTTTTAATGCCAAGCTCAACATTCGTAAGTCATCATACCTGAAACAAAAAAGAAACATTCAATCTGCCTGCGCCCAGGAACATTCCATTGAATCGGCAATTTCAAACGTCTATGCAATGCAAATTAGCCGACCAACGATGCACGCGGATAGCTGCCATAAAGACCACCAAGTCTATCGGCAAACATAAAGAAACGGCAACCGTAATTATCTCAACGAGATAGTTCAAATTGTATGAGGTTGAAAACCAACAAGGAAACTACTCCGATCCCACGGTTTCTGTTTGTATTTCACACCGATTAGAAAGATCTAATGGATTTCGGGTGTATTGACAAAAGTCAAACAAAACCCATGAACCATGCATCCATGCAAATTGCAGGATATCTTTCGGCCTTCGCTCCAGATGTGTTATGTAAATAGGCGGCATACAATCGACAACCGTCGAACTGAATTTCGACCACCACCACGGATGGTGATAATGATGTTCGATGATGAGCGAGTTTCTTCTTTCAGGAATGAAAAATCACCCCTGGGACGTGATAACATGCTGCTAACAGAAATTCGGAAGTTCTGTTAGCAGAGCAATTAGGGAAATTTTTCCGTGTAGATACAGATACCAGTTTGGAATCTGGATATCTGTGTGGGCAGACAGACAGTCAGAGAGTGATAGTCATCGCGACGAGCCGAACAACGAGAACCAAACGTGGGAGTTGATCCGCGTATTAACCATACAACCGGAAAGTAACGTCAGTGTGCAAACGAACGGTCGCGACCAGAAAAAAATGTATATAGTATTTTGTCTTGCCACGAGCAACTACCTAATAAATGTGATATTGTTACCGACTTTCGATAGCTTGTAGTTACAACACCAGGAATTGTATACTCATGAACTTACAAAAACTTGTGCGAATAAAGGAAAGTTAATATTTTTGAGTTTCATTCGTGACTATTTTCACAGTGTTTTGCGTGTGTGCAGTTTTCCGCTTCGTGTAAGTCCTTGTAGCAGCAGTGTTCGGCGGAACCCTTACGATCCAGATAGACTAACTACCCGCCAAAGTACTATATAACCTAATATAGTCATTTGACCTGCTGGTGCCATCTATAGGTCAAGCCGGAAAGATTTCACCCCACCCTCGTAGAGTAGTTTGAAACTTTAAACGTATTTTTCTCGAAACCATATTTTTCACATTGGTCTCCACGATATCTTTTTTTTTTTTTAAAGTGAATTAAATTTATTGGAGTCTGAACGTAAATGTAGAAAATTTGTTCATAATTTTATTTTTCTATTCAACATTAAAGAGCATTTTATTTATTTTCGATTTTTTTTAAATAGAATTCAAGCTCCGGAAAATATTATATAATTTCAAAAAACCTTTTGTTGTATGATTACAGACGATTGCCAGCAGGGCTATAATGGAGACGCATAGTTTAGCTTTTTTTCGAATCGTCACACTGCACTATCTATTAAATTGACAATTTTTAATATTTTTCACTAAAAAATGTTTATGTATACCTGAATACTAAATAAATATGCGTACAAAAGTTGACATTGATATTTGCTTCCGTCTTTGAGAAAAAAATTCAAGAAAAACACGTCATTTTTGTGTCTCTAGATGAGAACCTCCCTTTAAATCCATCTGAGCTTAACTGAACTGAACTAAAATTAACTTAGTTTCAACTAAAATTTCTGAAATTTACTTGAACAGTGACAATTGAACAAACGAAGACTCTCACTTAAATTATATATCAGAAACTGAACTTCTCGATAACAAACGAGAAACTGAACTGCTCGAATGCGAAAAGAGGAACTTAAGTTCTCGAATGACGAAGGCGAATTGAACTCTTCAGTCCCAAAGGAAGAACTGAACTCGCCATGCATCGATGACCTGCCCTTACAGGTTCGGGGCCCTGCCTTTTACCATCTTCCAGACATTGCTAGACACACTGTGGGTTGTGGTGTCCTCTAACAATTCAACGCTTTGTGACTTGTGGCATTTTCCAGGAATTGACATTCTGTGGCTTATGGTAATATTCTAGGAACTGAAAGGCTGTGGATTGTGGTGTTGTGGGGGTTCTACCAAACCCCACGGCGCACTTACCTGAAAAAACCCCACATATCCGCAACTCAACTCCCATTGTCTCCCGCCAATGCAATCGCATTGGCACCTGAAAATATTTCCTTTTCCAAGGACATTAATGCATAAAAGCATTACAAAAAATTCCTAAACAGAATTGCATCTACAAGAGTATTTATAGTCCAATGCATCACTAGAATTCGCAGGAAAACTATTCTGGCACCATTGTTTGCCAAGCAAATCTCCCTAGACGAATTCCTGTAAACAAATTACATACAAGATAACCTTCAGCAGGGGCCATAAACATTGCGCTGTCTATTCTTCAGCTTCGCCATGTGTATGAAAAATTCTCTTAATGTACACATTGGCCGGCGACCTTTTTCGCCCAGCAATAATATACCAGCGGCCGAATTCAATTAGCGCAAGCGACCCTGAAATCCCTAAAAACAATTCTGTAACGTGCATATGCACCATAAATTCCCGGCCATTAGGCACTCATGTTCCACCAATGCAATTCCGCCGTACATGTGCATACCACATGTCAATGGCATTTCCACGGCCGCGGCAGCTCTTTGACCATCGGACAAAAGCGAATACTCCCATCCTACCCTAGAGTCATAAAACGAATTTCTTCGCAGGTAATCATGTATACCATCCTTTTAGCATCTAATGAGTGGCTGCTATTTAGACAGCTGACCCTCATTAACGAAAGATGCTGTAGGTCGTTTCACCATTGTTTTTTTTTTCTCGTTTCAGGCAAAACGCATCGATGAACACGGTGATGTGTACGAACATACACATACACCACCGCGTACCTGAGATCGCTTTCCATTGGTCACTGGTCAAAGGAAATTTCATTTCCTTTTCACCGCACCACCAAAAACTCACCCCAAACGATAAAATATCGTTGAATCGCATTCAAACCACTGACCAGAGCGGTCGTCGTACACCCCCGTTCGCGTGTGCATCAGAGTGCACACGCCCCGGAGTCGTGAATTAAATCCCCGAGTCGTGGCGAGTGTTGTGTTTAAGTATAATCGAAAGCAAGTCTGTGTTTGATTATAATCTAAAGCAAATTGTGTTTTTATTAACTCTACATAGTAACCTTCCCGTAGTGCTACCGTAAAATAAATTAAAATGAACTATAATTTCAAGACTAATGACCTTGCCTAGAAAAAAAAAACAAATCATTATGGAAAATTTAACAAGCCTCAGGACTTGCTAAATAAGGCCAAGACCGGATCCCGGTTGTAGTGCCGATGATGATGATGATAATTTCAATAAAATAATCATACGAACGTTAATCCAGTGTGTTTAATTTCCGTACTTTGGTATTCTGGTTGCGTCTATCTCTCCCTTTAGGTATTTCGCGAACTATCATCGGCGGACCTTGTAGAAGTTGTGAAATTGTGTCAGCGGAACTTTGATTTAGCTTTGTGGGTTGGGGGTAGAACTCACACCCATGACGGTGTCACGACCACCTAACCCCACAGTGTGCTTCTGAGAATTGAATGCTGCTTTGCTAATACTTAATGTTCTCAAACCCCGGGCTAGTCTTAAGCCGCATCATGGGGTATTTTTCACTAGACGTGCATCTTCACACTTATGAACTTAAACTCACACAAAAATATAAGCCCGCATATGATGGAATGCACCGTATCTGTTCCGTTTTAATACTCGCCCAACCAAATGATTCGTCAAATAAAATTTTCCCCGATAGTGAGACCCATTTCTCCATCGGAAGATTCGTGGTGTAGTGACCCTAAATCACTACTCTCACCCAATCGACCAGTATTACATCAAAAACCAATTATCCATAACCCCAATGATAATCTGCAATTGAATCATATGCGCGACAAATTAAAACAAATGTTCGTTGTCGCACATTGACTCAATTATGAAGTTCGTTTCAGGTATGTCTCCCAAAACTGCAACATGAATCGGCGTTAGGTCCGTTGTGGACAACCCCACGATATTGGAATGTGCGAACTCTCGCCAGCAAAATACGATCCGTCACCAGAATGCGATCCCGCTCCAACTGCGGCAACAAAGGACATTGTGGCGGTTCTATAACCACACAAACCACTACAGGTCGAGATGTCGTCGTTCCGCCATGGAACATACTCACCTATATCCAAACTACACGTGGCCACAGACACGTGTCCTCAAGAAGTACTTCTTTCCACCTGAAAAAAAGGTAACATTCATATCGGTGTCAGCAACCCCACGTATCCACAGATACGTGTGCCACAAGTCCCGAAAACGTCCCTACGCCTGCACGGCGATCCAAGGACACGACCCAGCACAGAAATTGTGTATCGATCGATCAACTGGATATACACAAACGGTTGGCACAGCTGCGCCAGATGTCGACAAACATCACATCTCCGATGATAAGCGAATTGCCGGAAAACCAAACCGTCGACAAAACATTTGTCCCTACCGCAGTGTACTTCGCCTAAACAAAGGCCATTGCGGAGCAACAGAAACATCCCGCCAATTATAGAAACTGTCCAAAATATAAAGAGTTAGTTCAAACATCCAAGGAGACTCGAGCTAAACAAACAGCCAAGTCAAACTTCAGAAAACAGACCACACAAAACTTCATCCAAAATGGATTTATATTCACCAATATCCTTGTAGGACCACAAACAAAGAATATGAAAACTCTTACAACATCTCGCCCATAAAACAAAAACATATACAAGTCGCTATGCGAATCGCCATACAGGCCAAAACAATGCCACAACTTCCACCGGCGGTATAAAAGCCTGCAAAGGGGCAACCCTCAATGCTCGAGAAACTGTTTGCTCTCTCCCGGTTGATTGAGAATATTCGACCCCGATATGAAAAACTAACAACCGAGGCTTAGGGGGATGCCCTTCTTTCAACGGCACATGTAAGACATGCGCTTCAAAATGGATTGCAAAATTAAAATTATCCTTCTAAATGTCAACTCCCCTGTTTCGCTTTCAGAGTATGATAGTGTCTGACTTCATAAAGGATAACCGGGCAGACGTGGTTCTTGTAACCAAAACTAGGTTGCATCCATGTCATCGTCCCATTTTCCCAAACTTTTCCATGATTCGAAGAGATCGAACCCTCACTGGCGGCCCTACCATCAACGTAGGTGGCACCTGTATACTAGTTAATAGCGGGATTCGCCATGAATCTATTGACCTGCCGCATTTCGAGTTCATAGACGTCTCCGGAGGTGAACTACATCTGGCTAAAAATGGTAAAGTGAATATATACTCCGTATACTACTCTATAAAACCAATAATGCCCCCATTAACCCCAAAGATATCGGCAAATTAATAAGGTCTTCGCGGCATACACCCTTCATCATAGGCGGCGATTTTAACTCCAGACATCCCCACTGGAACAATTGTTTCATGTCCAAATGGCACAAAACTGTACTAATGGTACACCGAAAACGCTCACGCCCTCAACTTTCAAATAGTCGCACCTACTGCTGGTACGCGAAGTAACCCAATTTTGGACATATTTTTGTATCCAAAGATTTATACTATTATTACTATTCGTTGGCCGATAGGAACCCGAAAGTTCATGACCTCACCAACTCGACTCCACCATTGTTCCCTGTCCTGTGCGCTCTCCTTCCACGTTCGACCATCCGATCCGATCTCCTCGAGGTCCAACCTAACATAGTCCTCCCATCTCCGTCGCGACCGCCCTGTCGGTCTCTTTACCGTTGGCGTACCGTCAAGAATTCTATGCACGGTCCTATCGTTGCCCATTTGCGCCACGTATCCGGCCCATCTTAATCTTCGCGACTTGATTACTCTCGCTATTGTAGGTTTGCGGTATAGCTCCAAAGATTTACTTCCCCAAATCACCCCTCCCCAAGTATCGGCGAATGTATTTGACCACAACGCTGACCACGTTCATTCGCGGCTATCGAGCATCCCGGGCTCATATCAGATACATACCCAATTATGGGCGCACAAATTGGGACAACTTCAATGTCACATTGAACGAAAAACTCCACCAACTCTCTCTACCCACTGACAGGAACCTAATAACGGTTGAGATAAATAACGCTGCAAACCGACTTCACAGGATTCTAGTTGAAACTTCGGAGACTCATGTCCCGAAGTACAAACTTGAAAACACTTATCAAATTCCCCATGAAGTAAAAAGTTCTGCAGAATGAGATATCGTGACCGCTTTACGCAAAGGGAACCGTTATAGCGATCCATCATTCACAATATTGGTACACTGATAAAACAATATTGGTACAAACTGAAAGATATTCAGATGGACCAGAACGTTTACAAAAACATTAAAATGATATCTAGCACTTCTCGTATCACTGATCCAACCATCCATAACGGTGTTGTTGTCAGTAACGACGCCAATAAAGCAAAGATCATCGGAGAGACCTTTGAAAATAATCACAGGCTCACTCTCGAGGATGGTGACCGGGACACTACGTGATAACTTAGATAACTTTAACGGCCCAATAGCTGTCTTCAACTCAGCTAACAGTGCATACTTCGATGACACACGTGATAATGATCGCGGTTTCGTCACACTAAATTCTCTACAGAACCCAGTTAAATCTCGAAACCCTAAGAAGTCAGCCGGTATCGACAGCATGTATTACCACTCGTTGCGAAGTCTTTCTGCCTTATTTTTTAAAAAGCTCTTGTAGAGTTCTACGAACGCACAATTCCACCCAGGTAAGGTTCCTACCCTTCAAGGAACATACCTACCCTGAAAACGTTACACGCGCCCACAGACGCGTGCCACTAGGTCCGCTAGGGCCCTGAAACATTTGGGTAACGTTGAACCCGACACGAAAAAGCAAGGAACTGAACGTCCCAAAGCTTTCAATATCAAGCTCAACAAGTCGATTGTAGCATACCTGAAACAAAGGTAAAACCATACATTCATGCGGTTCCCAAGAGCAATTCCCAAAGATTGAAATACATCGCATTCCAGCTCTGCATAATCGGCAATTCCGAGTATCAATGCAAAGAATTGCTAGCACCATCAAATTAGCCGACCAACGGATGCACGTGCGGGTGGTCTGCCACAAAGACCATCAAATCCATCGGCAAACAAAAGAAACGACAACCTCATGCAATAAAGCATATCGCCTATCCGCTACCAAATTGTGGCAACCGTAATTATCTCAACGAGATAATTCGGAAAATTTATGAGGTTAAAAACCTACAAAGGAACTATTCCGATCCCACGGTCCCTTTTGAATTTCACACCATTAGAAAGATCTAATGGATTTCGGATGTATTGACAAATGTCAAACAAGACCCACGGACAGTACGTCCAAACAACCATTGACTATCTCCGGTCTGCGCGCCAGATGTGCCATGCAAACACAAGGCCTGGGAGATGAGTTCGATCACCACTACGGATGGTGATAAGGATGTATGCGTCGATTGACGTTTTCCTTTTCAGGAATCTAAAATTACCCCTGGGACTTAATAACATGCTGCTAACAGAGATTCGTAAATTCTGTTAGCAGAGCGAATAGGAAATTTCTCTGTGCAGATATAGATACGATCTGTATCAGGGTATTTTTGGATTGAGATAGAAACAGTCTAATTTAGATCGTCAACGAGACGACAGTCTAAGTTGGATCGTCAATGCGACAAGAGTCGATAGCGAATAACGAACAACGAGCACCCCACCGAGGGTTGCGAGCGAAGCATCGAGAACCAAACGAGGAGGTCGGTCCGCGAATTAAAATTATAAAAGGAAAGTAACGTCAACGTGTAATCGAGCGGTCGCAACTAGAAAATTTACCTAGTGATTTGTCTTGCCACGAGCAACTAGCTAGTAAACATTATATTGTTACCGACTATCGATAGTGCTAAATTATAAACACCATAAATTGTAACCTTATGAACCTACAAACGATTGTGTGAATAAAGAAAAATTGTGATTCGAAAACTAATATCTCCGCGTTTAATTGGTGACAGTGTTCACTCTGGTTTCATTTGATTTGTTTTACTTCGGACAGTGTTTGGCGGAAAAGGTAAAACAACCCACCGAAGGAGTCACAACCATTACACCCAAAATACGCCAAACTCTCCACTCTGTTCAACCCTGCCTACAACTTGGGGTACTTTCCTCAAGCTTAGAAACATGCTATTGTTTGTCCAATAGCGATAGTTGGGAAACCAACTTATCACTCCTCAACCTTGGCTTGAAAAATTGATAAACGAGAAGCTAAACAACTTGATCCGTGCCAGAAATCTAATACCTGATTTACAATTTGCATTTATAAGAGCACAGATCACCTCGATGGCTCTCAACGTTTAATTAAAGTGTTCCGTGACAAGTGTTTGTTAGCTTTCTCAAAATTCGCGACGAGGAATTATTGGACACTGGATCGTACTTAATGATCCTTGGACGCACGTAACTACAGCGAAACACACTCGAATGATCTGAGCGAGGATTTTTGGTTTATCGCGAATTGAAAAACTGAATAAATAATTTTAATGTTGCCGTCGGTGGCAGTTCGGAAGAATACTTGTACCTCACGTCCTCGCACTTCTTATCCTAACCGTCGAAAAAGGGCTCGTCGTCTCGTTGACGATCAAAATTATACTGCCTCTGTAGTGCTCTGAAAAGCCCTACCATCTCCTTCCCCCACACCTACATCCAAATCCTAGCAGTAATACACTAAAACCTGAAATTCAATCAAAATCCTGAAAAACCAAAACTAAATCCAAAATTCGCAATAAACGAATTAAAAAATTCGTTTATAGCTTTGCATTTGCCCCACGGCATAATCTCAATTCAAAATCCAGAAATACATTTCAATCTGGTAATTTCCCTAGAAAATTAAATAAACCATATCCATGGCAAATCGCACCAGATGTCCGAATTTACCACAAGCAAACAATACCCAAGTACCATTTCCAATTCTCATATGCAAATAGATTGATGAAGATTCAGAAAACTGAATCTTATCTAAAACAATTTTTTTTTTCAAAACTGTATTATTAACCATAATTAGAATTCGTACATTTAAGTAATACAGTGACTTAAAATTAATTTTGTAACAATTGCTTACATGTAATTATTATAATAATATATACATTTTCCAAACAATATTTTATGAGATACAAGATTAGATGCGTGTTTATAAATTTAGTAGTATTATCTTCCTGGAAAAGGTCAGAAACCCAGGAATTTGTTTTTTCAACTTTACTTAATCTAAACTTAATCCTAATTATATAAATAACTTAACCTAATTTAGCCTGATTACAGTATGATTTTCATAAAGCCATAAACAAAGTTTTATAATTAATGGGATATATGTTATGAATTAAAGGATGTGGAATGAGGTTAGTTATGGGTTAGAGCTAGAGTATTTCTCTCCGGTTGTTCGTTGGAAAAGCGTAGGATGTTGGAAAATGGTTGGACGTTACAGTATTTGAACTGGTTAGGGGTAACTTCGGTGTTGTGGTATATGATCTCATTTGAATCATTTACCAGTCTGCCTGAGGCGAAGATAGCTCTGGTGTGGAGACAGTTGGGATAGTTAGTTCTGATATCTAGAGGGTTCTCTAATTATGGGTTATGGGTTATGGGCGAGGTTATTATGGGATTGGGATTATTTAGTAGGTTTTCGATAAATTTGATAGACAGTTCGAGGGATCGTCTATCGAGGCGCTCGATACGAGCGGTATTGTAGAGTTCGACGTTACTATAGTACTTATAGGAGTTAGGACGACGATGTAACCCAGAGACATACCTAAAGCATTTTCTTTCGAATACTCGTAATTTCTCCATTTGGGAGGGAGTGATATGGTACCGCAATGGGCACGCGTACGTGAGTGTGGGCCTGATAATTTGTTTGTAAATGAGCAGTTTGACTTCGTGAGAGAGACTTTTAGGTTTCCACATTACTCTTCTACAGAGATTAAGCTGAATTGTGGCTTTTTGAGGGGAATTTTTAATGTGGGAGGAAAAAGACCAGTTATTAGAAAAAGTGATTCCCAGATATTTTAGGGTTTTGGAGGGTTTTATCAGAGTGTTGTTCAGTTGAATCTTAATTTTATTGTGGCAGCGTCTAGTGTTGTTTGTACAGTGCTCGTTTTTGCCCTTGAACACTATGAGCTGCGTTTTATTTGGGTTAAGGTGGATTTTCCACTTATTAAAGTATGTTGATAGGTTAGGGAGGAAGTTGTTAATGCGGTTTCTTGCAGCCTTAACAAATTTGCTGCTAGAGTAAATTAATGTATCATCAGGATAATTTAGCATCACAACATTAGGAGATACGGGTTGAGGAATATCCGCGGTATATAACAGATATAAAATTGGCCCTAAAATAGAACCTTGGCGAACACCCGCGGTTATGGTGTGGGTTCCTGAGATAGAAGAATTTATTCTCACAACGAATTTTCTGTCAGAAAGATAAGAGGCTAAGAGGTTTGTTGTGTGAGAGTTTAGATTAAATATGGAGTGCAGTTTGTACAGAAGCCCTGAGATCCAGACGCAATCAAACGCCTTAGAAATTTCGAGAGATATACACACAGCAGCACTTTGGTTTTGGAGACCAGTTGTAACATCGTGTGTAAGTTTTAGTAGAGTATGACGTGTGGATTGTCGCTTACGAAATCCGAACTGACAGTTAGTGATGAGTGCATTCTCATTGGCAAATGAGAGAAGATTTTGGTAGATCTTGCGTTCCAGTATCTTACTTAGTGTACTTAATAGGGATATTGGACGATAATTGAAAGGGCTATTACTACTACCGGGCTTCTTAATAGGAATTACTACCGCAGTTTTCCAGTTCTCTGGGAAGTGCGATGCATTAATTATATGATTAAGAAGAATGAGGACGGGAAGTAGATTCGGTGGGCGTAGCCTTTTAAATAGAAGACGTGGGATTCCATCTCATCCAGTTGACTTTTTGTTATTTCCTGATCTTACGATCTCGGATAATTCGTCCGCAGTTAGAAAATTTGTAGTGTCTAAGGGGTGTGAAGCAATGTTTGTGTTGTTGAATTCACCGATGAAAGGAGTAAAAGATGGGAATAATCTGTTTGAGATGTATTCGTCTACTGTGTTCTCGAAGCCAGGAGTTGAGAGAGAATTATTTTGCTCATGGATCTTTGCAAAGTGTTCTGCGAGGCAATTTGCTATGTCCGAATCGGACTGGGCAATATTATTGCTGATCGGGTTGATGAGATGATCAATTCGGGGTTTATATTTACGACCAGTTAATTGGTGGATGTTTTTGAAAAGATCCCGATTTGGTTTGTTATTTTTAAGTGTGGAGATGTAGTTGCCATCTGCGAACTTTTTCAACTGCTCATTTATCAGAGTGGATAGGAGTTGGATTTGGCTTTTAATAAAGGGGCAGTATCTTGTATGGAGTTTACGGCGGAGCTGCTTTTTAAGGCGCAATCATTTGGTTAGGATGCTGGGCAAAGGCTTTCCTAAATAGTTATGAGGAATGGTTGTCGGGGTGTTGTTGCTGAGAGCCTCCTTAAGAATTTGCTCTATTCTTAAAGATGCTTGATCGATTTCAGTAGGGAGTAAGTTAGATGCTTCAGGGATATACAAGTCAGAGAAACTTATCGCTATGTCCCTATTGACTTTTCTCCAATTTGTTTTGGTGAAGTTTGGGACGGAGTTTGACGAGTATAGTGGATCGAGAGAGGGGATTTGGATCGTGATGTGAACGGAACCATGATCAGAAGGAAATATAAAGGAGACTGTAGATGGACCCGCTGATTAAACATCGTCGGACTTGAGGAAGAAGTAGATTGTTGACCTGGCTGAGCTAGAGACTCGAGTTGGCTGTAATGGGGAGTCAATGTAAGTATATGGATAAGACTGGTGGAGGGCTAGCAATTGGCAACCATATTTGTTGCATTTATTATCATTGAATGCTGTGTGACGAGCATTCCAGTCTCCTTCGATTATAAATGGAGCGGGAACGGGCTGTTGGATAATCTGCGAAATGTCAGTATCTGGGAAATCTGGTTGTCGTGAAGGGTGAATATAAATGGATGCTAAGACGAGCACTTTATTGTTCTCACAGAAAAGTTTTACTGCTGTGTATTCAATGCTGGATACACAGGTGAATCTAATTTCACTAAATTGAAATTTTTTGTGAATTAATATGCCGGTGGGATGGGTGCGAACATACAGGGCAAAGTCTCTGATTGCCTTCAACCCGGCGAAGGCCAGGACGATCCTTGTCCCTGTTCAATCCAAGTTGACATGCAGTCTCCACGTGACACCCCTGGATAGCTACTTTGACACCCGCCAAGTAGTGAACCAATGCATGCAGCGACATCCTGAGAAAGGTTGGCGCAAGGCTAATAACCAGGCCCGTAAAAATGAATTATTATGGCAAATTTAACAAGCCTCGGATATGGACCGGATACACGACGACGACCACGGAAACGAAAACGGCTAAACGATTTAAGGATTTTTTCATGGAACATACGCTCACTATACAGAGCTCGAGCTGCACAGCAACTAGCCGATGCCCTGTCCGAATATAAGGCTGACATAACAGCATTACAAGAAATAAGATGGACGGGGAGTGGTGTTTTTCAAAGAAAAGAGTATGACATTTATTACAGCTGTCACGCAAAACACCATGTGCTCGGGGTAGGCTTTCTAGTCAGCCAAAAACTGAAGTCTGCCATCATCGGCTTTAATGCAATAAATGAAAGGCTATGCACTCTTCGCGTGCGAGGCAAATTTAAAAACATAAGCCTCATAAACGTTCACGGACCTACAGAGGAGTCCCCTGACGACGAAAAAGAAGAATACTATGAGAACGTCGAACGGGCCCTCAATGCCTGCCCAAGATACGATGTGAAAATCGTTCTTGGGGATTTGAATGCGAAAATAGGTCGGGAGCCGGTTTTCAGGCACTACGCAGGTTCCCATAGTTTGCATGAGAACACTAATGACAATGGACTACGAGTCATCGAACTGGCAGCATCGAAAAACTTGGTCGTTGCGAGTACCAGGTTTCCGCGTAAAGATATCCACAAAGCCACCTGGGTATCACCTGATGGAGCCACTCGCAACCAAATTGACCACGTGTTGATAGATCGCCGCCACTCTTCGAGCCTGATGACGGTACGAACGTACCGAGGTGCCAACGTCGACTCGGATCACTAACTTGTTGGTACAGTTTTCCGAGCGCGGATTGCCTTACGGAGACGTATTGCATCCGCGGATCAGGTTCGAATCAACACGGCTGCCTTACGCAATGAGAACACCAGCAACACCTTTGGTCATGCGTTAAGACTCGCCCTCGAAGAGCTCGACGGAGGGAGAGTAAGTCCTGGGGCCAGAATGCCGGGCGTAGAAGAGAAATGGACACGCCTTAAGAATACTGTCATTAGTACTGCCAACTCCATCTTAGGCAGTAGTCGTAGAGATCGGAACGACTGGTTTGATGATGAGTGCAAACTAGCGACTGAACGTAAGAATGCTGCATACCGGGCAATGCAGCAGTCTCATAGGACGCGGGTACGCGAGGAGAAATACAAAGAGCTCAGAAGAACTGAAAAAAGACTTCACAGACAAAAGAAAAGTGCCTGGGAAAAAAATCTTGTCTGTGAAATAGAGAAAAGTAGAGAGCGAGGTCCGCACCAGGCGCGGAAGTTCTACCAAATAATCCGCAGTATGACGCGGTACACACCACGCTGCACTTACTGCAAGGATAAAGAGGGTAATCTGATCACCGATCCTGAAGGCATTCTGGAGCGATGGGAAGTGCACTTTAATGAATTGCTAAATGGTCAGCTCACAGAAGAATTGGAGGCTCCACCAATGCAAGACCAGGACCAAATGCTGCCGCCACCAAGCATTGAGGAAACACTAAAAGCCATTAGACAGCTAAAATCAAATAAAGCCCCTGGAGCTGATGGCATACCAGCTGAGCTGATCAAACAAGGAGGGGCAGCGTTACATCACGCAATTCACGAGATCGTGGTGCACGTATGGGAGCAAGAGGAGATGCCGGAAGATTGGCGTCGTGGTATAATTTGCCCCATACATAAGAAGGGAGATATCACACTGTGCAGCAACTATAGGGGTATAACATTGCTGAGTACCGCCTATAAGATACTCTCCACTATCCTACAAGACCGGATATCCCCATACGCTAAAGCCATCATTGGTCAATATCAGTGTGGCTTCATCCCAGGCAAATCAGCAATTGATCAGATATTCACCCTTAGGCAGGCGATGGAAAAATGTCTGGAATTTAAGATTCCACTATATCATCTATTTATAGACTTCAAGGCCGCCTACGACAGCATAGCCAGGGTAGAACTATATAATGCCATGAGAGAATTCGGCATTCCAAATAAATTGATACGACTTTGTAGGTTGACCATGACCAACGTAACTAGTCAAGTAAAAGTAGCGGGATTGCTGTCCAAACCAATAAACATCTATAATGGACTCCGACAAGGGGACGGTCTGGCCTGCCTCCTCTTCAACCTGGCGTTGGAGAAAGCAATCCGTGACTCTGGCGTTACAACTAGAGGGACTATTGTCACCAAGTCCAGCCAGATACTTGGCTACGCAGATGACATCGACATCATCGGTAGAACCGAATCGGCGGTACAGGAATCCTTCACCCAGATCGAGCAGGCGGCACAAAAACTGGGACTGCGCATTAATGAGGGAAAAACCAAGTACATGGTGGCAACCTCTGCGAAGAGAAGACCTAACGTTGGTCAAACTATCAGGGTAGTGGAGCACGAATTTGAAGTAGTGCAATCCTTTAACTACCTTGGGTCAATAGTATCAGCCGATAACAATATGGAAGAAGAAATACGCGAACGGCTGATTAAATCCAACAAAGCCTACTATGGTCTATCAAGGCTCTTTAAATCCCGAAATTTATCCAGAACATCCAAGCTACTACTGTACAAGACCATGGTCTTACCAGTACTCATGTATGGATCCGAGACCTGGGTGCTTAATAAAAAGCACTCTGAACTCTTGGCCGCGTTCGAGAGAAAGGTCTTAAGGAGAATTGTTGGCCCCGTATGTGAGGGAGGACGATTCCGGAGACGCTACAACCATGAGTTGTACGCAATCTACCTTGAAGCTAATGTTGTAAGAAAAATCAAGCTCGGTAGACTCCGGTGGGCGGGACACCTAGCTCGAATGAGCGAAGAGGACCCTGCCCGGAAAGTCCTTTGTGGCAGGATGTATGGAAGGAGACAGCGCGGCAGACCTTGTCTGCGATGGAGGGATGGCGTAGACCAGGACGCCCGGAGCCTGGGAGTGCTAAACTGGATGACATCGGCTCGAAATCGGGACCGGTGGAGAGATTTGTTAAATATGGCCAAGACCGGATCCCGGTTGTAGTGCCGATGATGATGATAATATGCCGGTACCTCCATGAGATCCATTAGTTCGGGCGTTAGAAACTAAAGTATAATTAGGAATTGAAACTCGGGAATTTGGCATGAGCCAGGTCTCTGAAAGGAATAGGATATCTGGGGAAAACTTTTCAACAAACAACCGGAGGTGTTGCTTACGTATGTTAAAGTAAATGGATTCTGTGTTGAGGGAGATAATGGTTAGTTTAGAGAGAGCTGGAAAGAATAAGGGAAGTTATTAGTGAAAGAATCTGACCTTTTTTCTCTATTTCTGACATCTTCCTCAGCGAAGGTAGCATGGCTTGTAAGCTTTGGATGTATCCCATGATGTCCAGATTGAAGTTTTCATTATTGTTGTTAGGGGGAGTGGTAGTGTTGAGGTTTCCTCTTGCTGCATCCACGTACGATATTCCGGGTCGGGTTGACTTCGTTTCCTGCAATACTGTTGGTTTCGTTGTTGTTGTTGTTGTTGATTTTATAGTTGTTGCTAATTTCCGTCTTTCCAGAAGTTTTAGCTTCTGAGGGCATTGGGAAAAATTTGCCGGATGAGGGCCTCCGCAGTTACAGCATTTAACTGTGATCTTTTTGTTGGTAATGGATCCATCAGCGTTGACGGTTTGTATTGTTTCAGGTTCCAGGCCTTGTGGATTTGCCTTGCATTCCTCGAGCTCGTGTTCCTCTGCGCATCTGCCGCAACGTCTTTGCTGGTGGCATGAGACCGCCAAGTGTCCTGATTCTTGGCATCGCTTACAATGAAGAATTTCTTGTTTGTGGGGCTCTTCGATTGTGATTTTCTGGGTAAACAAATATTTAATTTGTTTAAGTTGCTTGATGTCCTGATTAGGTGGGATTTTTATGATCCGGGGGTCTTTTACGTTGTTTGTCCTCATGTACGGTGTTTGGAAGTAGTCCAGCTTATTGATTTTTATTTGTGGACATATCCTAGCGATTTCCAGTCCCACTTCTTCGTTGGTCCATTCGGGATCGATGTGGTTTATAATAAAGGTAGCTGGTTTGCTGTTCGGAAGCTGGATGGTGAAGAACTGATACTGTTCCTCTAACAGTTTTGTAACTGCCATGTCATGATCGACTAATGATCTGACTGTTATGGAAGTCCTCGATCCTTTTGCATTGGTGCTAAAATTCCGGTGGCCCAAGCCATTTTGCGGGGTTTGAATTAGTGCTTTGGTGCTGGTCGGGTTTCTGATGTAGATTGGCGGTGGTCTTTCGTTTTTCGTGGTTGATTTCGTTGTTTCTACTCTGATTGGAGCAGGTATCTGGTTTGATGAGGGCTTTGTTGGTGTGCGAAGTTTGCTTGATAGTTCGCCTTGGCTGTTGCTCGAATTGCAGGTTTGCCGGGACGTTTCCTCCATATGGATGTCATCGGTGTTATAGATGGAATCTCTTTTATAAATTTGTTTCACTCTTTGCGTTAATTGGTTTATCGTTTCCAGGGCTTCATCGAGTTTTCGTTTATAATCTTCGGGGCTCCTTGATCTCTCCATGTTCGTAGATTTTTTCGGTGCGTTCCGTAGGATGTCTAGAGCTTTCCTTTTTCGCTCTTGTATGTACTCCAGTGCCTGGCCTGGGTCATCTCCTGTCATCTGGGTTGTGTAGAAAGTAACTGCTTTCCTGATGTTAAAATATCTTTTTTTTATTTTTTGTTGTTATTATTATAAATTTTTTTTTTGCACTCCACAATTTAATAGTGCACTTAACACACGTAAACATAAACACGTGTAAACACGTTTCTGTAAACGTCCGCACTGCACGAGATCTCGACTGTTATTGATTATCTAAAACAAACATTGAGCATCGCACGAAATGTAGCGAAAATCGAGATTGTTGCATGAAAATGTACATTTTTGAGATAGAAATCTCGATTTGATTTCGTTTAAAAGGTGATGTATCGCGATCTCGAGGAGGCAATCAATCAACGTTCATAGTCCCCGGCGGAAGTGCTGGAGGTCTAGTAGAGTCAGTTCTCATCCTGTTCATAGTCCCCGGCAGAAGATCAATCAATTTCCGGATCAAAAATATTTACAAAAATAAATGAAACTATTTGAACGAAACCAAAAGTATTTTGATTTATTTTGGTTTGGTGCATTCACTGAGGAACGTTGGCGGCTTTAGGACAGGAGGAGACGTCCAAGCAGCAAAAAGTACCGGTGAGTAAAGTGGTGGCAAGCCCACAAACTAAACCCTTGCAGCGTCCACGATTTCGGACATCACCCAAAGGCACCTGGTCCACGGCACAGGGACGCAATTCCAAAACGACGTCGCTAGAACAATCGGAAGTTGCTCTTCCCTCGAGGTTCGAGGAAGCACGGCGGCAACCGCAACGGGTCCCCTCGGGAGCAGTCTTTAAGAGATCTTACGTCCTTTTCAGGATAAGAAGACACGCTACCTGAGAGAAGGACCACTACACCTCTATACTACCCACAAGTATCTTGATCCAGATCGTATCTGCATCTTCCCCAGAGACAATTTCCCATTCTGTCCATTAACAGAATCGTCAATGTCTCTGTTATCAGCATGTTAACACAACCCCCGAGATATTTTGTAGTTTCCTGAAAGGGAAAAGTCATTCTTTGCATACTTCATTATTATCGCTAGCATTTCATCTCCACGGCCTTCTGTTTGCACAGAACATCTTGCGCCCAGACCGGAGATATTCGGCGATTGTTTGAACGTACAGCCCGTGGGTCTTATTTGAACTTGGTACCCGGAATCGAAATCCATTAGATCTGTATAATGGTGCGAAATATGGTAAGGACCGTGGAACTGAAGTAGTTCCTTTTGTTATTTTTACCCTCGTACAAATTCACGTCGTATCTCGTTGAGATGTTTACGTTTCCCAGGAATCTGGTAGCGGATGACCAACATACATTATTGTATCGACGGATTTGGGTGGTCTTTGTGGTAGACTACCCGCACGTGCACCGTTGATCGGCTCATTTTCTGGCGATAGCACTTCCTTGCATAGAGGTTTGAAATTGCCGATTCAATGGAATGTTTCTGGGCGCAGGCAGATTGAATGTTTCTTTTTTGTTTCAGGTATGATGACTTACGAATGTTGAGCTTGGCATTAAAAGCTTTGGGATGTTCGGTTCCTTGCTTTTTGGTGTCGGCTCAACGTTGGCTACATGTTGTTGGCCCCGAGTATGGCTTTGGGGGCACGCATCTGAGGGCGCGTGTAACGTTTTCAGGTAGGTCTGTTCCTTGTAGGGTAGGAACCTTACCTGCGCGGAATTGTGCGTCCGTAGAACGCTACAAACACACCGGTGAGCCTGAACATTGAAAAGGCTTTTGACACCACGGGGATCGAAGGTCTCGTCTTTAAATTGTTGAACACTCGTCTTAATGAAACGTTGTGTAGTATCATCTACCACTTCCTTCGAAACAGAACCTTTCAAGTTCACGTGAATGGAAAGATATCCCAAATCTTCAACACCGCCGCAGGTGTACCATAGAGCTCCATTCTAGGCCCCATCCTTTTTAATATATATACCTCAGATATTCCTCACTGTTGACTGTATGAGGAAGGCATCCGTCATATCACATTTCATTGTGCCATAGATGTATTTAGCTGTAAGCAAGAACACCTCAAATAAATTACTCATTCTTGTAAATCAAATATGACTTTCTGTTGTAGGTAGTCAGTGACACGATATTCCAAAGAGGATTCATATTCAACCGACTGAAACTGGAAAAGCACAGAATATAAGTGGTATTTGCAATTTCCCAAGTGCGTTCGACGATTACTGCATGAGATACATTAGCTACTGCCCTCCGATTAATGTTCCTTTGGATACCAAGGATGTTGAATGTTTATTTATAGAGTAATAATAAGGACTTTGTGCAATGAGACCTGTAATAATAATGCCTGACATGTTACATGAATGTGCTAAGTTATGCAGTAGGGACAAAATGTTCCCAAGGATATTGTAATTAATCTTGGTTGTACATCTGTGGAAATATTATTCGAATTTAGTGTTGACTTGATGGGTATGCAATCCTTAATTTATAGTAATATTTTTATCCTGGTAAGCATAAAATACGTATAGGAAACGGCAAACTTGTCTCTAGGCTCCCTATAAATTAATTGTTTTACTTCTTTTTTTTTCTTAAATTCTGATTTATAGGCTAGACGAAAAATGCTTAAATTCTAGCTTAACTACCTTATATTATAACTGAGTAGTCATACACAGGCGCTCTAAGCTAAACATTATATGACTATTGTACAGTTTGCTTTTCGGCGACAGAATTTTGTTTGTGGCCTTAGTTATAGTCGTTTGTATGACAAAGAAAAACGATGTGCCACTTTGTCTTTTTCTTTTAACTTAAAATCAACTTTTTTTTCAATCCTTGCATGAAGAACTTAACTTAAGTCTTATGCGAGGATTGCCTTTTATATTTCGGGATTAGAGAACAAAAACAAATATTGATCATCGAAAATCACTTTATTGTTTTTCAAAATATTCCCCATGAAGATCTATACACTTTTGCATGCGTTTGAACCAATTGTCGAAGCACTTTTGCCACTCTGATTGAGGTATCTCCAACACATGCATTCTGAATGCAGCAACCGCTTCTTCAGGTGTCGAAAAACGTTGACCTCTCAGTTTGTTTTTTACGTACGGGAATAAAAAGAAATCATTCGGTGCCAAGTCAGGACTATACGGCGGATGACCCATCAAATCGATGTTTTGGGTGCTCAAAAATGCAGTGGTCGCAGCCGATGTGTGAGAGCTCGCATTGTCGTGGTGAAGAGTGATCCGTCTTCGGCGGTTGGTTTTCCTGATTTCTTGGAAGACAACTGGCAAACAAATGGTTGTGTACCACTCAGAATTGTCTGTTCTGCGTTGTTCTAGTGGTACGGTTGCGACATGTCCAGTTTTTCCGAAAAAACAGGCGACCATTTGCTTGGAAGTGCTTCGTGCGCGAACAACTTTTGTTGGATTTGGCTCATCTTGAAACACCCAGACAGTCGACTGCTGTTTACTTTCGGGCTCATACGCGTAAATCCACGATTCATCACCGGTCACGATGTCATAGACGTGTTTCGAAGTACCGCGACCGTATTTTTTGAGCATTTCCTTCGACCAATTGACACGAGCCTTTTTTGGGCGATTGACAAATTGTGTGGGATCCAACGCGAACAAACTTTTTTGACAGTCAAATGTTTATACAATATTGAATGTATGCTGGTCCCACTAACGCCTAAGGTTGTCTCAATCTCACGATAGGTCACATGACGATCTTCCAATATCAGTTCGCGCACAGCATCAATGGTTTTCGGAACAACAACTGATTTTGGACGACCTTCACGAAATTCATCTTGGAGTGAACTACGACCACGATTGAATTCATCAACTGGTCCCTTGATGGAGCTTCATCGCCAAAAATTGAATTAAGTTCATCCATGCACTGTTGCTGAGTTAATCCACGCCGAAAGTTGTAAAAAATAATCGCACGAAAATGTTGACGATTTAATTCCATTTTTGGGCGGAGATGAATCTTTTAAGTTACTGTAAACAACACAAATAGCGCTCGTATGTCAAAACGTTCTGAGTGCGTATAACCTCAAAAATGTCCAACTTTACGACAGAGCTGTCAATTGCCGGATTGCAGCACTAGGGTTGCCAAATCCCGAAACATAAGAGGCAACCCTCGTATTACTCTAATTTTAGAAAAGCTAAGTTTATGTAAGCTGGCTGATGATCCAGTTAATCTACCGACATTGCTACACAGATCTTTATTTACCATTCAACCACCAAAACCGTTGGTGCTGTTTAATATTATCGTCCCGGTCACTATCAAAGAGAGCCCTACTGAAGCGCAAGAATTCTTCTTCGATGTGCGTGACTTCCCGGTGGGAGCACAATCGCCCGTCTACGGATGATCTACTTACATGATAGATCATCGGATTTCCGGATCCATCCTGTATAAGCCCATTCATTTCCGAATCCAGGAACGCATCTGGTGGAACAATGCCGTTGTGACACATGCTCTCATAGTACAGAATGTTTGGATAATTAGGTCATTAGACGAGCTTATTGCTCTCGAAATATGTCCTCTGATTAATTTAATCATAAAATTATCCAAGTGCATCAACGTCACGCCAGCTGAGATATAGACAGTTCGAATCTCTGAATCGAGATCTGGATAATGTCCTACAGTCGACAAAGGTCAATCTCGTCGACTTCAATGCAACGAATACACAGTATACAACATTCACAAAGAACAGTGGATCATCGGTTCACAGCTGATGATAAAGGCCGTCGCATCTGGGGAGAGTATGTAATTGATCGACCACACGGTCTGTGGGAATGTATCGTGGCATAAACACGTGTCGAACATCGCCAGCTCCACCTCTGAAAAACGGAGTCATCTTTTTAGAGCCAAGAAATATTTTACTCCCATCCAACTTTTGCTCCTATGTAGTGCTCCAAGAAGCCCTACCATTTTCCTCCCACATACGGATGCATTGCCATTTATCACCGATTCTTTTGGGGGTTTTGTGCGTGTTATCCATCTGGCTAATGCAAACAAGAGTTTGCATGCACTTCATATGGGTAACACAATGAAATTAGAATATGGGAATCTGTGTTTAATTGCAAGTCATAAAACATCTGGTTACAATGCGTATGCATTGCGATGTTTAGATTTCCGGAATTGTGTGTCGGTGGATCAAATGGACAAGTTTTAGTTTAGACACGAGTTCATTGTAGTTTTAGGATTCTAGGCAAATATTCCCGTTGATCCCCGCTGAACTTTCTTTTATATATTCCATTGCGAGGCCGCATGGCGTTTACCTGTTATCCCGCTCGTCGCGTCGCAACTGCTACATCATGTCACATAGAATACCATTTACTACGGAGCATACCTGTTTGGAACTCAGCATGTCTTCTATTACTACTGCCGGAGTAACTGTCCGTCTCATATGTCTCTCCAAAATCGTTCGTGCGGTCTCGAATCTCACGCACGCTGTGAGTACGTGTTCCGCATTTTTTATTTTGCCTTCGCAATACAAGCAGTATGGGTGGTTGGCATGCTTATACTTGAGCAAGTATTGCCCAAAGCATCTGTGTCCTGATACCTTCTGAGTCAAGTGGTAATACAGCTCGCCATTTTTCTTTTCACCCATGTTTCTATATCAGGTATCATGGTGTGAGACATCTTCCTTTGGTGGAAGAATCCCACCTTCGTTGCCATTTTCTTGGGCTTCAAAGCTCTAATTGTGGCCGCAATCTCTGACGATTCTTTTGGAAGGCCTCATGCAATGCAGCGTTTTCTTTAGCTGCAATATCAAGTGGTGTCCTCCCAGCCAAAACATTTATGGCATCTTCGGATACCCTTCGGAATACACAGCATACTCTTAGTGATACCAGTCTATGTGCTGAGGTCACTCACCTCATGTACGACTTATATTATGCGGCTCCTGCCCATATGTGAGCTGCATACATTATAATGGAGGTATTGTCACTGCTTATAAGTTTCCTTATGTGGGGCCGGGGTCCTCCAACATTGGGTAGCAGTCTCGCTAAAACTTTGCATACTCTTGCCATTTTTTCACTTGTTTTCCTCAGATGTTTCTTGAAGCTCAACCTGTTGTCGAGTATAACACCAAGCTATTTAATATAGGGAATGAGTCGGATTATTTGTCCTTCTATTTCCAAATCAAGGTGTTCAACTTTCTTGCGGATGCTTATTAAAACTGCCTCCGTCTTATGTCCAGCCAGTTTCATTCCGGCCGTATCTAGCCAGCATTTAATGTTCTGGATTGCTAGGAAGCAATATTCTCAAGGTCATCTAGATGTTTAGCTACGGCAACTATTGCCAAATCATCTGCATACCCAATGATTCTAGCCGCTTCTGGTACGTTGACCCTGAGCACACCATCATACATTATATTCCATAACAGTGGACCTAATACAGATTCCTGAGGTACACCCGCTGTTACTTTATATTCCTGTGGTCCTTCAGCTGTATCATAGAGCACTTTTCTATCCGATAGATAGTTTGCTAGTATACGCACCAAGTAGGGTGAGACTTGTAGATCGTGCAACGCTTCTAGAATCCGATTCCAATTCACCGAGTTAAACGCATTTTTAATGTCTAGCGTCACCACCGTGCAATATTTTTTCGTACCACCTAGCCATCGTGCTCCAGCTATCGCATTGCGAGCGATGTCGCACACCACAGATAGTGCCTTACCGGTTGATTTACCTTTCCGGAACCCATACTGCCATTCAGAGAGCCCTGATGTTCCCTCAGTGAATTATTCCAGGTGAGAGGCAAATAGGCGCTCAAACAAATTCCCTGTTGTATCCTGGATTCCCAACAGGCGATAAGACGACAGCGCTTCTTGTTTCCTGACTCCTTTTGGTATAAGCACAAGCCGCTCTTTTTTCCATCGTTGAGGGGAGTGTCCTATTTGGAGGCAGGTTATGAAGAGACTGCTGAAGACTTCCGGATTTTTTGTTAAAACAATCTTCACTTCAGCGTTAGGAATACCGCCCAGTCCCGGAGACGTGCTTGTTTTAACAACCCTTGCAGCCAAGCACCTCTTCGGTAGTCACCGGAAGTATTTATCCTTCAGTGATGTTCCATTTCTCTTACGCGCTCAACACCTCATCATACTGGGGGGAGTAGACAGCAATAATTCTAGCCATATCAGTTTTACTGTTTTGCATTTGACTGCTGTTGTTGCGTAGTCTTTGCATGGCTATCCTGCAGGGGCTGCCCCATGGATTGTTATTCAATTGATGCCTTAGGGAGCAGAAAGCGTCATATTTATTCTTGCGGAGCACATTCCTCAACTCCTTCTGTTTGTTGACGAATTCCACATGTAACTGTGGGTAGGTGTTCTTTGTTGCAAGCGTCCAGATTGCACTCCGATCGCACATGAGCGATTTCTGGGTTCCACCAATGCACTGGTTTGATTCGCCCTGCTGGTTATCTTTATCGTGGCATAAAACCATCGCCAGCGGTAGTTAGCCACTTCATGACTTTTCCAGTCTGCCTGTTCGCATCGGCCTCTTCGTCAAACTGTTCGTTTTGGTCTCCCAGTATATAATCGAACAGTTCCGCATCAAGGTCCTTCTCTTTCCACCCATTTTTCTCGACTTCCTTCGCCAATTTGCCAGTGATGAATCTCCTGTTCGGTAATATTTCGTACATCACGGCTTGGTGGTCACTATGGGTGTAGGTGTCCAAAACTCGCCACTCCATACTTCTTGCCAACATGGAGCTGGATTAAGTTGCACCTCATCTAGGACTACGAAGGCTCCGAGTAGTGCCTGGCCTCTACTGTTGGTCCTTGTGCTTCCCCATTCTACTGCCTAAGCGTTGAAATCTACAGCACCTATAAGGGGGCTCTCAGCTCTAGCTTTGCGTGTTACCCTGTCCAAAAATATTTTGAATTCTTCTATTTCCTACCTTGGCGGAGCGTAGCAACAGCAAAAATGAATTTTTGTAATCTTACCATAGCCGAATCCTTCCTACCGCTGGACACTTCTATGTTCTATGGGGAAATTTCCAGTCGTCCAGATGGCCGCTGTTCCACTGCTGCCTTCTTACTATGTAATTGTACCAGTGCCAGGCATCCTGTACCGCTCATTTATAAGTACCACCTCGACACCATATGCCTTAACCGTTTGGGAAAGGAGATCTTGTGCAGTTAATTTGGATGCACTTAAACCTATCCAATTTTATTCAGGAGATTAAACATCGCGTTTTTAAATGCTCGGCATTTGTAAATCCCTGTTGAGTTGTAGTTACCGTCTTCGCAGCCTGATTCGCAGAACATTCATTAGGTTTGTGCATTACAGTTCATCGCTTTGTGGACTTTTCCACCGCATTTCAAACAGTTTTTCGAACGATCTTCTTCGGATTTGCGGGATTTCGCCACACGACCGTATTGCCAACATCTGAAACATCGTGTGGGTGTGATGTGTTCTTGTAGTCTGCATCTCACCTGTAGTGCTCCAGAAAGCCCTACCATTAATATTAATGGTAGGGCTTTCTGGAGCACTACACACCCATCCGACCGGTATGAAACCCGTAGCCAGCAACATGCTAGCCTGTTATCTTGGTAAGTGGATCATGGCAGCCTGTATGCCATCTGGTTTCATTCTTAAACTCTTTACAGCTTCCTTTGGGATCGCGTTCAGTGCAGGGATATAGCGATCGCTGTCAGGATTTCCTCTACAGTGGTGACCTCATCTAACACACGACATTCGACCGTGATTTCCCGTGACATTGTTTTCACACTGGCATTTTTCTTTAATACTTGTTGTAATTTGTGGCGGTTCCGCCAAACCCCACGGACCACTTACCTGAAAAACCGCCATAACTTCATCCCAATATGCATAAGTTTTCGCTAATGCAATCGCATTAAGCACCTGTAAATGCTTCACGCATCAAATAGATCAAGTTTATTTAGCTAAAAGCCCCTAGAAAAGAATCCTTACCTTCATGCATCTCTTCGCATACAAATTCCCTATAAGAATTCTTTCCTAACTTATAAATTCCCTGAAAGACAATTCATCGGTTCACTAACAATACAACCGCATAATCAGGGAATCTTACCCTTGAGTTTGCTTATCCCAGCCTCAACATGTGTACAATAAAAAGTACCTACATACACATTGGCTGGCGACCTATACCCAAGGGACAAAAACGAATATACCCATCTTGCGTCTTAAAGCATCAATTAAATCCCACAGCATAGGCAAATGCAAATAGGAATTGAATACCTACCCGTACCAGCGATGCCATAAACACCATTTCCCGGTAAACAAGCTAAAACCAATTAGCACAATGTTCATGATGCATTGCGGCTATCAACACAGCTGCTATGCATATTGTAGACAACGATCATCAACGGTCCCTTTGTCTTACATATTCCTGGATCCGTTTACCGTTGATCTTCTCACATAAGCAAACCCAAACCCAATTAGCATCCAATGAGATTCGGCTTGTTTGCTTAGCCGAACTCACATCTCATGAATGCACATTTTCCCTTTCTTTGTTTTAGATTCGTTCCCATGGCTTTGATCCATAAAAGAACCAATGTACACACATACATGTGTACCGTGACGATCTTCTCTATGAGATCTGTTTGGTTACTCCAAAGAGAGACTTTACGTGATTTCATTGTCTAATTAGATTAATTTACGACTTCAACACGTAAAATTACAAATTATCCTTCACAATTTTAAAGATAATGACGAATATAACAAAATAAATGCAACTAATTAGTTCAAGCCATTTGAATAATTACTGCTACGTTTCGTTATTAATTATTATGGTTATTCTTATTATTAATTGTTAGTACTAATTCTTTATGGTTGTAATTAACTGCATGTTTGGCAGCACTTTTACCTTTGTTATTGCCGGTTTGTTATTTAGTTTTTGTTGTCATTTTGCATTATGCAAACCAGTTCAGTTTTGTGACTTCTGTTAATCTCGTTTCGTCGTCGAATATTTGTAATAGTATCGTCGTTTGAATACGAAAAAATAAAGTGTCGTATACTAAACATTTCGTGTCGTTACATTTGAATCGCGTTATTATACTCGTATCGTTCTCGTTCGTATAGTAATAATTGTGTTGTGAATAAAGAGAGTTTCATAATAAATTGTAACCATCGAAAGTAAAATTATGACGGGAATGTTTGGAGTTGTCCACTGTTCCCGTGTAGAGAGGAACCCAATGAAACTGGCAGCAAAACGGGAGCACAAGAAAACCAAAACCGAACTCGAGGTGGATTTTTAGGTTTTTATTGTTTAAGTCGGATGCGACTTAGTTTACAATTTAGTAACAACGCACAACAATTCAATTTCTCTACATGAGATTGAGTTAATTTATTTCATAATTTATGTTGGATCAGCAACAATGACTCGGAAGATGTGCACGCGATAATAGCTGGTAGCAGACTGACTCAGTGGGCGTAACTGCCAATTCAAAAGAGGGACGCTACTGACCTCATCGTTGATGACAATCGGCCAGCTGGTCCGTGACAGCTGCCGCGCAACTGGTGTACACTGCGAATGTACTAGATTTCTCCAACACATCCCAGCACATTCAATCGCCAATCCGCAACATTCCGCCCGCCTTCGCCAATTATTGGCGAATCATCATGTTCCAGGGGACGGTGGATAGGGGCCGGGAGTGTGTGGTCTGCTGTTGGAGTGCGGTCTGCTGTCCACTCTCACGTGGATGGTCGGTTCGGGGGGGGGGGGGGGGGCTCGCCCTGAGGAGCGCTGACGGCTGTACGGTCGATGACGACGGGATTGTATTTTCCATCGCTGGGGTCCGGTAACTTTTGTGGTCACGGAACTGGCCAATTGATCTGGGTCGGAGTTGTAAAGTCGCAACCCACTTTCAATGAACACGTGATGGCTTGTGGTGGGTCTCGCTGCATCGAGACCGGCGGTGGTTACAGGTACTGCGCACGTTGGCGCCCGTCTGGAGTAAGTGGCCGGTGGCGTGTGAGGCTGTAGCGTGGAGTCGGGTGCGGTGTCGTCCCTGGCACTGTCCGCGTGTCCTGGCGGAATGGCAATCGCGGGCCAAGTGCCTCCCGGGGTCGTCGGAATCCAGCCTCTGTTGGTGCACTGAGAGGCGTGCTGGCTCGCTGGGATTCGGTTGATCCCTGGATGCTGGGGAGCGCCGCCCGTCAGGTGGGGTATTGCGCGCCCCTATCCCTATTTTGGTGTGGTGCCTTGAAGCCTTTTGGTGGGCCGGCTGCTGACTCTTCGATTGGGGTGTTTCGTAGTTGGGCCACGCAAGTAGTCGGTAGCTGGTAGTTGAATGGGCTTCGTAGATGACCCCGGGGGCCGATGCCGACGAGACCTGCTTTTGGTTCTCTGGTGGGAGCTTTGGCTGGTCAGAGGGCGGCTGGTGTTGGTGTGCCGCGGGAAGCTGCGCCCGTTAGTATCCACCCAAGGTGCGTAGACTGTGCGATCACGTCGGAGTTTTTGGACTTCTTTGGTCCGGCTGTAATGATCGCCGGGTATGCATCAGCGCCAATGATCAAATCCACCTTTTCCGTTGATGAGACGTCTGGGTCTGCCAACACCAGGCCCACCACAGTAGAGAGATCGCTTGGCGGGAGTCGTGGCGGTGGCACATAGTCCGACAGATGGAGCAGGATGAGCGCGTTGACTGTCCACCCTTGGTACGGGCCAGTATGGTGACCGAGGATAGGGCCTTCGCCGTCGATCCGATGTAATGATCAGGGTGATCTGCCAATACCGCCTGGAGCAGGTCCTTAAATGGCCGCCATTCCGAGTACTTCCCGGAAAATGTCGGCAATTGCACTGGGGGCAGCTTGCGGGGATTGGCGCGAGGTGTCTCCGCTGCAGCCGCGGCCTTGGAAGTTGTTGGTGGTTCAATGTTGAGGCCACGAAGCTCTTCGGCGAACTTCGTCATTTCCTCCAAGTAGACCTCCTCGGCTGACTCGAGGAAGTCCTCCGTGAAGTAGCGGTGGTCCTTTGTCTCCGATGTCGCCAGCTCCAGGATATCGTCAAGCCGGTCACGGATTTCTTTCCATTTGCCCTGTAAGTTATCTCTACGGGTTTCTACAGCACTTACCGTTGATGGCACTCGCTTCCTCAAATTGGCGAATGCGCGGGATATTTGGCTCTGTGCCGCGATTTTTTTTTCCATTGCTGTGGCTAGAGATGTTCCAGAATGCTGCTGTCGTGTTGTTCTTCAGGTGTGTTGTGTCGCAAGCTGGGCGGCGATGGATTAAATCCGCACGATTGCTGGATCCGGTGTGTTTTGCCACGAACCGGGCGGCGAAGGATTTGATCCACAGGTTGCTGAATCCGATGTGTTTTTAGAGGACTTCACGTCGATGGCCGCCGATAGACGGTCACAACGAGAAATGGCTATTTGTATCCTTCCTTAATGGGGTTGGTCTTTGCACTAGACGCTCGTGATGGTGTTGTTTCTGTTGCCTGATTCCTGTCTGATATGTTGAATCTCTGTTGTATTATGTTATCGTGGCCACTTTGCTTTGCGATATCATCATTATTATAGTCGGACTTTGGGTTTGTAATTGAGTATTGCAACTCTGTACGGTGGCTTTCAATGGCTGATTCGGTTCCTTGAGTTGAACTCTTATTATCGATGGCGATACTTTCATCCTAAGCCGCCGGTTGAGGAGATATTTTGTTTACGTCCTTCTGTCTTCATTCAAGCACTAGTTGCGATGTTTCGATGAGGTCAAATGTTTCATTTGTGAACTCCGTTTCGACATCATTTGCCGTATTACACTCAGAATTTGATTGATTACCAATGGTACTAATGTTTGCGTGATTGTTGTCCGTTGTTATAATTGTTGTTGTGCCGCGAAATGGGCGGCGATGAGTGGATCCAATAAGTACTGGATCCCGCTCGAAGGACCAGAAAATGTGACGGGGATGTTTGGAGTTGTCCACTGTTCCCGTGTAGAGAGGAACGCAATGAAACTGGCAGCAAAACGGGACCACAAGAAAACCAAAACCGAACTCGAGGTGGATGTTTAGGTTTTTATTGTTTAAGTCGGATGCGACTTAGTTTACAATTTAGTAACAACGCACAACAATTCAATTTCTCTACATGAGATTGAGTTAATTTATTTCATAATTTATGTTGGATCAGCAACAATGACTCGGAAGATGTGCACGCGATAATAGCTGGTAGCAGACTAGACTGACTCAGTGGGCGTAACTGCCAATTCAAAAGAGGGACGCTACTGACCTCATCGTTGATGACAATCGGCCAGCTGGTCCGTGACAGCTGCCGCGCAACTGGTATACACTGCGAATGTACTAGATTTCTCCAGCACATCCCAGCACATTCAGTTGCCAATCCGCAACAAAAATAAATCATCGACTCACACCTAAGAAGAACGAGTGGCTTTTAATGCAAGTTGTGTTTATGGTTACACTTTCCTCTCTGTTGCTAACAGCCTAAGTGGGATTGGAAAGATCCGTTTTCGACTTGGGGATGGATAATCATCTGTAGTAAACAACAAAGGCGGACAACCCCACATCGTTCAGATAATACTTTTTATAATACTAATAATACTAAATATAGAATAAAGAAAAAGCAAATATAATCCATTCATTAAATATAACTTGACAGAATTTTAATCGGACCAATTATTACAGTGAATCGTTCTTCAGTCGAATCACACAATCGGGGATAGCCCTTCTTGTCATGTATTCTGCCACGATTAGAATGTAAGAATATTTAAGATGAATGTACATCGACGCTTTTTTATCCAATCTTATATCTATTACCCCTCGTGCTGTGCATTGATATTTATGGATGCCAAAAAATCCTCTTTAAGAAAGGACATATTGTTTTATATTGACACTTTAAATGGACAAAAAGCATAATTGTTGATGTAATTTTAAAATTAAGACAACATGTCCGCCATGACTGTTGACAAACTATACAAACTTATTATTGAACTTGATTAAAAATGAACATTTTGTCGTGCACATTATAGATTTAGTGGTGCACTACGGAACTAGAATCATCTTTACTTAAATGTGATGAAGGTAAACCAGCTTAAATTGGTCAGTTTCCACTCTCAGGCTACCTGGTAGACCACTGTAGCTGCAGAATTTATTCCTTCTCTTGGAGAGACTCCGATGTTTCAAACTTAACCACTAGTACTACTCATTAATTCTACCACTCTCAACAAGTATACGATACGGCGTAGTATTCTGCTAACGACCCAGTAGCAGTATCATAACAGTTCCTTTTCATGTTGCAAGACTTGGCATCCTTCCTGGCTCCCTTACTGATCCATCAGCTAAAACCGGAATTAACCCCAATGGAGGTGAACTCACCAGTGTATTTATCGACTAACAGAGACTAAAAGAACACATGCATGACTTAGTTTTAGTTTTACGATAGCTCCCAAGGATACGATAGAGCGGATGAACAAAGAGCTGAACGCAACAAATTCACTGCATCGCATAAAAAGAAGCAAAAAGGAAGATTAAAAAAGAAGACGAAAACAGCAACCAAGGACATTCAAAGGAGCAGTAACACAATGCTCAGTAACAGAAAATCGATTACTCTATTGATATTCTATAACAGGTTCCTCCTCTTTGGCATCCTAGATGTTTCTTTTGCCATATGTATGTATCCTAAAGCTGCTTCAAAGAATAGTGTGTAATATGGTGTCACAGTGGTGGGTATACTGTCACCTTAAGTGACTGTACACTTGCTAGAGCTTGAGTCATTGTATCCGGGAATTGATCCCAAATCATTGATATTCATAACTAACGACGCACTGTTGCAATGTAATATTTCCTGCCGTAATTTGTAAAGGAACGGGAGAAGTTGATGGGAAACAATACCGAAGGTGTTACGGATTTATTCAGTTTGGTGGCCTTGCCAAAAATATTGGTTTATGGATTTACAAAATGTTAGTTTGGGGAAAAAGAAATCTATTATACGCGCCTATTGTGGAAAAGCCTACCTTTTAAGGACACACTGTCCAACTAAACACAAATGCTTTTCCGAGTAAAACATTAAAAAGAATAAAATATGAAATGAAGAAGAATTGGAAAGAGCCGCAGATTAAGAAGGTTGTTAAGTAATCTTTTTTAAGGTTAAATATTGCTGGATGTTGCTAAAGATGAATTTGAAACTTCTTTCAATTTATATTGTATAATGAGTTTCTTTGAAGTAAACGTGTGTCCACATTTAATGTCTTATGCTGCTGAATCCCCACTACCATATGAATGCCACTTTTTGACAGTTAAGGTTTTGTCTTTTATATAACAATATATGCGAAAGATAAAAAATAACTCGATAGGCCCACTCTGTGATGTTTTTTAAAGCACTCTATTATTTATGACTCTCACTTAACCTAGTTGATGACATTTATAGCTTAAAACTGTATGTGTATACACCTCACAGAATTAAGGATAATCGATCACATATCTGAAATACGGAACACCGGTGTCCCAGTTTTGTGCATTAATTCCTGCACACATCTTAGTGCATCGATTATTAAAGGTTTATCTAGATCGCTTAGGCATATTGTGAAGCCCCTATATTGTGTTCTTATCACTTTATATGGACCCTCATAATGACAAACAATATGTGCTGAGTACGTGTATGTCGGACTAATTACACACTGTCGACGCCACTCATTCCCCCCATTAGCTTACGAGAGTGAGCATAAGCCGACGCTTGCATGACTGTTTAGGAAATTTAATACGAAATTATGAGGGAGGCCGACGTCTTGAATATCGAATATATCAAGCTAGAAATGACATGAACTTGATAGCGTAAGACCATCACTTTGGTTCATTAATAATTAGTACAATAAGGATGGGCGACATATTCAGATGGGCTTAGAGTCGTCTTACTTCACCCGGACATCACAATCCCTCACCAACTATGGAGCGGTGATTGGTTTACTTACGTGATGAAAAATAAGGAGGGAAATGTCTTAAGCCCAAAACAAATATATATAAAGTGCTTAAGTCGGCGAAGGACAATTACTCGTACTTCAGTAATGTGGTCTATTCATGCCGTTGGCAGAAGGAATTAGAGGAATAATTATGGTGACAATATAGATTGTCGATTCAGTCAAAAGCGTCTAATGGCCCTAAATACTTTGATAACACCTGAACAGCTTTTAGCTAAACTGTCTACTCAACTGTTGAAATACGGTGAAGATTATTGGAAGACAAACAATTTAATATGATGCCACGTCAAATTGCTGTACACTTTTTGATGTTTCTGTGGGATTAAACAAAGTCTTATTATATTAGATCAGTGGGGTGGACTCTGATGTCCATTTTCCAATCTTACAGGTGACAATTTCATAGGGTGTTGCAAAATGTATTGACATAAAACTACCAGACAAGCTATCTCAACATATTTAGTGGCTCTCGTGTCTCAGAACTAATATTCCAAGCCGGAAACAAATTCATTGTAATGCTCGTATATATAAACATTTAAAACTGCCTTTAACTTGTTAAGTCCATTCTACGAGCAGCACTATAAAAGATGAGCCCTGTGAAGTATAACAAGAGAGGGGATAAAGAAAGCAAGTGTTGACGAACTTTAATTCCTAAAAGTTATTGTTATGAAAAAGCATCAGATGATGCTCAGATAGAACAGTTCGAGCGCTAGGGGGTGACAAAAATGCCTGATGTAAAGCAGGACATGAAATCAGAATGAAGCACGAACACCTTCCTTCTAGGAAACCGATCGTACTCCGCCGGTTTGATGCACCTTGGTAATTCATGCCACTCAAGCTGTTGATATTTATCCTCGCAAAGCATTCCTTATTACTAGTAGGGCTTCTTATGTAACCTTAAATACATAGACATAGAATCAGAATTCCCTTTTGAAATAACACAAGATAGGAAGGCTTCAATATTGGGTTTCTGAATAGGAATTGTTGTGTCTGGGTTGTTTTATTCAGTGCTAACTGAACGCCAGGCCAGAAAACAAAAAGAATTATCGAAGCATAACAAAAGTCTATGAAACCAATGACTCCAACAACCAATTTTACTTATTTTTAAGTAAAACTCAGCGGACGCTCCCTCCTCGTGTATTTTTACGACACATCATCATCGGCACTACAACCGGGATCCGGTCTTGGCCTTATTTAACAAATCTCTCCACCGGTCCCGATTTCGAGCCGATGTCATCCAGTTTGGCACTCCCAGGCTCTGGGCGTCCTGGTCTACGCCATCCCTCCATCGCAGACAAAGGACTTTCCGACAGGCTCCTCTTCGCTCATTCGAGCTAGGTGTCCCGCCCACCGGAGTCTACCGAGCTTGATTTTTCTTACAACATTAGCTTCAAGGTAGATTGCATACAACTCATGATTGTAGCATTTCCGGAATCGTCCTCCCTCACATACGGGGCCAACAATTCTCCTTAAGACCTTCCTCTCGAACGCGGCCAAGAGTTCAGAGTGCCTTTTATTAAGCACCCAGGTCTCGGATCCATACATGAGTACTGGTAAGACCATGGTCTTGTACGCTAGTAGCTTGAATGTTCTGGATAAATTTCGGGATTTAAAGAGCCTTGATAGACCATAGTAGGCTTTGTGGGATTTAATCAGCCGTTCGCGTATTTCTTCTTCCATATTGTTATCGGCTGATACTATTGACCCAAGGTAGTTAAAGGATTGCACTACTTCAAATTCGTGCTCCACTACCCTGATAGTTTGACCAACGTTAGGTCTTCTCTTCGCAGAAGTTGCCACCATGTACTTAGTTTTTCCCTCATTAATGTGCAGTCCCAGTTTTTGTGCCGCTTGCTCGATCTGGATGAAAGATTCCTGTACCGGCGATTCTGATGTCGATGTCATCTGCGTAGGCAAGAATCTGCCTGGACTTGGTGACAATAGTCCCTCTTGTTGTAACACCAGAGTCACGGATTGCTTTCTCCAACGCCGGGTTGAAGAGGAGGCAGGCCAGACCGTCCCCCTGTCGGAGTCCATTATAGATGTTCATTGGTTTGGACAGCAATCCCGCCACTTTTAACTAGTTACGTTGGTCATGGTCAACCTACAAAGTCGTATCAATTTGTTTGGAATGCCGAATTCTCTCATGGAATTATATAGTTCTACCCTGGCTACGCTGTCGTAGGCGGCCTTAAAGTCTATGAACAGATGATATAATGGAATCTTAAATTCCAGACATTTTTCCATCGCCTGCCTAAGGTCGAATATCTGATCAATTGCTGATTTGCCTGGGATGAAGCCACACTGATATTGACCAATGATGGCTTTAGCGTATGGGCCTATCCGAACTTATAGGATAGTGGAGAGTATCTTATAGGCGGTACTCAGCAATGTTATACCCCTATAGTTGCTGCACAGTGTGATATCTCCTTTCTTATGTATGGGGCAAATTATACCACGACGCCAATCTTCCGGCATCTCCTCTTGCTCCCATACGTGCACCACGATCTCGTGAATTGCGTGATGTAACGCTGTCCCTCCTTGTTTGATCAGCTCAGCTGGTATGACATCAGCTCCAGGGGCTTTATTTGATTTTAGCTGTCTAATGGCTTTTACTGTTTCCTCAATGCTTGGTGGCGGCAGCATTTGGTCTTGATCTTGCATTGGTGAAACTGCCCATTCTTCTGTGAGCTGACCATTTAACAATTCATTGAAGTGCACTTCCCATCGCTCCAGATTGCCTTCAGGATCGGTGATCAGATTACTCTCTTTATCCTTGCAGTAAGTGCAGCGTGGTGTACCGCGTCCTACTTTGGATTATTTGGTAGAACTTCCGCGCCTGGTGCGGACCTCGCTCTCTACTTTTCTCTATTTCACAGACACGGTTTTTTTCCCAGGCACTTTTCTTTCGTCTGTGAAGCCGTTTTTCAGATCTTCTGAGCTTTTTGTATTTCTCCTCGCGCACCCGCGTCCTATGAGACTGCTGCATTGCCCGGTATGCAGCATTCTTACGTTCAGTCGCTAGTTTGCACTCATCATCAAACCAGTCGTTCCGATCTCTACGACTACTGCCTAAGATGGTGTTGGCAGTACTAATGACAGTATTCTTAAGGTGTGTCCATTTCTCTTCTACGCCCGGCATTCTGGCCCCAGGACTTACTCTCCGTCCGTCGAGCTCTTCGAGGGCGAGTCTTAACGCATGACCAAAGGTGTTACTGGTATTCTCATTGCGTAAGACAACCGTGTTGATTCCAACCTGATCCGCGGATGCCATACATCTCCGTAAGGCAATCCGCGCTCGGAAAACTGTACCAACAAGATAATGATCCGAGTCGACGTTGGTACCTCGGTACGTTCGTACCGTCATCAGGCTCGAGGAGTGGCGGCGATCTATCAACACGTGGTCAATTTGGTTGCGAGTGACTCCATCAGGTGATACCCAGGCGGGTTTGTGGATATCTTTACGCGGAAACCTTGTACTCGCAACGACCAAGTTTTTCGATGCTGCCAATTCGATGACTAGTAGTCTATTGTCATTAGTGTTCTCATGCAAACTAGGGGAACCTGTGCAGTGCCTGAAAACCGGCTCCCGACCTATTTTTGCATTCAAATCACCAAGAACGATTTTCACATCGTATCTTGGGCAGGCATTGAGGACCCGTTCGACGTTCTCATAGTATTCTTCTTTCTAGTCGTCAGGGGGCTCCTCTGTAGTTCTTAAACTTGCCTCGCACGAGAAGAGTGCATAGCCTTTCATTTATTGCATTAAAGCCGATGATGGCAGGCTTCAGTTTTTGGTTGACTAGAAAGCCTACCCCGAGCACATGGTGTTTTGCGTGACAGCTGTAATAAATGTTATACTCTTTTCTTTGAATAACACCACTCGACGTCCATCTTATTTTATGCAATGCTGTTATGTCAGCCTTATATTCGGACAGCACATCGACTAGGTGCTGTGCAACTCGAGCTCTGTATAGTGAGCGTACGTTCCATGTAAAAATTCTTAAATCATTTAGCCATTTTCGATTCCGTGGTCGTCATCGTGTGTCCGTTCCATATCCGAGGCTTGTTAAATTTGCTATAATAATTCATTTTTATGGGCCTGGTTATTGGCCTTGCGCCAACCTTTCTCAGAATGTCGCTGCATGCATTGGTTCACTACTTGGTGAGTCTCAAAGTAGCTATCCAGGAGTGTCGCGTGGAGACTGCATGTCCACTTAGACTGAACAGGGACAAGGATCGTCCCGGCCTTCGCCGGGTTGAAAGCAATCAGTAACTTAGCCCTGTATGTTCGCACCCACGTTGCGATGTAAATACGAATACAAATGAAAGAAAATACAATCACTTTATTATAGAGCAGATGTAAGGTCACACCTTCCAGAAGTTGGAGTCCAACAGGTTAAGACGCTTGCAACAAAGAGCAAGAACCGTAACACCTACCCACAGTTGGAATTCTTAAAAAACCGGAAAGAGTTGAGGAATGTGATTCGCAAAAGTAAATATGACGCGTTCTGCTCCCTAAGGAATGAATTAAATAGCAACCTATGGGACAGCGCCTTCAGGATAGTCATGAAAAGACTACACAACAACAGTGGTCAAATGCAAAAAAGTAAAACTGACATGGCAAGAATCGTTGCTGTTCTCTTCCCGCAGTGTGATGAGGTGTTGAGAGTGCAAGAGGAGTGGACAATCACTGAAGGAGAGATGCCTCCCGTGACGATGCATTGAAGAGATGTGTTACTCGTAAAAGCAAATTTGGGACGAGGGCATCATAAACGTCTTAGATGAGTGATGCCCTTGTGTAAATAGGCGAATAGCCATTGGGAAAAGGTGCTAATGGGTTGGTGAGAGAAACGAATCCCTTGCTTGCATTTGTATATGCAGGGAAATTCGTTTGGGGGAAACGGATTCTATATTTGCATTGTTTATGCTTTGAATTCAATCTGGCGGCTATGCGCGAAGTCTATGATTGTTTGGAGATTCAAACAAAGGAGTATTTCTGGGTAAAGTGCTTGCAGCTGTATCGATAGTTGCAAGTCATTGCAAAGCAGATTAGATGGTTATACAATGACGGTTTGTATATACCATCTGTGTCAATTGTGCATGGCATCTATGGCGACGCCAGGATCGAACTCTAGTGTGAATATCTACACTAATTGTAAATTCGGTTCTGGGTCGCTAATGCAAAGATGCATTGATACATGTATGAATGCCCTTGTAGGAAAAATTATTTTGCAGGCATTTCCAGGTAATGCATTGAAAGCATTAATTATCCTTGGGAAGGAAATGGTTTTGCAGCGGGGATATTGCGGTGCAGGTGTGGGAAGGTTGGAATTTGCCTGGCAACCGAAGGTACCAATAGGTTTTGTTTTATGCTCCCACAAAATGGAGAGAATTCTTGTAGGGAATTTGTATGCGAAGAAATGCATGAAAGGTAAGAATTGTTTTACAGGGACTTTTAGGTTATATAAATTTGATCTATTTGGTGCGTAACGCATTTAAGGTGCTAATGCGATTGCATTAGTGAAACTTATAAGGTTCGGTCGAAGTTATGGGGGTTCTTCAGGTAAGTAACAGTGGGGTTTGGCGAAACCGCCACAAGCTGCTCTTGGCTGCAAGGGTTATCAAAAAAAACAGGACCCCGGGACTGGATGGTATCCCTAACGCTGTAGTGAAGACTGCTTTAAAAAAAGCCGGAAGTCTTCAGCAGTCTCTTCACAACCTGCCTTCAAACAGGACAGTTTTCCAAACGATGGAAAAAACAGCGGCTTGTGCTTATACCACAATGAGTCAAGAATCCAGAGGCGCCGTCGTCTTATCGCCCGTTGTTCAAGTTGGACACGACAGGAAAACTGCTTGAGCGGATAATTCCCACTCCCCTGGAACAATTCACTGAGGGGCCATTGGGGCTCTCTAAATCGCAGTATGGATTCCGGAAAGGTAGATCAACCGGTAAGGCACTATCTGTGGTGTGCGACATCGCTCGTAATGCGATAGCTGCTGGTACAAAGAAATATTGCGGGGTGGCGGCGCTAGACATTAAAAATACGTTTAACTCGGTGAATTGGAATCGGATTCTAGAAGCGTTGCGCGATCTACAAGTCTCACCCTACCTGGTGCGTTTACTAGCAAACTATATATCGGATAGAAGACTGCTCTATGATGCAGATGAGGGACCACAGGAATATAAAATAACAGCGGATGTACCTCAGGAATCTGTATTAGGTCCACTGTTATGGAATATAATGTATGATGGTGTGCTCAGAGTCTATGTACCAGAAGGGGTTAGAATCATTGGGTATGCAGATGATTTGGCAATAGTTGCCGTAGCTAAACATCTAGATGACCTGTAGAATATTTGCTCCCAAGCAATCCAGAGCATTAAATGCTGGCTAGATACGGCCGGACTGAAACTAGCTTGACATAAGACGGAGGCAGTTTTAATAAGCAGCCGCAAGAAAGTTGAACACCTAGATTTGGAAATAGAAGGACAAATAATCAGATCCAGTCCATATATTAAATATCTTGGTGTTATACTCGACAACAGGTTGAGCTTCAAGGAACACATGAGGAAAACGAGTGACAAAACGGCAGGAGTATGCAAAGTTTTGGCAAGACTGCTACCCAATGTTGGAGGACCCGGGCCCCACATAAGGAAACTCATAAGCAGTGTCAATACCTCCATTATAATGTATGCAGTTCACATATGGGCAAGAGCCGCACATTATAAGTTGTACATGAGGTGAGTGAACTCAGCACATAGACTGGTATCACTAAGAGTATGTTGTGCATTCCGAACCGTATCAGAAAATGCCATAAATATTTTGGCCGGAAGCACAACACCTGACATTGGAGCTAAAGAAAACGCTGCATTGCATAAGGTCTCCCAAGAGAATCGTCGGAGAATGCGCCCACAATTAAAGCTCTCAAGCCTAAGAGAATGGCAACAAAGGTGGGATTCTTCCACCAAAGGAAGATGGACCCCCACCATGATACCTGATATAGAAACATGGGTGAAAAGAAAACATGGCGAGCTGAATTACCACTTGGTTCAGCTAATATCAGGACATGGATGCTTTCGGCAATACTTGCACAAGTACAAGCATGCCGACTGCTTTAGGAAGTGAACAGGCGTCAATACAACCACAACAACAAAGACGAAAGACGCGCGACCTGCCCTCACGGAATCCGAATCGAGATTAACCTCGGCCATCGAAACGACAGAACACCAAAATTCCATCCAACGTTTCGATGGCCATATATGGTGCGATTCAGCTTTGTTAAGCACAAAAAAAGGGTGAAATACACACACATGATAATCGCTTCCGCACATTAACGTGTGTATCCCCTAGCATGCAGCCATGGGACATGAATCTACATGATTGCAATATAGTTCAGGGGTTGAAATGTGTACACGATCACGACTGCGTAAAACATTATTGCTGATCGTGCACATTTCGCTGGCATATCCTCACAGTCGAATTCTGATGGTAAATTTCCATTTGCGAACTCGACTGTCTGGGCGTCGGCCGGATGCCTCATGTCTTGGTCTGTCGCATGACCAATCGATATGGGCATGCTATGCAGAGGAAAGATACACATTCCTGCAGGTGCACGGCTGGCGTGCAAACGAATATCGTGCAGATATTGCACGGGCGATCTTGGTTGCCCAGAGGCACACCAAATTGCGCTTCAATGTAGAGGCATGCGTCCCGAGGCATGTACTGTGTATTTGGTTGGGTTCATGTTGGTCGCGTGATGATGCGACCAAACTGCTTTGTAGATTTCTAGCATTGTTGCGGTGGCATTTTATGTCCGCAATCATTGCTGTTTTACAGGGTACTTATGTACATAGCTTTTCATGATATAGGGCACGCGAGGGAGGTTACCTGGTGGTAATGAATGGATACGAAGTGGCGTTCGCGAAAACCGCCACAGGCTCCCTCAGCAAAGACCATGCAACCTCATAATTCGATGCCGAAGGTTCTATACAGTTTATGACTAATGCTGCCTCGCCGCAAAGACAACCTTTTAAATAAAACAATTTCCCTATAAGTTAATGAATTAAATAAATTCTGAAATTCCAAAATCCAGGTGAGCCATCAAAGATAAACAGGGAAATCGCCAGCAATCCAAGCCTATAGCAGCACGACTGCTGTTAATTAGATGGTAACTCTACGGATGCAGTACCTACTGGCCCGGTTGTTGTCACTTGCATTGAAACACAATTTGGTGCGACGCAATGGCGAAGAAGAATAATCAGTACCAACAAAATGAACGAAACTGCAAGGTGATATTTTATAAATAAAAACCATTGAACTCATTGCATTCCGTCACAATTCTGTGAATGAATATTCAAGGTAATATTTTCCCATTCATAATTAAAATGATTGAATATGAAGTTAACACTAGGTGCAAAGAGATACTAATTGATGTGAGCTTCGTATCGCTGTGACCAAGGTAAAAACAAAAGGTAGACACAAAAAGAAAGGTTAGTCTGTTGTTCGATGCGGGTTTGAGTGGATCCATGGTTAGCCCCGGAGGTTGAACTTTTTTTTTTTTTTTAATTCTTTTTTTACCTCCAAAGACGGACATTGAAGTTTCATTAGACTTCTCTCGAGAGTGGCGAACTTATAGCGCCGACGAGATGCCACCAAATAACTGTTGCAGTTCTTTTTGAACAGTTGCAGGTTGTAACGCTCCGGGAACACTGGGAAGATTAACCGCAAGTTGGTGTGATCTGTCTTGTGGAAGGCATATAACCGGAATTCCGGGGAATAATACCACGGATCTCCGAAGAACAGTACCCGTGATAATATCTGTAAAACAGACAGAGGTCGGGTACGCGTCTTCGATGTGATAGCGACTGCAGTGCCGACGTCAGCGCCGTGTTCTCGATCAGGCGAGGTCCAAACATGAGAGCAATATTCGATCGCGGGTCTAATTTCGGATTTTTACAGGAGAAGAAGTTGAGGCGGAGTAAAATATTTCTTGGTTCTAAAAAGGTAACTCAGTTCTCCAGAGACGGACCTGTGGATGTTCGACACGGGTGTATGCCATGATACATCCCACCGTGGCGGCGAGTAATCTCAAGCTTTCCCTAGATTCGGGCGCCTGTCCATTCATAATCAGCTGTGGAACGGTGGCGTTTCTAACAGATACACACACAATGCACGAGCAAATAGTGAAGAACACCGAACGAAAATCGAATAACAAAATGATCAGAGCCGTATACCATAGCGATAACATAACAAATCCACATCAGTCGAATGTACTTGAGGCGAGAAATCGAATTCGTATACACGGCGGTGGCCTGATAGGTTGCGCTTTGATTCAATTTTTGGTGATTCTAACTGTCAGTTCCAATCACACGTTCTTCACTATCATCCCAAACCCTATAGAACCAATGATCCACTTTTCTTTGTGAATGTTGTATACTATGTCTTCGTTGCATTAAAGTCGACGAGATTGGTCCTTCCCCACTGCAGTACCCTATCTAGATCCTGATTCAGAGAGTCAATCTGTCTACATCTCAGTTGGTGCGACGTTGATGCACTAATCGGTCGGTCGCTCGAGAAAGAGGAAATAAGCGTATTATCATCCGCAAAACTGAACACTCTGTTATCCGTTGTCTCCAACAAATCATATATGTGAAGCAAAAAACAATGTCGGATTCAAAATATGACCTTGAGGCAACCCGTAATTAACAGGATACAGTTCCCAAGACTCGCCGTTTACAACAACCCGGATCGATCGATTTTCGAGGAAGCTCTTCGTCCAGTTGCAAAGCTGGTGGGAAAGTTCAGATGAATGACGTTTACTCAGCAATGCCCCGTCCCAGAGGCGGTTAACGCCTTGGAGATATCCAACCCGACCGTCCTTGACTCATCATGCCCGTCAATCGCAGATGTCCATATATCGGTTATAAGAGTCAAAAGGTCTCCCGCGGACTGCCTGCTACGGAATCCTTATTGATGATCAGTCATAAGTCCGTTGCTGTCCAAATACTTAATTAACTCGGCGCTGTTGACCTTTTCCATCACCTTAGACAATATAGACAATAACAATAATGCTATCGGCCAGTAATTTTGTGGGAGACATTTTTTCCCCTCTTTGGGATTGGATGAACTTGGGCAATTTTCCAGCAGGAAGGAAAGATCCTCCATGCATAATATACGCGAAAGAGCCTGCCAAGAACCGGCGAAGGTTCTGGAACACAGTTCTTAAAGACTATTGCTGGTATTCCGTCTGGGTCGATTGCCTTCCTACAGTCCAGTTCACATAGAATCCATTGGATAGTACACGATCGAAACCTCACATCCCACATGCAAAACCGTACCGGCCCGATAAAAGGTGGCTCCAAAGTTTAGTTTAGTGAGGGCAGAACCCTCATATATTTAGCTTAGTACAAGCGATAAAACTTAACAACTATCTTAAAACTATATATAAGAATATAAACTATGGTTAAAAAGAAGAAAAAAAGGGAGGGGGGGGGTATGTGTTGGTCACTGGGTTTATCAAGACAGGCATTGAAGTTTGAATTCGGAAAATAAATTCACGAACAGATTAGCTTTATCCTTTCAATTTGTGATTAACCTCCCGCTGCCCATCACCATCGGAGGAAATGAGGAGGAAGTTAAGTTACTGCTGACATCCCTTGTCATTGGTCAGAAGGGCCGCGAACCAGTTTGGCACTCAGGGAGTTTATTAGTTACTCTGTCGTTGTAGGCCTTCTTCGCCGTATCTATCGCCTGGTTGTACGCATGTCTGATCCTAACAAAATTCGTTCTGTTAACCTCGATAGGATTGGAGCGCCATTGTTTAAAAGCTCTATACCACTGTAATCTGCTCGCATTTTTTATCAAACCAGATCAAATCAGATTAACTTCATATGATGGAATGCGGAATATAGATCTCCATCCCGAGAAGAATAATCTCTGTAACCGACCCCGCGCATGCTTCGACATCGGAGTCTCCAAAACACACCTCCGACCACGGAAAGGATGCGAAGAAATCTCGCAAATGGTCGCAGTTGGAAGCCCCATACCTCTATACACGACGAAACCGCCCAGGTCGGTTATTGGCTTGGAATGCAAGTGGTTGCGCGTCGATACCAAGTAGTGATCTTAGTTTCCCAGTGGCGCGGTAACTCCCACGGTATACCATAAGTGCTAGGCTTGGATGTCAAAAACAGATCCAGAGTGGCGTAGGTTCCCCCACAAGTTAAGTCAAGTTGCGGCTAACAGCGAACATCTCCGCCAGCCTCCCAGGACCGTCGGTATTGTTAGAATGCACCAACCAGTCAGAGTTGTGTACATTAAAATCGCCAAGAACGATAATTTCAGAAGCCTGGTGGTTCATCTGTATCCAGTCGACGGTACGTGAAAGATGTTCGAAAAATATCGCTGGTCGATCGACATTTGGGGAGCGGTAAAAGCAACAAAGAAAGTTAACAGAATTCCTCAGCAGGACCCTCAACCATACGATGTTATTGGGTTTCAGCGCCTCCATCCCCTGGCAAGCCAGATCGAAGCGAGCGAAGACGCAGACTCCGTCCTTATAACGGAATCTTGAATGTAAGTCGTGTCTTGAGTAACGAAGATATGTCGAATCACTTGACGAATCACCTGGGTCTCAGTTAAAGCAACGCTATCAGGTTTCGCTGTTTGCAAACATTGGCGGACAGCGTTTACATTCCTATTGGTGAAGCCGATGGCCCTAATGTTACAAAATACCGTTATCAGTCGACCGTCGACGGTGGCTCGAGAGCGAGCCCGATTATGCGATGACGAATTTTCCAAAGCTCGGTTATTTATCATAATATTTGCGTGATGTTCCCCCCGATATTCTCCCGAAGATCCAAATGGGAAACTATTTTACCTCCGGAATTCTTTATCTTAGAGGATACCATCATGATTATCTCCTTGTCAGTCCAGGCCATCAGCCATACATCCGAAGCATAGTCGAAGATTTCTCCCGACGATATCCCGGAATGTACAGCGTGATGGAGCGGTAGCTCACATTGAGACCGACTACCACCTAAACCAACCTTTTCTCGAACCGATCTGTGGGTTTTAAAGAAATGTCTGTGTGCTTCCTTACACCGATTCCACTCCTTCCACGACTATCACTTCCTTCAGGATTTACCCCCGTTCTCGATAGGCAGGCACAACGTGGTAAGGAGCACTCGCTACGAGGTGAAACCACAAAAAGTTTCGAAAAGGTAATGTTTCGCACTAACGAAATATTGTTTATTAACTACGTTTCAAATTCAAGGTGATATTCAGTATAAACGAAATATGTTTTATTAATAAAGAGACCATATTTCACAGGACGGTATATGTTTATTAAATTCCGTAATAGAAATAAAAGTGATATTTTGCACAATCGAAATATGTTTATATATACAGAGATGATATTTCGCCGAATGAAATATTTTTATTGAATACATTAATTGAAATCGAAGTTATATTTAGCACAATATAAATATGTTTATATATACAGAGATGATATTTTGCCGAAAGAAATATGTTTATTGAATACATTAATTGAAATCGAAGTTATATTTAGCACAATATAAATATGTTTATATATGCAGAGTTGATATTTCGCCAAATGAAATATGTTTATTAAATTTGGTAACTTCAAAAAACACGTCAGGCTTGTCACGCGACCGCGCTATCTCTCTCCAAGAATTCAACTAACTTTATTAATTAACGTGAGGGCACGACTTGCCCTCACGGAATCCAAGACGCGATTGATTATCGCCATCGAAGCGACAGAATACCAAAACTCTATCCATCGCCTCGATGACCATATTTGGTCATTTACCTTTTCGCATTTTCCCTATCATGGAAGGGTTGAAACATACACAATGATCCCCTTTGGTGCTCATTGCCTGTGTCGCCCAGCATGCGAACCATAGACTATGAATAAAAATAAAAATAAACACATTCGCAGCTAGGGCGAGATGTTCTGAAAAGGGTTATTTGTTTACATGATCGGCGACTACGCGTAGCATGATTGCTGATCGTACGCATGTTGTTGTTGGCATAAACAGAGATCGAACCGTCGTGTGAGTATTTACACTGGCGAGTTCTCTATGCTTTTTTGCTGCCAGGTGCGACTTTCCATTTCGTGTGGCTTGATTTACCGACCGATGTGGGCATTGCATGAAAGAACCAAAAGGACGAAATATCTCTAGTGGCATTGTAGCCGACCTCTTAGGAGACATTTCGTTGGTAGGGACTAATGCAATGTTGGTTGCTAGATGTGCGACCAATTTGCCCTTCCTATGGACATGCTTGTGTTGCTGCTGGTGGTTTTTCGTGGTTATTGGAATAGCCAATGCAGGTAAGTACACGGCTTATTGAAACAGGGCGCTTATGGAAAGGGGTTACCTGGTGGTAGATGAGCAGGTAAGTAGTGGCGTTCACAAGAGCCGCCACAGATCTGTGGGGAGGAAGTAAAGTGCCTAACACGGATACTAGGTTCACTTCCTCCTCCATCATAAATTGTTACGAAGATTCATAGATCTCATCGGAAACAGCAAAACTCCGTCACGCACCGATCGCGCAAAGTCAAGAAACACCGGACAAGTCATCAGTAATGGTGAGAAATAAACACAAACACCGGACACCAACTTGTGCAAAACTGCACGACAAACCGTCCACAAGGAGGAAAAGTTAAACGCACTAGGGAAAGGAGATAAAACACTCGGAAGCTGCGGCACAAAAATAATGAAACAAACACTGGTGTAGTTATTATTTAGACATCGGGTTTTTATTTTCCGTATGTAAACCTTAATATTAAATTTACATGCACTCACGTTAATATTAAATTTATATGCACTCTCGTTAATATTAAATTTATATGCACTCTCGACTCACGGCTGGAGACAACGACTCGAACGATTATAATCGATTATCGCTTCCCTGTGCGCACCAGGGAAGCGATAGGAGGCACGACCTGGTCCGGTCGAAGGATGGAATTTGACTCAAACGATATCCTCTCCAATAAGGATATCGTTTTTTTTTACCTACCACCAGGCAAACGTAAAGTCTCTCTTGGTGGTATCGGAAACCAGATCTTGTAATAAAGGTCATGGTGGTATGTGTGGGATCGTTGAGATCAATGCTATTCACACGTGCAGTGGAACAACGAAACAGGCAGGCGGCAAGGACAAAAGAAAAGGCGACCAAATGGTTCGCTCTTTAATGAGGGTCATGTTTATGCAACGTCGCTATGACGGACGTTGGAAAAAAGGTGTTAATGGTATGCGATACTTTATACCATGGAAATTGTATATCGTATCTTGGGTTAATTGCCGATACGCATCCCTTGCTTGCATTTAGGTATGCCAAGCAATTAGTGGTGGCGACGAAAGAAATGCATCATTGTTTGTCTAATGAATCGCTAGTGTTGCAGCTGTAAAAACAAGCTGACGACATAGTATTTTAACTCAGACAAGGGGTATCGAATGTTTGCTATTTATGGTGCTTATGCACATTAAGGATCAATTTTAGGAATTTCAGATTATGCTTGAAAGCATTACATGTCCTTGGAAAAGGAAATGTTTTCTGGGGCAAATGCAAATGCATTGGCGGGAAACAATGGGAGTTATGAAATTCCTAAAAAGGTCAAGAAGAATTCTTACAGAAAATTGTATGCAAAGGGTGCAATGAAAAGGTAAGTTTTCTTTATAGGGATTTTAGGGTTATAATAATTGGATCTGTTTGATGCGTGAAGCATTTAAGATAGTAATGCGATTTGCATTAGCGAAATCTGGTGCAGACCGGGTTGTGGTTATGGGGGTTTTTTCAGGAAGGCGAGCCCTGGGATCTGGCGGAACCGCCACAGATCCATCAGCCAACCTCCAAAAGATAGCCAGGGATTTCTCCCGACTATTTCACGGAGCCTATAGCTTGATGGGATGGTATTTCACTGGGCGACAGGGCGTTGGGGCCCCACCTATCACTCGGCCTTTAGTCGCCTTTTATAACAAGCCGGTCTAGCTGCGAATATTTTCTAACGCCCTACTCACAAGGCCGAAGGGAGTCGATAATTATTGTGAAGATAAAAAAGAAATTGTATTATAAAAGTATTAAATATAAAATAGGCTCGAAAAGGATTAGTTAAATAATTAAGTAATCACCACGCTGATTGGAATCGTTTGTAAAAATAAAAAGAAGAAAAAGCCACATGAGATTTGATAAACTTTTTGATCTAAAAATTAAATTAAATTAAATGAACAAATAAATGAATGTTAAAATCAATAATGATTGGAATCGTTTGTAAAAATAAAAAGAAGAAAAAGCCACATGAGATTTGATAAACTTTTTGATCTAAAAATTAAATTAAATTAAATGAACAAATAAATGAATGTTAAAATCAATAAAATTGATTTTTATTACGGATTGTACTTATTTTTGCTTGCCACAAAAAAAAAATTGAGAGGAAGGGAACTAGGTGCAAAATTGCGTAACTCCTATGAACCAATAACGAAAAATGGAAATGTTAGTATAAACTCTTCTGTTTATTTAGGATACCCATCCCCGATCCATAGACACAATCCAAATACAAATATTACGTAGGTAGTCCTCATTCCTCACCAACTGGCTTGTAATTCAATACTAGGAAAAGCAATAAGAGCATACACTTTCTCTAATAAACTAATCAATGTGTTTTTCTATATACAATAACTTGTTTTTCTATATACAATAAGTTTATATAACACTCACTTCAATATGGTAAAAAAATATATTAATGGTTTCGGTTTTTATACGAGTAGGCATATTTAAAAGAACAGACTTTTATAGTCACGGTCCATTAAATTCCAATAAACGGACTGTAGAAGGACTTATGCATTCGAAACATATAACGACGTCGATTTTTCGTATATGAAGAGATGGACTACCCAGCTTTTCTACCGGAAATGGTCCGTTGAACAATAAATTCTTATTATAAAGCAATTAGTTGTCTTTTTGGTGGAAATGTCGTAAGCTTTTCCTGCTTAAATTTAAAGCAGGCCAACGAGATAAACGATTTATTCACAACACTTTATAAAACAAAGACGAGAGGCAAAAACGTAAAGGTATATTACTTAAACGTTACTTTACGCGTCTCTTTTTCCTTTTCCTGTGTCGCTTTTACTTTAGCTGACTAAGTCCCCCCCAAAAGCGAAATACTCTCCGTTGAACTGAACATGATTTATCGTTCCACCGACTATTAATTTCCTTCCGGTAGCAATACATTTGAACAGATATTACAGGTATCGTTGTGAGCAGCGTTATTCAATGTATATCCTTCTTCCCTTATTCTGTGTGATCATACCTTGCAAATGTACTACTACCGAGACGTCTTGCGACGTAGTTAATTTCAGCAATCCAACCACAGAAAATCGAAGGAAAGTCGGTAAAAGCAATAATTTCCTTGTGTCTATTCTTTTTCTCTTCTTGACTTGACAGGTCTTCATCCTACTGCCAGGAGCTGTAATGATTATGCACTTACAGATAAGTTATGCTGCTCCAAAGTGCCCTTCTTGTAAACAGTAATCCAACTCAAATGCCCACAACCTGCTAATGTTGTTGAATTTAAAAGAGATGACTGGCGAGTTCCAAAGAGGGATGTTGACGTATGTTAAATCCTTACTTGACTTCTTTCTTGACAGGGTCCATTAAATGCCTTCCTTTTCATCTATTCACAATTACACCAAAACGATTTCGGGGTTATATAGTTGAAGCCATCTGGTCATTCTCTTGATAGAACGATGTTTTTGCAAACGACGTAGCTTCTTAATTGTTTGATATAAATAGAGAATCGTTAGTCCTCTGTGTTTCCCTGCATTTGAAGGTTTGTTCAACCGTGAGCAGGTGGAGGTGTGTTTATTTGAAGTGTTTATCATTTACGATCGCATCGTTATGAGATTTTGCTTATGGTGTGCAAATGGTAGTATCAACGAACCGTTGGCCACTATGCAGATGGTGAATTTTGTTAATGCATGAAGAGCCTTACCTTGAAAACATAATAATGTGCACTGAAGTCGAGCTATGAAGATAAGCTGGTCCTAGTTTATGAACCAATTTGAAATTCTCAAGAAAGCTAACCAAAATACCCCATATCATTTATGCCAATAAACAAAATAGTTTTTCTCACCTTGAAGCAGATGTATTTAAGGGTTTCAATAGAGTTCTGACAATAGGCTGACTCTTAATAGGTTAAGGAACCTTAACAATAAGATCCACGAAATTACAACCTCCATAAAAAACTATAATTAAATGATTTCGAGCGCACTTTAAGAAAGCTGCATATGATGTGATAATGCCTATTGTACGTGATTATGTACACAAGCCAGCGCCGCCCCGAAGTAATGAATTTTGGGGACTCGGTACGTCTGCCACCTGGGAGCGGTTGCTTTGTACGCATACCCTCCATTTAGATGCAAATTGCACAATTTGAAATAATTTGAAGGCATTTTTGGCCTATTATGATTTCTGTCCTTGCTACAATTTTAAGTCATTCTTGTCAGACTGTTACGTCGCTGCTTAGATAGATGGGAATGTTGTTGGGAACGGCGCTTTCTTCAGTTTTGTACTAAAGAAGAAATTGTGGTGGTCTGATCCGAAGAGATCGAGAGAGAGAAGGGTCAAGAACGCAAACTCCCGTACAAGTAGGTTCTCGCTGTTCTGAATGATTTCGAGGTACTTGTATGGGATTTGTAGCTGGTACTCGTCGATAGGGATAATGGGGGGGTCAGAAAAAGAACAATTGATGTAGACGTGCAATTCAGCTCTCTAAGTAAATCTTTATCAACCGCAGTGAATTTATTATTAAATTCGTGAAATATTAATCGCAATCAACTCATTAGACTATTTATTCATTTATCGTGCATTTATTTCGGTTTTGTGCACATTTAGTACACTTTTTCATTGACAAACATACAATTACATTACTAATTAAATTGCTGTTTATCACATAACCAATGTGTTTTAATATCACGAAAACATCGGCTTTCACTCTGTAAATACTCTGTTTCAAAACATGTGTTTAAAAAACGGACAACATATTGATATAATTAATCTAATTCATAAACGAGAACGAAGCCACGAAATAGAAAAACAGTGACGTGCCGTGTTGTGACAATTAAAACAAAGTGCAAACACCAACAAACAAACAAAACGAATGTTAAAAGTGACAAAAAACGTGCTCACAAAATCACTTCAGTGAGGTGCAAAAACAAAGTAAAACACGTAAAATATATCACCTCAGTCGTAAAAGTTAAAATTAAAACACACAATATATTGCTAGTTAAGCAAAGAGTTTTCTAAACATCATTTGGTGCGAGTGCAAGTTTACTGATTCTTAGCCGACTATAGCCGAGTTCGAGTTGGCGGACGGAAGAAATCGACTTAGTGGTTCGTATTGCAGGTCGCCTTTGTTTTTTTTTTTTAAAACGCGACAACACACAAACGAAAAGGTACACCGAGAAACTCCATTGTGACGCGAAGTAAAACCGCAAAATTAACAATGGAGAAAAGAGATCAGCAAATAGAGGAGGACAGATAACCCCCCCCCCCCCTCGCCAACTTTAATATGTATGGGGCAAACAATTCATTCGCTACTCTTGCATCCTCAGAGTCTGAGGATGAAGAAGAGGAAATAAGTGAATTGGAGGCGAAACTTGCGATGGCAAGAGACCGATTAGAAGACAGACGCCGAAAGAAAAAAAATAGCGGTGCTCGAAAAAGCAAAAGACAGAACAACAACAAAAGCCGAAGCCACAAGTCGGCCAACAACAACAGCAACAGCAACAGCAACTATCAACACAAAATCGACCACCGAAACAGCAAGCAACACAGCAGCGGCAAAGCAACAATAACAACGAAAAAATAAAGATGCCACCAATCAACACCGTAGATATTGAGTGTAAGGAATTGGTAAGTCTCTGTAAGCTAGCTATAGGAAACAATTTTGTAGTTAAAACACTGGCTGGTAACAGGCACGCAATTCAAACATATGCGGTGGCAGACCACGAAAAAATTAAAGAGGTATTAAAAAGAGCCACCGCGAAATTCTACTCGTTCACGCCGAAGCAAACAAAGAGGGTAACGGTTTTATTAAAGGGTGTCGACCCTGCGGTGGAACCGGAGGCTTTGCTCGAGATGCTTCAAAAGTTGAAGCACGACGATCTCGAGTCTATCTCCGTAAAACCGTTCACCGCAACCAAGGCAAGAAGGGAAAACCGCAAGCTACCCTTCTTTTAGTTCAACTAACGCCCAGCACCAGAATTGGTGGTCTAAGAAAAATTACAGTCTTGGGTCATCAAATTGTCACATGGGACAAATGAAAAAAAGGCAGAGACATCCTGCAATGTGGCCGCTGCCAAAGGTTTTAGTCACGCGGCGGCGAACTGTGAAATGCGGCACCGTTGCGTAAAATGCGGAAAAGACCATAAGGCAGAAGAATGCCCTCTGGGAAAAGAAAGGGTAGAAGACAAAGCCCTTCTAAAGTGCGCAGTGTGCCGGAATGAGGGACACCCTGTGGGGCTTTTCAGGGCCCGAAGAGCCATACATCATTCGATCCCCACTATTCCAGGCGAAGCGACTTACCTCTAAGTCGAACTTCAGCAAGGTTGCGTAACCTTGCTACGGCATTTACCGCCAGCCAAATCGCTGGAATTAATACAGTCATCCAATCGGATAACTGTCATGAATATCTGTTAGGCAGCTTACCTTTTCTGTGGGGGTTTTCCTTCCAAACCCCTTTTTCTCCATCACCATGAAAACATTAAGTCCACGGCAAAGCTTATCACTTAGATCACTTAGCCGTGGCATCGAAAATTCATCCTCGGGCAGGCATTAATATCTGAAAACATTAAGTCCACGGCAAATATTATCACATAGCCGTGCCATCGGAAATCTCATCCTCTGGCATGCATTGCACCCAGGGCATCTCGTTTCCATAGCCTTATGCCATGGAAACAAAAATCAACAAAGAGTTCATTGATTACTCGTTGTTCTGGATTGTCCATGGCACCCCTAGCGTGCGGCTATCAGGTCCCATCTGTTCGCCACCGCCGACAAGGTTTCGGCGGATGCAAACCAAACATTTCCCTAATTACCAGCAATAGCTGGTTTCCTATTATCGGTCTCCGCCGATCAGGGACCGCAAACAAGCAACGAATTGGATGCAGCCATCGAGTGTTTACTTTTAACATCTGGCAATGGCTGCACCCTATATTCGTTGCAATATCTAAACATTGCATTTGCACCACAGATTGTTATGGTATATACAATTCCCTATTAACGGCCGCCAACCGTCGGCGGACCTAAGGAAATTCACACCCATCAACCTAAATGTTGATTTATGGCCTCTCCTAGGATGACCAGATCTACGGCTCGTGTTGTTGTTACCCCAGATGTTCCTTGTTGCCGGCAAGTATAGCACAATCAATTGTGTACACAGCCGCAGGCCATGCATTGTTTACATTCGTAGGAGATGCAATTGCGACGTTCGCAACCACCATCACCACCGGACGATTGTATGCGACGCATACACAGACATACGAAATGTATGCCGTATTTCCCGGTCCAATCGCGATTGACTACCTCGAGTCGATCGTGTAGCTCCTCCTCTTTTCGCGTTTTTCTTTTCGATGTCCTTGTTTTCGTGGGCAGCAGGGAGTCAAGTGTCAACCATCACTGGGGGAGGTCGTGTACTCCGAAAAGCGCAGTTTAATTATTGATGTGAACATTTAAACCTTGTATGATTAATTTCAATATGATTTACCAATTTAATTTCGGTTGTACAACATTCAAATCGTCCTATAACAGTTCAGTATGGTACTAAGTGCAGTTTAATTATTGATGTGAACATTTAAACCTTGTATGATTAATTTCAATATGATTTACCAATTTAATTTTGGTTGTACAACATTCAAATCGACCTATAACAGTTCAAGATGTTACTTAGTGCAGTTTAATTATCGATGTGAACATTTAAACCTTTTGTGATTAATTCCAATAAGATTTGCCAATGTAATTTCCGTTGTACAACATACAAATCTTCCTATAGACAGTTCAATATGTTACTAAATGCAGTTTAATTATCGTTATGAAAACTTCATGAAATTAATCCCAACACGTTGCCAAAATTCAGTTAATTCGGATTGTAAAACCGTAAAACCTTCTGATACCTTATTTTATGTAAAAGTGTTATTTTGTTTTGGATTCTTAATAAAGAAGAAGTATTAGATGAACTACTGAGTTTTACTAATCGGAGTTTCGGAGCAGTGACAGTCGAGTGAGCGAACGATCTGTGGTGTTGTGCTCAACCTGCGTCCGTGTTGACGCCCAGGCACTAACACCCCACATTGGTGACCCGCGAGTGTAAAGAACATCGTAGCCTCTGATCATTCGAACAATTTCGACAGTGGTGACCGCGAAACTACGCACACCTACTGAACAGTGGTGCCTCTAAAGGTTAATCTAAATTTATAAAAAAAGACAATAAAAGGGTACGCCCCAACGCCAGCCCAACAACAGCACCTGGCATAACATCACCACCAACTCTACGCAACACCACAACTGTACCAAGTATAACTCCAACCAACATCACAGAACACCCGGACAACAGCCAATAAACCAGGACCAAACGCAAGTTGTAACAATTTTTTTTTATTATATCATTTAAATACCTTTGGAAGAACAGACTTTCTTTTGTTAACAGGATCGTAGGAAATATACAGTTAAAACATTACCTTGAGTGAATAATTATTCAAATTAATTTCTTTTAAGGACGTTTCACCTGTTCTTGATAAAGTCCTATGTTTCGTTGTGTTTTATTCCTAGTTTTAGTAGCATTTCCTTTGACTAAGTACTTATCCTTTTGATTTTTTTTCACATCATAGAAACGATCCTTTTCTTTTTCATACCCAGTAATAAATTTGTCTTGGTTTGTTGTGAGATCCCTGTAATGGAGATATGTGTAATTTAAGACGCAATACCAACGAGTTAAATTTTGTATAAGATAAAACATAATATATAAATACAGTAATTGATAAGAATTAACGAAGAAGCAAAGTAGAATAAACACTTTAGTCACCACTGAAAACAGTGTCCTCGCTGCGGCATATTGCTGAAAATATTATCGTTTTCACCAGAATTTTTAAGAGGAACAACAAACAACACGTACGCTAATATTACTGAACGATTGTAACACTTACATGGCGGCAATAAATGCAATCATTAACACTGATTAGTTTTACAAGAAAAATCAACAGTTCAAATTTTGTCATACATTTTGAAATACACAACTTACATATACCAATACTTAAACTTTATATTGTACCTATTAGATAACGTAATATAAGTTATTGATTACTTCATAAACTGCATTCGATAAAACTTGTATACAACTATAACGAATGAAAATAATGGAATTAATCCATCGCACACGCAGCCAATAAATTATATGAAGCTAAGGTTTCTGCCAAATATTATTTTATACATTGAGCGTATCGTACAAACGTACTTACAACTCATATAGGATATAAGTAATCCCAATTTTATTATTTCACCTATCAATAAGAGCGATAAACCATTTACTTAATCTTATTTGTTCTTTATACCTATAAGTGAAAACTTGACAATTCCATAGTATATTAAAATATCGCACACAACACAAAAACTCGATTACTCACCTTTTCATATAGATTGATCCGAATAAATATTTGAAATCTCGCGAACTCACACCCGACAAACTGACCAAATTATCGCGAAGTAAAACCGTTTTGCAAATCGGAATCAATTATTAACATTTATTAGTCATAATAGTAACCGTTTCAAATTTAGTTATACATATACAAATACACAAATTGCATAGATAACTCACATCATTTAACTCAGTATTATTTTCGACATATATTATTTTATATTTCCCATTTACGAAAACATATAAAAACCGAAAAACTGAAAACCAATAGTAACAAGTGTGAACCCCTTCAGGGTATTGATTAACACGCAGCTTCCGGTAATTGCACATACGACTCCTCCGACTATCGCTCGACTTATTTTAATTAATAAAACCGTATTCGGGGATATTCAAGATTCCATCAACTCCACTTGACGTGGCACGATTCTCTTTTGGCTCCACTTGACTCCAGTTCCGACTTACGCTCGACTCATTTTAATTGATAAAAACCTTGTTGCGGGATATTCGGGATTCTCTCAACGCCCTGCGACTTCTTTTAACCCATTGGCCTGCCTTCACCTTCCTTCGCGTCCTCTTACGCCTTTGACTCCCGTTTCGCGTCACTATCCATAATGGTCAACACGCGAAACACCATGGCCAGAAAGGCCCAGGAACAACCCGAGCCCCTTGAATTCCACGACGCCTCCAGCGTCGATTTCCCCACTGAGCAAGTCGATGCTGACCTAGACTTGCCCGTACAATCTACCCCCCTGGCACCACCGGTTGCCCCCAGTGTCGTTAACCGACCCCAACCTTCTAACACTCTCCCAACCTCTTCTAACACCCCTAGTGCCGGCCAATTGGTGGATTCTGGCATTATAATGCCCACATCTCGTGCCGGCACCTCACAACAAGCTCATAGGCAACCAGTGCCCCAAGAGTCCCACGATGCTTCTAGCATCGGGAATGGGACTCGTCCTTCAAATATAGGGCTTCCCCCCTTCGATGAGGAGGACCCAGACCTTTGGTTTGCAGTAGCAGACCGCATCTTCCAGGCCTCTGACTTGCGCGACGAACAACTTCGTGCAGTCGAGCTGTTGAAAGTGCTTGACCGCACTCAGCGACCACATGTTGCCCACATCATTAGGTCGGCCGACCGCAACGCTTACAGCAACATGCGTCAAGCTCTGCTCGACGCTTTGGATGAGCCCGGAAGTGTGCGGCAGCAACGCTTAGCTGCTGTAACCAACCTTTCTGGGATGAGACCATCTCTTTTCCTGACCCATTTACGCTCTATAGCGGGGACCAGGATTGGGGACGACCTGATAAGGCCTCACTTTTTGAGGTGTCTTCCCCAACAAGCCCGTTCGGCACTTATAGCCCAACCCAATCAGAATTTGGGCTATTTATCCAAAATTGCGGACGCAATTATGGAAAGCTCAGATCAGTATTCTGAGCCTCCTGCGTACCAGGTAGCGGCGGTTTCTCAACACGCCGCCCAGCCTACACGGCACCCTCGTCTGCCTTTCACAGCCCCTCAATTGGTCCCAATTCTCCATCCTCCTTAAACCCAGGTACCTCACAGACGGCCAGCCTCAACCAATTTCCCACAGAGGAATCCAGAGGCAAGGCCCAACGTTAGTCAGGGAAGTTCGCCACCTCATTTAACTCCTGCTGACCTTCGGGCGCTCCAAACCTCACTCCTCCGCGAGATAAGTCAATTTCGCGCGGAGGTGAGGAACAATCCTCGAAGCGCCCAGAATCGAGCCATGCCGAGCCGTCCTCTTAATCGGCAAAATTACTCCCAAAATGCCCCTCAGAGGGCCTATATCCCTCAGAATGCCCCACAGAAGGCCAATTCCTCTCAAAATGGCCCTCACCGGGCCAATTCTCAGCGAGCTCCGGCTCGAACTCCCCGTAACGGCAATACCAATAGCCAGAATATATCTGATAATGCCGTTACTCTGCCTTGGTGCGCCAATCACCAACGATATGGTGATCGCGCATTCAATTGCAAGGCGCCTTGTGGTTGGACACAACCTTCCACCAACCAAAGGCGCTCTTTAAACTAATCTTGCCGACCGAACCCCTCGCGCAATCGGCCGGCACCCATACGATAAGTCGCCTAACCATCCGGGATTCTAAACTGAATATCGCTTTTACTGTCGATACCGGCGCCGATATTTCAGTCCTCCCGCGATCGTTTGCTCCGCGTAACCGCGTACCAGCCGCACTTAAATTGTCAGCTGCGAATAATACGCCGCTGACAATTAATAAAATATTTAGACGGAGTAATGAAAACGAGATTCAGTGACTCCAAATACCACGAACTGACGAAAACCAACGAATGCTAGGCATAGACACAAACAACGCCATCCTAAATGACGAAGTTTTTGTGTTTGAAGATCCCTTGGAAAAAGTGAATGTTGTAGGGGCCGTCTTTCAAGAACTGTACAAGACAAATGAAGTAATTCGCCGCAACCATGGCTTGGAAAATAGAGTTTTACTGAATTATCATCATCTTCGAAATGACATTTCACAGTGGCGATCAGAAAACCAAGGTTTTATCGAATTCAATAACGAAAATACGGCAAACGCCGAGATCACTGTCGAAAGCGTCAACAGCCTTTTGATCACTAGTGAAGACATCCATGGCGTCTTTGCATCATTAAGAAACAAAAAATCTGTTGGAATCGATGGAGGACTCAATATAGTACTCAAACATCTTCTTCCAAACGCGATTGATATATATGCAGTCTTGTTTAACAACGCTCTGAACAACGCACACTATCCAGTACGTTGGAAAACGGCCATCATCCAACCGTTACCAAAAAGAGGGAAAGACAGAACAAACCCAAAAAATCTGCGATCGATCAGTTTGTTACCGAGTATCAGTAAAGTATTCGAAAAGGTTCTAAACAAGGCTCTACTTAAATGGGCTGAGGACAATAATATTATTCTAAATAACCAGTTTGGTTTTAAAGCTGGTCATGAAACCACACATGCCGCAGCTAAACTGGTTTCAGACATTCAGTGGAATAAAAATCTGAAACAGTATACAGGTGCCTGTTTGATTGACTTGGAGAGGGCCTTCGACACCGTTTGGCTAGAAGGGTTATACTACAAGCTAATGAGACTAGGCATTCATAAACCACTACGGTATATACTATACGACATGTTGAATGAAAGGAAATTCGTCGTCAAAAGTGGCAATGTGACCTCCAACATTACCTACAATATAGAAAACGGTCTGCAACAGGGAGCGGTGTTATCTCCGATCCTTTTTAATATTTACACTAGCGACCTAATAAGGTCTCTTCATCAGGCTATTGCGTATGCAGACGATCTGATAATATATAGAACAGCACCAAAAATTGAAATCATTAACGGATTATTGCAAGGGGATTTCAATGATGTTCAGCGATACTGCGACAACTGGAAACTCAAAATCAATATCCAGAAGTGTGAAACCATCCTCTTTAGAACACCACTGGCTGAAGCTACCAGGGACACCAGAAACAACTGGCGAAAGCTAGATATTATGGGACCACACCAACAAACACTGGAAACCAAAAATGTAGTCAAATACTTAGGCATCTGGCTGGATCAGTATCTATATTTTAACAAACATGTGGAGGCTGCGCTGGCCAGGGCAAAGAAAGCTTATGCTATGACAAAAAGACTGTTTCATAGTAGTCAACTTGACAGCAGAGTTAAAGTTATATGCTACATGGCTCTCATCAGACCGATGATCATATATGGATGTCCAGTGTCCAGTTTAATGTGGGACCTAGTTTAATGGAAAAGATTCGGATTTTTGAGAGACAATGCCTCAGGACGTGTCTTAACTTACATCGGACTCCTGAATCCGATCACAAAAAATACTATCCCAATGAAGCGTTGTACAATGGGGCCAATATAAACAGAGTGGATAACTTTATGATCAAGCTGATCCGAGGGCATCTTGCGAGATCAATGAGCTCCCCGAACGATTTAATTTTTGGTGCATATTACCCAAACACTACGTATTATGAGGGGGTACGTCGCAATGGCTTTATTCCACCAGAAGCATTCCTTAGTCTTGACATGAACGGCCTCATACAAAATGAATCCGCTATACCGTTGATTTATCACGTGCGTCGGTCGGGTACAGATAAACGAATATGTTTTAATCGAGAGGTTGCGCACACTAATGAAGAGAGCCTGCAGTTCAGTAGGGCAGTAGCACAGAAAGACCGAAAAGACACGAATAAGCAACACTAGAGATTTTGGTGGCTGAGTGGCAATTAAAAACCTGTTTCCTTATAAAACTGTCAAAAAAGGGAAGTAGTAATAATAATAATAATAAAGCCCAACAAACTGCGGAAAGCTTACATAGATTTAGCATTTCGAAGTCTTAATATTAGGTTTAGGATAGAGTTAAGGTTAAAAAAAAATTAGTTTAGTATTTAAGTTAGATATAAGGTTATCCTTTGGGATAACCGAATTAATTCCAGCGAATTGGTTGGCGGTTAATGCCGTAGCAAGGTTGTATAATCTTGCTGAAGATTCGACTTTAAGGTAAGTCGCATTTCTGGAAATGGTGGGGATCGAGCGATGCATGGCTCTTCGGGCCCTGAAAAGCCCCACAGTTGTGACCGTAACAATTTTTAATGATTCCAACCGTCATACCATCAACGCGAATCAGACGTTCTTCACTATAGTCACAATACGCGATAATGTAGTACGGTTCGCTTCCGTGCTTCTCGATCAACGAGGAAGAGAAGCGGACGATTGTGGAATTCGGCCCTGGCCCAATGAAATGCTTTTTATTTTATGATATTTGTATTTTATTTCCTTTAATTTAATTTACTGGCCTCCTACCGCTTCGGACGCCAATCGGGACTGATCCTCGAATACAAAATCCATCGCCCTTATAAAGAGAAACTAGTCGAGATTTGTATCTCGAAAATTCACAATCTCATTCAAAAATCCCGATTTTGGTATCCTGAGTGGGATGCTGAGTGTTTATTTAAGATAAGAATTCAATTTCTTGCATTCTTACGAAACTGTTGCGCAGATGTGGATATATATCTGGTTTTGGGTTTTTGTTTGTTCAATTTATTAGGAATTTTTCCAGATAGAAATAATGCTCTGGATTTTGAGTTTTGATGATGCCGTGGGGCAAATGTAGAACAATAAACGAATATTATATTCATTTACTGTGAATTTGATTTTAATTTGGGAATTTGGTTAAAATTATGCCGTGGGGGCAAATGTTAGGCGATAAACGAATGTTTGATTTGTTTATTGCGAATTTTGGATTATGTTTGGGTAAATTCGGGTTTTGATAGGATTTTGTGATTTGGAGTATTATTGCTGGGATTTGGATATAGGAATGGGGGGAAAAGGTGGTGGGGCGTTTTAGAGCACTACATCCTCCCCTCCTTAAAAAAAGAAATTTGATCTTTATGAGATTAATTTTCTAGCAGTGACGCGATAAAAGGTGAAGGGCGATGTCATCATGATTCGTTACATAATTTGGATTTCAAATTATAATGATTACTTTAAATTTTCATTGTAGTTACAATTGCTTGCTACTTTTTTAAATGTTTGTTCTTGTTTTTAAGTATTATTCAAAATTGTTTTATTAATTCTGTAGCTTACGGTAGAGTGTTCTTCACTGTTTTGTTATGTTTTTAGAAAGTCTAAGAGTAGGTGTTAAACTAAAGGCTTCAATTCACCGAATTTCTTATCGTGTATATAAGCAAATTTTTAAGTTTTGATATTGAAATAATCAAAGATTATGTTGCAATTACATATATTAAAAATATTATTTACAGAATTTTTTTTTTTTTTTTTTTTTTTTTTTTTGGTGGCCGTATGGTGTATTGTATTACAACGTGTGTCTTATACAAAAATTTACAATATTTACAGAGTATATTTCTGTTTCATTTTGAGGACCATATTTATGTTTTTCTTTTTTTCAAGTATTATAGAGAAAGATTTAATTCTGAATTTTTAAAATTGTTTTGAGTTAAACTAAAAAATTTTAATTCCTTATTTTTCTTAGGATATATTAATCGAAGAATGTTTTCTAAATATAAAGGTATTAGAAATTATTATATTAGTATATAATATTATTAATTTATTAGATTTTGTTTTGTTTAGTTAATTTTTTTTTTACTTATAATTATATGGTTTTTTTTTACAAATTAAGATCATTTATTATTAAAACATTTTTTGTTCATTTATTTAAATTTTAAGTTAAGGGCAATTAATTAAAATATTGTATAATATTTACAAAATTATTTTATTGAGGGAGTTAATATTTGTTTCATATTTATGTGTTAATAATATGAAGTTGCGGAGATTTATTTCTGTTATATTTTGCTTATTATCTCCTGAATTGTTAATACTCTGATATTATTTATAAATTTTCTTTGTTTATTATAGGCAATTTTCTTTTAAATACATAAATTTTCCAAAACAAAGTTGGTTGTTTTATTTTATTTATTTGCGTTATTATGTATATGTATCTATTTTGTTTTTGTACAATAAATTGTTAAGAGGGGAATTCAATATTATTAATTATATCATCATCATCGGCACTACAACCGGAAACCGGTCTTGGCCTTATTTAGCAAGTCCTGAGACTTGTTTAATTTTCCATGATAATTTGTTTTTCCGGGCAAGGTCATTAGTCTTGCGCCATTATTAATTATATATTTTCTATTTAATTTACATACAGTTTTTTTTTCATATTTTTAGATTTATAATGTGAGAATTTTTGTATATATATTTTTATATTTTTCATACACGTGTACACATATATCGACCGGTGGAGAGATTTGTTAAATAAGGCCAAGGCCAGATCCCGGTTGTAGTGCCGATGATCTGAATAATAAAGGAAAATCCATTTGTTCATTTTAAGTTTTTCTTTAAATTTATGAAAAATTTTCCATGTTCTCTTAGGGTTGTGTTGTGTAAAAGTTTGGGCAGTAAACCATCTATGAAAAACATTTTAAAGAATGCAGAATTCATAATAAATTTTGGAAGATCAACCATTGTTTTATTTGTAAAAGGGATTTTGATCATCTGTTTATTTTTGTGTTTAATTTGTAGAACCCATTTTAAAGTTTGAAAAATTAGAGAAACGAGGGTGACGATGTAATTGGGTAATTTGATATAGCTGTTATTTACAGGCTCATAACCTACTGTGACTTCTTGTTCCACAGTCTTACTCTTAGCTGGGAATCTTTGTTCTTCAAACTTATTGGATGCTGGGAATTCTTGTGGCTTTTCAGGCTTAAGTTCTGCTGGGAGTCTTTGTTCCGCAGGCTTACACTTAGCTGAAATTTTTTGTTCCTCGGGCTTACAGTTTGCTGGGAGTTCTTGCTCCTCAGGCTTACACTTTTCCGGGGTTTCCAGTTTGTGGTCTATGATCTTGAACATTTTGCTGCTGGAAATCGGAGTATTTAAGAATATGAAAAGAGAAGGATATGTTAGGATAGTATGTTCAGGGGTCTTTGTTGAATCATCAGATCCGGCCCGTAGACAAACGGAATCAGATGTTAACTGTTGGGTAAGATCTTTGGTCGGTACTCCCTCTATTTGGGGGGCCTCTAGATCGTCCTGCCTCTGATTTATGTCCCTATTATCTCTAATACCAATTTCATCCGTAGACGATGCTTTTTTGTTTATACCCTTAGATTCTAGCGCTGTTTGTTCAAATTTTCCCGTATTTTGTTTCTCCGAATCAATTTTTATTAATTGCACCCTGTGCGTTTTGCTTAATATTCCACTTCTCCAAACGTTTGCGGTAGAAGTGGGCTGAGCTCTAAAATCATTTTTATTCAACAGAGAGTCGTTTTGAGTTTTGAAATGCGACCGTCTCCTACATTCTGCTTGGGAATGATTAAATTTTTTGGAATATGTGCATTGGAGGAAACATTTTTTTTTTCGGCGACATGTCGCAGAAGTATGACCAGACCTATTGCACGATTGGCAAATTGCTGGTTGGCTATATTGGAATAATTATCAGATTTCGGAGTGCCATTCCCTAGTCGTGGGGCCTCCTCGAGAGCGTAATTGATTGCTGTTCTAAGACTTGGGGTACCTCGTGCTTTAACTAAGAGTTTTAGAGTAGGATTCCTAAGACCATCTTCAAACGCGTGTAGGGCGAGTTTCTTATTTTTCTCTAAGAGATATGTCTGCACGGCAGGTTTCGACAGTGGTTTCAAACGTGGCCGTGTCCAGTAAATGCAAGAGGTGTGTGAGTCTGTTTCCAAACTCCTTCACATCTTCCTTACTATCTTGCTTGGCTGTCACCAGACTGTTTTGTGCCGCTGACCTAGAGGTGAGAATTTTAAATTCTCCCTTTAATTCGGAAGCAAGATCATTCCAGGTTGAAATGACCTTATACCGGATATGGTCGTATGCTAGCCCCTGTAGTCTGGTTTTCACCACGCTTAAGAAAAAAGCATACTGACTGTCGTCCCGTGCCTGTGAGAAAACAATATCCCCGCAAGATATAAAATCATCTAATTCGTCCGGGTTTCCGTTAAACACCGGTACGAAATCCAAAATATTCTTTAACCCGATTGTGACGTTCATATTTGAATTCGCGTTATTATTATTGGATATTAATTTTCGCGCGCTTCAAATATTCGATTCGGGTATTATTTTGGGCGAAATATTCCTTCGGTAAATTCATCTTCCCAAACACAAGTGTATCAAGGGCGAATAGTATGAAGAGAATTTTTCTAACTCAACTGAAGCGATCCTAAAGATAAAAGAGAAAAAATGCCTTCAAACCCAAACACATCGATATATCTACAGGAAATTTCGAAAATACTAAAGGTAAGAGAAGATCTTTACTGACACCGAGAAAAACAATCCTAATATCAAAAGATCCTGTGAAAGACGCCAAGGGTAAAAAGAGAGGAGACTTTTATCGAGCCCAAAGTGAAACGAGCCTGCAAGTGGAAAGATCCGTTAGATGGATAGGGGAAAGAGATCCTAAGGAATTTCGATCTCAGAAGATAAAAGTAAAAAGACCAGCGAAAGATAAGGGTAAGCCCGTTAAAATAGAGACTTTCCTGTCCGAGAGAGTGGAAAATGTGGAAAATGTAATGTAATTTAAATTTGAAAAACTTATTTAACGAATCTATGTATATATGTGTATGTAAAAACGTTTAAATTTGTTCTGGAGTATCCCCTTTTGATTGATATTTTAAAAAGCAAAAGGATTTTAATAAATTCTGGGGTTTCTCATGTGTCCTTCATGTACAAAACTAAAATTTTTTATGTGGGGCTCTATTTATACCCTTAGTATAAAAGGACTTTTTTTAAAATTTACATTGGGTGTTTCATTTGTCCCCTTTAATGTGAAAATTTTAAATTTTAAGTTTATATTTGTCCCCTTAAATTAACTAATGTATATAAAAATGTACATACGTACCTGTGGTTGTTGCTGGACATTCTGTTGAGTGTGTTGTTACACAAGTGTTCGGTATCCTGGTAGGGGATGATGATGTCATCGGTTATCCTGCTACCTTGTAATATGTTGACTTCATTTACAACACACGCTATTTAGACGTCTGCCTGATGGTGCCGCCAATGATATAGTTGCCGCTGTTTGATGTATTTCAAGGATTTGAGTTCGTTGTTGTTGCTGACTGCTTCTGCTGTGTTAATGGCTATTGGTGTTTTTTTTTCCAAAGTAGCGCAGTTGATTCGATGGCTGTTGCAGCTGTATTGACTGCTCTGTAGTTGTTGCTGCATCTATTGTTGGCTGTGGTATCAGTGTGGTTGGACAGATGTCCATGAATGCTGCTGATGTCGTTGATGCTGTTGATCTGATGATCTTGTTGACCAATCTTATTCACTTTTTTTTCTTTTTTTTCAATTTTGCCGGTGTCTAGCCCCGGCACGCTTCTATTGTATAAAATGTTTGAATTTTTTTTTCACTACTCCCGGTGTTTAGCCCCGGGGACACTTTTATTATTTGTTAATATTATGGGTTGTTGCTACTTCTTCTTTTGTTGGTAGGGGATTATGGTATTTCGCCGCTGCCACCATTTTGTAGTACGGTTCGCTTCCGTGCTTCTCGATCAACGGGGAAAAGAAGCGGATGATTGTGGAATCCGGTCCTGGCCCAATGAAATGCTTTTTATTTTATGATATATGTATTTTATTTCCTTTAATTTAATTTACTGGCGTCCTACCGCTTCGGACGCCAATCGAGACTGATCCTCGAATACAAAATCCATCGCCCTTATCAAGAAAAACTAGTCGAGATTTGTATCTCAAAAATTCACAATTTCATTCAAAAATCCCGATTTTGGTATCCTGAGTGGGATGCTCAATGTTTATTTAAGATAAGAATTCAATTTCTTACATTCTTACGAAACTATTGCGCAGATGAGGATATGTATCTGGTTTTGGGTTTTTGTTTGTTCAATTTATTAGGAGATTAGGAGATAATGCTCTGGATTTTGAGTTTTGATGATGCCGTGGGGCAAATGTAGAACAATAAACGAATATTAGTTTCATTTACTGTGAATTTGATTTTAATTTGGGATTTTGGTTATAATTATGCCGTGGGGGCAAATGTTAGGCGATAAACGAATGTTTGATTCGTTTATTGCGAATTTTGGACTATTTCGAACTAAACGTTCAATTTGCACTAATCAATTAAACTCCAAGCAAATTGAACTAAACGAACATAAAAAAAAACTTGAAAATATAATCAGTGAACCAAGGGTTCACCCAACAAAAACTCCCAATAGGCAAATGTGCGGACCAGATGCCGTATTTCAAACAAAACCACTAAGTATCATAAAAAATTGCGCGCCAGCAATTTTACGAGACCTCAGAAAAATGGTTATCTAAAACAATGAAAACAACCAACGCCAGTTTCCGTTTTAACAAAATTAAGTTAAAACAAGCAAAAGGCAAATATTCGCCTTTGTATCGATTCCCCACGGAAAAGATGCTTGCCCATTCGGCTACAATAAACAACATAGAGAATCAGAAATGCTCATTAGCACAATTCTCTATTTGTATTCCCTATCGTATTCTTACAAAAGGGATCCCTGCCGTGTCGGCTAGAACAAACAACAGGCATCATGAAACGAATTACACATTCGTTTAGCGCATACTCGTATCAACATAGAGGATTATAAATGTACATTCGCACGATCCTCTGTTGATTTTTCCCTTTGTGTTTCCGCGTTTGATCCCAAGCCGGGAAAAATAAAGAAAGAAATGCCATATCCTTCGATCTTCAGGATGAAGAAAAAACAGGTCTTCGTTTGAGAGTTTGGTTTTTTGAATCTCGACCGAGACGGCGCGACTTTTGGTAGTTGGGTTTTGAGAGTTGTCCAAGACGGACACAAGGGTTTTTGTGTGGTTGATATTGAATTGCTGACCGAGACGGTCTGACGCGAGTAGAGTTAAAGTTAATGACTGAGCCGGTGGGAGTTTTAAAAAGCAGATGTTGAATTGAGTTTAATCGTGAAACGCGTTGAGTGTGTATTTTGTGAGCGGACCCTAACTTAATTTGTGATTAATATAATACTGCATTTGGTGAGCGGACCCTAACGTAATTTGTGATTAATATAATACTGTATTTTGTGAGCGGACCCTAACTTAATTTGTGACTAAGATAATACTGCATTTGGTGAGCGGACCCTAACGTAATTTGTGATTAATATAATACTGTATTTTGTGAGCGGACCTTACTTAATTTATGATTAATATAATACTGTATTTTGTGAGCGGACCCTAATTTAATTTATAATTAATATAATTAATATAATAATGTATTTTGTGAGCTTGTTGTGTGCATCCTAAGTAGATGTTGAAATACTTAAAATAAAAGTATTAAAGGAGATTGTTAAGTGTTTTAATTAAAGTGGGTGTGGTAAATAAAAGGTGTAACCTAAAAATATACTACAGCCCCACTAAACTTACAAACAGACTTAGATAAGTTTTCAATATAATGCCACAACAATTTCGTTGGAGATCAATAGAAGTCAGCATACACCCGCAAATCTTCTCCTTCCATCAATAACATCCACACCGTCCGATGATGTTGTAGGTATTTTTACTAGGGGCGTCGGCACGGACGCAGGTTGAGCAAAACACCACCGATGTTACATGGGACATTGTTCCGCCGAAAGAAAACAAAACGAATAACAAAAAAACACAGGAATGATTCGGTAGGTAAGATGTTCTTTTTATTTGAGTTCACAGGTGACAATATGTTATTCGTTTTTACAAAACACTGAGTCATTTAATATTGATTAAGATGAATATATTAAAGTCAATGAGTGGGAAACTTCCCTTAGTTCTAAACACTGTACATTCTGGGGAAGCACTTCAATCAGCGTAATAAGGCGTGCGAGTTGATAACATACGATCGCGGCAAGGTTTTGTTGTAGTTCGCTAGCACAAATTAACACACACACGGATTAAAATAAAGTTATACTTGGTCACGCGTAAGAAACGACAACATCGATTAATTGTGGTCTCGACACCATGTAAGGAAGCGCACTAGAATTAAGGCAACACGTACTAATGCACTCGACATTGAATATTCTGCAACGATCCTCTAGGGACTCCAATAGTGCGTGCGCACACTTAGGGATATGAAATCTGACTCCACTATGCAATTCAAACCCATCAGATTCGATGGCCGCGAATCGCATCGATAGGGGAGGATTGTGTATGTGTCCGTATAGTACAAGTACGTTGCCTTTCAGCCTGCATATCGGCAACAACTGGTGCAATGAATTGTAGGTATTATAGACATACGCTATAGCGATGATCGCCGAAGGGAGAAATTGGTTTCTGCGTCTTAAATAAACAGAAACGCTATTTCGAGGGCCATAAATCTTTGATGACCTGCGTCTGAGAACGAAATAGGTTTTTGCTTCAAGATACACAAAAACGCTATTTCAAGGGTTACGTGTTTACTCAGGCGTTCGTGCTAATGCCGTTGTAAGCTATACTGGTGACGATAGGTCAACCGAAAATTTGAGTCTTGTTTACAAGACGGTGCCAGTATATGAGTATAATGGCAAGGAAATAGCCTTGCAGATGTGCAAGCGTACATCTCGCCCAGGGTGGCCATGGACCAGCGGTCGATTAATAGGATAAACACAGTGATGCTACTGTGTGTTTGTTTGTTTAACAGGCCGGAGCATCGCTAGGCATGATCTGGGGTATGATTGTCTAACGTCAATCATATTAGTGCCCAAATCCCTTGATCGGTAGATAACCGACAAAGGAAATTGGTCGCAAGTGTTGCCAACCTCGGGACTGGGGCAATAAATGGTTATGAACCGTAGCAAAAACCCATCGGCTACGACTGTGTTAACAATTACGCTGGGCAGCAAGTATTTATCTACAGGTATTCGTCGACTTACGACCAAGATAGGTTCCTGGTCATCAGTCGTAAGTCGAATTTCATATAAAAAAAATTCCGACTTAGCTAATGTAATGTATTATTTGTACTGAAATATGTATGTAAATCGAATTTTTTTACTTTGTTTTTTTTTTAATTTTTCTCATATATTTTAGGGTTTCCCCGCAACTACATATTTGTCTTCTTTAAGTATTTCCTATGAAAAAAATTGGAAAAAATTGGTCGTAAGTGCGAATAGTCGTAAGTCGAACGGTCGTAAGTCGGGGACTACCTGTATTATAATTGCTGACAAGCCGAACCGATGGAGATATGGTACGGCTCATATAATAATTCAATGTGATGCATGCCTTGATGAGGTTTAACTTTCAGGTGCGATGCTGCAGGGTAGCTTACGCTGCCCCTAATTGCAGGCAAATACTATGGGTTTGGAAGGTGGTTAATTTAAAAGGATGGGCGGTTCCTTGGGAATGTATTAAATAACCGCCACAATGTTACATGTTCATGTTTTTGGTTGATTCTGGAATTTTAACATAGACATTTTTCTTTGGTAGGTTTTACTATTTTTCCACACAAAAAAAAACCATCACAACAAAATTTGGCTTAAAGATTTATAAGACACAATAAACATAACCATAACCAAAATAAACATAGACACCACCTCAGAAATAGTAGCTGTGATCAGCCATCTCGCTCCTGGCATCCTCTACAACAGTCATCGTTTTCATGTAAACATTAAACTTGTTTCCACACTCTTCTAATTTAGTGACTTAAATCGGTCTGACTTCTGATTAAACAATCAAATTTCTGTCTGGCAAATTGATATTAAATTCCTTGGTTGTAGAACTTAATCATATTAGACTAAAATAGACTGAAATTACTTTATTTAATGCACAAAATATACAATACATCGATATTGATAAGGGACATTAAACCTTATGAAAAGAAAAATTGTTTTGAAATGATTTTTTCCAAATACGCAATTTCATCTATACGAAGAAGATGCGCATAGGTGAAGGCACCCCAGATGCCAGACGTACCACTTCCTCACTTAATATCAATAAAAAAGGAAACATAAAAAGCAGGCATCCCACAATTCCTTTTCGGAGACCTTGCCTGCTTTCCTATTATTAAATTGAATAGAGATTCTAAACATGAGTTTGCCTGTCCCAGGAAAAACCTAAACGAACACACCGAACTCAATTAAAAATGATTGATAGGGAAAGACATGAATTTCAAACATAAAAACGTGGCCCACATCTAAGTAATACAAATGATAAAGAATTCGCGGTAAGTTCGTGTCAGAAAGCAATTTATATTCGTAAATATTATACCAAGCAAAAATGTATATTACTTATAGCCTATCGTTCGGCTGGAGGAACCCCACAATAATTTGTACCTTCCCCGACTGGTTTTATTCCAAGTAAGAAAGATTCTACAGAAGAAATTGATGTTCTAAACTGCTCATTCCATAATTGAATGGTTGGTAGAATAATTGAATCACAAATGCTTGCCCGGCAAAAAGAGACAAATATTTTAAAACTGATCCCAAAGAATCGCGAGTAATTAACCTTTCAGAATATGGTATCTTAGACGACTTGTGTGAATAATAACGTATAAGGTGAAGAAACTTTCAACGGTTATGAAACCCAAGTCAGTTTACCGTCCGTAACAATTGTGGTTTAATAGCCGAACTTTAAAATGAAACGTAACAGCTACAAGATCTACAAATATCTTATCAAAACTGCTTTTTTACACGCAAGGGTTTGGAAGATACCCTTGATTAAAAAGTCACAGTTCGAGCAGAGGCAAAGAATGGGAGGAGAATAACAACACTTCCCGCTGTAATTGTAAAGTAGATCTCCTTGGGCACCTTTCGGAATGTTAGATCTTGGATTATTAGTTTTTGAATCTTAGTTGATAAATAAAATATGTTCGTAGTTAGGTTAAATAATATAAAATAAATAGGGATATTTTGCAAAAAAAAAATTGCCTTTTTAATCAAGTGTCCAACTGACAACTGCAGAGTGGGCCTTAGCTGTATTAGCGGTTTGCTTTGTATACTTTGAAACAATGCGCGTTTGAGGCCACTAATGGTGTTCTTAGACGCGCCAGTCTGTAGAATTTTTAGTGGACATGGTGCCGTTCACAGGAGGGCAACGTACGTTTTGTATTCGCGCGTATTACGTAAACAATTATTCTCTGACTTAGATATGTACTGTTCCCACTTCGGTTCCCAGGCATTAAGCTCAACCTCTTTTCGAAAATCAATTATTGGGTTTGTACTGATCCTAAATCACTACTCTCTCCCACGTACCTATAATCCCAATCCAAGTGAATCATATGAGCGATAGATTTAAACCACAAGTTAATTTGTTGCGCATTGATTCAATTTCCAAGTACCTTACATCCCAATCCAATTGAATCATATGCGCGACAAAATTAAACGAAAGTCCATTTGTCGTGCATTGATTCAATTTCCTATAATTTGAAATTATGAAATGCGTAATACTAAATGCATTTCATGATTTCTCCTTCCGGGAATTAGTTCAAATAAAATTCGTATACACTTCCGGGAATCCTATTCCAATTGAAGCGCACACAATTTTGTTTGGGCTTCGTGGAATTTTTAAGTAATATTTTTAACAAATCTCTGTTGCCACAGAGTATAAAAGGGGAGTGCATTTTGAATTCTAGATCATCAGTGTTGTTTGAAACGTTGTTGCGTACGCAGCTATAATACAGTGGTGAGAAAAAAAAAAAAAAAAAAAAAAAAAAAAAAAAAAAACAAAGATTATATATTATAATATAAAAAATACGGGGAAACCAAACTGTGTGCACATCAGTGCTTTTTCATTTTAAGTGGTTTTTAAAGGAAACACCACCATCAGTCATCACCAGGAAGCTCAAAAAAAAAAAAAAAGAAGACAGGATTGAGCTCTTTCATACACAGGGAGTATCTTATTTTATTTATTATTTATTTATTATAATTCAAATTTAAAGCATTTTACTTATTACAATTATAATTTAATTTGTATTCAATTTATCTTTTCTCTTTGTTTAAACTTCATCCTATTCGCAATTTCAATCTCATTGAATTTTCTCCCCTTTCCTTTAAATTTCCAAGATCGCATCTAGTGTTTTAAAAACCATAAAATTGATTTTAAATTTTCACACTTTCTCAAACATTTCTATTTTCATTTACATACCACATTTCTATATTCCAGGATCTCTATATTCCAGGTTTGCGCTGAAATTTTGGTTTTCATTTAGGTCTCATTGGATCTTTTACTTTCCCGGTTCTTGTTCCTATCTTCTTTTCCTTGTTTCCTGCACTCCTACTTGTTTTTATTCACCTGCTTCTTATCTGCTTGGTTCTCGGTCTTTGTAATTGCCCGTGTCCATCTTTTTCCTTTCAATTATCCGTTCCAAAAATGGACCTCTCTTCTCCCCAGAGCTTAGGGCATCAACCCAATCAGGATTTGATGACTCTTCTTGAGAGATTGAGAAGCGAACTCGCGACCGCGGAGGCCAGGATCGCTGCTCTCGAGAGGGAGAACGCAGCATTGAACGCTACTTCACCCCCGACTCCCTCCAACAAAAACCTGGAACCCCATCATTCACAGGTCGAACCTGAAATGATAAGCCTCGACAGTGACTTTGATGTCTCTGCCGACGAGAATGGTCTCCATGTCTCTACTCTTAATACTTGCCGCTCCACGCCCACCTCTCTCCGCGCGGAAAAGCGGAAAACACCTCGACCCAAGCTGAACTGCGAGGGAGCTCCCTCCAGTAAACGTGTTGCCACCGGCTGTACGCCAATAATAGCCCCAGCTTCGGCTAATGAAATCGTGGCAAACCTCTCGGTACACCCCACTGCACAAAAAGTCGTTCCGCTGGAAAAATCGTGCACATCGAAGGTACCATCCTCCACAACCCCGAAACCAAAGACCACTCCAACTCAAAAGGCCAACCAAACATCGGTCGGGGCAGACGTACCTGCTTTAAAAAAGAAGCAGCAACCTGGGGTTTTTGCACGAGACCTCAACCTAAAGGAGTTCGTCGGTGATATGAACCGACAAGGAATATCCAACTTTAAGGCAAAGACCTTGAGTCCAAGTCTCAATAAAATCGTAACCTACGATCGACAAACGTTCTCCAAGGTTAACGATACCCTGAAGGCCAAGGAGGTGAACTATTACACATTCACCCCGGCCGACGAAAAGTCGAGGATCATCCTCTTAAAACGAGTCGCTGCCTGCTGGGAAAAGGACGACATCGTAACTGCCCTTGAAACAACATTCCCCCACGTCAAATTCACTGACGTTAAAAAATTCTCTCCCCCACAACGGTTTGTGAACATCAGACCGCAAAAATACACCAAAGTAAACATATGGCAGCTTCACCTTGCCCCAGGAACCGACATAGACTCCATAATACGGACAAAGTCGCTTCCAACTCTCCATCAACAAGTTCTGTTCGAAGTATTTCATAACAATGAAATACCTCAATGCCGACGTTGCCAACGTTTCGGGCATGTCTCCCGGAACTGCAACATGGCCCGCCGTTGCGTCCGTTGTGGAAAATCCCACGACATTGGCAAGTGCGAACTCCCGCCAGCAAAATACGATCCCACAACAAATGTGCAGGATGAAATTACGTTGCCAATTTGCTGCAACTGCGGTAATAAAGGACATCCGGCCAGCTGCAGGAACTGTCCCAAATATAAAGAGATAGTCCACAGAACCAAGGAGACTCGAGCTAAACAAGTAGCCAAGTCAAACTTCGGAAAACAGCCCACACAAAATTTCATCCAAAATGGATTTACATTCGCTGATAAGGTTAAAGGGAACCAAACAAAGAATATGAAAACCCCACCACCCCCCCCCCCCCCCCCCCCCAAAAAAACATATTCGAGTTCCTAAGCGATCCGCTATACAGGCCACCACAATGCCACGAATCCAAGCGGCGGCACAAAAGCCTCCAAAGGGGCAACCCTCAATGCTGGAGAAACTACTTAGTTTCTCTCGCGTGATTGAGGATATTCGACCCCGATATGAAAAACTAACAACTGAGGCTGAGAGGGATGCACTCCTTTTCACGGCATATGTAAGACATACGCTTCAAAATGGATCCCAAAATTAAAGTTATCCTTATAAATGTCAACTCCCTTGTTTCGCTATCAAAGCGTGCGATAGTCTCTGACTTCATAAAGGATAACCGGGCGGACGTGGTTCTTGTAACCGAAACTAGGTTGCATCCATGTCACCGTCCCACTTTTCCAAACTTTTCAATGATCCGAAGAGATCGAACCCCCACTGGCGGCCCCACCATCAACGGAGGTGGCACCTGTATTCTAGTTAATAGCGAACTTCGCCATGAAGCTATTGACCTCCCACATTTCGAGTCCATAGAGGTCTCCGGGGTTGAACTGCATCTAGCTAATAATGGTAGAGTGAACATATACTCCGTATACCACTCGCATAAAACCAATAATGGCCCCATTAATCCCGAAGATATCGGCCAATTAATAACGTCCTTGGGGCATAGACCCTTCATCATAGGCGGCGATTTCAACTCCAGGCATCCCCACTGGAACAACTCCGTCTCCTGCCCAAACGGCACAAAGTTGTTCCAATGGTACAGCGAAAACTGTCATGCCCTCAACTTCGAAATAGTCGCACCTACGGATGGTACCCGAGGTAACTCCATCCTGGACATCTTTATTGTGTCCAAAGACTTACTTCCCCAAATCACTCCTCCCCAAGTATCGCCGGGTGTATCTGACCACAACGCTGTGACCATGTTCATTCGCGGCTATCGAGCATCCCGGGCTCATGTCAGATACATACCCGATTATGGACGCACAAATTGGGACAACTTCAATATTACATTGAACGGAAAACTCCACCAACTCTCTCTCCCCACTGACAGGAACCTAACGACGGTTGAGATAAATAACGCTGCAACTCGACTTCACGAGATTCTAGTTGAAACTTCTGAGACTCATGTCCCGAAGTACAAACTTGAAAAGACTTATCAGATTCCCCTTGACGACCTCACTCTTCGTCTCATCCGGGAGCGTAAAAAGCTCTGCAGAATGAGATATCGTCACCGCTTTACGCAAAGGGAGCCATTATTGCGAGCCATTATTCACAATATTGGCACACTGATAAAACAGAGAATCCAAAACAATCGTACCCTACAATTGGAAGACAAACTGAAGGGTATTCAGATGGACCAGAACATTTATAAAAATGTTAAAAAGATATGTGGCACCTCTCGTATCACTGGACCAATCATGCACAACGGCCTTGTTGTCAATAATGACACCAATAAAGCAAACATCGTCGGAGAGACCTTTGAAAATAATCACAAGCTCACTCTCGAGGATGGCGACCCGGAATCAAATGCAATAATTAGCTCAGAGGTTCACAACAAAGTAGACAACTTTAACGAGCCAATAGTTGTCTTTAATTCAGCTAACAGTGCATACTTCGACGACACACGTGATAATAGTCACGGCTTCGTCACACCAAATACCCTACAGAACCTAGTTAAATCTCGAAACCCCAAGAAGTCACCCGGTATCGACAATATGTCCTACCACTCGTTGCGAAGGCTTTCTGCTTTATTCTTTATAAAGCTCTCCATTCTGCTCAACCATGCCTACAACATGGGGTATTTTCCCCAAGCTTGGAAGCATGCTGTTGTCTGCCCAATAGCAAAAGTTGGGAAACCAAATGATCACCCCTCAAGCTTTCGTCCTATTTCGCTCCTCACCTGCATCAGCAAAATATATGAACAGTTCATATACGAGAAGCTAAATAAATTTATCAGTGTCAGGAACCTAATACCTGACTTCCAATTTGGATTCAGAAGAGCGCATAGCACCACTATGGGTCTCAATATATTTCAAAACCACATTTGCGTGCGCCTCTTTAATAAGGAACCCACCATTGCGGTGAGCTTGGACATTGAAAAGGCTTTTGACACAACCTGGATCGAAGGTCTCGTTTTTAAATTACTGAATACTGGCCTCAGTAAAACGCTGTGTAATATAATCTACCAGTTCGTTTTAAACAGAACCTTCCAAGTTCGAGTGAATGGAAAGCTTTCCCGAACTTTCAACGCCGCCGCAGGCGTACCACAGGGCTCCATTCTAGGCCCCATCTTATGTAATATCTACACCTCAGATATTCCTCGCCCTGTGGATGGTAGAGTAAACCAGATTTGCTATGCGGATGACGTCCTAGTGTACACGTCATCTAAAAGCCCAAAACTCGCAACAAACCGACTCAACCGCCATCTGGACGAACTGTATCAGTATTACAGTCGGTGGAAAATTCGACTTAACCCATCTAAAGCAGTAGCTATAATTCTGAGTAGTAAACACTCCCAACCTACTTCTCGATATTCACAGAATATTCGAATAAAAATGGGAGATACTACGATTAGACCACAGGACAGGATGAAATATCTTGGGGTCATTTATACCCCAAAAATGAATTTCATCAAACATGTGACCCACATTCTCCAAAGGGGCCTCGGTCGGTCTAAGCAACTGCACAACATCTTCAAGTGGAGCAACAAAGTTGACACCAAAGTTAAGCTTCTCTGCTATAAGCAGCTAATCCGATCTGGAATATCGTACGCCTTTCCCATATGGTCCTGCATATCTTCGGCCCAAATGGAAAGACTTCGGGTTTTCGAAAGGAAACTCCTCAGAAGATGCACCAATCATTCTAGAAGGCCTGACGGTCGTCATTACCCCAACTCTCACCTATACGAAGGCGCCTCCATTACCCCTATCGACGAGTACTTGCTTCAATTAGCATATAAGTACCTCGAAAACATTCAGAACAGCGAGAACCCACTTGTACGGGACTCCTGCGTTCTTGACCCTTCTCTCTTTCGATCTCTTCGGATCAAACCCCCACAATTTCTTCTTCAGTACAAAACTGAAGAAAGCACCTCTCCCAACAATATTCCCCTCTATAATAGAGGATTCCTGGACCCATCCCATAGGGTCTACTATTAACAAACCACACACACGAACGCACAGTACAAGACGGCACAAACACAAACATATACACCGACCAAAGCGCAGATTATCAGACGCCAAAGACGTGATCTGCGTTCACTACCGCACCCAAGACCTACCGGTCTTGTACGATTTCTTTCCCACCATCCCTCTATAAAAGTAGTTAGAGAACACTCGGACTAACACTGTCCACACTATCCTTGGATACCCCCCCCCCCCCCCCCCCCTTTTTTTTTCTGTTTTCTTTTCAGAGATCGCGAGACCGAGCCCAACATCCTCACGGATGTGGGTGATTCTGGTTATCGCAAGATGACCAGAAGTCAGAGACAAGATGAAGGACACATATGTCCTGTCTCGCTAAATTCGGCCTTCTCGCCACAATTTTTTTTTTTTTTTTTTTAATTCTAGATCAGTTGGGATCCAGAGGCTGAAGCAACGGCCAAAATAAAAATCACTAATTTGTTTAGAATTAAATCTCCTAATTTCATCTTGGACACAAGGCCAAAAGACCCGGAACCGAGGTAAGAAGAACAATTTAATAAAATATAACCCTACAGGTTGTACCATATGAAATGTTCCATTTTATAGTAAAGGTTTAAAAGCCAATATCATTTTTCCGTACATTTTTATTCAATCAAAATAGGAACTGTTAGCATCTATGATATTCTTCCAACATCATCATCATCATCATCGGCACTACAACCGGGAACCGGTCTTGGCCTGAGGCTTGTAAAATTTTCCATAATGATTTGTTTTTCCCGGGCAAGATAATTAGTCTTGCGCCAGAGGCTCGCCGACGGGGAATCGAACCCCGGTCTCCCGCGTGACAGGCGGGTATACTAACCACTATACTATCGAGGAGCCTTCCAACATCATACAAGGTCAAATATTCCTTTTTCGTAGAAGTGCTCACTTTTTGAGGCAATGAAATCTTCAAAGACTTTTAGTACCCCTGCTCGGTTTCGGAATACCTTCTGCCTGCAAAATGAATTCAGGTTGCGGAAAATACAGTAGTCCGTTGGGGAAATGTCGGGAGAGTACGGTGGATGCGGAAGAATTTCAAATCCCAACTGCAACAGTTTTTGCACCGTTATTTATGAGGTATGGGGTCTAGCACTGTCATGCAAAAGGATCGGGCCGTGCCTATTAACCAACGCAGGTTGCTTTTCAGCCAATTTGGCAGGCAATATGTCGATTTCCTCAGTATTTGATAGCGTTTATCGTTTCTCCTGGTTGAAGAAATGAAAAGTGGATTGGTCCTTTCGATGTCCACCAAATTGTCACCATAACCTTTTTTTGGGTGAAGATCGCGCTTGGGGGTGTGTTTTGGCTTTTCACGTGCTTCCAACCACTGCCCAGGTTTTTTATGGTTATCATACCGAATCCGCTTTTTTTTTTTTAAGGTGACTAGCCGGTGCAAAAACGGTTCAGTTTGGTTTCTTAATCTAAGCAATGCGCAGATTTCCAGGCGCCTTCGTTTTTTGGGACTCGTTCACTTATCGAGTTTCTTTACCTTTCCTATGAGAGAAAGGACTCGACTTATTGTTATTGGGAGTGCTCCCATGCTTTGTGCAATCTCCCGCACCGATTTCGTTGGGTCCCCATCCACCGTTGCTCTTAAAACATTATCGTCAACTTGTTGCGTAATCCCCTGTTACCATTGCTCCACCGAGAGACAAAACTAAATTATTATTATATTAGATAAAATTAAAATATATTAAGATATTATTATTTTTCCTATATTAAAATATTTAATGCTACCTTAACGATTTTACAATTAAATACGAGAGGAGGCAGGAACCGACATCGTGTTGGGTCGGTTAGGTAAGTTTTCCGTTCGGAGTAGTGGCGAGACGGCGAGCGATGGGCAGAGAGGGTGATCTTCTTTCTGAGTCTTGCTGTCAGAGTGGAGTAGTGTGACGAGGAGGTTGTTAAGGTGTGGTTGAAGAAAGAAGAACCCTATAACCCGTCCATGGAGGACAATTATTTTATTTTAAATAGAAATTGTACTGTTTTGTTTTTTGTTAATGTTAAAATATATTAAGTTGGTGAACCTTATATTGCATCTTAACCAATTAATCATCGAACCAAGGAAAGAGATCGTCCCAAGAGGACTCAACAAAAAGTGTTGTTTGGTGGCATAACGTTGGCCGGATACAGCGGCGAGCAACTTGGGCTGCAGACACGACGAAGGTGGGCTGCCCTGTACGCCGAGGACTTTGCTTGCGGCCTGGAACTAGACGGGATCCGACAATTAAATAATTGTAGAGTTCGAACAGCCTCCTTATACATATTGAATAGGTTCCTGTGGGCGAAGGAGGGTTGAAAGCCACGGCAACGGGCAACCACTGGCGCTTCAAGGCAGGAAGCCATTAAACTGCATAAAATCCAATCACTCTGTGTAAAACCACAACAAACTAACGTTTTCGCTTCCCACGTAGGTAATTGTCCAGGCTGAAAACTCCCGAAGGGAACTTTCGAAAATACCGTCGTGTAGTGCATTCGTTTACCGCTACATCCTCATTAATGCGTCATTAATGTTTTTCATTGCAAATGACGCATTCTGTCGCATTTTAAATTTTAAAGGAAGTGGGTTCGAATTTGAACTGCCGACAGCATGGTATACAATTCCTAGAAAAAAAGTAACTGTACTTATAACGAACCCTAAAATTCCCACACGTTAAGCACATAAAAAAAGAAAATTAAACGTTCTGGCACAGATGTTCACTCGAGAACTTCTTATTTCTGACTGAGCGAAAATCGGACATCTCATGTGGTACAATCCAATACAATGTTTAATTCAAGCAGATCAAAAGTAAAAATAATTAATGAAGACCCTAGTCAACAAGGACATCAGTCGCCCTTGTATTAAATCGGTAAGAAAAATTGACAACAAACGACTATCAAGAGAAGCCAAGCCTTAACTAGTAAGAGAATCACTTTACGAAGAATTTTACAGCCCGATTTGCATCTCAAATCATATAAAGTCCAACACATGACATGAATTGAAACCTGACGACGCCAAACATCGATTTAATTTTGCCAATGTGAAGTTGAACTTTATAACAGCATTTACCGTAGAATTCTTATAAAAACTCAGATCGATGTGAAAAATGACACCAAATCATTTTATCAGTTCGTCAATCATAACGTCACTTACCTTAAACTTTCATACCTCATCGGATCCTGTTACTAGTGCTAATCTCTTTGCTACTGATTTCAAACAGTCATTCACTAATGACTCCTTTATTCGTCCATCATACTTTAACTATTTGCGTAACTTTTCCCTTGGCGACTTTGTCACCAAAACCGTTTATCCGACCTTAATTGAATGTAAGTTATCACAAGTACATCGGGCTCTGATGGTATCCCGGCAGGTCTCCTCAAGAAATGCTCATCCATTCGCTGAACTACCCTCTCAATGATCTTCAGTCTTTCACATTCTGAAGGTGTATTCGCCCACATTTGGAAAACCTCCTTCATGACCACCAACCACAAGAAGGGAGGCGAAAAGGATGTCGCCAACTACCGCCCCATTGCCAAGATCTCCCACTTACCAAAGATTCTCCAAAGCACTCTATACGAATCTTTAAGTTTTTATTGCAAATCTTTTATTTCGACAAGGCAACATGGTTCTCGCAATGCTTGACCAACCTTGTAAGTTCGCTTTTCAGATCATTGAGTCACCACTTGATTCTGCACTGCTGCACATAGGCATCTACAACTTCTCGGCTTTATGTGATGGTAACTACTTCATACTTAACATCTCTAAGTGCCAATCTATAACATTTTCTCGTAAGCGCATTTACCCGTCTCCGGTCCGTAATTCCTTCTTAATCAACCCCCGACCATTGTCCAAACTATTCAAGACCTTGGGATACCTTGCGACAGGGAACTTAACTTCAACTCACACGAGTTCTAATACAGGGATACTCGCGCCGTCGGCACATTGAACCGCAAATTAGTGCGATCTGTCTGTAACGTTTTCCGCCACAGAAATTTATATATAAAAAATGGATTACCTTTCGTTATTCCTGCTCTCTGAGTTGGGCATCTAGTATTTCGTCTACAGAGATTTCTTTTAGCAGCAACTTGGACTCTTCTTTTTGATCAACTTCGCCTAGAAGCACCACAGTCTGTCCACGACTCAAAAACACTCCTCTGGGGCTGTCTCCATATTCGTTTCCAACATGAATCCTCTCTACGGTCCGGTGTAAAGCTAAATGGGCAAATTGATCTTCGATAATGTTCTGGTTTTCCGGACAAATTGTTAAACATACGTCATTTCAGGAAAGTTTCAATAATATTCTCGATTTATTGTCCTTCTTTTTCCTTAATTCTCTATTCTCAGTTTATGCACACAAATTTGTTACTGAATTTTGTCGCGATGATCACAAAAACTTAAATGTTACTTCAATTTTAATTTTACCTTTCTTTCTTCATCAAACAAAAACGGGACACTCCTGTTCCTTACCTTCCAACTGTTAACACGAAAAACATAATCACCATTCTACCAACGGAACAAAAAAACTTGCTGTTCTTTTTTCAGCTATATACACTAAACCCTTTCTCTCTCTCTCTCTATCTCCATCCACTCCGAAAAGGGATCCAGCTTCCACACGATCCACAATCGAAGCCGCAAACTGGTGTGTTTAGTAGGGGTTAGTTTCAGGAGGCGAGTCTGTAGCGTTCTACGAACGCACAATTCCGCGCAGGTAAGGTTCCCACCTTCAAAGAACTTACTTACCTGAGAGCGTTGCACGCGCCCACAGACGCGTGTCCCAAAGTCCCACCATAGGGCCTGCAACTCGCAGCCAACGTTGAGACCGACACCAAAAAGCAAGGAACTGAACGTCCCCAAAGCTTTTAATGCCAAGCTCAACATTCGTAAGTCATCATACCTGAAACAAAAAAGAAACATTCAATCTGCCTGCGCCCATGAACATTCCATTGAATCGGCAATTTCAAACGTCTATGCAATGCAAAGTAGCCGACCAACGATGCACGTGCGGGTAGCTGCCATAAAGACCACCAAGTCTATCGGCAAACATAAAGAAAAGGCAACCGTAATTATCTCAACGAGATAATTCAAATTGTATGAGGTTGAAAACCTACAAGGAAACTACTCCGATCCCACGGTGTCTGTTTGTATTTCACACCCATTAGAAAGATCTAATGGCTTTAGGGTGTATTGACAAAAGTCAAACAAAACCCATGAACCATGCATCCATGCAAATTGCAGGATATCTTTCGGCCTTAGCGCCAGATGTGTTATATAAATAAGGCGGCAAACAATCGACAACCGTCGAACTTCTGATGAGCGAGTTTCTTCTTTCAGGAATGAAAGATCACCCCTGGGACGTGATAACATGCTGCTAACAGAAATTCGGAAGTTCTGTTAGCAGAGCAATTAGGGAAATTTTTCCGTGTAGATACAGATACCAGTTTGGAATCTGGATATCTGTGTGGGCAGACAGACAGTCTAATTCTGATCGTCAACGGGACGACAAGCATAGAACGAGGAGGAACGCCATCGCGGAGGCGTTACTATATATACAGAATAAATCCGAGTAGCGCGAGTTGTGAGTCGTGTGAGTTCGCGTCTTAGAAACAAACTAGTTGTGTCGATTAAGAAAATCGGCGTGTGCTCAAACCGTAACCTTTCGTATAGTGATTCCGTGGTGATCAAGACGGTCGTACGTGCACTAACTTTGTCAAGCTGTAACAGTAAACTTGCAATATCTACGACACTAACTTTATTCCAATGTAAATAGTGAACTTGTAATATCTGCTTGTAAGCAAGTACAATAAAAGTAGATTTATACACCAAAACCTTCTGAGTTTTTTTATTTGTGCCGTTTCCGCTCAGTGTGTTCTTCCTCGTGTGCGGACAGTGTTCGGCGGAACACTTACGACCGAATCGATTATAACCGCCAAAAGTCTCTTGATCCTTAAAAGGACAAGGCGATCTCTTAAAACAGACCGCTCCTAAAATTTGTCCTACAAGGGGTCGTTACCGTGCTTCCTCATATACCTGAGGGAAGAGCAACGTCCTTTTGGTTTGGCCTCAGTCTTGATGTCCTCACTTGGTCTTCCGTGGGGGCCAGGTGATGCTTCGGTATCAGTTGTTGTTCTCTTTGTGGAGATACCACGGCTGTACTTACCAGTTGTCAGCTCAATGAAAAACTATTAAAAAGTCTCGCTTTTCTTCTTTTGGTAAATACCAGGGTTTATTTTTAAATGGTTCTGCTGGGCACCTCCTTCAGGGACAAATGAATGGTATTAGACTGCGGCGCTACTAGTCCTATCGGGACCATTAATTATATTTAACTGCGGCCACTCCTGGGGTACTTCCTCCAGGGACAATGAATGGTATTATACTGCGGCCCGGAGAAAAAAAAAAAAATTGTGGCGAGAAGGCCGAATTTAGCGAGACAAGGACATATGTGTCCTTCATCTTGTCTCTGACTTCTGGTCATCTTGCGATAACCAGAATCACCCACATCCGTGAGGATGTTAGGCTCGGTCTCGCGATCTCTGAAAAGAAAAGAGAAAAAAAGGGGGGGGTGTCCAAGGATAGTGTGAACAGTGTTAGTCCGGGTGTTCTCTAACTACTTTTATAGAGGGATGGTGGGAAAGAAATCGTACAAGACCGGTAGGTCTTGGGTGCGGTAGTAAACGCAGATCACGTCTTTGGCGTCTGATAATCTGCGCTTTGGTCGGTGTGTATGTTTGTGTTTGTGCTGTCTTGTACTGTGCGTTCGTGTGTGTGGTTTGTTAATAGTAGACCCTATGGGATGGGTCCAGGAATCCTCTATTATAGAGGGGAATGTTGTTGGGAAGGGCGCTTTCTTCAGTTTTGTACTGAAGAAGAAATTGTGGCGGTTTGATCCGAAGAGATCGAGAGAGAGAAGGGTCAAGAACGCAAGAGTCCCGTACAAGTAGGTTCTCGCTGTTCTGAATGTTTTCGAGGTACTTATATGCTAATTGAAGCAAGTACTCGTCGATAGGGGTAATGGAGGCGCCTTCGTATAGGTGAGAGTTGGGGTAATCACGATCGTCAGGCCTTCTAGAATGATTGGTGCATTTTCTGAGGAGTTTCCTTTCGAAAACCCGAAGTCTTTCCATTTGGGCCGAAGATATGCAGGACCATATGGGAAAGGCGTACGATATTCCAGATCGGATTAGCTGCTTATAGCAGAGAAGCTTAACTTTGGTGTCAACTTTGTTCCTCCATTTCAAGATGTTGTGCAGTTGCTTAGACCGACCGAGGCCCCTTTGGAGAATGTGGGTCACATGTTTGATGAAATTCATTTTTGGGGTATAAGTGACCCCAAGATATTTCATCTTGTCCTGTGGTCTAATCGTAGTATCTCCCATTTTTATTCGAATATTCTGTGAATATCGAGAAGTAGGTTGGGAGTGTTTACTACTCAACAATCTCGATTTTTTGGATATCTCGAGCGAGATGTTGTATTTACACAAGATAAGAAATCAATTTCTTGAATTCTTATGAAACTATCGCGCAGATGTGTGAATGTATCTGCTTTTGAGTTTTTTGTTTGTTTAACTCAATGGAATTTTTGGGATAGAGATAACGATCTCTGAATTTTGGATTTGGTTGATGCTGTGGAGCAAATGTAGAACAATAAACGAATATTGGATTCGTTTATTGTGAATTTTAATTTTAATTTTGATTTTGGATTTAATTATGACGTGGGGCAAATGTTATGCGATAAACGAATGTTTGATTCGTTTATTGCGAATTTTGGATCATGTTTGGGTTTTTTCAGGTTTTGATAGGATTTTGGGTTTTAGGGTAATATTGCTGGGATTTTGGATTAGGAACGGGGGAAAAAAGATGGTAGGGCTTTTTGGAGCACTACAAAACTATCGCATCAAATCGTCGGAAGCGTACTCAGTTAATATGAATTTATAGATTTGTTATTTGTTCTTAACAAAATGGATTATCAATCATCAATTTGTAGACGAATTGTGTTATTACAACTTTGCTTACTATTTGCTCATTTTTTACACATCTGTAAAATTGTTTCAAACAGCAGAAATCCTTACGGACTGTTAGCACATGTTCAAAAATGTATGGCCCAATGATGCCCCCTGCCCAAATTGCGTACAATGCAATTTGTCTACAAAAATACAATGATGCTTCGTGTACCAATTGAGGGTTTTTGATACCCGAATAACAGCTATTCTGCTTATCAACAAAGTCATCCCAATCGGCATGTGGTTGGTGCAACAAGCAAATGTTTTAACTTTAACATGGATTTGCTACGTCTGCTGATTCATAATAAATGTTTGTCGACCGCTTGCTCCGGCTATTAAATGCCGGCTGATAAATGTTATCTAAACAGAATTGACGGTCTAACAAAATTTACCTAAAACCTAAAAAGCACCCTGTACTTATTTTCCTCTAAAGTTTTAATAATCGTTTATTCGACTGACATGAAGAATTAAACTCGGACCAGTAACACTTTTTATTAAAAAACACCCACTTATAAAAATGAGCTAGAAATTATATTTCTAAAGAGGGAACCTGCATTCACCCCAATAAGAGCTCTGTAACGCCCCCTTATCATATCGTGGGCCATGAAACAAAATTGTATCCATTTCAGGAGCATTGCTTAGTAATTTAAGCCGCAATTTGTTACAATTGACGTTACAAAACAACGATTTAACTGGATTTCTCACCTAAACTAATCCTCGCTGTACAACTACTCACACAAACCAATTCTCCGCAATCACAAAAGTATGGAATTACTGAATTTTGATTGAGCGATTTGGCTGCAACCCATTTCGCTTAATGACCTTCCAGTTGCCTTGGACCAGCTGGAGATGAAATCAAATAAATTCCCTTCAGAAAAAAATGAAGAACACAACAAACATAAAACAGAGGATTCAAGGACTTGATTAATAACTTGAGAGACGAACTAGAACATTTGGGTTCAAGCTCACTCCATCATCTCCGAAGTGCTCCATGAGTGATAACATAATCCTCAATTGGAAATTTCCCAGGGTCACATCGCATACACACTCGCGCAAAAACGACAGTCAATGACAAATGTCCAAAGCAGGACTAATTTAATTGATGTGGAAAGGAACTCAATGATCTAGGGACATGATTCGCGCTTTGGGTAGTTGATGTGGAAATGAATGCTTCTACATCGACATTTCTATAACCAAGAACTGTGGACGCGACCAGAAGCTGATCCAGATTGTTTATTGGCTCAAGGATTATGATATGACTGATTGAAAGCCATAAATTGTTGTTCAATGATGCGTTGGCATTACATGATGTGGTTCGTTATAAATGGCTTAGGCTTTCCTTTGTACCCATGTTCGATTAGATCAAATACCCGATACTCAATATAGTGCTGCACGGAAATAGAAGATTACAGGCCCCGAGGTAAAGGATCTGATGGATATACAAAATGATATTATCGGTAACGAACCGATGACGAGTTTCATCGAATTATGTATGTATACACCCATGTAACATGTTCAATAAGGTGTCCCAATGTATAAGATAAGGAATTGTTTTTATGGAATGGAATACGCATACCCTCTATTTTTTGTTTCTAGTTCACCCTAAATAATACGCATTATAGCAATTAGATAACGGTAACCCCTGCCGATTTGTGGCCAAACGTAAACATGAAATCTTTTACAGGGAATCCTACGGGAAGATTTTAAAATGTATGTTTCTTTAGTACTTCGGCAACAATTTATAATAATTGAAGCAAATACAAAAGAAAACATTGGTAGTTTGTGCGCTATAACTAAATGAATAATAATTACATCAATGTATCAAGCTCATCATGTAATGTGATGTAGCTTCCAAAATGATGAGGGAGAGCCGTGGAACAGCGTCCAGATGATGAGGGAAAACGAGTAGGTATCGTCCACGTGGCGTTCAAGATAATGAGTCAAAACCAATATAGCTGCGCCCAGACATTGCGGTGATAGCAGTGCGTCCAGAAAGAATGTGAGGGTTTGGCGGATTTTCGTGTGTTTACGTCGCAAGAAGTGTTCCGCCGAACACTGTCCAATACTTAACACCAACAAAACACCAAAGAATTTCAGCACACAAATGAAACACTGTTAAGTTGTTTTCTGAAGCGTTTATTTATAACCTTTTTCATTTGCTTTATTAAGTATGTATATTTCGCAACGTTACGGGAGTACACGATAAACTTTAGTTTCGGTGAAACGATTACACGGATTTAAAAAAACATAGATCATCCTTTAAACCAAAAAGCATTCAATGTTTTACTACACGGAGTTTACACCACTGGTCTGTCTTTCGTTTACGACTTCGGCACTATTTCTCCTTCAGATTTTGTAACTACATTTCTTTTTCTAATTGCACACGCGCGGACCGTGTGGCGGTTCTTTAATACATTCACAAAGAACCGCCCATCCTCTTAAATTAACCACCTTCCTCTTTCCATGCAAACCCATAGTACTTACCTGCAATTAGGGGCAGCGTAAGCTCCCCTGCATCATCATACCTGAAAGGAAAACATACCCGACGGCATCCACACATTCTGAATTTCCCTGGTTCATATTCCATGAACCAGTTCATCTCCTATCGGCTCAGCCTGTCTTCAATTACGATAAACAAACGCTGGCCAGTGTATTGTTGACATAGCTGTAGCCGATATTCGTTCCATAGTCACAATTGCATGTCGCGCCTATAGCCGTAGGTCCGCAACAGTTGCGACAATTACCCGTTATCGACTATCAACCATGGATATGATCATTGTTTAGGTAACCTTACCCATGCCATGCCTACGATGACCCGCCTGATGTCATGTGTGTTCGTTATTTCATCATCATCATCATCATCGGCACTACACCCGGGAACCGGTCTTGGCCTTATTTAGCAAGTCCTGAGGCTTGTTAAATTTTCCATAATGATTTATTTTTTCTGGGCAAGGTCATTAGTCTTGCGCCAGGGGCTCCCCGACTGGGAATCGAACCCCGGTCTCCCGGGTGACAGGCGGGTATACTAACCACTATACTATCGAGGAGCCCTGTTCGTTATTTACCCGCATATTAATCAAACATATAGCCATCCAGCCTGACCCGTTGCCGCCGTCGACGAGATTTCTGCTGACGTATGTCAACAAAATAATTTGCCTCCTTGTGCACCGGAGCCATACGGCTAGATTGGATATTGCCTACATCTGTTACGTGCGGCCTCCACCACCCCCATCATTTAGTTGTTTTTAATATAATTTGGTTGTAATATAATTTGATGGTAAGGTGGTGGAAAAAGTACACGATCCACATCTGAGTGTGCGGACATGCCCCTGTTCGAGTGTGGATCGTGTGCAAGTTCGAATTCTGTTTTCGGAGTGGATGTTGAGGGAGAGAGAGAGAGAGAGAAGCGGCAAGAAATTTTTGATTCCGTTTATTGTCGATTTGGATAGATACCGTTGTTTTTGGATTCCGTTTGCCAATGTTTTTTGGGTGCAGTTAGTTTTTGAAAAAGTCAGAACAAAGGAGGAGAGCAACGCCCGGTTGATTTTTTGATTGCAAGAAGAAATAAAAAAAAAAGAGAAAAGAATTGTCCCGTATTCATTGTTCAAAAACAGAATAAATTGTAAAAAGAAAAGTGTTGTAACTAAACGAAGCGAAAGAAAAACTTAAACAAAAAGAAAAACAAAATTCTTTCCTTTCGTGGAGCGCCGTTTACAGACGCAAGTGTCTAAACTTGGTTTGGCCAAGTCTATCCATAGTGCTCCTCTCAAAAGTGGCCAGTTGGCGGTGGCCACCCGGGCCGTGTTAAAAGGGAGGAACCTGAAGAAGAACCACAGGTGGTGGAGCAGCCGCTGAAGAAGAAGAGGAGCCCTAGCAGAGGTCTTGGAAGCGAAATAATAGACGCCCCCACATTGAGAGAAACAGGTAACCATTTTGTATTCACACACAAATTTATGTGGCATCAAATATGTCACACATCGGTGTTTCCAAGGAATGCTAGGCAAATACGATGACGACCCCTTTGTATCATAGGCACATCATTTACATCATGTGTGGCACCATTTGATCTGTGAAATAGCGTTTTTGTTTACTTTGAAACAAAAATCTATTTCGATCCCTGGCATACATCATCAATAATGTATGGGTACATCGCCGCAGCCCCCGATCATCGTACGTCTGTTTAATCAAGTGTCCGCCGATTATCGTCCTCATCGCAGGGCATCGTACTTGTCCTATACGGACACATATTAAATCCTCCCCTATCGATGCAATTCGCGTTCATCGAATCTAAGGGATGTGAGTTGCATCGTGGAGTCAGATTGCAACCTCCGTCGCGTACACATACGCTGTCGGGTCAAATTTCAATCCTGAAACGGTGCAGACGGAGTCGAGTGTTTAGCGAAACAATTGTCGTTCGCGAGTGTAGTAAAAGTTAAAACGACGTTGTAAAGAAGTGGTTAAAATCTATGTTAAACCATTGTCACCAGAGAGTCTTGTTAAAGTTAAATCAGTTTTGCAAACCCGAAGTTAAAATCAATCGATGTAATTGGACACTAGTGAATTTTAAATGGCTGATGTGTAACGTAAAACTCAAAAGGCCTAATAAAAGTGAAAAATAAACACTAAACAGAATAACAACTAACTGCGTTTCGTTGCTTTTGGAAACATCTGCTTTTTTTTATTTGATATTCTTCTGAAGAGCACAGTATCCCGTGAACTATTTGTAGGGTATTTTACTGACCCCGCGCCCATGCTTGGTGCCTAGTCAAAATACCCACAACCGGCCTCCTTGTTGGGTTTCTCTATGTCGACTTTTTGTTCTTATTAATTTTGTGTTTTTGTGTGCTTCAGATGGGTAACAAAGGAACCGTAGGATTTGGTTTGTAGATCGCATTTCCAATTCATAACATCTAGCGTGCGATCTCCGTTAAGATGTGTATGATTGCATGACTGTTGGTCGGCGGCGAATCGCTATCCTGTGTTTGCACAAGTGTGCCTTTTAGGTTTTGGGTCATGCTAGGAATTTAGGTGCTAATTGCTATTAGCTACAAGCGGAAATATTCGTTGTTCGGTTTGTTTACCGAAGAACGCGTTTAATGGGTGTATTGCATTGATGTCCTGAATTGGGAGCGTTGGACTGGATGCGTTGAATTGACGCATCGAATTGGATGCGTTGAATTCAATATTAGAGACTTTTGAACGTTTGGTTCGATTGATTTTTGCTATTGAATTCAACGTTGGTGTCTGAAATGTTACCTTTTGTTTCAGGTGGGAGTAAGAACTTTTGGGACACGTGTCTGTGGGCACGTATAATGGATAAAGGTCAGTATGTTCCTTGGCGGAAAGGACATGTCAACCTATAGTGGGTTGTGTGGTTCGTAGAACCGCCACGAGGGGGTTAAAGCCGAGCGTCCAAGAAGGCATCCGTTGGCGTTATAGCGTTGAGAATCACCGTCCCAGGCAAGCTCGAGATGATGAATGGGAGAAAACAGTTGAGTGAATTTCGAAAAAGTGATGCTTAGGAATCGCTCTCTCTCTCTCTCGCTCTGTCACTGACGCGTTATCAAGTGGCGGGTGAAAGTTGGCAAGTGGCAGGCAGACGTGAATGCACTAGATTTCTCCAGTATATTTATTTGTGAATCCGCAACACTCCGCCCGGCGGGGTGGTACCGAACAAAGAGGACAAAGTCTCTGCTTTCAACCATGCAGAGGCCAGGGCGATGCATGTCCCTGTTCAATCCAAGTTGGCATGCAGTCTCCACGTGACACCCCTAGACAGCTACATTGGCATGCCAAGTATTAAACCAATGTATGCAGCGACATCCTAAGAAAAGTTGGCGCAAGGCTAATAACCTTGCCCGGAAAAACGAATTATTATGGACAATTTAACAAGTCTCATATGGACTGGATGCCGGTGGAGAAACTTGCTAAATAAGGCCAAGACCAGATCCCGGTTGTAGTGCCGAAGATGATGATGAATATTCCGCCCGCCTTCGCCAATTACTGGCGAATAGTCCTCTATGTGAGGGGAGGGCTTGGTGGTCGAAGTCCTGATTAATCCCGATGAAATGATCCCGTGGTGGTCGGGAGCGCCATAGGGATTTTTGGTTTCGGTGCAATGGGGACACTCTCCACAAGGTGGATAAGGTCGCAGATGGTCCGGGGAAGGGTGGTTGTTGGCCAGATGATGATTAGTTACTGGGGGGTGCCGCCCACCAAGCGAGACATTGCGCGCTCCTACCCTTTTTGTTGTGGATGCCTGTGATAACGGTTGGTCTTCATGATGCTGGTCTTGGGCAGGAGCTCGGCCACCTGGTGCAATTGAGATAGCGTGCATTGCAGCGGTCGAATTCCGGCAGGATCTATCACCGATGTGTCGTCTTGGGGTTGGGCAGATGCGGTCGTGATTTCCCTGAGTGGCTGAAGTGAAGTTTCCTTCTGCTTTGGTGATCTCTTTCAGTGGTTTCGACCAGGTGAGCACATCGATGGGTTTTGATCGTCTCTCACCGTTACGATGATCCTGCGGACATGAAGTGTGTTCGACAGTCGTCGATGGTGGGTTACTCCATGACACTTTTGTATGGCCCATGGAATCGATCCGGACGAAACCTTCCTATCATCCGCTTAGAGGAGTTGCGAACCGCGGTCGCAGAGTCGACCAATTGATCTGGGTGAAGTTGTAAGTTCGCAACCCACGATCAATGATCATGGCATGGCTGGTGAGAAGTCGGGTACTGCGGCTGTTAGCATCCATCCCAAGTAAGTAGCCTGGGCAGTGAGGTCGAAGCGTTCGCTTTTCCTAAACCCTTCGAGGATAAGGTCGGTATAGAGGTCTGCTCCAATGATGAAGTCCACCTTGTCGCCGAAGGCGATGTTCGGATCTGCAAGGTCCAGATTCGCCACGAAACAGATATTCCGTGCCATTGTTTGTGATGGTGCCACGTACCGCGACAGACACGGCAAAACGAAGGGTTTGTCCAACTTTGGGAGCTGTGAAGGCGACGGGCGATAATGATTGTTGCTTGCGATTTCGCAGTAAGGCAGCGAGTACCTTCGGCACCGTAGATGGGAACGGATAGGGATTGGCTCCGGAGGCCCAACCTCCGAGCGAGTGATTCCGATATGAAGGTGACCCTAGAACACAGCTTCACCAGAGCACGAACTTCAACCTTCCGTTGGAGTTTCGATGTGACGATGACTCAAGGGGTTTCGAGCAGTGCAGTTTACTGAGGAGCGGTGTTGATCGTATGTAGCTTTACATAAGTTATAGAAAAAATAATCGCGTGGTAGGGCAATGATAAAAGGACAAAAGAATCGTGGAGTGGTGGCTGTTGATTGTTGGGAGGATGTGAGGACTGAGTGCAACTTATGCCTTAATGGAGTCAGTTGTGAATACAAGAGCAAGTTTTCTGTTCATATGGCTTGAGACATTGCTGAACTGATAGAAGCTTGAATCGATGAAGCGATCTATAAATGTACATTCCCCACAATAGTGAGGCATAAGATCTACAAAAGATTGTTCGTCTGATAACGTGCATTAGACTTGAAGAAGGTTAAAGTCATCAAGGACTGAGATATCCTCTTGGGAAGTACTCATCTCGATTAAGTGGTCGATTACGGTTGTTGCTAACTCGTAGGTTTCGATGGTTTGGGATAGTAAATATAGAAACAAATAACGTATATAGATTTTAGAGGTAAATTTATTAGTATTGAGACATAGTAGAGTTTGGGGGGAAGGAAAGGAGTAAAAAGAGACGAGACAATTTGTTTTGGAGGCTAGGAGCGCACCACAGCACGGGGAATCAACACAAATTCGATGTCATTACCGAAATCTCTTTTTTTTATCTAATTCATACTAGTTCCTTATTGGACAAATTGCGAATAGCCTCTTATAGTGTACCCTGAATGTAAAGTGTTAAAACATATCATTGGTAACTTCGTCGTTATTTCGTTGTCGCTCGTGCCCGGTAAACGCACCGGGACTCAACACAGATCACAGTACAGATGTGAAATGATATTTCCTTTTGGTGTGTCAGTAAAAATGGCAAATGGTGACGAAATGAAAAAGAATATTTCCTGTCATCCATCTCGTTCTCTTAGAATCCCAATGTCATGAATTACAAACCTTCTTATTCAGCGCACCATGATTTCAAAAAGGATCTAACTTTGCGACCTCTTCCACAGCAAGCGAAATATATGTTGAGGGTACAAAATGATAGTGGCTTTTAAATTAGACCCTGTGGTTTATAGACGGCAATTATATCAGCAAGTGTGATACATAGAAGTATACATATCACATTAACAGCAAGTAATTTATTAAAAACTTCAGAACTGACAAAAGGGAAACATGAACATTGTTCCTTTTCATCGGGTTTTTTCCTAGTTACATCAATGTAATCTCGTTATTGCCTTAATATAATCGCCTTAATAATGCTCGGTGGCGGATGGTAATTGAATCACTAGTCCAATTACTCGCTATTATTTTTCTATAATTAAGTTACCACCCATAATTAGCTCGTTACACTCACGTCAGCATAAAATGTATTTTTAGTACATAGACAAATAATGGGTACTTTGACAGTGAGGTCGGGTGATATATTTTTTGTTGCCACTAAAGCTGAGCGATACAGCGGTTAGCGGAGCATCTACACAATGAAAGGGGTCCGATAATTTTTTATTGTTTAGAAGTGCATTAGATATTTTGCTTGATTTTAATTAAGCTGCTACATTGTATCAGAGTTAGTGTTCAATCATAAAAGAGGGCAAACAATATTACGAAAATTAATTACACATCTTTGTTTGCATACCATCTTTATGCGGTTAGGCAAATCTCTGACATACGTACAGCAACACGTGTACTCTTCGAAAAAACGAATACTCTCCGTTTGTAGATAATTTTTAAATAGGCATTTCAAGATTTATGCAGTATGTTTGGTTCTTCGTTTCTTTACAAATATAAAGATATATGTAGAGTATTCCATATTTGTTGTGCATTTCTTTCTTTCAAGTAATACTCGTACCACAGTTAAACAGACTTTGATTTCCTCCTTTGGTTGTCACGGCCCATAGCTAATTGATACTTGTTCACTGGGACATTAGCGCAACACAGATATATTAAATACATCAGTCGGCAAACAATAAGTTGGAAGAAAATAAAGAAGAAGCAATGTATGTGCTGTCAACGCTTCGGTCATGTGGCATCGAATTGCAGTATGCATTTCAGATGCGTCAAGTGCCTAAATAAGCATATCATTGGGGAAGGGCATTCCTGACGATAGTTTATTTCTATCCGGGACCTGTTCTGTGCCCAATGGGCAATTGGGTAAAGAACAGGTCCCGGGTAGAAATAAACGATCATGTGTCCTCTGTAACAACACAGGTCACCCTGCTAACTTTAGAGATTGCCCTAAGTACCAACAACTAAATCAAAGTCCAAAATCAAAGCCAAGAAGAAGCAAGTGGAAGAAGAGAAACGAATGAAAACTCGCTCTTACAACAACTTCATGGCACTAAGTGTGTCATACGCTCAAATAGCAGGTCGAGTAAGAAATGCACCAATCTTAGAACGATCACGCAATATCATTAAAATGCCTGCTCCAGGGGCACAAACTGATATAACAGCATTATTGCTGTCCATACAAGGACAGTTCGCGCCGTTTGATAACAAATTCGAAAAGATCGAAAAAAAACTGACGGAACAAGTGGCTCGAACGGACATTATCTCTTCGACCCTGTTTCCAGATCAAGCCGCACTTTAATCATAATGTTCACTGCGACTGAATTAACTCTAAAAATTATTGCTGTGAATCTTAATTCACTAATCCCCAAGGAAAGAAGGGTTAATCTGAGAAATCTGCTGAGAGCTGAACGCCCAGAGGTGCTTTTGGCTAACGAAACTAAGCTAGACCATAGGCACAAATTGGCCTATCCAAATTATAAAGTAATTAGACGAGATCGTCCAAATTCCACTCAGGGGGGCGGCGTCGCAGTCTTAGTTAAAACAAAGTAATAATATAGTTAAAGTTTTAATAAACATTATAAATAATTTTACATTTAGAAGGAAAAAAACTTCCCGATTAAATGTTTAACGCCAAATTTTTATCAAACATATTTCGTAATAGTTTTGTCGTTTAAAAGCAAGAATTCCATTCGCTTTTTAGTACCAAGGACACAAGAACACCAAATTCAAATTCAACATAGTACATATGTAGTGATTTAGGATAACGCAAGACGGGAAACGAGAACATTGTCAGAAAAAGAACAATTGACGAAGAAGTTTCGATTGATTTTGTCAATAAGGAACTCTACCATTTGAACGTTAGCGTTTTCATGTAGTTCAGGTGTCGAATAATGCCATGGCAAATTCAGCAACATTTTCAATATTTTATTTTGACACCTTTGCAATTTTATTTTGTGTGTGCGAGAACAATTACACCATACAGGGTACAGGAGTATCGCTTGAAAAATGGTTTTAAATATTATAATTTTATTTTCGATGCTAAGCTTTGACTTTCTACACACTAATGGATACATAACTCCTACGACTTTGTTTATTTTGTCAATTGTGGTAGTGATGTGTTTTTGAAAGATAAGTTTTTTATCTAGAATAATACTTAGATATCTACAGTCTCGGACCAATCAATATCAACTGCACACATACTGAGTTTAGTGCCATTTGGTAGGTAGCAGTGTTTCCTACATCTCGAAAACCAGACAGCTTGTGTTTTATTACCATTTATTTTTATTTTCCATTTCCTGTAATATACTGCTAGTTTGTCAAGAGCTGCTTGCAAAGAGTTGTAGACATTAGTGAATAAAGCACCCGAAGAGAAAATGGCCGTATCATCGGCAAACATAGCTACCTGAATGTTTTCACCTAGATATGGTAAATCTGCGACAAACAATGTAAATAATATGGGACCAAGAACCGAGCCTTGGGGTACACCATGGTGGATTTGGTGAGTAGAGGATATGTCGGTTCCTATACTCACAACATATTTTCTCGAACAAAGAAAGCTCTGGATAATTTTGATAAGCGGTATTGGCAGCTTAAGTTTTAGTAGCTTATAAATCAAGGCATCGTGCCATACCGTATCAAAAGCTTTTTCGATGTCTAGAAGAACCAGTCCCGTTGACTCCTTGTCGATGAATTTACCAGCTATGTGGTTTTTAATGCGCAAGACTTGGTGGATTGTGCTGTGACCACAACGGAAACCGAACTGAAAGTTTGGTAAGATGTTATTGTCTTCCACAAAACGATCAATCCTTTCCTTAATGATTTTCTCTAAGAGCTTACTTAGACAGCTAAGTAGACTAATAGGTCTGTAGCTTTCGGGGCTGTTCTTCGGTTTGCCGGGTTTCGGGATAGGTATTACTTTTGCTGTTTTCCAACAGTCCGGAAAATAACAATTCTTAAGACAAGTGTTGAAAATGAACGTTACATAGTTACTTGCAGCAGGCGGAAGTGCTTTGATTAATTTGTTGTTAATATTATCGAGACCCGCAGCGTTTTTAGATTTCGATTTTTTTATCGATTCTTTAACTTTGCTGATATTAGATGCGTAAGTACTTTCAGCTAGTGTTTGAGAAAGTACATGGATAGTGTTAGCAACTTCAGCTTCAGTATACGCGTCGCTTAGATGCATAGATATGGAGTGGTTCTTACTAAACGTGTTAGCAAGTAGGTTCGATTTCTCCACTGAAGAAATAAACAACTTGTCGTGAACTTTAAACGGAGGAATACTTGACCCTCTCTTTTTCATAATTTTTGATATTTTCCAGAACGGTTTGCTTGCTTTGTCAAGAGAGGAAAGGTGTTTATTCCAACACTTGTTCCTATATGTTGAGATTTCTTTTTTAATGATATTATTTAAGACTTTAACATTAAGTAGAAAACAATCGATACTATAACGCAGCCATTTTCTTCTTTCAGAGTTTCGTAGCCTAATCAGATGTAAGATATTTTCAGAAAGCGGTGCCTTATCAACTGGAGCAGTGGAACATTTAGGTATCGCAAGATCGGCCGCTCTATTGATAACAGAAACAAAATTGTTACATAGGATAACAATGTGCTCGCTGCAGGTTATAGAAATTAGGCTGGTATCACCTAGAACCAAGTTCGTGTTTATATATGATTTATAACAAATCCAGTTGGCGGCGGAATAGTTGTGGTATAAACTGGTACGATTTACAACTACTGTATGATTCACTGTGAGGCTGATCGGAAGGTGGTCTGAACTTAACGCATTTAGAGTTAATGGTACTGAGCAGTAATTTGCTTGTTAGCACTCGCTGGTATATAGGTGGGGAGAAGTGGATAAAGTATGGAAAAACTTGGGCTGGATTCAGCAACATCTAGTAAAATGTTACCCCAGCTGTTTGCCCTAAGACAATTCCACGACTGATGTCTGCAGTTTAGATCACCACCAATAATAACCTTGTGTCGAGTGTTGACTCTATACAATTTTTGCAGATCCCGCTTAAAGTAAGTAGATTTCTCAATGTTTCTATTTCCTCCAGGGAAATAGACCGAAAAAAGACTCACCTTGGAGTTGTCACTTAATGTTACATCTATACTAATTTCCTCGATTAACTTAAGGTGCAATGAAGGACGCAAGGAATGTTCTATACATTTTTTCACAACAATGGCGACACCTCCACCACTAGCTTGTACCCTGTCTAGGCGATAACATATGTAATTTTGATGTGAGAAAGAAATGTCTTGTTTGAGCCAGGTTTCTGAATCGAGTGCAATGTAAATATTAAAATTAATCAAGAAACTAAAAAATTCATGCTTTTTGTTTTTGATGCTTCTCGCATTCCAAGTTATGATGTTAAGAGAGTTTCTTAACATGTTTTTTCCGAGTACATGTACTTAATAGCTAATGAAGTAATGACGTTAAATTGGTCAGCTTTAGTTTGACAAGCACTAAGCTTGGTTACAACTTCATTAAGAAGAGAGTTTATCTCGCTAAATGAGAACAGGTTATCATTAGTTAAAGTTTCTGACGGATTTTTCTTCGTGTGTGTCGTATCACTGTTGGAAGGTTGCTGGGTTTGATGGAGGCCAGAAGCCCAGGTGGATGAAGGAAGTAAAGGTTGACGCACAGATCGCGGTAGTGGAAGAAAATTATCAATGGATAAACGGTCGGGCAGTGGCTGCTGTTTGTCACTCGGAGGCTGTAGGAACGTTGTATTTCCTGTACCACGTCCACGTGGGGATACTTTGCGGCGAATGTCTATGTACTGTTTTCGGCTCATGCATTCTGGATCGGTGGATTTATGTGGCCCACTACAATTTGCACACTTGATGACCTCATTCGTTTTGCAGTCGGATGTTTTATGGTTTCCCGAACATATTGCACAGAAGCTATTTATATGACAATGCATCGAGCCGTGACCGTAAAGCTGGCAATTGTGACATTGTGTGACCTTACCTGGATTATGTTTTTTAAAGTCCCAGCGAACGATGGTTTTGAATAAGGTTGAGTAGTTCCGTTTTAGTTCGTTTAATTTAACAGTACCGCGTTGAATATAGACGATGTACAAGTAGTGTTTGTACAGGGCTTTTGTTGACGAGTTTAATGTGAATGGTTTTAACATCTAGGCACTTTATCCCGAGTGCAATTAGTACATTTTTCACTACATCGTTGCTAATTAAGTCTAGTCCGGATAACACTACCTTTAATGGACGATTTTCCTTACGCGATTGGGTGAAGAACTCACATTTTAACCGTAAGGGTTCGGTTCTGATTTTGTTGTATATGTCCATTGTTGGGACACATATTTTTTGCCCAAGCGAAATGTTTTTGATTAAGTATTTGTCTATCTTAATGTTGCTCAAAATATCACGCACTTTAGCACTAGTTGTTTTTAATACCACAATTGGCGGAACGGTTTCTTTAGGAAGTTCTGCGCACTGTTCGTCATTGGTCGGATCCATTTCAGGAGAGTCTTCCATCAGACTTCGAAGTGGTTGAAAAAAGTTAGTGTTTGAACACATTTTAGATTTTTTTAGAACTTTATTGTTCACTTTTGAAAGTTTATCGGGAGGAGTTTGGCCTCCAATAACGGGGTCGTAACGCAACCGTTTGCGCTTAATTTTATTTAACACACGTGGCCCAGGGGCCATAACTTAACGGTTATAACACTTGTTCAAATTTTTGTATGCGGAAAACGAAGCAAAGAAAACAAGATAATGATAATTAAATTGTGAAAATTATTGTGAAAATCACGGTTGATTAAGATAAATAACACGAGCAAAACTGTGAGACAAGTTGTCTGTTTGAAAGTCAGCCAGGTACTGAACACCAAATAATCTTAAATAAAGCTGAGTAACAATACAGCCCTGTCCGTCTTGTTCGCGACTCCACTCAACTCCACTCGAGTCCTTTCAACCCCCTCAATTCCGGCTTCTCCCGAGACACCAGCATACAATGCCCACTACCCGAGCCGGCACCTAACAAGAGGTGCAGGCGCGACCCGATTCCCCGGCGTATCTGGACGCCTCCAGCGTCGAAAGCCTACCCCACCCACCCTATATCAAACTGACCCCTTTCGACGAGGAGAGGCCCGAGCTGTTGTTCGCCACTGTCGAACTGGTTTTCGCAACTCACGGTCCAATTTCAGAAGCCTTTAGGGCGGCCGAATTAGTTAATGTTTTAGGTCCTAATGACCTACTACATGTGGCGAACATCATTAGAACACCTGGCTCTACTCCTTACTCTAACATAAAGACCTCCCTCCTTAGAGCCCTTAATGTCCGCCAAGCGTCTCGGCAACAACAACTGGCGAGGGAAACCAATATCACCAGAGACGAGTCGTAACCTAAGCGGAGCGCGCACGGCAGTGCGGACGAAGAATTCGAGGAGAATCATTCAGTGGAGTGTGCATCAAAGATCGAATAACGTCAAGCGCAGTCGTGTGTGTTTTGTTTTTCAACTCGGGGAAGTTTCAGTTTATTTTTCCACGGAAATTTATCCGTAAATCTGTGAAATAATGTAAATTCATTAAACTTAAATCGTTATTATCGAAAACAAATAGTGCTTCACAAAAATCGGTATGCAATAGTTTCTTTGATAAAAAATAGCTTTAAGTTTATACGAAGGTGTTCAAAAGTTCTGTGAAAACAAATAAACCATACAAAATTGAAAGACAAGCCGTAAACCATTTATAAATTTCATTAACTGTTTGATTGTCAAAATTTAGAAGTAAATTACATTCAAAACTAGACACATTTCAGTGTGGAAGAGCGTTTTGCTACTCAATAAAACGTTAATCGCTGTAAAACAAAAATAGTACGGATTAAAATAAAAAAACATTTATACAAAACAATATCCCGGTGTTTCTTTGATTATTTATGAACAGTGTTCGGTGGAACCCCGTGGAAATTTGGTGAACCCGTGCCCGTGCTGGCGCACTAACTAATATAACCCCACAAAGGTCATAAGGAGAATTGTTGGCCCCGTATGTGAGGGAGGACGATTTCGGAGACGATACAACCATACGCAATCTACCTTCAAGCTAATGTTGTAAGAAAAATCAAGCTCCCTTGATTCCGGTGGGCGGGACACCTAGCTCGAATAAGCGAAGAGGAGCATGCCCGGAAAGTCCTTTGTGGCAGGATGTATGGAAGGAGACAGCGCGGCAGACCTTGTCTGCGGTGGAGGGATGGCGTAGACCAAGACGCCCAGAGCCTGGGAGTGCCAAACTGGATGACATCGGCTCGAACTCGGGACCGGTGGAGAGATTTGTTAAATAAGGCCAAGACCGGATCCCGGTTGTAGTGCCGATGGTGATGATGACATGTTATGGAGCATGCGATGCATTACGTCGTGTAATACCTTGTGGGGCATTTGCTGGAAATTTTCTGGAATATGTTTGCGTCATGTCTAGAGCACCAGGACATCTTTGAAACCTCTTCGGTACACTTCTGGGTGGCTTTTGGTACATCCTGGTTACATCGTTGTCCCTGAGTGGACTCAAAGGTGCCCATATATGGTAATTTTCCCTTTTGCATTTTGTCCTACAAACAGACGGGTTGAAACACACACACGGATGAGGTTGCTTCGCACGCTCGCACGAGCAACCAGCCATGGATATAGAAATTCCATAAAAGGAAATGCTACACATCGAATTCCTAGCTGGGCAAACATCATGAAGGAGATGCTTGGGTGTTGCATTGATCAGCGACGGCGTACGATCGACCGATATATCCATGAATGTGCCTTGCCATGCACGTGTGTGGAAAGATGCTTTCCTCATGTGTGTGTAGTGCTCCAAAAAGCCCTACCATCTTTTTCTCCCATTCCTAATCCAAAATCCTATCAAAACCTGAAAAAACCCAAACATTATCCAAAATTCGCAATAAACGAATCAAACATTCGTTTATTGCCTAACATTTGCCCCCACGGCATAATTAAATCCAGAATCAAAATTAAAATTAAAATTCACAATAAACGAATCCAATATTCGTTTATTGTTCTATATTTGCTCCACAGCATCACCCAAATCCAAAATTCAGAGATTGTTATCTCTATCCTAAAAATTCCATTGAGTTAAACAAACAAAAACTCAAAAGCAGATACATTCACACATCTGCGTAATGGTTTCGTAAGAATTCAAGAAATTGATTTCTTATCTTGTGTAAACACAACATCTCGGTCGAAATATCCAAAAAGATCGAGATTGTTGCACGAAAATGTGTATCTTTGAGATACAATTTTCGATTCCTTTTCCTTTATAAAGGAATGGTTTCGTGATCTCCGGGCCGCAGTTTAAATTCGTATCTTGTCCCTGGAGGAGATACCCCAGTGGGAGAAGAAATAAAATCTGAAAACTAAAACACCCGGTTTTTCATTTCACCTGGCCTGGAAGACCAAAAGAAGAAAAGGACATTCGACCCATATCTAAGGACGTTGCTCTTCCCTTTGGATCAAAGGAAGCACGGCAAACGAACCCTGTTGTGCGACAGGTTTTCGGGAACTTTTATAAGAGATCTCTTAGTCCTTTTAAGGATTAAGACACACGCTCCCCGAAACCAGAAGTACAACAAAAAATTATGGTGGCAGCGGTTTGGGGTCCCAACATCCCCTACCAATAAAATACGAACTAGGCAGTGGATTAGACTGGTCCAAACATCCCCTACCAGAGGGAGAATACACGAGTGGGATATCTATAGATCCCGCTACCAACAGGAAAATAAATTCCGATAAAAACAGCGTGCCCGGGGCTAAACACCGGCAATAGTTACAAAATAGTACATTTTAAATTATTCTAAAGTGGTAAAAGCGTTCCTCTGGGGCATACACCGAGGAGAGGTAACAGTGTGAAAAATAACAACGAGCAGCCAAGGATAGACCGGGATTCCTGATGCAGCGGCAACACCAGGACCAAGCAGCTAGTGACGACAAACAACAGGACACCCAACAAACCTGCAGCTAGAAAACACAGGTATTAAATTTTTATTTATTTGTTAAGTGAAAAGTGATATAAAGGTAACTTAGTTGAAACAAAAAGTGAACTAAAATTAAATTCAGTTTTGTCATTTTTGTCATTTTGTCTTGGAAATTGGCTCCCAAATAAGTAAATTTTTAAATGTTTGAATTGTTAACTAAAAGGGGACGCCAAGAATAAATTGAATATTTATTTTAATTGTTCTTTTACACTGGCATAAAGCTTATTAATAATTTGTGCAAGTGCATTTAAATTTAACTTGTTTTTCTAAGAATAATAAGCAAAGTTGTTCTCATTTTTCCAAGAAGAGTATACGCATAAAAAAGCCCAAAGTGATAAATATAATTAATAAAAGAAATTTTTCTCTCACACAAGCATATACAATATACAAGTACGCACTTACTTTTCGGCTAGTAGAGGCAAACATTTTAAATACATTTTTCTTAATAAACGTATCTTTCTTAAACGCATTTTTAAAAAACACATATTTTTGACAATTTTCAAAACTTTCTTCACGAATATATACATATACACATTTTTTCCAAAAACTTTTTCCCAAAATATCAACATTTTATTCTTCAAAAGGGGACAATATAAAAGACCCCACACAAAAATTAACTACAAATTTGGTTTTATTATTTATTTTTTGATACATATTTTAATTAATTATACACATAAACATATATACATACATTTTCTTTTGGGAAGATTTTTCTTACGTGACAAGCTAAAACAATAACGAACAAATCAAAATTCTTGGTCCTTGTCCTTAGCGTCTTGTTTAGAAAATTTTCTTTGGGTTGAATCTTTTCCTTTGACTCATCTGTGGCTCTTCGAAAATCCATTTTAGGTTTAGACACTTTTTCCATAGGGCGAAAGGGTTGATTTCTCTCAGAACAAACATCCTCATATAGGATCGAATTTAAACGAGTTTGCAGAAGTTTTTTCGTCTTGTGTTTTCTTCTTGTTAGGAACGATGAAGATCTCATCTCTTTGTTCTCTACCCCTTTTCACCATCATTTGGGAAGGTCTGTTTCACAAATATATCGTGAGCGACAAAAATAAACCGGGTACGCGTTCGCAGAGACCTGAGCCCGAGCTCATACAAAATCGCGAGGACGAAACGTCGGAAACGTTACGTACGGAAATACACGAACAGAGTTCTAGAATGAACTTTCCTATAGGATTAAACGACGTATTGGGATTCGTGCCGATATTTAACGGTAATCCTGACGAATTAGAGGGTTTCGTCTCTTGTGGAGACATTTTGTTCTCACAAGCACAAGATGACAATCAGAAGTCCTTTATTCTAAGGGTGGTCAAAACCAGATTGCAGGGACCGGCGCGTGATTGTATCAGGCATAAAATCATTTCTACCTGGGAAGATCTTGTTTCAGAATTAGAGGGAGAATTTAAAGCTCTCATCTCTAGGTCTGCTGCCCAAAATAACTTAGTGGCAACAAAACAAGATAGCAAGGAGGGTGTGAAAGAATTTTCAAATAGACTCACACATCACCTGCATGAATTGGACAGCGCCACATACGCTAGTTCACCTGAGCCTGCAGTCAGAACTTATCTTCTGGCTGAGAATCAGAGACTCGCGTTAAATACGTTTGAGGATGGGATACGAAATTCCAGCCTCAGAATCTTGGTGAAGTCTCACAACGCCCCAAATTTAAAAGCAGCCATTAGCTACGCTTTGGAACAATCTCAAAGATTGAACAGCGATAACACAATGGTAACTTCCACTAACAATTTTAGAAGAAATAACCAACAAATTGTTTGCCAAACATGCAACAAGAGGGGACATACTTCTGCGACTTGCTATCGCAACACTAATTTTCCTAATTTCGTCCCCCAACGCATTAAGACTGAGGCTGAACGTCTCCAATGCACATACTGTCGAAAGTATAATCACACTCAGGCAGAGTGCAGAACCAGGTTAGCTCATATGCGAAACCAGGATCAACATTCGACGAGTCGTAATCCCTTTAAAACTCATCTTAACCAATCCAATCAATCTCAAAATAGGACAATAACAAACTCGCCCCGCATTGAAAATCGTAATACCCGACAAAATCAAAATATTAACAGGGTATCCAATCAACAACAGGGAAACGAACTCACTCGGGCAGCGAGCAACGGCAATCCTTCTCGAGTACAGACAATCGCCGATATACACCCCATCCCGATGTAAATTTTCAAATGCGCGTATTTTTCTGCCCTGAATTTAAGGAGCCAGTAATACGTGTAAAATTTAATCCATCGGATAAACAATACTCGACTTTCCTTATCGATACAGGCACCGACATCAGCCTGATCAAATTAGATAATCCTTATATTGAACAATCTGTAGACAATTCAGACCCAGTGACTATATCCACCATTGCTGGGAAAACGGTCAGCACATGCGGAAAGATATTGGGGGAGTTCGAATTCAGAACTGATAGGCACTCCATACCCTTTAAGCATAATCTATTTGTAGTGGGAAGCAATGTAGACTTCCAACACGATGGCATACTGGGAAGCGATTTCCTCACGAAGCACCAGTGCCACATTAACTTTGAAAAGGGATTCCTTAAATTCGCTGTGAAGAAGAGAACCATGGTAGAACTCGAGCAGCCTTTAGGGAACAAAAATGAGGAAAATATTCAGAATACCACGCCTTACGAGGTGTCTTCCACGGATAATACAGGCATTCTTGAAAAATTGGATAACACCGTTCGTGAGTCAACATCCGAATCCGTTTGTCTACGGGCCGGATCTGATGCTGTGACAAACACAACGAAACCAACCACCCTTGAATCCTCCTCTCCCCATTTAAATAAAGTTTGTGGTAACGAAAAAGTTAAGGAAACTGCTGAAAAACTAAGTTCAGGAAAATATGAACCTGAAACTCCAATATCCCCAGTAAATTTAAAACGAAATGCCAAAATCGATTTCATAAAGTTGCATCCACGATCACAACAGGTAATGGAAATTCACAAACATATAATATCGGCAAAATGTAAGCCTGAGGAGCAAGAACTCCCAGCTGATTGTAAGCCCGAGAAACAAGAAATTTCAGCAAAGTGTAAGCCTGCGGTACTAAGAGTCCCAGCAAATTGTAAGATTGAAAAACAACTAATTTTCTCGTTAGAAAAGAGTAAGCTTGTAGATAACAGTCATATCAAAATTGCAGTCGAACACATTCCTCGTTTCAGTAATTTGTTTGTCCACATCGTCTCCCTCGTTTCTCTCATTATCCAAATTTTAAAATGGATTCTACAAATAAAATCTGACCAAAAAATCGTACCTCCACTTACGAATAAAAGAAAGTTTCAAATCTTAATCTCGAAACTTTATTATTCTTTTAACATATTGTCGCTCGAAAGTTTGAACTATGTTACACAGCCAAACCCGAAGAAAGCTTGGGAAGTCTTCCACAAATTTAAGGAAAAATTTAAAACGAAGCAAATTGACTTCCGATTAGCATTCAAATATATACTTAAACAAGTGAATAAGCACATTCTCTTCTGCTCGAAGATTTGACCACATCAATAATATAAAACCATTTGCGGATTAGGCAATCACAAATAAGAAACTCAAAATAAAAGAAAAATAAAAGTTGAAGAAAAAATGTATATATGTATAGATAACCTTAAAAAAAAAAAAGAGAAATAAATAAATGCATATATGTATAGATAAACTTACAAAAAAAAAAAAAAAAAATAAAGTCAAAAAAAAAAAAATAACACTACGACAATGTATTTAAAATTTGCTTCAAAAATTTTCACTTCAAATAATTGTATACGAATAAAATAATTTTGTAAATAGTATACAATACTTTTAATACCAAAAAAAAAAAGAAAAAAAAACAAACAAAACAAAAATAAATATATAGATAAAAACAAATATTAACGCACTTAATAAAATAAGTTTATATCATGTTTTAAATAACCACCACTAACTTAAATAAATAAACAACAACAACAAAATTTTGTAATAATAATAAATAATCTTAAATTATAAGAATAAACACATTATATATGTATATGAAAAAAACGAAAATACAAAACAAAACTTACAAAACAGTGTTAAAATAAGAACTTCTAATATTTATATAAATACAAAACAGTTTTCAACTAAGAAAATACTAAGAAAGTAAGAAAATTTTTATATAACAAAAAACAAAAAGGAAAAGTTATAGAATTAAATTGTACGTCCAAATACATGAAAAAAATTATATAAATAAATAAACGCCCGACTAATAAGGACAATGAAAAAAAAAAGAGAACAAAAATAATATATGTAAATAAATTTATACGAGTATATAAACAATGGAAATTCTATGTAAGAATAAACCATAAAAACCTTACTTATCTATGTATCTTTTTACAAATAGTACTTTATAAAAATAAAAACAAAAAAAAAACCAAAAATTAAATTTAATGAATTCAAATACTTATGTAATTATAAAACATTTTACAATTAACCTTACACTCAGAAAAAAAAAAGAAAATATTTTATTATATAACCATTGTGGAAACTTGGATACACGACCATAAATACGAATACATAAATATTAAGAAAAAAAACAAAGAACAAAAATTACACACTTATAATAAATATTGTATACATAAAGCTACTATGTTAGAAAATATCAGGCATATGTAACGGAATCACGATACTATCATCCTTATTCCCAATCACACCATTTTCCAGAAAATTAATCTCATAAAGATCAATTTTCTTTTTTTCAAGGAGGGGAGGATGTAGTGCTCCAAAAAGCCCTACCATCTTTTTCTCCCATTCCTAATCCAAAATCCTATCAAAACCTGAAAAAACCCAAACATTATCCAAAATTCGCAATAAACGAATCAAACATTCGTTTATTGCCTAACATTTGCCCCCACGGCATAATTAAATCCAGAATCAAAATTAAAATTAAAATTCACAATAAACGAATCCAATATTCGTTTATTGTTCTATATTTGCTCCACAGCATCACCCAAATCCAAAATTCAGAGATTGTTATCTCTATCCTAAAAATTCCATTGAGTTAAACAAACAAAAACTCAAAAGCAGATACATTCACACATCTGCGTAATGGTTTCGTAAGAATTCAAGAAATTGATTTCTTATCTTGTGTAAACACAACATCTCGGTCGAAATATCCAAAAAGATCGAGATTGTTGCACGAAAATGTGTATCTTTGAGATACAATTTTCGATTCCTTTTCCTTTATAAAGGAATGGTTTCGTGATCTCCGGGCCGCAGTTTAAATTCGTATCTTGTCCCTGGAGGAGATACCCCAGTGGGAGAAGAAATAAAATCTGAAAACTAAAACACCCGGTTTTTCATTTCACCTGGCCTGGAAGACCAAAAGAAGAAAAGGACATTCGACCCATATCTAAGGACGTTGCTCTTCCCTTTGGATCAAAGGAAGCACGGCAAACGAACCCTGTTGTGCGACAGGTTTTCGGGAACTTTTATAAGAGATCTCTTAGTCCTTTTAAGGATTAAGACACACGCTCCCCGAAACCAGAAGTACAACATGTGCATGGACAAGATCAAGGGTTTATATCGTTACATAATATCGTAGCGGAATTGTAATTCAGGGCATGCGCACTGGTGCCAATGAATTTGCTTGTCGATCGATTTACCGACGGATGTGTGCCTTAAGGAAAGAAAGGAAAATAATAAATATCTCCCGTGGTATGTGGCAGACACATTAGGAGGTATTTTCTTGGGTACGGTGTGGGCAATGTTGGTTGCTCTATGTGCAACCGAATTGCCTTTAAGGAACATGGTGCGTTTCGTGCGACTATGCCCTTGTGGTGAATGTCCGTTGTTGCTGATGAAATTTTATGTCAGCTAGAATTAATGCCTCAAGGTATTTCTGATATTATAGGTACGACTATGGAAGGTAAGTACACGCTTTTTATGTGTTTTAGGGAACTATTTCTTTATCTCAGCCATGAGGTAAGTAGTGGCGTTCAATGGAACTGCCACAATACTTGTTTTTTATTCATTTTCCATGCCCTAAATTTTTACCTATGTAATGGGAAGATGACTAGTGCCGTTCAAGGGAACCGCCACAATGCTCCAGACATGCCCCATAACATGTTCCACAATATGCCACACAACATGTTCGACAATATGACTCATAACATAATCAACCCCATGTTCCATAGCATTTAGAACATGATATAGGATATAAATGTTGAACTTTCCATGAAACCGTATTAGTTGTCTCTTGACTAAATTTGTCAATTCACCGTAATTTAAAAGCGCATTTTATAATGAAAAAAAGAAGATCTGCGTTCCCGCACAATTACAATGTACAATCATCGGCAACTCAATTCCTTACCCTCTTCGTTTTCCTTCCGTCCGTAACATGCATTGACATGTGAGGATATCAATAAATCCCTTTTTCTGCTCCCATGTTATCAGCTGCATATTTTTTTTGTGGTTAACAACCTCCATCGAGCAGAAATTCCATCCCCAACTGCCATTTATTGTTGACCAAATCAAGGACATCCCTCAGAAACCATCAGTACCTCAAAAAACGCCCCCAGTTTATTAATGACAATACAGAAGGACTGGTCAATCTAGTTCAAACACAAATACTGAGTTGTTGCCCCGAATGGAGAAAACTCCTCGTTTTCGTTAAAAGTTTTCTACATTGCGATCAAAAGCAGTATCTGCAATTATGAGACCCTTAGGGCAAAAGAAAGTCCTTCTCTCAAACGATAAGGTTTGAGAAGAGTTGCGAAGATGTAAGATGCCATATAATTGCTGACGCTTTTATTATAGGACTCATTGTCATTGGAAAAAGATTTGCTAAACCATCGCCCAGAAGCGCCAGGCGGAAGCGAGACATTGCTGAAGCTGACTTTTTGTTAGAGTAATTTTCTCTCTTTCACTGGTTATCCTCCACTTCTGGTTGCATTTCCCGAAGTCTTTCCCCAGCAAATCATTTCAATTTGGTTGGTCCTATCTTTGTACTACTTTTTGTTTTCCTTCCGTTGTTCAATTTCTTCCGTTTCAATTTGCTTTTACTCATTTTTTTATTTTTTATATTTTGATATTAACTTCATTATGTTGAGTGTGGTTTGTTATCAGAGAAATTCACACCATGTTTCTACTTTAAGGATAATGCGACGATTAAACAAGGATTTATGACATTTTATGATGATGAGAAACAAAAGGCAACTGAACAAATATACGAACGGAGAAAGCAGCAGATTTCAAATAGGACATCATGTTGAGCTTCTATTTATATTACCCTTCATTCAACTGTTCTATAGTGGGATAATTCGCAACCGCACAATGGTGTCAGTAGAGAAACGATATTCCAACGCTAGGTACTTAAAGAATGTGGACTACAAAATTATCTCGTTTCTCGTGAGTTTCATTTTCCAGTCAACTTGAGGCAATTATCCTTTTCATCATTTTGATGGTTGATTAATTGAAATAAAAGGATAGTAGATCGAAAGGGCACGTGCCTCCTAAAACGGATATCAAGAAGTGAATAGGTGTGTTTCAGTGAGTTGAGTGTTTCGGCTTTTCAAAAATATAATACAACAAAGTGGGAAAATCTTTTTCAATCACTTGAATCACTTTTAAGGGCATAGGTGGAATGAAGTGTATTTACTCGGAAGATTGATTGAAGGGATCAAATGATGTGGCACACTCTGGTTGGTTGTTGAATCAAGCAAAATGCTTTTTTATTTGAATGCCTCGGATTGGAAAGCAATTTCCTATTATATTCGTTTCAATAAGGACTCTGCTCAAATAATTAATTTACCCTTCAAATTGTGTTTGTGATTGATCGTTCTTTAAAACGTATGTCAATTGCAAACGATTTCTTAAGAGTTTAATCTTACTCCTTGAGTTGAACTGTATTACATCTGAATTGGCGGCAAATGGTTGATAAGGATAATTTATCCTTCGAAGAATATGAAACTTAAGCGAAGGGTGACATCTGGTATGGCGTAAAAGGGGAAATTACATAGACGACCAAATGGCTACGTAACTTACTTGAGGGAAATACATCTTGGTATGATACATGTACGTATAGCCCCTACCCTCCCTCTCTTCTGTTGGCAGGATTTGGGTGCATTTTGTTAATTCAATAAGAAACTTCAATAATATTAAAAACCGATTCCTAAAGCCTAACATTTCTACCCCCTTTCCCCTCCACACACTAACTCAACTGAAACCACTGCCATATGCCATGTAAAGTATTCTTTTACTTCAGTCCCAGCCACATTTGCCTCAGAATCCTGTCAAATTCTAAAATTCTTCGAGCATCGAATACTCCTAGGGCTTAAGTGAAGTTATTTATTATTAGTATTATATTGAAATATCAGTTGGAGTAAGCATCAAAAGGAAAGTGCTTGCACCCACCAAAGTCCATTCAAAATAATCCTTATAACTAATGTAAGTGGAATAAGTATAAGTACATATTCATAAAACATCATTTATGCTTCATGATATACCAAATTACCAAGTATCATGCATTCACAAAAGGCTTAATGAAAAACTTCATGATTTTATATTTCCTAACCACTGCCACCCATCTGACTAGAAAATAAAACAACTGTGAGCCATAAATCTTTCCATTGGAAATGCTTCGCAATTTAAAATCTCCTCAAAGGCAAAGGTTGCATAATTTCAAAGATCAAAAGATAATTTAAATATTCAAATGCTACGGCTTTCCACGTCAGCAAAACAGAGCACTCAGATTACATAAAAACTTAAAGCACTTAAAAGGCAAATTTCTCCAAACTTGTAAAACATACATTTTCTTAACACCACTCCAACAAGGACATTAACCACAAAAGCACTCAGTGACAAAATTTTATTCCCTCATAGGGCTGGCTAACGACGTGTGCCAACAACAGGTTATGGTCCACATTTTGCTTTTTAAAGTCCTCGTTCTTTGCTGACTGCAACTTATGCAAATTTTACACAACCAAAACTTGTTGCACTTCTTCTCCTTCATGACACCGTTTCTTTGTTTTTGTGAGGTACCTTTCCTTAGGCCTCAACCGGAAGCCGGAACTAAGAACATAGTTGGATACGACTTTTCGAATAAATCATCCTACTTGTACATGTTTATGTTAATTGTTAACTTGACTAAGTAAATTTTCTGATGTTGAAGCTAATAGAGTTTCTTATCCGTATCGCAACAACCAAAGAGTTTCACAGAAGTTGTGGAATTTACCTTGTAATAATTATCATTAATAAGCAATTTTTGTTTTTGAATATAAAATATAATAGACACAAAGTTGGTGGTTTGCGTTACTCTGTTTTTCAACATCTGAGTATGGGGACGCAACCTGCAGATGACGATCCGGTATTAAAAATCGCACCAGCGCAACCACAGGAGACTCTAAAGAACCTGGGAGTCTCAGATTGAAATCGCGAAAAAAAATGCGCAAAAACTCTTTCTTTCGAATTTGTGATTCATGTCTCGTTGTTCGTCACTGGCGAAGGGAACTAGGACGATCTGAAGTTATTGCGAATAGCAGTTACAAATAAATAAAAGAACACGATCTTAGTTAGAATAAATAAAAAGACACGATCTTTCATTTATAACACTTAATTTTTGGAAGCGTCAATCTTATGACTACTTCAGTTCGAATCTATCTTAAGATTCTTATTTAATATAATATTCATTTATTTTACGAGGGGCACTTGCGGCTTCGGAATCTAACTTAAGACTGATTTATATTTCTATTTTTACTTAAAATCTAACATAACAAATATAATAGAATGTACCTCAAGTAGTTACAAAATGTCTACCTGTTAATAGGTAATTAGGCCCTTAAAATATAATTAAATTATAACGACATTATAAATATGACCAATTAGTCTAAAAGATGAGATGTATTCATTCTGTTATGCTTACGTTATGTTCATGCCATGTTTCTGTTATGACTATGTTATGCATATGTTATGTTTATGCGATGTTTATGCTATGGCCATGTTATTATGATATGTAAAAAATAGCCTTGGCTACTGATCACATTGGCCGTTAACAGGTTAGGCACTTAAGGAATAGATTTTGCGTTGTTAAAATTCTGACAAAAGTCGTTCTGTAAACCTACACAGGAACAGCTTAAAATCCTTGTTTTTGGTATCTTACTAAGTTACAATACTTGCATTTTGTTTCTACTGAAATAAACCGCACGTTTCCTTCCAGTATTTTATATTTTGTATGCCGCTGTGACATTTCCAACATATATACACGAATACACAACCAATAGTGAAGAACAATATCAAAATAAAAATCTAAACATGAATCATCAGAGCTGTTGCGCATTGCAACTAGTGATGATAAGGGTGCTCCTTATAATGCACAACACAGTAAAAAAACATTGATCCTTCGAGCGGATCTTCAAAATAACGCTCGAGCCACCACAGTTGGATAACCCGATGTAACAGAAAATCTTAGGGAACGCATCTCCTTGTCTTTAAATGGACGATTGTCTCTTTGTTATACCACTCCCTAGTTGCTCGTTGCGATCGCCACAGTCCTTCCGTGGCCTCCGGGAAGAGTGACGAGCGATTGTTGAAAATGGGCCTGGGAATAATAATACAATATTAAGTGTTAAAATAAACTTTATTTTATTTATATTAATTTAGTTAATTGGTGTCCATGCACGTCGGACGCCAATGGAGACTGATTCTCGAATCTAAAACCCTTCGCCCTTTTACCATATACAAATCTTCATTGAAATTGAATAAAAGACCATTTGTGATATACTTTTTTCGCCGCAAAAATGTATGTATATAAATGCAAATTGGTTACCTGTGGTTCTTCTGTATAGACTGATCCACCACCTGTGGCCTTTCTCTATAGGTTTCACTCCCAACACGACCAGGTCGGCCGCCGCCAAACGGTGTCCTCTGAGAGAAGTCGATGTGCCTCTGCTAATACAACCCAACGAACGACGAGATGTCCACCTCCGGTTAACTCGTCACGAATCTCCTTGATAGTTTAGAAAACTGGCGTTATGGATGGGCTAGCCCGATCCAAATCAAACACTTGTGGTTGATGCTGTCTTTTATTATTAGAATTTTTTGGTTTCCCTTTCACAATCCTTAGTTTCACGTATACTTTTTGCTTTTTTGATTTTACAAAAAAAAAGAAAACCGTCTGCTCTTCCTCCTTTTTCTTGTCACTCCAACATCAACGAACTCTACATGCACATTCAGTTACCAACTGTATTCTCTTAAAAAAAACAGTATCCATCAATCAATAACAAACGGAATCTAAAACCGTATTTTACAAGATACCAACTCTGCTGCCTCTCTCTCCCTCTCCCTCAACGTCCACCCCGAAAAACAAACTCGAAACTTGTACACGATCCACACTCGAACTGGGGTGTGTCCGCACACTTACATCTGGATCGTGCACTTACTCCACCACCTTACCATCACTTTATATTAAAATTAAATTATATTAAAACAAATAAATGATGGGGGCGGTGGATTGCCGAACGTCACGTAACACATTTAATTTAATCAATATTTTATTATAATTAAATATATTTCGTTGGCGCCCTTCACTTATATATACTAATATTTGACTGGCGTCCTCAACAGACGGATGACAATCGAGACTGACCGTCGAATCTAAAATCCATCGCCCTGTGGCGGTTTCCGCCAAACCCCACGGTACACTTACCTAAAAACCCCCATAACCTCATCCCAAGTCGCATAAGTTTTTGCTAATGCAATTGCATTAAGCACCTGAAAAAGCTTCACGCATTAATTAGATCAAAGCTACGAGGGTTGCCTTTTATATTTCGGGATTAGAGAACAAAAACAAATATTGATCATCGAAAATCACTTTATTGTTTTTCAAAATATTCCCCATGAAGATCTATACACTTTTGCATGCGTTTGAACCAATTGTCGAAGCACTTTTGCCACTCTGATTGAGGTATCTCCAACACATGCATTCTGAATGCAGCAACCGCTTCTGCAGGTGTCGAAAAACGTTGACCCCTCAGTTTGTTTTTTACGTACGGGAATAAAAAGAAGTCATTCGGTGCTAAGTCAGGTCTATACGGTGGATGACCCATCAAATCGATGTTTTGGGTGCTCAAAAATGCAGTTGTCGCAGCCCATGTGTGAGGCCTCGCATTGTCGTGGTGAAGAGTGATCCGTCTTCGGCGGTTGGTTTTCCTGATTTCTTGGAAGACAACTGGCAAACAAATGGTTGTGTACCACTCAGAATTGACTGTTCTGTGTTGTTCTAGTGGTACGGTTGCGACATGACCATTTGCTTGGAAGTGCTTCGTGCGCGAACAACTTTTGTTGGATTTGGCTCATCTTGAAACACCCAGACGGTCGACTGCTGTTTACTTTCGGGCTCATACGCGTAAATCCACGATTCATCACCGGTCACGATGCCATAGACGTGTTTCGAAGCACCGCGACCGTATTTTTTGAGCATTTCTTTCGACCAATTGACACGAGCCTTTTTTTTGGGCGATTGACAAATTGTGTGGGATCCAACGCGAACAAATTTTTTTGACAGTCAAATGTTTATGCAATATTGAATGTATGCTGGTCCCACTAACGCTTAAGGTTGTCTCAATCTCACGATAGGTCACATGACGATCTTCCAATATCAGTTCGCGCACAGCATCAACGGTTTTCGGAACAACAACTGGTTTTGGGCGACCTTCACGAAATTCATCTTGGAGTGAACTACGACCACGATTGAATTCACCATACCATCGAGAAACACTTTTTTTTTTGTTTTTTTTTTTTTATTAGACTTCTCTCGGGAGAGGCGAACCTATAGCGCCGAGTGGGCGCCCCGAGATGCCATCAAATAACTGTTGCAGTTCTTTTTGAACAGTTGCAGGTTGTAGCGTTCCGGGAACACTCGCGTGGGAAGGGAGTTCCACAGCTTCCCCGCTCTGTAGCGGAACGAACTCTGATGCAGGGATGTTCGCGCCGTCGGGAGATGAACCACAAACGGGTGCGATCCGTCGGATTGTCTTGTGGAGCGCATATAAGCCGAATTGCGCGGAACAATACCACGAATCTCCGAAGAACAGCACCCGTGATAATATCTGTAAAACAGACAGAGGTCGGCTACGCGCCTTCGATGTGATAGCGACTGTAGTACCGACGTCAGCGCCGAGTCCCCGATCAGGCGGATCGCTCGTCTCTGTATGCTCTCAAGTAGGTCGAGGGTATGTTTAGGAGCCGAGCTCCAAACATGAGAGCAATATTCGAGCGCGGGTCTAATTTGGGATTTATATAGGAGGAGAAGTTGGGCCGGGGTAAAATATTTCTTGGCTCTAAAAAGATAACTCAGTTTTCCTGAGGCTGACCTTGCGATGTTCGACACGTGTTTATGCCATGATACATTCCCACAGACCGTGACGCCGAGCAATTTCAAACTTTCCCCAGCCTTGAGGGCCCGGCCATTCATCATCAGCTGTGGAACCGATGATCCAGTTTTCTTTGTGAATGTTGTATACTGAGTCTTCGTTGCATTGAAGTCGACAAGATTGGCCTTTCCCCACTGCAGGACTTTATCCAGATCCCGATTCAGAGAATCAATCTGTCTACATCTCACCTGGTGTGACGCAGATGCACCAATCGGCCGATCACTCGAAAAGGAGGAAACAAGCGTACTATCATCCGCAAAACTGAAAACTTTGTTATCCTTTGTCTCCAACAAATCATTTATGTGAAGCAAGAACAAGGTTGGAGCCAAAATAAAACCTTGGGGCACCCCCGAATTAACAGGATACAGATCCGAACACTCGCCGTCCACAACAACCCGGATCGATCGATTTTCAAGGAAACTCCTCGTCCAGTCGCAAAGCTGTTGGGAAAGTCCATATGAACGAAGTTTGCTCAGCAATGCCCCGTGCCAGACGCGGTCAAAAGCCTTGGAAATATCCAATGCGACCGCCCTTGACCCACCATGCCGTTCAATCGCAGATGCCCATATATCGGTTATAAGTGTCAAAAGGTCTCCTGTGGACCGCCTGCCACGGAATCCGTATTGACGATCATTCAGGAGTCCGTTGCACTCCAAATACTTAACCAGCTCAGCATTGATGACTTTTTCCATCACCTTAGATAAAATAGAGAGTAATGCTATCGGACGGTAATTTTGTGGGAGACACTTTTTTCGCGTCTTTGGGATTGGCTGAACTCGAGCGATTTTCCAGCAGGCAGGAAAGGTCCTCTGTGCATAAGATAAGCGGAAGAGTCTGCCAAGAACCGGCGATAGTTCTGGAGCACAGTTCTTAAGGACTATTGCTGGTATTCCGTCCGGGCCGATTGCCTTCCTACAATCCAGTTCACGTAGAATGCGTTAAATAGTGCGCGGACGAAATCCCACATCCCGCATCGAAAACTGTACCGGCGAGATCACAGGTGGGTGCAAAAGGCCGGGATCGAGGTTTGAATTCGCCGAAAATAAATTTGCGAATACATTAGCTTTATCCCTTGAATTCGTGACTAACGTCCCGCTGTCTGTCACGAACGGAGGGAAAGAAGAGGATGCAAAGTTACCGCTGACAGCTTTTGCCATTGACCAGAAGGAGCGCGAGCCAGTTGGGCACCGAAGGAGCTTATTGATCACCCTGTCGTTGTGGGCCTTCTACGCGGTATCAATCGCCTGGTTGCACGCGTTTCTGATTCTGACAAAATTCGTTCTGTTAACATCGGTGGGATTGGAGCGCCATTGCTTAAAGGCTCTATTTTTTGCCGCTGTAATCAGCTCGCACTTTTTGTCAAACCAAGGTTTATCAGACGAACTTCGTTTGATAGAATGTGGAATATACATCTCCATCCCCAGAAGAATAATCTCTGATACCGACTCCTCGCATGCGTTAACATCGGAGTTTCTGAAGCACACCTCGGACCACGGAAAGGATGCGAAGAAGTCTCGCAAATCGTCCCAGTTCGCGGCCCCATACTTCCATACATGACGAAGCTGCCTAGGTCGGTTGCTTGCTTGGTATGCAAGTGCTTGCGCGACAGATACCAAGCAGTGATCTGAGTGTCCCAGTGGCGCAGAAACCTCTACGGTATAAATACTCGGTTCGGACGTCAAAAACAGATCCATGGTGTTCGCATAATCGCCTCGGGCATCCGGCACTCGCGTTGGCTCCCCCACGAGTTGAGTCAAGTTGTGGCTTACAGCAAACATCTCCGCTAGCCTCCCAACCTCGTCGGTTCTGTTAGAATGTAACAACCAGCCGGAATTATGCACATTAAAATCACCAAGGACAACAATTTCAGAAGCTGGGTGGTTGATCTGTATCCAGTCGACGGTATATGAAAGATGTTCGAAAAATGTCGCCGGTCGATCGTCATTCGGGGAGCGGTAAAGACAACAAAGAAATTTTACGGAATTCCTCAGCACGACCCTCAACCATATGATGTCCATATTATTGGGTTCCAACGCCTCCATC